>OY763888.1:1161847-2361847 GCA_963667165.1 Barbarea vulgaris
GGGTGTGGAGAGCAAGCGGCGGCTGAGAGCTTGAGAGCGGTGTGGGCGTGGAGAGCTAGAGGAGGTGAGTCTTGGTGGCTGAGTGGGCGTGTGAGTCTCGAGGAAAAGGAGACGGAGGTTGCTGAGGTGGTGTGCAAAAGAGGAGTAAGTTGGAGAGCTGTTTCGTGGGTGAGAAGGAAAAAGGAGTTTGACCTAGCAAATCGTTTGCAAAGGTAGCGAATTTTTGTGGAGTTGTAGTTAAGTCATGTATCTAGATGTACCAATTTGCGGAATTGAATTTGAGTTAATATTCTAAAAGTTATTCACGTTTCCGTGAGGCGCTCTGTTTCAGACGCGAACCGGACCAACGTGGATTCAAAGGGCAATCGCGAGTTCGTCTGTTGTCGGATTATCTTGAAACTTTGAAGTTAGCTTCAGGACATTTGGGGGTTGAGTTTCAACGGTGGGATTAAGCTTTCAACGGTTAGTCGTTGATTTATTCATGTTTTGTTTCGAGGCGCGTAAGTGATGAAGGTGAACGTGTTGGTCGATCTGGTGTAGATCGATCGATCTGGTCAGGAATCGATCGATCTGGCCAGGATCGATCAATCTAGCTTTGTTTGGTCGATCTGAGAAAACTCCGCAAGTTGGGATCGATCGATCTCATCCAAGATCGATCGATCCGTGTTTCAAAGAGTTAAATCTTGTGTTTTAAGTTTCGTTTTTGGTTTGTTGTTAGGCACGCGGTTGAGGAAGTGAAGTCTATTCATTCCGGAAAGTTTTTAGGAATTTCCGTGCGTGGCTTAAGGTGAGTGCATGACCGTAAGCTTATCTAAGCGGTTTAATTATTTGATGTGGTTTTCATGAAATAGGCCGTGTATGATCTCGGGTGGATCTAGATCGAGCGTTTCTTGAGATGATTGATTGTTTCGGTATTTTTGTGTTTAGCTATGTTAAATATTTTAACTCGCTTGTGTGTATAGCTTGTAGACGGGAGGATTGCCTCACTAAGTATTTGTCGAAATACTTATGCATCTCTTTTGTTTGATGCAGAGAAAGAAAAGTTGTGACTGTGGAATCAATGCGAGGAAGAGGGGTTGATCTAAACTCGTTGTGTGTTTAAGTGTTTTATATTATTATTGAATAATTTCTTACAGTTAACTTTGGTGTTTCTGTATTCGTATTTTTATTGTTTAAGGAGTTATGCGAAAGTATTTTATTTATGTGTTAAATAATTTATTTCGTGTGTTTAAGTAATCTGAAGGGTAAATGATCGAACGATCTCGAGTCCGGTTTCTCGTCTATGAAAGCCTTGGTGGCTATACAGACCAACTTCGACTCTCAACTCAAGTCGTCGTATTCTGGAGTGATCAATCGATCAAATATCTTTTCGGTGTTTGTGTGTTTGTATTTTATTGTTAGGGTGTTTAATTATTTTTTATGCATGAATAGTTGCATGGTTATTTGAGTGGGAGAAATTAATTATTATTTATGGAAATAATAATTAATTGTTTATTTAAAAAAAAAAAAAAAAACGAGGGGCGGTCGTTTCAATAACACAGATTATTAAGTTAAAAACTCTAGCATATTTGTCGTTTTCTTCTTCTTCGTCTCCTTTGGACGACTTCTAGAAGAGATTTGGGATAAATTATAAAAAAAATTTTATTTTTTTGGGTAAAATCTGATTATCTTATATTATATTTTTAGTCAAATTATATTAAAAATTTATTATAATTTTAATTTGATTATATAAAAAATTTAAATTTTTTTTATTGTTTATTTATAGTGAAGTCTCTTTATGTGTTAGAGGATTTAAATTTTATGATTTACTTGGAATTTTTTAAAAATTAAGGGTAAAATGGAATTTCATATTTCAAAAAGTTTAACATACCAAAAAAATAGAACAAAAGTATAGATGGACAAATTTTTTTTAAAAGTTCCTTTATTTCTAATTTTCTCTTTTTTTTATCTATCAATAAAGCTGATGTTACAATATATATATTATGTGTGTCTAGCGAATTTCAGATCTTTATCGTGCAACTTTTCTCATAGAAAGCATTTTTTCACCGGAAAAAGTCCCGTATTTACATTTTTTTTTCAAAAAAGCAATAAATTATTATTATTATTTCTATTAAAGGAGAGTTGAAGATTGTCCTGGTGAGTGTAGTACTTAGGTTGAGTAAATGTTTGGTTAGTGTCACAATTCACAAATGAACTCATTTATTAACGATTTGGTCCATTTCTTTGTTTTCATTATACAAATATATAGTATTTGAAAAGTTACGTGCACATATTGTACGACAATTTCTTGGCATAAAATACAATTCGTGTAATGCGATATCACTGATATTGGGATAAACATGTCATGCGACAAAATGGATTTAAGATTTTAAGATGTTCTGTTGCGTGTGGATATCACATATATACAGCATAGGTTTTCATTTATTGTAATATTAAATGATGTATCATTTTTCCATTTTTTTTTTTTATATTGTATCATTTTTAATGCCGTATTTATAAACTTTTCATGTTTAATAAAATATTTACATTCTTATTAAAAAAAAAAAAGTGCCGTATTTATAATACTCTATGCAAAAAAAAAACCCAAAAACATTTACAAATTTCAAATTTGTTACTCTCGATCTACTAAAATTGAAAAAAAATCGGTCTAGTTCACATTAAAAAAATAGCTACTTGGTCAAACCGTCAAACAATAAACCCACAATCTAATTGGGCCAAGCTCATTTATTGAAAAAAAGACTACTAAGTTCGACAATCCCGAGTGTACTATAGCCTAGGCCCAATTAATGATACGATGGCCCATATAATTATTTATCAGTTGCCTTGTTAAAAAGAGAAGCGCGAAAAAAATCAAGGCTTCAGGCGTACGGAAAATAACAGCATCACTCTCCTTCATCATTTTGCTTCCTCTCCGCAACTGAACATTTTGAAATCGCACCTCTCAGTCGTCTCAGATTTCTCTTCCGCCTCCGCAACTGTACATATCATAATCGAACCTCTCAATCTCCGGCGTCACCTCCCTTCAATAGAACGCTTCTTTGCTCCTCCGTCTTTTTACTTTCGTCAGAGCTTCCTCTCCGCAACTGCACATTTCGAAATCGATCTCTCATTATCAGCTTTCCCTTCCGTCTATTTCATCTTCTCAGGTCAGTGAGGGTTTCCTATTTTGAGATTTGGTGCGAGATTACTTTGATTTATCGAACCGACCTTCTTCTTTGTAATCTTCCATTAATCAAAAGTTATCTTAGGAAAAATTAATTAGTTTTTGCTTCGGGAAGAGAATTAGTTCATCTTTTCTGCTTCTCCTTTGAGTGACATTGCTTTCACGAAGTGTTTTTTAGTTGAATGGACAATTGATTCTCACGATTTGGGTAAAATAATTTGAGATCGTCGTTTGATTGCATTTGGAAGGAGTGAATTGATAAAAGCTAAGATGGCGAAATTATTGATTTCTGGAATCATTGAAAAGGTCCTTAATCTTCGATTTTGGATTTAAGTTCAATTTTGTTTCAGTGTATTCACGTTTCTTATTTGTGTATTTTGTTTTAAATTTTCAGATGACGCATGGCGATACAGATGATAGATATATGGCAACCTGTGATTTGCTTTATGAGTTGAATGAGGACTCCTTTATACTCGACATGGAATTGGAGATGAGATTGTCTAGTATCATATTGCAACAACTCGATGATGTGGCTATTGATGTGTCTAGATTGGCTGTTAAATGGTTAGCGACCTAATATGATGTTATATCATCTACAGTCAAATTGTTCTTTGTCTGTTTTGCAAGTCGTGACCCTTTTATAATTAGCTGAACTATGATGGATGACCATTTCTTTATGATTTCTTTTCAGTCTTGCATTATTGGTGAAGAGGGTTGGAGAAGAACAAATTGTCGTAATGACCAGCAAATTATGTGATAAGCTGCTGAAGGGAATGAGCACGGGGATCAAGTGTGGATGTCTCGAGATCATGTGTGATGTTGTTCAAAGATATGGAAGTTTTATGGCGGATGATCACGAGAAGCTACTGCACACATTTTTAGTGCAATTGAGCTGTAACAAAGCCGCAGTCAGGAAGAGGACTGTTAAATGCATTGGTAAGTTTACATAATTTAGTCAATAAATTGCTGGCTAGTTCTAGCTAACTTGAAACCAGGCTGGTTTAATCTGATGGGGATATAGTGATAGCTTTCCTCAGCTCGGTATCTATTTTACAAATATGGATCTCAGCTGTTGGTGTCAAAATTCTTGTGATACAACCAATACGGGTTCAAATGATATACTCAGTGCCATTCTTTTTGTCAGCCTTATGTAGGACTCTTAAGTTGATGGTATATGTCTTATTTTATTGAACTCTTAAATTTTCGGTGGTGTCAGCATCTCTTGCTTGCAGTCTGTCTGATGATTTGCTCGCAAAAGTGACCTCTGAAGTTGTAGAAAACCTAAGTAACAAGCATGTGGAATCGGAGATTACACACACCAATATTCAAATGATTGGAGCTTTATGGTACTTCTGCTCTTTCCTTCTTTGTCTTTAACTTCTTACCATTACTGTACTGTTTTAGTATGCTTCTATTACTTGTGCTTGTCCTACCTGTTGTATTGCTTGGATGTATGGTTTACCTTACACGTCTATGACTAGGCTTGCCAAGGTTATGAAGGTTGTTAATGTGTTTTTGTTTCAGCCATGCTGTTGGAGACCGATTTGGGACTCATCAAGGTATGGTTGTGCCAGCATTAATCAATTGCTGCACCAGCGCTTCAGAAAATGACAAGGAGCTTCCCGAGTATAGCTTACAGGTCTCATGCGAGATAATTTTCTTATCTTTTCCTATGCTTGATCGTCAATTTTCTTAATCTAACAGTTTTCTTTTCTTTTGACAATTAATTTGACTGCAGGCACTTGAATCTTTCTTGCTACGATGTCATTCACCATTATATTGTGATAAAATTTTATATATCACTATAAAATATATTGGTTATGACCCGAATTTTACTCACAGCATCGAAAAACAAACTTACTCTTGAAGATGAGTAAGTTCTGGATTTGTTTCCCGATTGATTTTTCACATCTTCTTACCTACCTGTAGGTTGGTGCGTTCTCTGTTTTGAGAGAACTTGTGGTTGTCCTGCCTGACTGCCTTTCAGATCATATTGGCTCACTTGTTCCTACAATTGAAAGGGTGTTAAATGTGAGGGGGGGGGGGATTCAGTTAACTTATTTATGGACTCTTTGTCTGTGCTCATGTTTCCTCTATTTTTTTTCCCTCTCCAGGATAAATCTTCTACTTCAAACTTGAAAATTGAAGCTCTTGTCTTCACAAAATTGGTCTTGGCATCGCATTCGCCTCCTGTTTTTCATCCTTACATTGAGGTTGGGACTTATTCAGTGTTTTCTGTCCATGAGAATATTGACCAAATGCAACGACAAATATAGATTCCATACACTTCAAAACCCAGTTTTCATTAGTAGATGAAAATTGGCAGGTGGCGACAATTGCTTTGACTAACTCTTGCACTTTAATGTTATTTTAAGCTCTTTCAAGTTCTGTTTTAGCTGCTGTTGGTGAACGCTATTACAAAGTGACTGCTGAGGCATTAAGTGTTTGTGGGGAGCTTGTCAGAGTAGTACGCCCAAATACTGCGGTGAGTACTCAGTCTTTTCTTCTCTTGATTCAGTGTTGCATCTATTGATATCTTTTTTTATGTGGTTTAGGGAATGGGCTTTGATTTTAAGCCATTTGTTCATCCACTTTACAATGGAGTAATGTCACGCTTGACAATGTCATGTCAAGATCAAGACGAGGTCAAGGAGTGCGCTATCACCTGCATGGTTCTTGTGATTTCAACATTTGGCGATCAACTGACAGCAGAGTTATCTTCATGTCTCCCTGTGCTTGTTGATCAATTGAAAAACAAAACTACTCGCCTCACTACAGTAAAGGTAGTTCTTGTGCTTCTGTTGAAACTTTTATTTTTATTTGTTTTAGCTCATGTCTCTGATTATGTGGGTGAATACAGGCATTTGCTGTCATTGCCACCTCTCCGCTGCACATTGATCTATCATGTGTCTTGGACCATTTGAATACTGAACTGGCTGAATTGTTAGAGAAGGTATAGCTCCTTACCACTATATCTTAATAGGCATCAAATATGTACTTTTTTGTTTTGTTTACTTTCTCATAATTAGTGAAAAAAATCCCTGAATATTTAGGCAATGTGTATCAATGTTCTTGTAAAACAGGCTAATTGGGTTCTAGGGCAAGCAACACTGGGTATTATGATTACCTTGGTAACAGCCTATGGTGATAAAATTGGTTCAGATGCTTATGAAGTTATTATTGTGGAGTTGTCATCTCTGATAAGGTTTGTTTGCTTTCTCGAATGATTTTTATTACTTGGTGTTTTTATTAATAGGATGACTTTCGTCTGTCTATTTCAGTGCTCCATACAAGCCCATGACAGCTCTTGCACTCAAACTTTGCTGCGCTCTGATGACTGGAAAGAATTGTAGTGAAAGTATAAGTTTGGCAATGCAAAAAAAGGTTCTTCCACAGGCACTAACTTTAGTCAAAAGTCCCTGGCTCCAGGGTCAAGCACTTTTGGTAATTTTTTTCTTTACTGGTAGAATTGTTTTATACTTTGCCTGATGTTATTTAAAAAATAACAAGGCAATGGTTTCTCGGATGCTTGTCGCAGGATCTGCAAAAATTCTTTGAAGCTCTGGTGTATCATGCAAATACTAGTTTCTACACATTGCTGGACTCGTTACTTTCTTGTACTAGCCCTTCTCCTCAGTCTGGAGGTGTCCAAAAGGAAGAATTATGTTCAATTGCGCAATGTGTGGCGGTTCTTTGTCTCGCGACGGGTGATAAGAATTGTTCGTCTACAGTTAAAATGCTTATGGAAATCCTTAAAGATGACAGCGGCACAAATTCTGTAAGCTCTTTGATCTTGTACTAGTTTGCTTGAGCCATTAATAAGGATTAGATTCAGGCTTATTTTTGTGATGATGGTTTTCTCGTGCAGGCAAAAAAACATCTTGCCCTGTTGTCTCTTGGTGAGATTGGGAGAAGGAAAGATCTAAGTGCACATGCTGGCATTGAAACAATCATCATTGAGTCTTTCCAATCTCCTTTTGAAGAAATAAAGTCTGCAGCTTCTTACGCCCTTGGCAACATTGCTGTTGGCAGTCTATCCAATTATTTGCCCTTTATCTTGAACCAGATTGATAAACAGGAAAAGCAATATTTTCTTCTTCATTCACTCAAGGAGGTATGTTTTCCCGAACAAGTATTCCATATTATATTATCAGATTACATAAACTGTTTAATATCATATCTTACTCCTTGGGGTTTCAGGTTATTGTGAGGCAGTCTACTGATATAGCGGACTTTCAGAATTCTAGCGTTGAGAATATACTCGCTTTACTGTTTAAGCACTGTGAAAGCAAAGAAGAGGGTGTAAGGAATGTTGTTGCTGAATGCTTGGGAAAAATGGCTTTGATAGAACCTGAGAAATTGGTTCCTGCACTTCTGGTAGAGAGAACAACTGCAGAACAGTGTCATTATCTTCATTTTACTCACTCACTGTCATGCTTAGAGATGGAATAACATTTGTGTTGCGTTCTGTATTTTATAGGTAAGGACGACTAGTCCAGCCGCTGTTACTCGTGCAACTGTTGCAACTGCTGTGAAATATTCTGTAGTGGAGCGGCCTGAGAAGTTAGATGAAATCATCTTCCCTGAGATTTCTTCTTTTCTCATGCTTATTAAAGATGATGATCAGGTAAGTAAAAAACTTTAACCCCTTTTGATGATAACAACATAAAACATTAAATGCGAATGACATTGCTGCTGAATCATAACATTTTTTTTTTGCTTCATGGTTTATGCAGCATGTTAGATGTGCAGCTGTCTCAGCTCTGAGTACTTTTGCTCGTCATAAACCAAACCTTATTGAAGGACTCCTCCCTCAATTGTTACCACTTCTTTACGATCAGACCGTTATTAAGGTAAACTCTTTAGTGATTGTCTTGTGTCATAGTAAATTAGAAAGGTTTTATTTATATCGGTTGACATTTCTTTTTTTGCAGAAAGAATTAATAAGGACGGTTGATCTTGGCCCGTTCAAGCATGTATTTGATGATGGGCTTGAACTTAGGAAAGCCGCGTTTGAGTGTGTGTTTACACTGCTCGAGATTGATCAAGTGCCGACTTCTTCCATTGTTCCGTACCTCAAATCGGGACTGAAAGGTTCTGATTTTTATCTTTAGTTAACTATAATTTTCTTTATTTTATAACATATTTTTATTTTTGTTTGTGCAGATCATAGCGATCTGAAGATGCTTTGCCATCGTATTCTGTCATTGCTAGCGGATAAATGTCCCGCAACCGTTCTCGCAGGTATTATATAATTCTGAAATCATTATTTGAAATTTGATAAATAATATATATTTTTATGATATTTTTAATATAATGTTTTTAGTGGAGGAAGAATCTCAAGGACTGATGTCAAACTTCGTTGAGTTCGGCGATGAAGAAGTTTTAGATCCGGGGGCTGTCTACGCGAGACAGCTCGAGGAAGCACTCATGAAGCTTCCAGGGCGTGCTTCGGTTACATTTCACGACGACACGTGTCGGTCGTTCGATGTGAACATCGATCCTCATGTTTTGAGGATCGATGTTCCATTGACTTTTCCGGAGAGTGCTCCCTCGGTTAGGTGTTTGACTGAGGTTAGTTTGTTACTATTTTTCTTTCTAGTTTTTCTTTATTAATAGTTTTATATTAACCTGTGTTTTTTTTTTTACAGTTTTACCGCCCCTACAGGCAGGGTTCAGTCTTCTTGGATTGGGCACCAGGAATGACTCTCCATTCTGTCATCTGCAAGATGTTCTTGCTTTTCGCCAACATGGAATAGGAATGTAACTATTTTTTACTCGGGTTTCAATAAATATAGTAGTTGAACAATAAGATGTATGTTTGGATATTAAAACTTTAATATGGTTTGTTAAACGAGCTTGCTTGTATGCCTCTCTCACTTCTTTTTCTTCTTCTTCAATAAAACCACATTCCAAGAACTCAACGATTCACTTAATCTCAACTCCGATTTGATTCTTGAGATCCTCATAAGTAGTAATGTTAATATGGGTAAACTCACCTCATTTAAACTCAACCCATTTAAACTCATTTAACATTATTATCCATTTAAACGCTCCCCATTTAAACACATCCCATTTAAACCAATTTAAATAACATTAACCCATTTAAACCCACTAAACTATATATAATAAATAAATTATTGATTATTATTGTTTAAAATTAAATCATTATTATTGTTTAAAATTAAAACTTTTCCGCCAAAATTATATTTTGTTAACTTATTCTATATTTAATTTTAACAAACCATGTTTTCCGCATTTTCCTGCCAAAACCGCATTTTCACCAAAACATCATTTTTCGTCAAAACCGTGTTTTTTTCCGTATCAAACCATGTTTCTCGGATTTCTCGCCAAAACTAAATTTTCTCGCCAAAATTGCGATTTTCCTATATTTACCGTGACAAATCACGTTTTTCCATATTTCCCGCCAAATTCACGTTCTCCCGCCAAATTCACGTTCTCCCGCCAAATTCACGTTTTTCCGCCAAATTCACGTTTTCCCGCCAAAATCATGTTTTCCAGCTAAAACCGCGTTTTCCCGCCAAATTCACGTTTTCTCGCCAAAATCACGTTTTTCCGTCAAAACCGCGTTTTCTCGCCAAAATCACGTTTTTCCGTCAAAACCGCGTTTTCCCGCCAAAACCGCGTTTTCCCTCCAAAACTGCGTTTTTCTGCCAAAATCCCATTTTCCCGCCATAATCGCATTTTTCCGCAAAATCACGTTTTTCCGTCAAAACCGCGTTTTTTCGCCAGAACCGCGTTTTTCCGCCAGAACCGCGTTTTCCCGCGAAAACCGCGTTTTCCCTCCAAAACCGCGTTTTTCCTCCAAAATCACGATTTCCCTCCAAAACCGCGTTTTCCCTCAAAAAACACGATTTCCCTCCAAAATCGCGATTTCCCGCCAAAATAGCGTTTTCCCGCCAAAATCACGTTTCCCGTCAAAATCGCGTTTTCTCGTCAAAATCACGTTTTCCGGCCAATATCATGGTTTTCCGTCAAAATTGCGTTTTCCCGCCAAAATTATTTTTTCTCTATCTTCCGCATCATTTTTATTAAAACTATATTTTCCGTCAAATTACGGGATTATGTTTTTTCGTCAAACTAATATTTTTTCACCATATTTAATTTTTAATTATAAATATAACTTCTTTTATGTAAATATTAATGGGTTTAATTGGATATCCATTTATTTTTGTTAAACCTCATTTAATAAATGGATCTATATGGATAAACCCATTTAACCCCATATAATTTTATCTACTAAATGGGTTTAAATGGATTCAGATTTTTTTAACATACCCATTTACTAAATGGAGTAACAAACTCATATTAACATCACTACTCATAAGTAACAAACAAGACCTTGTTCGGATTCTCACGGCTTGCATTCCAATACTCCAATACATGATCCCAATGATATTCACTCTTTTTATAATCCAACCATACTAGTGTATTACAGACATGAAATGAAAGAAGAAACCAGCTTTAACCAGTCTGAAACTATCCTCTAACTCAGTCTCAGTTCACCACTTATTCTCCTAGATTGTATGTTTGTTTCCACCTTTGGTTTACTCATGTCTGAGAATTGTGAGAGATGCACAATCATTCCAATGTGAAATTGATTGATTTACTTATTCCAATTAATCCACGAGGACAGAATTTTCGATTTAAACCGCTATGACCGGTGTGGAATTTTTTTGTCGGGTTTAAAATTTTTGTATTAGTGATGATTGGCTTAGGATCTGTGGAAAAACTCAGGTCCCTTGCAACAACTTTTTGATGCATTAGTGGATTTCAGCTTTAACCATTTTGCTCTGACATCAACGTATAATCAATCTCTTGTGGTTCTTTGTTTGCACGAATCTGAATGTTTAAATCCTTAAAATGTCTTTTACCAATGTCATAGTGATAAATTGTGATCTTTGGATAAAGTCAGGTCCTTTGCAACAAGCTCTGGATTCATTAGTGAAACTATGTTGACCTGATTGCTTCTCTTAGTGTGCAAAGGATTTGTTTACTTCTTATAGAAGAAATGGCAACATCTATGTAAAATATTATAAGGTCACAAAAATACAAGTTCTAGGATCTGAAGAAATCGTCTCGAAATTTACTAGAGAAATTAGTTCACTTCCTGGTTTAACAGCAGTTCAGCCTCATGGAGTTGTGACCAAAACTTATAAGGTGACTAAACCTGATGTGCTGAGAAAGCTCACTTGCGGCAATACTGACATTGTAATCAGGAACAAAGAAAAACCTACAAGGTGGTTAACCCTTCTCATTAATGGTAATCATATATCGGTATCAATTTCCACAATACGCGTAAAGCAGACATGATGGAGGGATTATGCAAAAGCTTTAAGCTTGAGAATATGATTAATACAAGCACACAAAAGTGTATATACAAAAAGGTCACGAACCTGGAGCAGATAACCTATTTCTCCCTCCCTCTCAATGGCACTCATTTCCTTCATCTTTTTGCAGCGGTAAACAATTCCCAAGATATTAAGCTTGTACTCGTGGATACGCTTGATCTGCAATAGTTTTCAGTGCAAAAAGCAAAGAAGTTAGTACTGCTTGATGAGTTGATATGAAAGCTTCTCAGATTTTTGATTCACAAGGTTCATTGGGTTTAAAGAAGCCTGGATGTGGAATAGACTTCTCAAACAGAAAAAAGCAGCATCCAAGCAAACAGCTCCATCAATCTAAAAGTAGAACAAGATCCTCTGAAAATTACCTGAATGTAGAACAGGCAGTATATATATCCGGTTCTTTTCTTAATAAGTGAGACAACTTTCAACTTGTTCTTCTTCTTCTTTGCTTGAAGATCGAACAGAAGAAAGGTAACCAGTGTCTTATTATAAAGATGACAAAGCATGTGAAACGAAATTGAAATCTGATAAAGCACATAGTTAAATGAATTAACGGGATTCCTATGAACAATATAAATCCTCTTTTTTTTTTGTTTTTTATCCGTGCTTCCTTTACCTTCACCATCAGTGATCACAACAATGAGAGAAAGGAACATAAAAGTGATTTGAGTTTGAAGCTGTAAACTATATAAACGATAACTACGAATCTCACATGAACATTATAAACCAGACCATACTGGAGGCAAAAACTCATTTAAGATTGTTGTCCTCTAGGTCATAATAATAACACTTGATGAAAGGATTCCTCTATCATTCTACTTTTCTATATAGTTTGACTGGACGAGCATGAAAGAATTAGAGCCCGAGAACAAGAAATAGCAGAAGAAAAGCTCAAAACAACAAGATTCATAAATAGAGTTAAAACAAGGATGAGTAAATATTAATAGATAACATTACAACAAGATTGATAAATTCATAGAGTGACAGAAGCAGAATACAAAACCTTGTAGCCATCTACCAAAGGATGATCAACGGTCATGACAGCATTGGACCACTCGATATTGCCCCAAATCTCTCCGGCTAGTCTCTTAAAGGAGATCTCGGCACACCAAATCTCAAGAAGCTCCCCCTTGATAACGTCCCAGAAGAGCACAATGTTGTTACCAGAGTTGGTGAGTCTGGCCCCGGGAAGTAAATTTACGAGCCGAGTGTCAGCCCAAGTCGGGAAAGTAAACCTGAACTTCTCTTTTTCCCACAGAGCCACACTAAGGTCATCAAAGTGGACGAGACTAGAACTATAAAGACTCTTCTTGAGAGAATCCAAACCCTTGACTTGTTTAGAAAACATCCCTTTTGGTTCAACACCCTCAGGGCAATCCAAGTCCTTAGGATCATACCAATATATACCTCCTTTTTTACTAATACAGAAGAGCAAATCATCAACCATACACCAATCCCTTCGGTTTCCTACCAAATGACCACGATTCCCTCTTCCCCATTTACCTTGGCTCGGCGAGTAGTAAAAAGTATTTTCGTTTCCATCCACAGCGTAAACCTTTTGATCCCAAACCACACTGTCATGGATGTAACGAGGGCCAGGGACTTCCTTCTGAAGCGGCCAAGAGTCCCAAGTTTGAGTCTTTATGTCAAATACCTCAACCCAATTCGAGTAATCATCGGAAATAAAGCCTCCCAACACATAAATCTTACCATCTACAACCCCAGCAGCAGCATTAGCACGAGGCATTACCATGGATGAGACAATGCGCCACGTGTGAGTCCGACAATCCAAGAGCCAGACATCACAAGTAGGGATCCCTTTTATCAATCCACCGATTACATATATATCACAATCTACCACAACCACTGAAGATGCTTCCCGAGGAAGAGAAGGGAGAGAAGGGATCGGGATCAAATCGGCGTTTAGGGTTTTTCTACGGCGGAGGATATACCACCGGTCAACAGGAGGGATTCGTAAGCATACATAGATGTATGGTTCAGAGTGACCCATTAAAGATCGTAACTTGTTGAGATCATGAGAGGCCAATAGAGAGTGATAACTCTTGGAAGTGAAAGATAAGGCCGCTTGGTCCCATCTCGATGTTAGAGCTATGCAATTCAGAGTCACTTCTTCTGGCAGCGATGATAAAAGATCCATCTTTCTCTTCTTCTGCGGTCGTGGTGACTCTTCCGAGGAGTTCGGCATCAAAGCTTGATTTTTTTTTCTGTGTTTGAGAATCAGAGAGACCCGAGAGAGAAACATACAGTATATATCTCTCTGTTTTTATACTATCTTTTTTCCTTAAAAAAAATGGAAAGCAACAAAATAAAAATAAAATTTTTTAAAAAAGGTTTTTTTCCTTAACTCGAAATTCGCCTCGGTGGATTTCCAATTCCGAAGAGTACCAAAGTTGAAATCTTTAATTAGTAGAAATAATCATGGGTATCAAAGACATATACTGTATTTCTTTATTAAATAATATGTATTTTCTTCTGTTCTGTTTTCTAGTATTAATATGTTTAATAAATACCATCATCCTATGCAATAGTTTTCATCAAAGATTCAAAGAATATAGTAAAGTCAAAGAATGAAAGAAAACCTCAAATTGTTGTATCTGCTTCACTTATTTCACTTTTTCAAAAAAAAAGGACAAAGAATGAATTACTTCCATCAATCTTCATGAATTTATTAAAAACATAATTTCATTACGAAGACTTTAGATGTCGCTTTTCAAGCCTCAGTTATACGTCTTTGGATAATCATCAATCTTTGGATGATACGTCCCGGGACAGAATTGGGGTCCGAGGCAACCCTAGCCACAACTACAACAACAGCTTTAACGACGGTGAAGACATCCATTGCAACATTGAAGGCAGCTCTTGCAGTACCGACATAGTATACTGTTGTAATCGCGGCACTTGCGAGAGTAGTCAATGCACCTAATAAAGCCATATGACTGTTTTTTTTTTTCAAGTGTTTGCTCTTCTCTAAATTTCTATATGACTATAAACTTGTGTGGGATGTTATATATATAGGTTCACACGATCGATACCAAAATTTATGGGAGAATTTTAATGTTGGTTCCAAAATTGTAAAGGTTACGTTCTTAAATATCAGCTCAATTTCCTAGGATGAGATCGCTAATTACTAAGTACTTTGTATTGTAACTTAATGATAGTGTTGAAACTCGTTTCGGGTTTCTAGGAAGTTTGAAAGACTCATAAGAGATGATGGGTTTGGTTATTTTGTTAAGAACATCTACGCAGTATTATATTAAATGTCATTGTTAAAATAATATTTTAAAGAATAATCTACACAAATCATTAAAGGTAATAGAATCGGCCACCACATTTTAAATAAAAAGTATTAAAAGGAATACACAAATCATTAAAGTATGAAATTAAAATAAGAACATAGTATGAAATTTTGATTTTTGTTCATACTACTATTTGTTTCAAGAAGACAAAAAGTCCAATAGTATAATAAGAAAGATGGTGAACCAACAGAAAAAAAAAAAAGAAAAAAAAAAGAGAAAATAAATAAAATAATGAATTATAGTGTTATGGTTTTACCCTTTTATAAACATAGGAGTCAAATTGACCGTGTGTATTAACAATGTTAATGAATACATGCATTTAGTATAAAAAAAAGATTTCTATAATGGTTTTCTGAGTATTGGGCCGAGAAAGATTGCTTCATGTTGTCAATCAAAGGGGTAGGTAGAAAACAGAAATCAAATTGGCCTAAATCTGTTAATAATAGTCTTATACTATTTAAAGTTGGAGATGACTGTACAAAGTCTCTTTTTTTTAGGCCTTAAAATATATATTATATATTTTTTAGGCTTTAAAATATATATTAACCGTCGTCCTTCTCATCCTTCTCGAATATGGAACGGAAGCTGGTCTTCCGTGTGTTACCGCACTCGGTTCACCAAAATCAAAGCTAAGGACGCCTAGAGCGTTACGACATGCGGTGAAAAAAAAAAAACAAATATATATATATATATATATATATATATATATATATATATATATATATATTGTTTGGTTTGGTTGATCGCTCATATTATCTGTTAGGCATTCAAAGGTATAGTTCGTATTTATTTCTATCGATCATCGTCTTTTAATAGAATATTTTTATGATTTATGATCGCCGTATAATGAAAAATACGTAATAAGAACAAATAGATAAACTTTTTATTATAGTACCATAACATGCTACATATGACGTATCACATGAAACCTAGCTATGATACTTATTTTTCTTATTGAATAATTATCATATAATAGAACATTATAAATATTGATTCCACATACTCAAACACTCATATCATTTGTTACGCAGATTTCGGAAATATCCTTTCGGGTCGCTTTGGAAAACATCCCTGAAAATTCGACCATCCTTTCCGGGAGCCTTCATTGTCTTCCTGTCAAGGCCGGAGCCCATTCCGGAGCATAAACCAGCAATAGCTCCGACGACACCTATCACCGCCATAGCTATTTCCAAATTTGAAGTAACTCCTTTCCCGTTAGCATTACCATCATTATTGTCGCTCATTTTGATATGATCACACTATTTTAGTAAGATTTACTTTTTTTTTTCTTAAGTGAAGAAGAGATTCACGTGATGATTTATAGTTGTAGATGACTAGATGTGATGCCAAACGATTTATTAGGTGAATTAAAATCTCAATTCAATTTACTAGGAAGAGAAACTTAACTACGATTTTTATTAATGGTGCAGTTGGGAGACTGTTGGGGTCTCTAGGAAGAATAAGAACCGATCTAATAAATACCTTTTTTAAAGATAAATAAATTAATATTATATAGTCTCATAAATAAATTAAAATTATATAGTTTCAAAGTTTTAATTTGGTGGTAGGGTGAGGGGAGATTGGAACAATTTTTAAATCTATTTGATTTACAGTTATATTATATATATACTAGATAAAGACCTAAAATTTTAAAATAAATTAAATTTTTAGTAAATTATTTGATTTTAAAAATTTGTTATTAGTGATGTATGTTAAATTTGTTTTAGGAAAGAATTAAAAAGCATTTTCACTTAGAGAAAAAAATTATTTACATAATTTTGTTTTTATACGTGAATAAAATAATTAACGTTTCTATATTATAATTTTATTATTAACATATTAAAATATACTGACATAAATTGTCAATACCAATATTTTTACCAATTATTCATCATTATCAATATTATAGCTAAACTTCAAAACTATGATTTTGCAATTTCTGCCTAAAAAGTTATTTCATTATTTCCAAAAATGGTATCCTTTAACTTTTACTAAAAACATGATTTATTTCTCATAAATTAGTGGTTCCTCAAATTTTTTGAGGTTCCTTTAATTAATTAGTTATTATTAAATTTGAAGACAAAATTATTACGAATTAATTTATGTATTCATTGTCTAGTGACAATGATCTCTCTTAGATCTAGGCGAGATGTTTTTCCGCCAAGATTTTTGGTCTCTCTTTACTCTCTTCTGGTTCAAATCTTATTTTGGTTCTCAATTGAAGATATTTTTCTTCTCGCCAAAATCCTTCGCTATTATGTTTCTTAGCGAGTTTTCTAACAATAACTTTTAGCTTAATCTTTTCTTCAGCACCTCTTGATTTATATTTATGTATTGGGTTCTATACTCGAAAACGTTTGGTTTTTGAAGTTTAAATTTTATTGAAATAATAAGATTTAATATATATTTGAAAAATAGAAAGTAAAAAAATGTACATTCCTTTTTTTTTTGGTTTTCTTTTCTATTAAGGAAAACAAAATAACATAATACTTTTTACACTTGTCTAAATTCCATCGATTATTAAGGAACACAAAAATAACATAATATTTTTTAACACATGTCAAAATCTCATCGATCGATCGACACGTGTCATGATCTCGTTAATTATAATTTTGACACGTGTCGATTTCTCGTGAGTGTAACCCAAATTTATATAATAAGATATATATATATATATCCAAACATGATTGATTTATATTTGCATGTGAGGATAAAAATAAAATTCACGGAATCTTTTTTGTTGTCGTTGTTGTTGTTATTCTTTGTGTGTGATGGGATGGGAGAAAAGAATCCTAAGCGATTTTCAAGAATCCACTAAATCTTTTTTTTTCTTTTTGGTTTTAAACTTTTAATGTTAAATTTATACCAAGTGAAAGAATAAATGTTTTACAAGAGTTGGAAGTTCTCATTTGGCGGAGAGGAAATCGAACTGAGAAGTTTTTTTGAGCTTATACACACATTAAAAAGGTTGAGAGATTCAACCAAAGTAGCAGTTCCAGAATAAGTAGCAGTTCTTTCCAAATCATGTAGGTACCAAAATTTTATTAACAGGGCCTAAAATGTATTTTTGCACTTGAATTTATTTACAAGATTTCATATATGGTTTTGTTTCACAAATCAAATAATTTTTAGCCTTGGACCCCCAATATATTTGGCAAATTTTAGGATCCCAAATTCTTAAAATTTTGTTTGATAAATTATATATATATATATATATATTAGTTTTTTTTAGTTTAATATTTTATTTCACATATATTTAACATTTTACAAAATCTATTTTAAATCTTAGTATTTTTATAGATTACAAAAAATTGTATAAATTATATTTTAGCATAAGAAAAAAGTATAAAGTTATTTTCATAGATTAAAAAATAGTGTTTATTATCTTAGTACAAAAAATATGTTAGATTTTTATTTTTTATCACTCAACTTACTACCATTCTATTGAAATGAACATCCAGTTACAAGTGAAGAGCTCTTTGCCAAAAAGTGTGACTCACTTGCTACATAAAATTAAAGTACAAGTCAAATATAAAATAGAGTAACAATAATCATCCTAGATAAAAACGAGAAACTTTAGCTAAATTTTTTTAAAAATGATTCATTTGAAATCGATATCTAATTCTTCTGTCATTATAGAAGATCGGATGACACAAATAACTCGCAATATCTTCGAGACCTTTGAACGTTTAACAACGATGTCTATAGCGGAGGAGGGTGGTGGAAAAGTTCTCTCCAATGAGGTTACTCGATCGACATGGGTTGGCCTCTGCCTCTCATACAGAAACAACATGGTTATATTTTATTTACAACATATTTAACCAACATGGGTTGAACCATATTTAACAACATGGTTCAATAACAGATATTTGTAATTCGTCTTAGATCTTTTAAACATTTGGCAAGGCTTGGTAGCTCCTATAATACCACGAATTATTAGAACGTATGTGTCCATTTACCAAATCTAGACGATCTTAATATACATTTTGTAGAATAGGCATCCTCATGTAATTAATCCTTTGTGTCTCTTCTGGTTTGGCTATAGTTGGTTTTGTTTTTGTCGTTTTTGGACTTTTTCTTTGGTTTTCTGTATGTCAGCCACAATAGATCCTTTTCAGATTTTATATGTCTTTTGGGATTTGTTGGGACCGAACATTGTGGCAATTATGAAAATGATCGTGAGGGCAAATACACTTCACAAATTAGAAAATAAATAAATAAATATAATAAACGTTCGTGGGTACAAGTTTTTTCTCAATTTTCATTTCATAATTCATAATTCATAATTCTATATTCTTAAAAAACGATTTAAAGTTATGGATGTAGCGAGAGACACGTGGCAACAGTCGTGGTCAAAAGTGTTTGCACACACCAATCAACAAGGATCATTACCCAATTTTGGTTTTGACTTTTTGCCATTATAACATGCCACCAATTATTTATTAAATTTTTAAAAACAATTATTATTCTGTTAACTAGTAGTAGTACTAATTATGGAGCTGTGCCAAAAATCTGAAAAGGATGTATGAGCAGGGCCAGTCAAATGAAATCTAATCAGATTTACCAAACCAGCGATTATAGAAAACGATCGAAAGTGATTTGCAAACAACAAATCAAGAAAAATCCAATTTATATACATCCACAAATATAAAATCCAACATTTACAACAACACAAGAATCTATACTATAAACCCTTGTAAAAAATCTAAACTTTTCATGTCCTAAAAAAAGGCTGCTTCTACTACATATTCACACAATGTACTAATGTCATTTACAAATAGAGGAAACGCATCCGATCCTCTTCATGAATTAGGATCTGATCAATCCGAAATTGACGAAAGATCTCGACTTGAAAACACCGAAGAGAAACCCCGTTGTTGAATCTTGAGGACTCGGTTTCGCGTCTGTGTTTCCTCCTTTCACTTTAAGTATTGTTTGACCAATCACTTCTCTAATGGATTCTATGGTTTTAGCATCAACTTCATAACCTGAAGCATCTCTTACATAGAATGTGTTGAAAGCTTTCTCTCCTTTTGTTTTCACTTCAGCTCTTGTAACTGTAAGACTGTTTTCACGGAATATCCGAGTCACATCCGAGAGTAACCCGAGTCTATCTGAAGTGCAAAGCTCAAGCTTCAATCCCTAAAACACATATAGAAACAAGAACCTAAATGTTAAGCCACAGCACAAAACATTCTTATGATTCTTCTTTAAGCAAATCACTACAGTAGTTTTTTTTACCTCAGAGACTCTTCTTTGAATAGCTGCTTTAAGACATTTGATCACTCGCTGTCTTTCTGCCTCGGATTTTACAGGAGAACCATCCGTATGTCTGATGTAGTATTCCTATAAAAACCCGAAAAAATCAGATAATGATATTAAAGACAAAATCAAGAGCTTAAGTTGCAGAGAGCCTAATGTTGTATATGTACCTGATAGGCTTCGGGACCTTCAGCATCAATGCTGGCATGTGAAACCACATATTTCATATCCGTCAAAGTAAAGACGGTATCGAAAAGAAGCTTCGGTCTGTCTTTACATTTGATCATCACAATTGAGTAATCCAAATCATGCAAATTGGAGACATCCACATCTGGAATTACTCTCCCACTTTTATCCTCATCATCAACATTATTCTCCCATTCGTCGTAATCTCTATCCGCAAACATCAACTGATGAAGCTTACGATCCGTGTGAGTTTCATTCAGAGGAGAAGAAACCGAGGTTTTCGGTTCACGGAATCTTCTACCACTGCTTCCACCTGTAAGCACATAACCAAGAAGTTTCCTAATTTTCGACAACCTCTCAGGATCAGTGATTGCAGAGCAGGTTTCATCATCAGTCACTTGTAATACCGCTGCTGCTTTTGCTCTGTGTGTCCAGATTTCAGCGTTTACCACATTACACTGAAGATCCATCAGCACAGCACATAGCTCAGACAACAAACCGGGTCTATCAGTTCCCGTTAGCTCAATCACAGTAAAGTCGACAGATTGTTTAACCCCAATAGTTGATCTCATAGATGGACTAAAGCAAGAAGACTCATCAGGGCCAAGAGACTGCAACAAATCACACACACACCACAAAAGAGAGTTAAAAAATCATATCATCAAAACACACCACAGAAGATCATTGTGTTACTTACTTTACGGATATATCCAAGAACGATCTCATCGGTAACTTTGTTCCCATCTTGATCAGTAACATTGAAAACATCCATAAACCAACCACCATCAGAGGAGATATAAGCTTTCTTAATAGTGAGATTAAGCTCAGTCAAGACTTGAACAACCTCCAGAAGTATTCCATGTTTATTCGCACTATCAACCTAAAAAAAAAAAACAAAATCACAATATTCATATACAAAATCAAAACCTAATCTGATGAAAATTAAAACTCAAGAGAATTTGTTTAATAAGATACCTTAATGACAGTAACATTTTTGCAGACTTCATTATCAATCACAACCCTAAAATGATAATCAAATTAGTATAAAATTAAAAAAGATAGAAGAAGACCAAAAAGAAGAATTCGAAGTTTTAATCAATACCTTGGTGGATTCACTCTTCTGATGAACTTTGCAATCTCATCATCCATTTGATATGAATAGCTCAAACAAACATCTGAACACACACACACACACACAAAAAAAAATTATATCAAAAATAATCCAAAAACCCTTCAAAAAAAACAGAGATTTAAACCTAGAACGATAACAAAACGATAAAAATATCCAAAATTGAAACAAACCCAGTTTCGGAAACTAATCATCGAAGACAAATTTAGATAAATCAATCATCATATTCAAATCGAATCAGAGAATTTGGAAAAAAAGCAAAAAAAAAAAAAAAAGAGAGAGAAGTAAAGTAACGAACCCATTATCTCGATTGGTTCGTGATTTGTGTTCGCGCCAATAAAAGGGGGAAAATTGATTTCACCCTTTTTTTTTTTTTTAATTGATGATCGTTGTTTGTTTCTCTGTAACGAAGAAGACGACTTTGTGATTTGCAATTTGCCAGAGAAGAAGAAGAAAAAAAAACACAAGAAAGTTTGTTAATTTATAAACAGTACGAAGAAGAAATATAAAAAAAAAATGAAATAAATGGAAAAAACGAGTGTGATGAGAAGATTGAATGAAAATAAATAATACTCACACTATGCTGTGTCTGACACAAATTCAGCCGACACAATTCTCCTCAAAACCTGCAAAGAAAGAGTCCACCCAAAAAAAACTATTTTTTTTTTTTTTTGTTTGTTAAAAAAATTGTGATGAGGATTGAGGAAGAGTCTACTCATTAATACACGATGCGTACGTTAGCAGCCGCCCTTCTTTTTTTTCTTTTTTTTATGGATAAACGGTTTAGGTAGATTACAGATAATATAATATTATTGTTTATTTCCGGTTTAGGAGATTTCTCTTTGACTGAGTAAGTATATTACAGACAATTACTATGTTTAGGATATTTTTTTTCCCTCTTAAATTAGTATTGAATTACAATTTACAGGCAATCATTTGAGTTATTATAAACAAATTGATAAAGTTTGACTGATTACAATCCAATTCATGGAAGATTGTGGATACTGACATTCAGAAATTTATAAATACATCAATGAAATAAAATCTTCGAATTGGTGCCAAATGAGAAATAATTTTTTTGAACTAATGTAAAAGAAACAAAATATATTTATATACACTACAGTTGGAAATATATATATTATTGGGTCTATATTATCCCTTCCCCTCTTTTTTTTACATCAATTCAAAAAAAAAATCAGTTTTTGGCATCAATTTGAAAGATTTTATTTTCTTGATGTATATTTATGATTTTATTTTATGTCAGTCTTTTTACTAACTTTCGTATATCTAATAATCCAAAATAAATGACTATCATTCAAATTCCTAACTAATATTCTAGGAATTGTATTGTAACTAGTCAAAACTTCATCAATTTGTTTCTAATAAACCAAAGGATACAGTCATGAAATACCTAGAAGAAAATATATATACAGTCATGATTTTTAGTTCTATGAGCCGAATAATCAGTTATACAATTAAGAAATAATAGAATAGAAAAATGAAAGATCGTAGAACTAAACAAACATATTAAATTAAGGTTTTCAAATAGTAATTATTTGGTATGTTTCATAAGAATCACTTATTAGATCTAACTTAATTACTAGAGTACCAACTTCATTATGGATTGTGTAATTCTCTAGGCGGTCATGATGATTGTTTATCACTTTAAAAAACACATTATTAAAAATTAAAAATCTTATAATTTGTTATAAATTTTTATAAATTAATAATAATTATTTATAACAATTTACAAGTTTTTTATTTATAATAATTGTGTTTTCTAAAGTTATAAACAATCACAATGATCACCTAAAGAACTGTGTTGGGATTAGATAAGTATGCATATATTTATGTACTTATCTATTAAAGTATATACTTGGGATATTAGATTTGTATAGATTCGTTTGTTAGACTTCCTCTTGTATATATAGAGGCATTGGCCGTGATGAATAAGATAACACGATAAACTTATATTCTCTGGTTTATAACATGGTATCAGAGCACTAAAACTATACAAAATTAGTGTTTTCTTACGAGATTTACTCTCTTTATTTCGATTTCTTTGATTAAATTCTTCTTTTTTTTTTTTTTTTTATCATGGCCGGCTCTCTGGTTGATGAATCTAAAACTTCTGAATCGGCGGCGATTCAACCTCGTGTGGAGATTACACGTCGTACTATCTCTCCATACGATCTCACCGCAAGTGATAATCCGGGATCAATAATTTCCCAACCCTTGTTGCGTGGCTCCAACTATGATGAATGGGCAACCAACGTTCGTCTTGCTCTTTCGGCAAGAAAGAAATTTGGCTTCGTGGATGGATCAATCTCGAAACCAAGTGAAGACTCCGGGGATCTCGAGGATTGGTGGACCAACAATGCTTTGGTTGTTTCTTGGTTGAAACTTACCATTGATCCTGTCCTCCGATCTTCGATATCTCATCGTGATGTGGCTCATGATTTATGGGAACACATCAAACAACGTTTTTCGGTGAAGAATGGCCAGAAGATTCAACGATTGAAGCAAGAACTTGCTTTGTGTCGTCAAAGAGGGTTAGCTATTGAGGCTTATTTCGGTAAACTAACTCAAATCTGGACGACGCTTGACGATTACCGACACACGACGAATTGTGGATGTTCTCAAGGACATGATTTGGAGAAAGAAAGGGCCGAGGACAAACTTCACCAGTTTCTTTTAGGGATTGATGAGTCTGTTTTCGGAACTGTGAAGTCTTCTCTCTTGTCTAGAGATCCTTTACCAACTCTCGACGAGGCATACAACGTTCTTACTCAAGATGAGATTTCTAAGAAGACTGTTGTTGACACGCAAAGCGACGGAGTGAGTTTTGCTGTCCAAACAATGGTGAAACCTGTTGGTGACAGGTCTATGATATGTGCGAGCTGCGGACGTTCTGGACATATGGCTGAGAATTTTTTTCGAACAATTGGGTATCCTCCATGGTGGGGAGATCGACCACGGAACAGAGGTGCTACGTCGGTTCAGAACAAACCAAGAGGACCAGCTTCATCAGCTCCGGCAAGGGCAAATGCGATGGTTGTTTCTGGAGAAACGCCAGCTCATACGGCGAATGCGGCAGTTGTGGCATCTGATCGCGTTGGCTTTGCGGGGTTGAAGGAGGACGAGTGGAATACGTTGAAACAAATGTTGAATGAACGTAAGCAAAACAACAGTGATCAGCGTATGACAGGTATGTCTTTTCTCCAATCATGGATTATAGATACGGGAGCTTCCAATCACATGACGGGAAGCATTGATTTTTTGGATGATATTACGGATATGACGCCTATGTTTATTAAGCTTCCAGATGGTCGTTTTACTACTTCAGTTAAGCGAGGAACCGTTAATTTGGGTTCTCGTTTGAAACTTCAGAATGTTTTCTTGGTTGATGGGTTGCAATGTCATCTCATCTCTGTCTCTCATTTGACTAGGGATCTGCACTGTATTTTCCAACTCACCGATAAAATCTGTGTCATTCAGGACCGCACCACACTGACGCTGATTGGGGCCGGTGAGCAGGAGAATGGTCTTTACTTCTTTCGGGGAATGGAGACTGCAGCAGCGGTGAAGCATTTGGATAAGACATCGGTTGAAATGTGGCACCAACGGTTGGGTCATCCTTCTCCAACGGCGGTAGAGACGTTATCAGGAATTCTGGGTGTTCTTAGGAATAATAGTTCTGTTTCTTCTATTTCCAATAAAGCGTGTGAGGTGTGTTTACGTGCCAAGCAAACGCGAGATGTATTTCCCTTAAGTTCTAATAAAACAACCGAAGCTTTTCAACTTATTCACTGTGATCTTTGGGGTCCGTATCGGACACCGGCTCTTTGTGGTTCGACTTATTTTCTAACCATAATTGATGATTTCTCGAGAGCTGTTTGGCTATACTTACTACCTTCTAAACGAGAGGCACCGACGTCTCTGCGAAATTTTGTTGCTCTAATCGAACGACAATTTGAAAAACAAGTCAAAATCATTAGGAGCGATAACGGGTCTGAGTTTATTTGTCTCAAAGATTTTTTCCAGGAAAAGGGAATCATTCATGAGACCTCATGTGTTTCCACGCCACAACAAAATGGACGAGTGGAACGCAAGCATCGTCATATTTTGAATGTGGCGCGGGCATTACGTTTTCAGGCCAATCTTCCTATCGAATTCTGGGGACAGTGCGCGTTAGCTGCAGGGTATCTGATCAATCGTACACCGACAACGATTCATCATGGGAAGACTCCGTTTGAGGTTCTTTACTCTCGCCCTCCGCCTATGTCTCATTTAAAAGTGTTTGGGTGCTTGTGCTATGTGCATAATCATAATACTGGTGGTGATAAATTTGCTAGTCGAAGTTCGAAGAGTATTTTTATTGGTTATCCATTCGGCAAGAAAGGGTGGCGCGTTTACGATTTGGAAACAGGAAAAATCTCCGTATCTCGAGATGTGATTTTCTGTGAAACAGAGTTTCCTTTTGCAGAAATTTCGTTGGCTGATGATATAGAAGATTCTACAATCTCGCCAACTCCTGATACACTCGAGAGTCCGGTGATTTCTCCGGTTTCGCCATTGGTGTCGAGTTCTATGCCGTCGGATATCTCTTCCTCTGACTCTTCTTCGTCAACTAATATTGCTGCCTCAAGTGATGTTATTGGATCTGATGTTATTGCTGCCACAAGTGATGTTTTTGGGTCTGATGTTAGGCCTGCTACGGTTTCTGTTCCAACAGATGATTCTGTGGACCCTGAGAATCAAATAACAACAACTGGGCCTGTTAATGGACCTACAATTGGGCTAGTTGATTCCAGCACCCAGGTATTGTCTTCCTCGCCATCGACATCTTCGGCTCCCTCGGACTCGGCTCTTGAAATCTCAGAGTCGCTCGTTCCATCAGAATCACTTCCGCCGGTGGCTGAAGAGATCGGGTTGAGGCGTTCTACTCGACCGAAGTTTCCGTCGACGAAACTCCAAGGCTATATCGTTGACACAGTAAAATCATCCCCATCTTCATCTGAGATTGAAACGGTATCGTCTTCTGTCACTGAGTTTCCAATCGAGAATTTTGTCACGTGTACTCAATTTTCGGAAGCTCACATTGCCTATCTGTTTGCGATTACCACTGTGGCGGAACCAAAGCATTTTGGTGAAGCTGTTGGCGATGAGAATTGGGACTTGGCAATGACCGATGAAATTGGGGCACTGGAAAAAAATGGTACATGGACAATTGAGAAACTACCGGAAGGTAAGATTGCGATTGGGTCTCAATGGGTCTTTAAGGTGAAGTTTAATGCGGATGGTAGCATCGAGCGATACAAAGCACGTCTCGTAGCTATGGGCAACAAACAGCGAGCTGGGATAGATTTCACAGAAACATTTGCTCCCGTGGCAAAGATGACGACGGTTCGTGTGTTTCTGCAAATCTCTGTTTCTTTGGATTGGGAGGTCCATCAAATGGATGTCCATAATGCCTTCTTACATGGTGATCTTCATGAAGAAGTGTATATGAAGCTCCCACCGGGCTTTCGAACCAACGATAAGAACGATGTTTGTCATCTTCATAAATCTATTTATGGTCTAAAGCAGTCTCCCCGCTGCTGGTTTGAGAAGCTTTCAACGGCCTTGAAGGACTATGGGTTCAAACAATCAGTTTCTGATTACTCGTTATTTACTATGAATACTAAGGCCAAACGACTTCATGTTTTGGTATATGTGGACGATTTGATAATCTCTGGAGATACACCGGAAGTTATTGCATCCTTTAAAGAATATCTCTCGTCATGCTTTCACATGAAGGACTTGGGGATACTCAAATATTTTCTGGGCATCGAGGTGGCTAGGAATTCAACGGGTATGTATTTGTGTCAACGTAAGTACACTCTCGACATTATCTCCGATGCTGGCCTTTTAGGAGCTCGGCCTTGTTATTTTCCTTTGGAACAGAATCATGGTCTAGCTCTTGTTAAGAGTCCTTTGTTGGTTGATCCGACGAAGTACAGAAGATTGGTTGGGCGGCTAATTTACCTTGCTGTTACTCGCCCGGATCTTGCTTTTTCGGTTCAAGTTCTTTCTCAATTTATGAAGGCGCCAACCGAGGCACATTGGGAAGCGGCTCTTCGGGTGGTGAGATATTTAAAGAATGGTCCAGGTCAAGGCATTCTTCTTCGTGCTGGTACGTCTCTAACCTTAACAGCCTGGTGTGATGCGGATTGGGCAGGGTGTAAGGTTAGTCGACGGTCTGTTTCCGGCTGGTTCATTCAACTCGGGGATTCTCCTATTTCGTGGCGTAGTAAGAAACAGAAGACAGTGTCATGTTTCTCCGCTGAAGCAGAGTATCGAGCGATGGCGTACACGTTAAAGGAAATTGTTTGGCTTAAGGCTTTGTTGCTTTCCTTTGGAGTGTCACATGATACACCAATACCTCTTCATTGCGACAGTAAGGCTGCCATTCATATTGCCTCTAACCCCGTGTTTCATGAACGGACGAAACATGTGGAAATCGATTGTCACCGGGTTAGAGATGCGGTTATTGATGGTACGATTCGGACGGAATATGTTTCTACAAAGACGCAATTAGCGGATATAATGACAAAGGCACTTGGGAGTTTGGAATTCCGTTTCTTCTTATCCAAGTTGGGCGTTCGAGATCTTCACGCTCCAACGTGAGGGGGGTGTTGGGATTAGATAAGTATGCATATATTTATGTACTTATCTATTAAAGTATATACTTGGGATATTAGATTTGTATAGATTCGTTTGTTAGACTTCCTCTTGTATATATAGAGGCATTGGCCGTGATGAATAAGATAACACGATAAACTTATATTCTCTGGTTTATAACAAACTGCACAATCCGTAATGATTTATTCTAATATGAAAATGGTACACTTTGGATCCACTCAGTGATTCTTGTGGAAACACACTAAAGAACTACTACTTCAAAACTATTTGGATGACAATGATATACCTTATTAGTGATTTAAATATACTCGACTTGCCCCCAAATACCTTCTTCCATCATCATAGCCTTACTTCACTATCAGTATATTATTACGTATTAAGATATACACGTGCTTTCAACAATTACTAGAATCTTAAAACCCTAAGCTTTATATAGTATCTATTATGAGTTTAGTCAACAGAATTATTATGTAGATAACCATAATTAATCTTCAGAAGAGTGTTTCACATGTCACACTATTTTTTCTATTAATTTTGATAAATTCTCCATAATATTTGTTTTTTTGACGTGCATTCATCGTTCTCGCAAACACTAACCGTCGAGATTCTTATAAAAAATGTGATCAAAGAACTAATTAATTCAGTGGTTCATAAATGTTAATTCATACTCTTTCTGTTTCAGATTAATAGAAGTTTTAGACATTTTCTCTTGTTTCATTTTATTATATGTTTTGCTAGTTTTTATGCAAATTTTAAATTTTGATTGGTCAAATAAATTTTAAATAAAATATTACAGTAAATAATAATTTTGTAAAAAAATAGCTTTTTAATATGTGTATTTTTAACCAAAAGAATGTTCAACTTCTTTTTACATGCAGTTTTTCACCTTATTTTCTTGGTAAGATATTTATATTAATTTATTCAAAATAAAGTAAATAAGGAGAAAAATTGTATGTAAACAGAATGGATAACTGAGATATAAGAATCCGCCGCACACAAATCCCGTTGACATGCTTATGATAAACATAATTTAATGATTTAATTAAGATCAGAAAACACTGGTTGAATTTGATTAACCGACTATATTTTTTCTATTTAAAAACACCATAATGGAATATAAAAATTGTAAGAAAACAAATTTTAAGGAAAAAAAAAAAAAGAAGAAAAAGAAGAATGAAAAAGCATGCTGTTTAATAGGTCAAATGTTTTGGGGGAAGATCGAGAAAAGAAAGCGTAGAAGGAGGGCTATGCCGGCCGCATGTTACTTTCCACTCTCGCCATTGCTCATTCTCTTTATTCTTTTTACAATTATACTTTCTCTCTTCTTCCAAAAAAAAGATATAAGTATATTTTAAGGAAATAGCACAGCTTGATTTATTTATTTATATTTTTTGTCGTCAACACAGCTTGATTAAAAATACAAAAATACAAGTTGAAAAAGGTAAAGCTTTCCATGGAGTCGTAATCAGTTAGTTGTGTGAAACTATGAATAGTTCTAAAACTCTCGAAACCTTTTTTTTTTTTTTTTGGTATTAAAATAATATTTAAAAACTGCTATTATATTTATGAATTACTAGTATTTTAGAGAATTTATCTTCTTAAAAATTGACCGAAATATATAGGTAACTGGATAATAAATTAATCAAAAAACCCAACTGAATGGAAAATTTATAATTAATGAAACACTGTGTTTTATTTTGTCATTTTTAACCAAAGAAATTTCAGAAAACTAAAACGATAAAACCTTAAAATCTGATAAACACAGACGCCAAGGCTGAATTCAGATTAAAAATTGTTTAATTGTTTTGTTTCCTCTTCAAACTTGAAAATTATTATAACCTTAGAGAATTAAAAAAAACTATAGATTTGAATTTCCGAAAAAAATAATCTCTAAATATGCATATAATTTAGATCTAACATCAAAACTTAAACCGCAGATTTTACAACATTTATCTAAATCTAAAATTTGGAGAAAAACTAGATTCAACAATCTAAATTTATTACAATTTAAATAAATCAGATTTCCTTAAAATAACGTGATTATCAAACATAAACTGAATATAGTGCTATGATAACAGTTATTTGGAGAGATTTATAATTGCCTAAGCTAAGAATCATATCAGTTCCTGATGAATAATAACATAAGAAAAAACGTACATGATGAATTTATGGCTTAATTTTTGAAATTGTGATTAGATCTTCCAAAACAGACCCGAAACAGCTTAGTTTTATGATGATCGGGATGCATATAGTTTTATGTATTTCTGGTTATGGTTCCTTTTTAGCCTAAACGTCAGCTTAACTAGAAAGGTAAGTAGTGCGATCGCCTTAGGCCCATAAACAAGAGGGGCCATAATAAATTTTTAGCTAAACTTAATTTGAAGGGTTTATTTTACAGAATCTGTGGTAGCTTTGCTAACTTAATTTTACCCTGGTTTAAAAAAAAAAAAAAATCCCAAAACCTAATAGGTAAAAGGAGCTCACAGGGAAAAAAAATTATTTATGAAAAAATATACTTTAGAGAGAACCTATTTTTGTTTGCACAAAAAAAAAAAAAGAGAGAACCTATTTTTGAATCTTGCCTCAAAGTCTTCACAATGTTTGAGCCAGCGCTGTGGAGACCATATGTGTCTATTTATAGAGAATCATTTTTAATTCGTCCTCTCACCAAATTACGAATGATTTGATGTGTTCATAGATCAGTTTTCTATAACACTTATGTCCCTAACCATTTACTTTATACTAAAATGTCAACATAAACTTGATTAGTTAAATAATGACATACATTTATTAACATGTGTGATCAAATATAATCTTTACAAATTTGTTTTCTTGACAAAATAATCCTTGCATGTACATGATATATTCTTGTTTAATATTATTGGACATTGGTTTAAATAATTGATAATACCAAATTTTACAAAATTGGACTTTCGTTTTGAATTTTCGTTTGTATGACGACAGCTTGGAAAGCAACGTACGGTCTATTTATCAAAGTTTTCTCTCGTTGTTGAAATTTTTTCATGCCGCATTAAACATGTAGAAAGTTACACTTTTACAAAAACTTAAGTGCCATAATATTATTTACAAAAATTACTCTTAAAAAAAAAAATATATATATATATATATATATATTTAAAATAGCAGGTTAATTAAGTATATGGAACAATTTTATCCTCAAGAAACAAAAGTTGTTTTTTGTTCTATATATATATTGGCTTAACATTTATATTTATTTAGGGCTCCAAATATATATACGAGAACGAGTACTAATTAAAAATATATATATATTATTAAAAATAGCAGGTTAATTAAGTATATGGAACAATTTTATCCTCAAAAAACAAAAGTTGTTTTTTGTTCTATATATATATTGGCTTAACATTTATATTTATTTAGGGCTCCAAATATATATACGAGAACGAGTACTAATTAAGCCTTTTAATTACTAAAGAATATATTTAATCTTTTGGAGGTAATATTGCTTCTTTTGCATTCGCTGCCTTATCTCCGACGTATTTACCCGTTTTCTTGCTTATATCTGTCGCTGTTTCTTTGATTTCATCGGCTTTTTCAACTACAAATTCTTTGGCTTTTTCTGTAATTGAAACAGTTTCTTCTTTCGTCTCTTTGCCTTTCTCCGTCACAAAATCTGAAGCTCTCTGCGCATTTTCAGCCATTATGTCCATTGCTTCACCAGCTTTCTCAACAATATACTCTTTGGCTCTCTCTATATGATCTTTAACATCTTGTCCTTTCTGAGCAGACACGTGTCCTATCTCGCTTCCTTTCTCCTTCACGAACTCGGAAGCTTTATGTCTTTTATTTTTTTTGCGTGTGAAAATTTTGACAAAATTTATACGATTAATAAAATGAACATATTTGAGGAAAAAATAAATACCATGTCGGGAGTTAAAAAATAAAATCAAAGTGTATATAATTGAGAGCTTTAAACCATGTTTACATTCGTTATATTATCATTTCACATTTTAAATTTATGTGTTATATATAACTGATAAATTTTAATGGATGGATATAGCGAAGTAGTACGTACCAAAACAAAACTTAAGAGAGTGTTTTTTTTTCACATAAAATTGTTGATTTCTAAATAACTAACTACTAAATATACATTAAATTTTGAAAAAAAAGGAATTTAGAAAATGATATAAAATCAGTCATTAGATCATGATCGTGTATCATTTCTCTATCCTAGCATATTTGGATCATTTGTTTCTTTATAAAGAAAACATATATTTAGTAGAATTAGTAATGTCACAAATAGACTTACGAGGCCTCATCGAGCCATTTGGGGTCGTTCTTCGAGTTGCCATTACCTTTGACGGCGGCCGGGACCAACAACTTCTTCCGTTGAGGTGCAATGATCATATTTTTCCGGCCAACCCTCACAACTCTACCGCCAACGCCGCTTCTATTGCCTCCGCTGATGAGGAACGAAGAACCCAACCCACTAACTACAGCTCCAGACATCGACATCGCCATAAGATTCTCTTTGCCTTTCTTCTCTAATTAAGATAATGAAAAAAGTATGTTTTTAGGAACAGAACGAATCAAAATGAGAGTGATTTATAAGGAACCTCAGAAGCTGACGTGCATTAGTTTCTAACCAATTAGAATCAATGACATTCCTTTGTTATTTCTTAGCTTGCCACGTGTACTCAATTTTACTGAAAAAAAGAAACACGTCGGCCAATAAGTTCAAGAGAATATTTTAAGTTCACATGCTTGAAAGTAGAATAAACAGAAAATATGTAACATGTCAGTTTCTAAGCCTTATGCTTGACTACTCCATCTAACGCGGTAAATATTAAAAATTTGATTGGTTAAATCGGATTCACTAGTTAAAGGGACAAAGTGAAAATTTCTACAAGGATCTCAGTGGCTGACGTGGATTAGTTTCTAATTAATTACTATCAAGGGCATTCTTTGTTTAGTTAACATGTCACTGACATGCTTGCACGAATAAACAACTAAAACTATAAGATATTACGAGCATGAGTCTGATAATTTTATATAATTTTAAAAAATATATATAATGAAATTTAATTTGATAGGACTCAAAAAAAAAAAGGAGAAAATTTATGTTTTGAGAATGTGTAGAAAGGGGGTCATGCTAGTCGCATTTGTCTCCTAATACCTTCCGATATATGTGATATATAAAAACATAATATAAAGTTAAAACAAAAGAAGAAGAAAATAAAGAATGGAGTTCGCATGTTTGGGATATAAGGGAAATAGAAGTGCCTAGAAAGAGGGGCATGCCGGTCGCATGTTTCTGTATAGTTACACAAAGTCTCAATCCTTAAAATCAAAGATAAAATCTGTACGTAGTTATTTATATTTTTGGGTTTTTTTTTTTTTTGTGTGCTTACCATATTTTGGGGGTCTATGGAAAACGATGTAACCGATAATTGTGTACAAAATATGGTAGTTTAGGCCCTAGGGTATATATCCAGTATTGGACATAATGTCCCACATCGAAAATTAAATAAAAGATTTTAAATAATATATAAAAGATATGAGTTTTTTTACTTATTGTCAATTGGTTTAAGTTGGAATATTATGTAATCGTGTTAAGAAGATATATATAAAAAAGATTAAACATTAAAAAAAAAAATTTAGCTGTACAAAAGAAAAAAAAGGTATCAATACAAACAGCCAAATATAGTGTCTATGGCGTTGAAATGAATGGAGGTATCGTGTAAAAAAATTATAAAATGTAGGATCCATAAGGCTCAGTTCACGCCAGCTCTTGTCTGCATTGAAACAACGTCGCTGGAGTTTCTACGTTTCTTCTTGTCCGATGAAATAATGGGATACCTAAGTTTGTTGTGACTTCTCCATCTAGGGGTTTGCTGATTTTGAGAGAGCACTCTTGTGGCCTTTTTAATAAAGATATATATATATATATATATATATATATATATATATATATATTTGGTTATCTTTTTCAATCATATAGATATATTGCATGATAATAATGGATGGTGGACGCAGTCCATAAATGTATTAATAATTCTCCAAAAAGTGAATAATATTTTAGACTTACTAAGTCACTAATGAAGCAACATAATCAAGAAAATTCGTAACTGGCCCACCATTATTTCCAAGTTTTTGTTTCTATTCCCACCTATTTTTCAGATAAACATCAAATCTCAACAACTTTTAAAGCCATCGAGCACTAAACAGTAATAATGCACCTCAATATTCTTCGGATATTGGTATCGACCAAATTTGACCAAACGTTGATTTATGCACGCATATATATCAAAAATATTAATCAATAAATGAAAATTCTATGATAGGAGATATATAGTAGAACTTTTCAAGGATAATCAAAGAAAATCAGAATTCAATTAGTTAGTGAAACATTTAATTTATGAAAAAAATGAAAAAGACGTGGTCCTATGGTTCAACTATAATTGGATTAGTGATTACGCGAAAGTGACTAATGGATCTTTAAAGATTCACCTCTGTTTGGATTCACATCAGCTTTATGTCCACAAAGCCTAAATAAAATATAGTGACTAATTAGTGATTGTTTTGTCTCCAATCCTGTTTCTGTATAAATAAAAAGGGACATGTAAACTCTTTTTTTTTTTTTTTTTTTGACAACACTCAAAGCAAACTTTGTGGCCGTAATTATGTATCAAAAGTGTGGTTCCTTTCTACAATTAACTTTTTATAATGTTTAAATATCTATTGTTGAACCGTCAATATCCAAACCATTAAAATAATGTTAACTACATCTCTATAGCTGAACCATTAACTCTTTTCTTTTTTTTTTGTGTATATTCCATCAACTTATTATTTTTTTTTAATTTTTGATAAGGTTCCATCAACTTATTTATAAAGTAAAATATGATGGATGTAAAAATCCACGAATCTTCTCCAGCCGTGGCCCCATAAAATCAGCCAAACATCTTTTCCACGAATATTAATAAAACAGAGACAAAAAAATTACTAAAAGCCAAGCCGGATAATATTGTCATTGTTAAAGTTTCAATACAAAAAATCTTTTAACAACTACGCTCCCAATATCTTTTAATACTACCGTTATGTTTTGCAAAAGTTCAGAAATAAAATAAAATAACTCTAAATTCAAAGCAGCCATATATATATGTTACATCGAAAGGCCATCATTCTGACTAGATGCTGATTCTATCGCCAGGTCAGGTTTATGTCTAAACAATTGTTGCTCAATAATGGCATTTGGAGAAGAAGTTTCAAACTTTTATTTCCATTTCTAAAAACAACACGACTATAAACAAGTTGTTCGAATTCTTCTTCATGTTCAACATCAAACAAGTTTTCTTTGTTACCTTCTTCAAAAACTTGAAGAAGGTGAAAACTAAAAACTAGGCTTCTTAAAATCATTAAATATTTGGAAAATCTATAAAATCTTGATTAAAAAAAATAAATAAAAAAAAATTCCAGAATTTTTTTTTTTTTTGTCTAGATGGCCATATAATATAATTTTTTTTTTTGTCATCGTTTGAGCCACAACAAACCGATCCATTAGCGTAACTTTCCACATAAGATGAATAAATCTCTCTCACTTTTCAAAAAGTCAGGTTCAAACTTAGAATTGGTGGAATGGCAACCGAGGTGATGCAACAACTGGCCCAATTGTTCCTTCAGCCATATAACATAACTTATAAATATTTTTTGAATAAAAAAACAACAGAAAAATCGGAAATAAATCAACTAGACGACCCTCAAATGCATTCAATATCCATGATATTTCCAGACAAGCGAATAATAGCAGTTATTAGGCCTACTAACTTCATAAGCCCACAAATTAATTTTATAGAAAATACTGTATTATTTTGGTTTTAAATTTTTATTGTTCTTGAAATTGACATAGATGATTGTTACTAACAATTGTTTAAACGAAACCAAATCAACAAAGTTCATAGAAAAAAACATGAAATTTCGAAGCCAAGAACATAACAGAACTTTATTGAAATATCAAACCGGAACCTCTTAGTCTATACTCAACAATATCATCAAAGGTTTTCGCCATATGAGGAGTAAGATGATTCTTCCAGTCACCAACTTCACCTTTCCTGAAGAACACATTAGAATCTATACCAATTCTCGTTGCCCCCTTCTTATTAACCTCCAAGTTGCTCAAATTTCGTAAACTACACAACTTCAAGATCTCCTCCACCAATCCACTCTCCTCTTCTTCCTCAGTGAATGGACAATTCAAGAACTCGGCGAGTCTCTTGACTTGAACACGAGGCTCCTCAATAATCTCCTCATACCTCATGAAAAGAACATTCTCCTTATCTTCCAAGCTCCCGTTCCAGTAGCTCAACACATGTTCCCAATAAGGTCCATATAAGAGAACTCCTCTACAATATGCATCAAACATGCGCTCAAAAGTGGCTTGATCCAACTTTGAGCGATGCAACATGTTTCTATAATGCCAACCGGAGACAAACGTATCTTTGGCACCTCTACACACGTACACGATTTTGCAAGGTGAACAAGCCTTTTTGGTGGCTTCACGCAATGCTTGTAAGTGCATGTGTGTAGAAAAGATCATAGGAGAAGGAAACTTTGTGAGATCCGGAGTTTTGCTATTAGCGTATAACTCAATCTCAAGAAATGGGACAAGGTCGTGAGGGTTTTGTGAGAGCAAAGGATGGGTTTGGGGGTTTTCACGGTATTCTTCTCTATGGACAACGGCGAAAACTAGGGATTTGAGCCAAGTGGTTCCACCTTTGGGCAAAGAAGCGAGGATTATATCGGAATCTCGTGGCTTGAAGTGTTTTTGGACATCAAGAACGGCTTGAAGTGTGTTTGGATAGTACCAACATCCTTTGTAGTTGTAGAGATTATAACCCGTGAAATCTTTCTCTGAAGGTAGAGAAGCGATCAAGTTCTTGGTTTCTTGACTAACGTGGTCGTCTTTCATGTAGTTCGGAAGGTGAAGTTCTTGAGAAGCATCCATTGTGAATTTTTTTTTTAATTTTTTTTTGGTCTCCAAGTATGAAAGCAAAGATAGAACAGTGAAAAAGAAGATAAAAGAGTTTTTGATTTGATACTTTGGACACTCCGCTCTCACAAGTCTCTACTTATAAACAAGTGTTTATGGATTTTGCCATTTTCATAATGGTGGACCCTAAGCCCACATATTTCATATTTTAAGATAAGAGCAATCACCAACTACGTCAGTGGATATCTCCCTTGGATCACTCCAAAATTAAATAATAATATAGTTTAAATAGATTCATTGTATGTTATAAATTTTAATAAAAAAATGGACCAATTAAAAAATGACAAATTGTATAAGAATCTCTAATGAGATTTTATATTAGGGAGTAGGAACCGATTATCTCTCTTCTATTATTTTTATTTTTTTAATAGAAATAAACTCTCCTTAAGGCTCCTATTGAAGAATTGTCCTGGAAAGGTCCAAAGGAAGTGACTCAAGACATGACCTCCTCCTATCTCTCAGATTGGGTTATGGTCTATAGGATAGTGAATATCTGTCTCTGACCTTTTTGTTCACAAGGTGATGATATCACTTGTATTTGTTAGCTTCAGTACTTTCTCTTGTTTTTTCATTTCCATACCCTTTTTGTTAGGTGAATATATATATAAAGTGACTCTCTTTATATTTCACTTTATATCATCTTAGATACCATCAGGCACAAGAGTTGGACCGAACATTAGTAAAGACTGTGAATTAAAGAAAATTATAAAATTTTGATCCATACTCTTTTCAAGCGTCCGACAGTGCCCATTGAATACTAAAAACATAAAATATCTCTCAAATAAAGATTTGTTTTTTTCTTTCTTTTGTCAAACATTTCGCAAATAAAATTAAACTAGTAAGTTTAAGTAATACTCAAAAGTCAAAACCAATCTTCAAAAAAAAAAAAAAAAAGTAGTACTCAAAACCACCATTCATTTACAGTAATTTGAATTTTGTTATGCCGCTACGTTTTTGCATTCAATATTATTTTTAAGAAGCCATTTGCGATTAATTTTTTTTTTTTTTGTTAAAGGGTTTAGCCATTTGCAATTTAATAAATTATATATATAGGAAAAGTCTTTGTTTTGTTTGCTCTTGACAGCTTATATCACAAATGTTATGCTTATAGACAAGCCAAGTGTTTAATACATGTACGATTCTGTCACGAGTTCATCTTAAACCACACATGTGTTTTGGTTTGTCTTCATTCTTTCGTCCTTATCTTAAAAACAATATTTGATATGAGTTGCATGCAACCCGTAATTTTCAAAAATATCGATATTTTTTTGGTCAACAATTTCAAAATATCAATCTTTGGTCAACAATGTATCATATATAAACATTTTAGCATTGACTAGTTTAGTTTTTGATTTTTCTAACTTAAAATATAATAATATATTAATGAAGTTTTAAAATTCAAGAACGATTAGCAAATTGTTTTACTTTTGTTAGCGATCATGAATAGTAGTAATGGATAACAAACTTATGTTTGAAAAAAGAGTTAAAGACTGTTTAATAGAATAGGCTTGACTCTCTCAGACGTTAAATAAAATTTAAAATTTTATAAAACTAACTAATTCGTATAGTGACCATAATCTCTTAGATATAATGCGGACATAGCGAATTTGGCCATCATTAAATGCGTCAATACGAACAGAGCATATTTGTTGTTGGCAATAGATTCGCCGTGCATGCGATGTGTATTGTGGCCTGGTTCTCACATTGTTGAATCATCAAACTCTAAACAATAAACTTTCAATTCTTCACATTTGCCAATGAACAATAAAAAAATAAATATATATATATTAGCAACTCTTGGACATTTGAACGTTATTCATCTGTTTTAACTTTTGTTAATGACAAAACATCTCGAATAATCACTATAGACACATATAAACAACAAACCAAACTAGTTTAAAAATTGAGAGACTTCAGAATTTGCCATTAAAATTTATAAATTTTTGAATCTTGCCATTTCAACAGTAAAATCATTTTTTCTGATGAAAATAGTACTGTTCATGACAATTCTACCCTTATAGCAAAAAAAAAAGTTTGGTACACAAAAAAATATGATTTTTTTCTATATAAATTTTGTCTACCAAACATAAAACTAAGCCCTAAATTATAAATAGAGAACCCAAATCCAAAACTAAACCCTAAATTATACTTAGAGAACCCACACATTATATCTTAACTACTCCAACATAAAATTAAACCTTAAATTATACATAAAAAACGCAAAACCAAAACTAAACCCTATATTATAAATAGACAACCCAAACATTGTGTGTTTAGGTTTGAATCAATTATCAAAATCTACCCTAAATTATACATATAAAACCCAAACAAAAAAATTTAGTTATCCAAACAAATTTTTTTGATGGACCAAAAGTATTACATAAATTTGTCTACGAAAACTCGTGGACAAAATAAATAAAAAATAAGGAAAAAATAGTGCATATGACAGAAGGATAAAATAGTCTTTTACAATGGTGGAGAGTGGCAATTTCGGAAACTGCTACAGTATATGACAAAAATGGAACATTCATGCTACAGTAGTGGCAAATTTTTAATTAATTCTTAAAAATTCATCTGGTTTTAGAAAAAAAAGTTAATTTGTCAAATGATCATATAAATCATAGTTTAAAAATTAGTTTGGTTTTGTATAATTCTACCCTCTCTTTTTATTTAAGTAATATATATGACAAGGCCCAATTTTTTTTTTTTTTTGCATCCTAGGGCCACAAAAATATTAGGATCGGTCCTGTAAATATCTCGGACAACTTGATCACGACAAGATGTGGTCCTGTTTTCAAGATAAGAACGAAAATAAAAGAAAGACAGCAACCTAATCATATGACATGTATTATAGATTATAGAAGATTGATTGATTTTGTGTCGCCTAGGAAGCAATGGCTATTAAAACGTGTACAATCCTTGGACACTTGTCTCCTCTTTATAGACACATATAAACAACAAACCAAAACTCTTTCATCTTGTACTAAATCTTTTGAGTATCTAGAAAACACAATGGATGCGTCTCAAAACCTTCACGTTCCAACCTTCATGAAGAAAGATAACGTTAGCCAAGAATGCAAGAACTTGATGTCCTCTCTTCCTTCAAACAAAGATCTGATAGGATTCGTCGCTTCTTGTCCTAAAGGTGGTACCACTTGGCTCAAATCTCTAGTTTTTTGCGTTGTCCATAGAAAAAAATACCGCGAAAATCCCAAAATCCATCCTTTGCTCTCACAAAACCCTCATGACCTTGTCCCATTTCTTGAACATGACCTATACGCTAGAAACCAATCTCCGGACCTCACAAAGTTTCCTTCTCCTATGCTGTTTTCAACACACATGCATTTGCACTCATTGCGGGAAGCCACAACAAAGACTCTCTTCACCTTGTAAAATGGTGTATGTGTGTAGGGATACTAAAGATGTTGAACTACTCAATCTTTGTTGGACAAAGTAGTAAGTGGATCATAAGTCTTCATATATCCATTGATAAATGAAACTGAGATCAAGGATGAAAGAACTACCTATAAAATATATTAACTACAAACTCTTCGTAAATTTAAATTTAACAAACCATCATATATAATAGTTTTTACTTTTTTTTTTTATCAGTTTATAAAAAAAAATTTCCTTTCCATATAGGAAAAGAAATATAAAATACTACTTTACAAGATTAATATGGCTGGCTGACTCTGACTTGTAAAGACCACTTGTACTGTACTAATGCATTTGCCATATCATAATCCGAATCTAAAATGTAGTCGTGTGAGGAAAAAAAAACACACACACAAAACACATGATTCATTTTATTCGTACAATATATAACAAGTTAAAACCACGGACAAGAAAAAGTAAAAACTGATCCTTGAAGCAAAACAGAAACACAAGAACAATTTCAAAGATTTTGATTCAAGAAGAAAATTTCAGACCAGAGCCTTGAAACTTCTCTTCCATGGTTCTGTCTATTTCCTCAGCCAAGGACTCAGTCAAAGTATCACTCCATCCTCCAATCTCTCCTTTTCTAAAGAAAGCTTTAGTCTCTATTCCATTTGGCAATTTCCCTTCTCTATTAACTTCCAATTTACTTAAACTCTCAAAACTACACAACTTCACAATCTCTCTTACTTCTTCTTCTTCAATAAAACCACATTCCAAGAACTCAGCGATTCGCTTAATCTCAACTCCTGTTTGCTTCTTGAGCTCTTCGTAAGTAACAAACAAGACCTTGTTCGGATTCTCGCGGCTTGCGTACCAATACCCCAATATATGATCCCAAAATGGTCCATTTATAAACTTCCCTTCACAAAACGCTTCAACCGCTTTTTCAATCGGATAATCCGCAGTTTCCTCAGGAGCTAGTTTCTTCCCAAAATGCCATAAGGATACAAACATGTCCTTAGGGTTCCTACAACAATACACAATCTTACAAGAAAAGCTCTTAACTGATTCAGGCAGCGAGAGATGCGATACGTGCGTGTTCAAAAGTCTTGGAGAAGGAAACTTGGAGAAATCGAAATCCGGGGATTCGTAGTAAACTCCTTCCAATAAAGGCACAAGAAGGTGCGGATTGGTAACAAGAAGAGGATGATCACTAGAAGAAGAAACTGGAAACTTGTGTCGGTTAAGGAGAGCAAAGACAAGAGCCTTTAACCAAGTGGTACCTGATTTAGGATTAGTGACGAGGATAATGTCGGAATCTTTAGCTTCAAACTGTTTTTGGCAGTTCAAGAGTCCTTGTATCAAAGCCTGTATGTGCCAAATTCCTTGAAATTGATAGATTTCACTCACGAACCAACCTTTCTCTTTTGGAAGAGAAGAGATCAGATCTCTTGTTTCTTGTGTCACATCTTCATTTCCTAAGTAACCAGGAACTAATGATGATGATGACATTGTTAAGAGTTAATTAAAGATCGATCTTGAAAAGTGTTGAACTATGAGATATTTTTCTTAAGCTCTACTGCATACATATCTATGAGAGTAGTGCTTTTTGTAATAAGTATGAGAAGTTTGCTCTACAATTAAATTTCACAATAATTCACTTTCTCTTTTGGTCCTGAGATTTATTATTTTGGGTTGAGTTGTCAACACATCGTTTACTTGAAGAGCACGTAGTATTATATACCTAAAAGAAAGAAGGAGAATCACGACTCTAAATCTCTAATGTCTACAAAAATAAACGCATATAATTTTTGTTTTATTGTTTGTTTGTTTTTTTGACGCATTTTTTTACCCCTAAAAGTAGGGATAGGATGTGTAGTTAATATTTTTAGTAATTTACTTTTTTCTAATCGGTTGTGTTTGCGATCTTCTAAAAGTCATTTTTTAAATCTATATGCATGTTTTTGGTAGTACTGTATCTATGATTATTAACAAAAAAAACTCATTACCAAAAGTTTAGTTGGATAATAAAAAGATTAATACGCATTCAAATGTAAATGTTTTGCCAATCACTCACTAAGTTAATCCGTAAATCCTATAACTAAGATCAAAACAAAACCGGACTGAGTGAAGACCGGATTCAAAACAATTCAGACCAGTTTGGTCCATGGAAAAGGGCTAAATCAACATGAATTTTTTTCACGGTGTTTTTTTATACACGAACTAAGATTCGATGCGTTTTTCAACTTGAACTTACAAAATTTTCAAAAAATCAACCTGAACTTTCATATGAGTGCTGAAATCAACTTTGACCAAAATAGTATTAGTCAAACTGCTGAGTCAGATGCCGCGTGCCATATTTCTGCTGAGTCAGATGCCACGTGGCATTTTTCTTTGCTAAGTCATCTGCCACATAGATTTTTCAAAAAATAAAAATAAAAAATAAAATAAAAAATTTTGAAATTTTATGCAATGTTGTGGATCTTAATTTTTTTTTTTACATTTACAATGGAGAATCGAAAACATCATTAACAGTTTAACCATCTTATCTTTTTTTTTTATCATTTATGTAGTCGCAATAAGCATAGAGTTAAAATCATTAAACAGTTATAATGTTTAGTTCTAATATTTGTTTTTGGTTAATTATAAATTTTTATATGTTCTGAAATTTACTCAAAATTATTCGATATTTAACAAAATTATTTAAAATATATCCAAAAGTTACTATAAATAATCTATTAAAAACAACTTATTATAATATAATATTATCAGTAATTATCTGTTCAAATAACACTTTTAATTATGAAAATTACTTGTTTGAGTAGTAATTTAAACTATATGATCGTACATTTACTCTACCCTTCTTTGCTATTATCCGATCATATAATAACGAGTAAAAGTTAGGTAAGGATAATTCGGATTTTAGAAACTACTACACAAAGTATATATGTCAATATAAAGATCGGATAATAGCAAAGAAGGATAGAGTAAAGGTATGATCATGTAGTTTAAATTACTACCCAAACAAGTAATTTTCGTAATTAAAATTGCTATTTGAACGAATAATTACTGATAATATCATATTATAATAAGTAATTTTAAATAGATTATTTATATCAACTTTTGGATATATTTTAAATAATTTTGTTCAATATCGAATAATTTTGAGTAAATTTAAGAACATATCAAAATTTTATAATTAACCAAACAAAAATATTAGAACTAAACATTATAACTGTTTAATGATCGTAACCCTATGATTATTGTGGCTACATAAATGATAAGATTGTTAAACTGTTAATGATGTTTACGATTTTCCATTATAAATGTAAAAAAAAAAAAATTTAGATCCACTACATTGCATAAAAATTCAATTTAAAAAAAAAAAAAAAAAATCTAGGTGGCAGATGACTCAGCGGAAAAATATCATGTGGCATCTGACTCAGCAGAAATAGTGTCACGTGGCATCTGACTCAGCAGTTTGACTAATACTATTTTGGTCAAAGTTGATTTCAGCACTCGTATGAAAGTTCATGTTGATTGTTTGAAAATTTTGTAAGTTTAAGTTGAAAAACGCACCGGATCATAGTTCGTGTATAAAAAGGCACCGTGAAAAAATTTGATGTTGATTTTGGCCCTTTTCCCGTTTGGTCCATCACAACAGCCCTAATTATTTGTATTGATGCATAATTAAACCAAACAAATCCACAATAAAGAAAAAGCTCAGTAAATTAAGAGATAATTAATTAGTTTAATAAAGTTGATTCTTAGCAAAAGAATCTAAAATCAGAACCATATTAGTTTCAGCTCAGTGGTTTTATCTATGTCCTCTGCTAATAAGGGAAACACTTGATTTATTTGATTCATATAAAAACATTGACAACAAAGAACAAAAACTCACAAGAACACATAATTAAAGAAGATAAAAAACATAACAACAACTTTCAAAGATTGATTCAACATTTTCTTTTCCTTATATTTAAAGAAATATAAAACTATAGTTGACTTTACAAGATTGATATAACTAACTCGGACTTGTCGCTCATTGGTGTACTAAGTACTAACACATGATCCGAACCTAAAAGTGCGTAGTGTGTGTGACAAAAAGAGTAATTAATAATAGAAAACAAAAACATGATTCATCTTATTCATACAAGAACAACAACAAAAAGTAAAAAACTCGAAAGATTGAAGAAAACATAATTGAAGAAGAACAAAAACATAACAAGAAGTTTCAAAGATTGATTCAACAAGAAAACTTCAGACCAGAACCTTGAAACTTCTCTTCCATGGTTCTATCTATTTGCTCGGCCAAGGACTCAGTCAAAGTATCACTCCATCCTCCAATCTCTCCTTTTCTAAAGAAAGTTTTAGTCTCCATTCCATTTGGCAATTTCCCTTCTCTGTTAACTTCCAATTTACTTAAACTCTCAAAACTACACAACTTCACAATCCCTCTCACTTCTTCTTCTTCTATAAAACCACATTCCAAGAACTCAGCGATTCTCTTAATCTCAACTTCGGTCTGCCTCTTGAGATCTTCGTAAGTAACAAACAAGACCTTGTTCGGATTCTCGCGGCTTGCATTCCAATACTCCAACACATGATCCCAAAAGGGCCCACCTATAAACTTCCCTTCACAAAACGCTTCAACCGCTTTTTCGATAGGATAATCCGCGGTTTCCTCGGGAGCTAGCTTCTTCCCAAAATGCCATAAGGAGACAAACATGTCCTTAGGGTTCCTACAACAATACACAATCTTACAAGAAGAGCTCTTAACAGATTCGGGTAAGGAAAAATGTGATATGTGAGTGTTCATCAGTCTTGGAGAAGGCAACTCGGAGAAATCGAAATCTGGGGATTCATAGTAAACTCCTTCCAAGAAAGGCACAAGAAGATGCGGATTGGTAACAAGAAGAGGATGCTCACCAGATGAAGAAACTGGAAACTTGTGTCGGTTAAGGAGAGCAAAGACAAGAGCTTTTAACCAAGTGGTACCTGATTTAGGATTAGTGACGAGGATTATATCAGAATTTTTAGCTTCAAAGCGTTTTTGGCAGATCAAGATTCCTTGTAGCAGAGCTTGTGTGTGCCAAATTCCTTGGAATTGATACATATCACTCACTAACCAACCTTTCTCTTTAGGAAGAGAAGAGATAAGATCTCTTGTTTCTTGTGTCACATCATCATCTCTCAAGTAATCAGGAACTGATGATGATGATGACATTGTTAATAGATCGAGCAATCTTGAAAATGTTGAAAGTTTGAGATCTTTTTTTAAGCTCTATCTATGAGGGTAATGCTTGTGTGCTTTTATATGTGTATGAGAAGTTTGCTCTACAAGTAAATATCACAATACACTTGCAATTTCTTTTTTTGGTCCAAAGATAATATTTTTGATGAAATGGTCAACACATCATTTACTTGAAGAGCACGTAGAATCATATCTTAAGAGAAGAAAATAACAAAATAAGAAAGAAGGAGAATCACGTCTCTGATTTTGCCATAATATTTTACTCAAATGCAGTTTTTTTTTCTTTGTTCTTTTCTTCATAAGATTCCCCTATTTTTAATAGTCTAAAAAATACAATTAAATAGATATAATTTTCTCTCTCTCTATATATATATATATATTAAAAGTTTAATAAAATTTTGTTTAGTAGGTTGTATCTTTGTTTTTTTCTTCCTAAAATATTCGATACCAAAAACTTGGTTGGATAAATAAAAAAAAAAAAGCTTTAAATGCATTCAAAATGTTCTGCCAATCATTCACTAAGCTACTCCGCAAACCAAATCAAAATTAAGATAAAATAAAAAACCAGACTGAATCAAGACCGGACTCAAAACAAGTCAGACCAGTTTGGTCCATCACAATTCACAAGTCACAACAAACTTACTTATTTAGCTATTTCTTATTTGTATTGTTGCATAATATTTTTTTGCCATCTCTTCTTATTAATAAAAACAGAAAAATACAAAAGCTAAAACAACGGTCAAAGCCCAACATAAAGGAAATGAAAAGCCCAATAAGGATGCATTTTTTAAACCAACAAAATCACACAATAAAGAAAAAAGCTCAATAAATTGAGAAACAAGTTTAATTAGAGCAGATTCTTAGCAAAAGAATCTAAAATCAGAACCAATTAGTTTCTGCTCAGTGGTTTTATCTATTTCCTCTGCCAATAAAGGAGTTAAAGTATCTTTCCATCCACCAATCTCTCCTTTCCTAAAAAATGCCTTAGTCTCCATTCCATTCACTAAGTTCCCCTTCTCATTAACCTCTAATTTACTTAGATACTCAAGACTACACAGCTTTATGATATCTTCCAATACTCCATTCTCAACCTCTTCCTTGGTAAAAGGACATCCCAAGAACTCTGCGATCCGCATAACCCAATCCCGTGGCTGCTCTCTCATCTCTTCATACATAACAAACAAAACCTTTTTCGGGTTTTCTCGGCTTTCTTTCCAATACTCTAATGCATGATCCCAAAAAGGTCCATAAACACTTGACCCTCTGCAAAACCCACTCACCATTTCCTCCATTGTGCATCCAGCCATCTCCTTAAGAGTCAAACCCTTTGCAAAATGCCAAAGGGAGACAAAAGCATCCTTCGGGTTCCTGCAGCAATACACAACTTTACAGGACGAGTCCTTTACAGACTCAGGGAGTGATCCTAGAGGAATGTGTGTAGAGAAGATTGTAGGAGAATCTTCTCGAGTGTGAAAGTTGAAACCTTCGATAAAGGGAATGAGTGAATGCGGATTGTTATCGAGGAGAGGATGAGACTTTAGAGGAGTTTGGAATTCTTGTCTATGGATCAAAGCAAAGACGAGTGCTTTCAGCCAAGTTGTACCTGATTTAGGACTGCTTACGAGGATGGTGTCTTCATCTTTGGCCTTAAAATGCTTCTGGCTGTATAGAACACCTTCTAAGATATTTGGGGGATACCAAAATCCTTGGTATTGATAGAGGTGCTCTGCGAAAAAGCTTCTGTCTTTCGGAAGAGAAGACAACAACTCCTCACATTCTTGGCTAAACTTAGCTTCTGCTAATAACTTCGAAAGAGTGGTTTCGGAGTTTGCCATAGATTGTATGGTAGTTTGAACTAAATGCTACTAAGCAAATGACTCTATATATAACTTAAAAGAAAATCTGTTGGTCAATTTTACTTTAAGACTTTAGAAAATTTGATCATTGGTTATTAGGAAAAATATGAAAATATATAAATATAAGAAAATATATTTCTAATTGATTAACAATTATACAAAGCATCTTCTCTATAAAAGGTGAAACATTTTAACTCTTATCTATATTTTATTTGTACTCTTTCCAAAACAATAATATATTGTTTATAACTAAATAATTTCTATGTATGATTAAATACAATTTTGTAACAAATGTCAAAATCCTACGTATAATAAAACACCAAATGTCAAACTATTATAAGATGTGCTTAAAAGATAAGGAATCTACTATAGTCTTTCCTCATTAAGCACAAACAAACAAGAACCAAAAAATGTACTTTCTTCTTCCTTTCTGGATTATGAAAGATCGAGACGAAGTAATTGCTATAGATTCTATAGACCAAACCTTAGAAAGCAATTGCTATAGATTCTATAGACTTTAGTTCCAAATGTATTTAAAGCTTTCATTCGCAAAATAGAAAATTATACAACTTGTTCTAACCATTCATTTCTAAACATCTTGCAGAAGAGAGATTTAAAGTTCCTCAGAAGCCAAGAAGTGGCTACATTCTCTGAAGATAGTCCATACTAAAACCATCCTACTTGTCGCAAACATACCAAAGATCCTAGAAATGTGACCGAGAGGCGGCAAAAGAAACTCACTTTAGTCATTCGACATCAGCAGCTCCCAATAGGTATGATGTTGGTGCATCATCTCCAAGCAGCGGAATATACTCTGATCCTCTCACGTGAACGCTGAAGCAAGCTAAGAAAACCAAAAACAAAGGATTACAAAAACGTATTTGATTGGGATATACCGTTATGAAATATTAAGTATATACCGTTCTCTATTTTGATCACACTTTGAAGCATCACTTCCATTTTCGATTTCATGTCATGACTGTCATCCATCTTTGGCACAACAAGCAATAGTTCCCTATGAATCTGTCGAACAAACTGGCAAATCCGCTGCGCGAATTCGATTTCACCATCTGATATTCGACCAATTGCCATCCGCATTAGCTCTCCAGTCAAATCCGCAAGCTGTGCAAGTAAAAAACAATAATCACACACGTTATTAAAATCCAAACAAATAACGAAAATCTTTAATAGTAACCATAAATCAAGTAAGTCTACATACCCCAAGAAGATAGTCAAGAACATTGATCTGCAACGGCTCTAAAGAAGGGTCACTAAGCGGTAAGAGCGTTGCGTTAATCTCATCGAGAGTACATAGCGTCCCAGACACACAGAACTTATAGAAAGTTGCAGCTTCAATATACTCCTGCACCTGTAAGTTACACAAAAACACACAACATATTAGTTAGCACCGTTAACCAAAATGGTTCCAAAAAGAATCAATGATTTATCTCTCACAAACCCCTGGGGAATAAGCTCGTCGCAGCTTCCAAAAATCAGTCCCTTGAAGCTCTTTCATTAGCCGGGTAAAATGTTGATCCCTCACTGCTTCTAAATCTTTCCCTGCTTTCTCCAAAACCTCCTCTTTGTTGTCTTTACTAAGCCTGCAACATAGAATTGTATAAAACCAACCAAACAAACATAATCTTGATGAACACAAAGAAAACAACAGAGAATTGAATGTTACCTGTGAACCTGAAAGATAACTTTTTTACTGTTCATTGTGATATCACGACTTGCCTTTACCACTCTTTCTCGCTTCTCATTCTACAAAGGACGCCAAAAATGGCGGACCAAAGATAAAGCATCCTCCTTTACACTCAATTCGAGGATACAACTCAACAACAAATTAACTAAAGAATCAAAATTGTAATTTGAAAAGATCACTTCTTTAGTTATCTACCTCATAAATCTGAACTATAAAACTAAACCCCATGACGAAAGCTTCAATCTTTTTAACAACTAAACCCATAAAACATCGAAAAACTTACGAAGTTATTGAGATAATCGGCGTAAGTAGAGAAAGCATCTTTCATGGAAGATTCAGTACTCATCGTTCTAGCTTTCTTAACCAATTGTTCAGCACCAGTCTCTGCAACTACACAAAAAAATAAAAATCCAAAAACCCTCAGTTAAAATTACACTAAAGAGACCAATAAAAAATCATGAGTAAATGGAGGAGTTAGTGTATATAATTACATACTTTGATGGAGTCTCTGAGGTTTTAATTTGGGAGCCATGAACTTAAAGGCTACTCTTTGGAACGCCGATGAACAACTCAACATCTGTTTGGTTTCTCCGATACTGACATTGAAGTCGAAGGGGTTAATTTAAGATGTTTAGTTGTGTATTTATATAATTAAACGAATTGTTGTAATAAATAGGTGCTGTGGTGTAGTGGTTATCACGTTTGCCTTACACGCAAAAGGTCTCCAGTTCGATCCTGGGCAGCACCATTATTTTTTGGTTTTATATTTTTCTGTCAAAGGTGAAAAATTGAAAAAAGTAAGTGGTTTCAATGAAATAAAGTAAGTGGCTTCTTGATTCAATTTTAAATTTTTGTCGACTTATGTAGATTGGTAGAATATTCAAATACGGTGACCAAAATTTTCTTCTTCTTTTTTTTTTTTTTGTTTCTCGAAAAGCAAATGTTTGATTTAATTTATGTTTAGATAATGGTTTTGATATATAACGTTAATCAGCTGAGATTATGCTGATTGGTTTGTGACTTATAATGTGAGGTTTAATTTTTATTTTTGTAATTTCATTTATAGTAGTACTAAATCATTTGATATTAGAAATTTCTTTTTGTTATTATATACTTTTGGTTCAATTATAAATAATTTTTTGGGTGGAAACTTATAGTTTAATTATTTATTTTATTATTTTAAATGTATATATGTTTCTTTAAACCGCCAAAATGTTACTTTACCATTTTCGATTGCTCTCTTTCGACCTATTTTTTTCGTAAAAGTTTAAAAAAAAAAAAAATGATTAAAGATTTTTAAACTTGGTCACTAATCAAAACTCATTTTTGCTTGTAGACCAAACAATAAAATCACATCTTCTAAAACAGCTTTCCAAAAAGATCAAAGCCTAAAAGGCTAAAAAAAAAGATTTCAATTCATGGTTTTGAAAACAGGCGGCCGAAACGTTATACGCTTCCTCCACACACACATCAGATTCCAAACAAACGCAACTCATATCAAATTGCTACAAAACGCCACTTGTCACGTTACAGTACCAAATCGAAAAATGGTAACACTGATCGTAGCCACCACCTCCGATCCAGCATCGATCAATCCCGCGGCAGCGCTTCTCGCCAAACCCGGTTGGACCGCCGGACCTATCTTACCGCCGGTAAAAATCCAATCTTTATCTCCGCCGTCGGTTTAGCTTTTTTCCTCTGTTCTGATTCTTTCTTCTCTCGAAAATTTTAGGATATAAAGAGTTTCACTAACAAACAAACGAGACTGATTCAACACGATAGATCTATAATTAGAGAAGACGATCTTGATTTACGTTGGGAAGAAGCTACTGGTGAAGTTATTAATGAAGTCATCTTCCTTAGTCGTCACACCGCCGTCTCAAATCGTCCTGCTTTAACTGTTCATCCAATTGGTAAATGCAAAAAAGATTCAAACTTTATTTGTGGGTTTTGTTTGTTTTATCATTTTCTGAATGTTTTGTTGATCATTTTCTGAATGTTTTTGGGTTTTGTTTTATCATTTTCTGAATGTTTTGGGTTTTGTTTGATCATTTTCTGAATGTTTTCTGATTGGTAATGCAAAAAATCAGAACTTTGTTTTTGGGTTTTGTTTGTTTTATCATTTTCTGGATGTTTTATTGATCCTTTTCTGAATGTTTTTGGGTTTTGTTTGATCATTTTCTGAATGTATTCTGATTGGTAATGCAAAAAATCAGAACTTTGTTAATGCAAAAAATCAGAACTTTGTTTTTGGGTTTTGTTTGTTTTATCATTTTCTGAATGTTTTGTGTTTGAGCATTGAAGGAGTGCTTCATCTAAAAGAAGGTGAATCACCGCCACAAGGAGGAAAGCCAGGATGGGCGGGGTTACCAAACCCTAGAATTGGTCCGTGGTTACGTCTTTTGATGAAAATGGCTGAAGCTCATGGCTTAGTTCCTGAGTTTGAGGTAATTTGTTGTTTGTCTACTCCTAAAAATTTGCTCTGCTTTCTTAGGAAAATTGAAGTTTGTTGTGTGGATGTAGATAACATTAGAAGGCACTCATCATGGACCAATAACTAACAAGCCAACTATGTTTTTGGAGATTGGTAAGAGAGCTCTCTGCTTTTGTTTCTTTATGTGAATTGAAAAGCTCTTTGCTTTCTTGAAATAACTTTTTCTTCGTGTATTCGAATTTCTTAGTTCATCCCTAGTAGACTTTTGGAGGAGTTGTTATTAGATTGTTTTGCTTATTGAGAATGCTTAATTCTTAGGCTCTAATATGATCGTTGCTTATTGTGTATGTGTAGGTAGTACAGAGGAATATTGGAAGAGAGAAGACGCGGCTCAAGTCATGGCTCTTGTAAGTGTAAAAAGTTTGTTACTTTACATAGTTTCAGGAGATAGAATAGTTTCTTGCTTCTTTGGGGGTTTAAAGTTTGTTTCTAATTATCATTGTGATTAACAATAACTTTAGAGGCTCATGACTTGCGGTTAGCTTTTAGTCTATATCAGTTCGTAGTGAATGATTTTGGTATTACCAAAACTTGCTTGCCATTATGTATATAAGCTTGCTTCCATTTAGTAAAATACTAGAAAAACATTTGTGTTTTGTGATTCAGTTAATGTGGGAAGGACTTGGGCTAGGAGGCGGTGAAGCTGTGGGGAACTGGAACAGGTATATATCCATTGGGGGCTTAATTGTTACCTCGACATCGAGCAAAAACGTAGTATGTATCAATTTAAACTAATGTGAATTCGTTTTTGATGGACAGTGAAACCGGGAAGAGGAAAGTTCTATTAGGGATTGGAGGTGGACATTACGCACCTCGTCACATGGATATAGCTTTGTAAGTTGTCGAAAGAACTCTGAGCATAACATTGAATCCATTATGTGTCTGACTGAAACTTTTGTTGTTGCGTTAATCAGGAAAGACGATATTTGGGTAGGCCATTTACTTTCAGGATACTCATTACCAATGGAAGATCCAACTCAAACCAAACCAAAGCCTGGAGAGAATCACATTGGTGGAACTTGGAGACAATCAATTAAAGCAGCATTTGAAGCTACTAAAGCAGCATTCCCGGGAGGCGAGATCATTGCTCATCTTGACCATAAGTAAAGTCTATAAATTCATTCTCCTCCTAATAATGTTTGCCTTCTTGATCCTCTGGCATTGGATTATGAGTAAATGGTTTTTTCTTTCTTTATTACAGAAGCTTCAAAGGATGGCAAAAGAAGGCCATTACAGAGTTCTTGGCAGAAGAGGGCATCAATGTTGGGAAGCCAAACGATTTCACATGAACTGTGAGATACATAAAACATATTTGAAGATCTGAGTTTTTGGTTTATTGATTCAGAATCTATCATTTGATTATGGGTTTAACTTATTTTCAACTGGTAGAACTAAGTTCAGAATGACACATGGAAAGACAACTAAAGACAATATAGAATAAAACAGAAGTTGAGTTGAGTTTTGTTTTGTCTCTTTTCCTAGCTGAGACTTTTGAGAGTTTCCAAATATGTCACTTTTATTATCTTCAATTCTTCATAAGTCAGAGTCATAGTTGTTGACTTTTATTGAATTTAGGATCGGAAACTCGTTTTGAGTATTATGGTTTCTGACTTCACAAATTACAATTTCAAAAGTAGTAGTTGGCTATGAGTAAACTCGTGAACTTGATTATCTTGTCGATGTAAAATTTATTAAAAAGGTGAATTTTGAAATTTGGAGCGGAGAACATATAGTATGATTCGATAATTAGTAGTAGAGGTGTTTATTTAGATAAATTATTGAAGATTTAGAGTTTTAGAGCATGTAGATAGTTTTATTTTAAAAGTTTTAGTTAATCCATTCTATATATATATATATATATATATATATATATATATAAACTTTCTTTAAAAGCATGAAAATAAAAGTAACAATTTATTCGACTACATCAACTATACATTGGTCATTTTCGCACTTTTGTAGTTTTGTTAGTGCTTTTTTTCCTTTTTATTCGTTTCCTCGAAGAGAAGAGGAAATTATAATTTGGTGATGTAAAATCAGATAATGGACCACTTTGGTGCTTTGTTTGTGGTTCAAAAAATATTATAATAATATCATATCGTTTTCGGATGATTTGTATTTTGAACTACTTGTGTTTGTGTGTGTTTGGAATAACTATAAGAACTAATAAATATAAAATAACCCATTCAAAAGTAATACTATGAAACTCCGGTAAGTTAGAAAACTAAATCACGTAGAATCTGGGGAATTGTAAATAACGTGACTTCTGCGTATTTTATAGAAAGAAAAAAAACAAATAGATTATAGATGACATGTTCTAATGCATGCACCTATTAAAATTGTCATATATTCAAAACCATCCCAACTTAAATTTGAGGAGATAATACAATTTTGAACGAACAGTCATTCATTTTTTACTTTTCTTGTTCCAAAATATTCTTCAACCTTTTATTTATTTTTTTCTTAAAATACCATTACTTAGATATCACAACTTATAGTAGAGAGGGTTCACCATATATAATCCTTTTAGATATCACACAACATGAAATGGGGTAATGAGAACCTACAAATCAACTAGTAGTACTCTAGTTTATTTAATTTGAACTAAGAAAGTGTTGGGAAATAGCAATACATAAAATTAAATTAAATTAAATAATAAAAGCTATACTAAGAAAAGAATTGATGACAACTGAAAAAAAAAAAACGTATGGCCAACGTAGCCAACGCAACATAGCCGTCGATTAGTAAGAACAGTTAATAAACACTCTGGCACTTGCGCAGAAGCGCGATGAGATCGTACGGTACTCATTAGCTGGACTATACTAATACACAACACCTCCACGTACGCAGCTTTTTCCATTTATTTTTTATTTATTTTTCTTTGACATAACGACGAAATAAGCTTTCTAATTTCATCAGTTTAAGCTGCACAGGTAATATTTGGTGCATACGTGTCACTCAAACTGTGGGTTGTTTAACTTCGAGAATCATCCTTTTTTCCCGATCCCTAAACAATGCTTTTAAAAATTTATAAATTAAAAAATAGTAAAACACAGTTTATCGAGTGTAACGCGACGTACCGTAACAAAGTTAATTTTACAGCCTCGGTTTAATGGATAAATAACACTCATATTTATAAAAATCTTCTTCTTGTTTCTGTAATTTATAATGTTTTAGATTTATACATATCTAAGAAATCATAAGAATTATGTGGGGGGGGGGGGGAAATGACAACAAGAAATTTATGAAACTAAAGATTGGTGTGACTTAGAACTCACGTCTATATCATTTTCATGGATACTATATGAACCACTATAATATATATACCATAAAATAAATTAATTAAAGTAAAGTAAAGAAAGAAAAAAACAGCAAATTGGACACAACCCGTTTTCATTAATACCAAAACTCAAAAAACAAAATTTAAAATTTCATATTATTAAAGAAAGAAATCCAAAAAAAAAAAGAAAAAAAAATAGAAGAGACAAAATATAAACCGCCTCGCCAAATTCTTTTGGCAGATAGTTGACTTTTTATTTGTTTTCTTTATAAATCCAAAAACTTTTTTTATTTGCATAATCTGAATCCCCCAAAAATAAAAAGTCAAATCCATAAGAGAAAAATACTCTCTCTCGAGGGCACCGTTTCATAGATCCGATTTCTCCAAAGCTCTGAGCTTTTTTCTTCTTCTTCTTCTTCTTCTTCCTTTGGAAGCGCCTCTTTATTTTCCGGGAAAATCAAAATCAAAAATCCGATTTTTTTTTTCTCTTTCTTTGAGAAAAAGTTTCCATCTTTTCACTGACAAAAGAGTTATCTCCATCTTGTAAGATCTCTGCTGATGATCTCATGATTATGAAGTGTTTCAGATTTTCCGAGAAAGTTATCAGTTTTCTCAGGAAAATGAAGAGATCACAGAGTATTTAGTAAGTGAAACTTTTCCTACTACTTACTTCACACTATTCATCGGAAGATTTGAAGAAAGTTTTGATCTTTTTTCCGATAAAGTAAATCAAATGGAGAGAAAAAAGATAAAGTTTCTATTTTTTTGCTTCATCATGTATATAAAAGAAAAACCCTTTAATTAGTACCGTTTTCTAATAAATGTTCAGCAATAAATGTTGTTTTCCATGGCTGAGGAATTTATAATTCTATCGGGTTTGGTTTGTAATTTAATGCAAAACCAAAGGGCAATAAAAGAAGAAAGAGATTTGTGTGTAACCCATTTGGGTTTTTTATCTCTCTCTCTGTCTCTGTGTTCAAATTAATTGCATTGATAGTGATTTTTAATTGACCTTTGAACATCCCTTTTACATGTTTTCGAGATTTTTATTTTTATTTACATCCAAAAAAAAGTTATCTGCCTTTTTCTCAAGGTTGGATTTTTTTCTTTATAGTGTGATCTGAAAACAAAACTTATTAGGGTTTATGATCAGTTGTTTGTAATTTTTTTTTTTTGAAGGTCAAAGTTAATGGATGAAGAAGGTTGAGAGTCCTCTGTGATCAAGTAAGGTTTTTTTTTAGTTGGTACTTTCTTTTTCACTGTTCTATGAAAATATTCTTCTTAAAAGTTTTAATCTTTGATACATGTTTATGCATTTTTTCGTTTTGATTCTAGTTATTAGATCTGTCTTAATCTTTTGTTTTCTGGGATTTTTTCAGTTCTAGATTCTTCGAACCTGCAAAATTCCAATTGTTTATAAATATTCTTGTGCAGGAGAGTAAGAGAAAAATTTCAATAGTTCTTATCCAATATTTATTTTTTAAAAAATTTATATGATTGATTTGATTGCATTGCAGCTGTTTGAAACAAAAGCTTGTGGAAGCTTTGTAAGAAAAGTTTAAAGCTTTCTTCTTTTTGTCTCCTTTTTTTTTTTTCCAATTTCTTATGACAGTGCTAAAGATTCTTCATTCTTTGCTTATTGATAAAACTTTGCCACATTTGTGTAACTATGATTTATTCCATATCATTGATTGTTAATTTGTAACAAATCAAATCAATTCTTACAATTGTTATAAGTAATCCAGATTAAGTATTTTTTTCTTGCGTATTACTATGGCATTACAGCTTTTATATAAATGTCTTTTTCTTTAAATTAACAAAAAAGTTGGAAAGTGGTCATTGAAGTGGTTGATTGCTTCTTTTTGCTGTTTTATTATCTGTTTAAACTTCATGATGATTTTGTATTTTGGACTTGAGGAAATAAGAAAAGAATCTTTCACATGTGTGTATGTATGTATGTATGTAAGGTTTGTTTCTGTCACAATCTTCATGGCCCATTGCTTCGTTGAACAACTCTTCATATGGAGGTTGCTTCTATAACTAACTTTGAGATTTGTTGATAGATAAATAGATTCTATCCTCTACAATGAAGTTTGCTTATACTTGTCTTCTCTTTGCAACTTCTTCTCTATGGATCCCACTTGAAAAATGTTTGATAGAGATTTTTCATTTGGACGTATGTAGATCGTTTGTTGCGAGCGGTGTTTGAAGATATAGCTCTGGTTTGTTCAAGAACTCTTCTCTTTATGCAAGATTTACTCTTTTAGAACGATGAGAGCAGGTAAAAAAAATCTTTAGCTTCTGAATCTTAACAGTTTTGTAGCGTTACGATTTTTGTAATGGTCTTTGGAATGTTATGGAAACCAGTAGTTTAAGCGGTATCTTTCGATTTTCAGATAATGATCATGAGGTTGGAAACTCGGTAGAGAGTTTTAAAGATGAACCTAAGCCTCATCAATGCTCTGAAGAGAATTGGGAAGATTCAGAGGTAAAGATCCTAGAAAATGGGAAGAATAACAACAATGTGTGTGAGTTGTTCTATGATACAAGAAGCGGAGACGATTGGGATAAAGAGAGTGATGGAAACATTATGGAATCGCATTCTTGTGGAGACTCTAATGAAGCTGGGAAGCAAATTACAGATACTAGTCATGATCTCGTTGCAAACGGGGATTCTCTCGAGAAAGTTGATCCGGTTTTCTACATGGACAAGAATGTTACGGCCTGTGATCTACCTGAGATTGTAGTTTGTTACAAGGAGAATACTTATCATGTAGTCAAAGATATATGTGTTGATGAAGGTGTGCCTGTTCAGGAGAAGTTCTTATTCGGAGAGAAAGATTCTGTTAAGTGTAGCTCAGAGGATTTGATGAACGCAGAGAAAGCAAAGGTGAATCCTTTAGAAACTAAGTCCTTGGATGACAGTAACTGTAAGGTTGATGATTCTGAGGTTTGTAATGAGCATAAGATAGACCAAGATGTTGAAGAATCTTCAAGAGAAGATTTTGCTGATGCTGATGGTACTAGCAATTGCAATCAAGAGGATTTGATTGAGATGGAGGAATCCAAAGATTCGCCTACTCGTGCGCTAAATCCATCTGAAGTTTCTCTTGAGATTAAACCGGATGAGAACTCGAAAGACGAAGTGGTTATTTCATCGGAAGATATCTTGACGGAATCTTTAACCTTGGGAGATATTCTATCAAGGGAAGATGAACAAAAATCTCTCAAGCAGATCGATAATGGCTATAGACCCGAAGAACAATCTCCTTCTCAGGTTCAGGCAATACAACACCATCAAATAAAGTTTCAATTTTTTTAATCAAAAGTCTTTAACTTTCTAATGTGTAACTGCAGGATAAGGAAAAAAGAAGCTTAGAAACCACAAGTCTTGAAACAGAGCTAGAGAAAACAGAGGAGCCAGAAAAAACAGAGGAGAAGCTTTCCTCTGTTTCTACAACAACCTCTCAAGAACCAAACGAACCTGAAAAGCCTGAAACTGAGAATCATCAACAGCAAAACTATTTAGTGGAAGATGATAAACTATTCCCAAGCGGATTTGGAGAGACAAGTTTCTCAGCAGCAGAATCAGTTTCAATCTCAGGTCATATAACATACACAGGATCAATCGCATTCTCTGGAAGCCTCTCTGTTCGATCTGATGCAAGCACAACTAGTGGAAGATCCTTTGCTTTCCCAATGTACATTTGCTTTGGTTCTTCATCTAATCACATTTGTGAAACTTATCAAAGTCGAAACCTTTTTGACTAAATTTTGATGATTTTGTGTTGCAGATTGCAATCTGAATGGAACAGTAGTCCTGTAAGAATGGCTAAAGCTGACAAGAGAAGACAAAAAGGATGGAGACATGTTCTTCTCTGCTGTAGATTCTCTTAATGTCTCTTTCTCCATAATTTTAGTCCTAAAGCTTTTCGCTTTGAAGCACATAGGAAGATGAAGAAGAAGGATTTATGAAGTTTTATTAGTTGGGAGTGTTTTTATTTTTTCTTCAAATACTGAAAGTAAATAGTTTTTTTTCTTTTCTTCTCTTATTTTGGGTGAGTGATTTTATAGTTATGCCATGGTGTGTATTTGGCATTTTGGTTAGTTTATTATTTTGGGTTTTAACAGTTTAGGGCTTTTGAGATTGGTCTGGTTGGGTTATGTAACCGATGCGTTTATTATAATCTCTTTTTTTTTTTTTTTCATTCATGTATATCTTAGTTATTACTATGTTACAGTCTGTTAAATTTCATTTATGGTTTCAAGTGTTTCCCACAATTCAATGTCTTTTGGTCAAACATTTCAGCAACTTTGGGTCAACCTCTTTTCCATGTTCCAAGACATGTGTCTATCGACTCTCAGCGATTTCAAGACTTTTGTCTCGCTGTTGCCATAAGCCTATGACTTATAAGTATATCAATTAAGTTTTTATTTTCTATTTATGTATAGCTTTTATCAAGTTTTTATATTTGTTCAATTTAAGGGGTGACCGTATTTGGTAAAGCTGCGTTTAGTGCGATACGGTTCAAAGGTAGTTCGTGTATTTTTTTTTTTAGACAGTTAGATATTATTTATAATACGTTTTTGAGGTACAGTTTATTATTCAGCAGATACAAACACATCCAAATCAAAATTTACAAATTTTTTTCTTAAAACCGTAATTTTTTAAAAAAATTCTTGATTAGTGTTTATAATACGGTTTTCAAAAAACAACTTTAAATTCTATTTTTTTTTTATTGTCAGCATTCGGACCCTAAATATTTTTACTATTAGGGACATGCAGGTCTTTAGCAGAATTTGAATTAGTGGTTATTGATCCGTTGGTCACACGAGGTTGATGATTGTGATTAGAAATGTAATGATGGAATAATCAAATCCTATCATATTTAGTAGACCTTGCTGATTGGCCTCATATAGTATTATTATATGCAATCTCAACGTCGTTGTCATGCGAGCCAGCTCATTGTTAGTCCACACACAAAAAAAAAAAAAAAAAAAAAAAAAAAAAAAAAAAACAGAATTTGCAGGATTTACTTAGTATGGTCTAGTCATTTAAAACACTACTACATGCCAAGAAAGAAGTATAACGATTTTTATAAATGGTGACAATTTGATCCATGACTTTTACATATAGGATTCACTCGAAGAAACTAATATTGGACCACATGTTGTTTGTTAGTAATTGACAAGTATTTGGAGTTGAAACATTTTAAGACGTGATAAGATCAATAATACTATTAGCAAAGGTGTTTTGTAACAAACTAGAAAGTGATGTTCTCATCTTCACCCATTTGAGTAGCCCTTTTATGTAAGTAACTTAGGCGTGTGAATGTCCAAAAAAGTGAGAGAAAAGAGCAAAAGGGTTTAGGCAAATATGATGTGATACTCTCAACAACTTTGTTTATACCTTTACCTACTCGCAACAAGAAACACGCATAAGTTAATATAAACCATATGCCAAAAAACTTGAACTTAAATCTTTAAAAGTTGTCAAAGTAAAAAAATAATTCTATATGAAAAAGCATCAACTCTTGAGCTATTTCAAGAAATAAACTCATTATCGAAAATACACAAACAAAATATTTGAAGGCTTATATGCTTGCATTTTACATAATCGACTTAACACAATTTTGTTGGACCACAATCACATATATATACAAAAGTGTTTTGATTTAATATCATTATGATATTCATCTAGCGTCTCATAAGATCGTCTGAGATTCGACATAGACGATTTTTTAATAATTAAATAAACATGAATTATGAATGGTTTCTAAGAGATGATTAAATATTGGCTGATCTCCATCTATATTCTATACATATATCTTGTATAAGATGATACTCCTTTGATAAAAATATGAAGTGTGATGGAAAATGAACTTTTTTTTATATCTTGAGTAATAAATATGAACTTTTTTTTAAGAAAAAGTTAATGGAAAATGGTAGATAAACAACGTGGGATATAAGAGAAGAGAGACAAAAAAAAGACAGAAAGGCAAAGACTCGACAAATTGGGTTTGATGAAGTGTGATGCCAAACTTGTGTTTGTCCCAAGACAAACAACCCCGAGAACGAGCCTCAATGGCGTGAACCCCTTTTTAAACCTTGACATAATAAATTATATTTTCTTAGTAAATAGTATCTTCAACCTTTTTTGGAACTCCAACTTTTGTGTTTCGTGCACTCTCTCTATGTCACATACACACATTAATATATTGCATATAAATATAGAGGTATCTAGATATATACATACATATGTTTGTGTAAGTTCCTTTTGGTAGATATAAAAGAAGAGAAGAAGAAGAAAAAAGAAAGATAGCACAAAAAGCTTCTCATATAGCTAAAATCATTTGAAGAATATGAAGCTAATTAGAGTCACTTTCTTGCTTTCTGCATTAGCTATTTTATTGCTTTTGACTCCAACTTCTTCTCTACAACTCAACCCTCACTACTCATCTCATAGCCAAGGTGATTAAGTTCTTTCTTTTTTTTTCTTTTTTTCTTTTAAACCCCAAAGTTTTGGATATTAAGTCTGCAAAATTTTCGAGGCAGGAATTATAACTGACTTTAGTTACTACAATACAGGTTTAAGCGAAACGATCGTTATTAAAATGGCATCACGGAAGCTCATGATCATCTCTAGTGAACATGTAAATGTAAGAGATTAATTTGTGTATTGATGTGTATATATATGTTTTCTGCTTAAAACTCCAATTTTAATTACATGGAAAGTTTCTAATCAAATCTCTACCTCTCTTTTGCAAATGGATAGGTGATGACGTCAACAGTTCATGAAGGTTCATCAAGCGAACAACTTCGAGTCACTTCTTCTGGTAAGTTGTAAATCAATCATTTGGAAATCATTAGCTGTTTTTAATATATAATTAACTAGTCAGAGATTTATTTTTCCTTAAAAATAAATGGGTTAGCAGCAAAACTCATGAGTCATGAGCACACTTCTATACTCAAGTGAAGTCCAAAAAATACATTTATAAGTCAAACATGTGAGCCTTTGACCATGTCAGAAGAAGAGGTTTACCAATGTTATTAACAAAAAAAGTTCATTAATGTTCTTTTTTCTTCTTCAAAATTTTGTCTTTTAGTTTGTGGTTATAAATATAAGTGATTTGTAGGAGCATCTAACTACATAAATTATTTAAAGAAAACTAAAAGATTCGAAATCTCTCGAAAATTTTCAAACTGATTTATATTAAATCTAGTTTATATTCTTTTTATAGGTAAATCTAAGGATGAAGAGAAGAAACTAAGTGAAGAAGCAGAGAAGAATGCTCTATCGAAATATCTTTCGATGGATTATCCAAAATTTAGAAGAAGACGGCCAGTTCACAACAAGTCTCTACCTCTAAGTCCATGAAACATTATATTATTTAAAAAATAATTATTAAATTTTTTAGCTAGATTAATCAATTAATTAATATTTGTTAGGATGGTTAATTGGTTGTAGTAACGTAGTTAGTTTCTTTGGGAATATGGAGGAACAAGTTTTGGCGATATTATTGTAATTATCGGAACATGTTTGTGTTATTTTTAAAAAATATTAGTTTAATTAATGATAATGGCCGACAAGGATGAAGCAAAACACACAAACTCTGGTTTGGGGTTTGAGCTTATTTGCTCTTCGTTTCACGCACTGTAACATGGTGGTTGAGTTGGTTATAATTCATTTTATTTTATTGAATTAACTATGCCTAGATGGCTAAATTTACTAAGGAGTCCACGTATTCAACAAAACTAAACAAATACAACAAACTAAATTAGTTCTGTTATTTCTTATATTCTAATTAAAAATTAGTATTATTATTTTGGTCAAACAAATATATTTTTAATTATTAATTTGTAGTTGGAATATTTCGATCATCTTTTTCCACGATATATTTCCGGAAACATCTCGATAATCTTGATTTATATTTGTATTTGAAGGTAATAAAAAAACATTCTAGGGAAGTTATAATATTGTAATGGACCATTTGACCAAACTCGGTCAACAACAAACTAACAAACAAATAAAAGGAAACAGAATCTCATCTATTGTTAGGTTTCTTTCTGTTGTCATGTGTTTCCTTAAATCACAAGCTACAAAACCCTAAACGTATCACGAAAAAAGTCAGCATCGAACTCTCTTCATTCCTTCATCATTCATCTTCTTAATAGACTCTCTATCAAGGTTTTTCAACATTAAACACAATAATGATGAAAAACAAAGAAGAAAAAAACAAAGAACAACAACCTTCATCATCATCATCATCATCATGGTTAAAGACAATCTCATTCCCATTCAACACCATTTTCTTGATCTCAAACGCAATCTTCCTCGTCACAGCCACTTTCTGGTTCGTAACTGTCATAACATTACATTACAAGACCGATGAATGTAACAGGTTTGTGACAACTCCAGGAATTTTCGTCAGCTTCTCATTGCTCGCCATGTCATTCGCTGGGTTCTACGCAGCTTATTTCAAATCTGATTGTCTATTTCGAATCCACTTCTTCATCTTCTTCTTGTGGATGTTTGTGGTCGTGGCTAAAGCCGTCTTCGTTATCTTTCTACAAAAAGAGAACCATCCTAGGTTGTTCCCTGGGACCCAAATCCATGAGTTTAGGCTCGAGGATTACTCAGGATGGGTTCGTAGATTGGTCATCAAAGAAGATGAATGGTATCGTATAAGAAGATGTCTTGTTAAGGACAATGTTTGTAACAAGTTAAACCAAAACATGACAGCTTCTCAGTTTTATCAGATGAATCTAACTCCTGTACAGGTACACATACACATATAAATGTTAAATCTAGGTTACAATTCAATATCGGTTTAAAAAGAATAGTTACAACTAAAACCAAACCGGATCTAGCTAGTATATATGAACCGGTTTGACTCCGGTTAGTATACGGTTTTTGATCATTTTTCATCTTTTTCGAATTTATATATTTTAATTTTAATTTTGATGATCAATGTTTTTATTCATTCTAATATTTTTTTTGTTTTTTTTTGTTTTTGTTTTTTAACAGTCGGGTTGCTGCAAACCACCACTTTCATGTGGATTTGATTACAAGAAACCAAATGTTTGGACGGTTTCAAGATATTATAACAATGTAGAAGCTGATTGCAAGATATGGAACAATTCAAAAGATACATTATGTTTGGATTGCGATTCGTGTAAAGCTGTGATTATTGCAGATTTACATATTACTTCGTTTTCTGTCACATTTAACATTCTTCATGCCATCTTTAGTCTTTCCCTTGGCATTATCGGTTGGTTTGCCTGGTTAAGGATCCTTAGAGATTTGTAACACATTTATAAATACTTTTACTTTGTTTTATTTTTTTCTTGTAACCCCGTGTATATATATATATACAGTTTATTTAAACCGATTTTATAACCGAATGAAAGAGAAAACAAAATGTCAAACTAACAGAAACTCAACATAGCAAACTCATTCTAAAGTTAATTTTCGTCTCAATATATCAATCTATAAAATAATAAAAATGGTTAATTTACAAATCCAACAAATCGAAAAGAAAGAAGAATCAAACTATTTAGGTAATATAATCCAAAATAAATAAATTTTATTCAAGAGTATGTATTTAATCTATATATAGTATATTTTAAGATTGGCAAACTACAAAAAAACACACGACCGGCATGTACGCACTTCTGTTTCCTTTTCTATCTCAAACATTCAATCTTCCAATTTCTAAACACTATTCTCTAATTTTTTTCTTCCTCCTTTATTTTATTTCAAAATTAAATTTTACTTTTTGTTATGTTTTTAAGTTCGGTTTTAACAACTGCGCTCTCACGGCAAGTTTGTGGTTAATTTTTTATTATTATGAATAAATTGTGGGAGGCATTGTCTCCCACTCCCATACCAAAAAAAAACTGAACTATTTCCTTTGATTTTTTTTTGCTCTCAAAACACACTTTTTCCACATCTTAGAGAGGAAAGGGAAGATAATCTCATGGCGATGTCGATCTCCGGAGGTGTGCTTAGTGGTTTAGGTTCTTCTATCTTGATCAGTGGAGACAAGAGAAGCCGCATTGGCGGTAGAGCTGTCATGAGAGTTGGCCGGAAGAATGTGTTCATTGTAACTCAACGCAAGAAGTCGTGGGTCCCTAAAGCCGTCAAAGATGATGGAAACTCAAAGCTCGACCCTACATGGCTCGATGATGCCTCGTAAGTCTATTTGTTTGGAGATACTTGTGATCCACATAAATATTGGAGATCGACTGAGTCAAAAAATATAAAAAATAATAACACTCTTGTATCCTTTACTATAAATAAATCGTAGAAAATGTTAATATCATTTGGACTGATTTTTTTTAATACTACTAAAAAGAGATATTATGATATACAAAATTATTCACATTATGATTTAGTAATATTTTTCCCCATCCCAATTTTTGCCAATTAATTTCAAATTTTAATCAATTTTAGTTAGTTGTTTAGAAGGAATGTTGATTTTTTTTTTTTTGTTAATATATATGAAGTATAATATGTTTTTCCTCCAACAAAACTGAAACACTAAGGATATAATTTTCTCTTATAAACTTAAGAATAAGAAGAACTTGCTAACATAATTTAGAGATAAATCTAAAATAGCTAATGTAAAAATATAAATGCCGGACAATTTTTTGTGCATTGTAATAATTTTGTAAAATTGTCACACATCAAATTTAAAAGACAGAAAGCTTCCGAGTACGTGAAGGAGAAGGGAAGTGAAGTGGGACATGTGTCTGCTCAGAAAGGACAAGAAGTTAAAGATCATATAGAGAGAACCAAAGACTATATTGCTGAGAAAGCTGGTGAAGCAATCGACAATGTGGCTGAAATTGCTCAGTTTGCTTCAGAGTTTGTGACGGAGAAAGGCAAAGAGACGAAGAAAGAAACTGCTTCGATGTCGGATAAAGCTAAAGACTTTATCGTTAAAACAGCCGATGAAGCCATAGATATAACGATTGATATGAGCAAAAAAATGGCTAAGTATATTGGAGATAAAGCAACGGAGGTAAAAGAAGCCATATTGCCTCCAAAAACTTAAGTTGTATATATAGTTTGGATGCAGCTCTACTAAAAAAAATATAATTATCGAGGCAATGTAGCAAAAAAGATGTTTTTATTATGCGAGATAATTAAATTGTTATATAATCAGTGGTTAATCATTATAGAAAGTTAAAGAAACACATAGATGAACTTTAACCATTACACGGTTTACACCATCGGAGGTTTAACAACTTGGATATAACTAAAATCTCTAATTCGAATGTCGTTAGGAGAAGCCAATATACAGTGTTTATAAATTGGAGACAGACGAGAAGAAAATTGATTACACAATGTTTATAATCATGAAGGCCAAAATGGCTCCATGATGTCTCCTAAGTTTATTTATTTACAGTATTTAAATTTACTCGAGATCGACATATAGATATTGGAAAAAAAGAAAAGAAAAAAAGACAATAACACTCTTATATCTATACGACTATACTACATAAACAAGTCGTAAACGATGATATCATTTGGTGAAAAACTGTTTTTTTTCTAATACGATTAAAAGAGATGTTAGGATAGAAAAATGATACACATTATAATTATTATATACTTTTTTTGGAAAATTTATCCACAATAATTCTGATAATTAACAAAAATATGGTATAAAAGTTAAAAATCAAACCAAATGGTGGTGGTCTAGTGGTTTCCATTTGAGGAGGAGTTGTCATTTTGTTGTAGACCAGAGATCGATTCCTCTCAAACGCAGAACTTTTTATTTATTTCTACTTGACTACCGGAGCATTTACGTGGTCTTTCCGAGTCCCGAGATTAGTCGGATCTCATGGGCCGTTGACCCGAAAATAAGGTAGAGAATAAACATTTCCGTGACTTAAGTCGGAACTTATGATATCCGTTGAACCGGATCAAGTTATAAAAAAGAAAAAGAAAAGTTAAAGATCATAATATATTTCAAAAAAGTAATATGGTTTTGTGTGAATGTGTGATTATTGGGTAACTAATAATATTAGGCTATTAGCTTTCTTTTGATTGTAAAAAAAATGGGTAAAATAATATATCGACGTGTCATGATGTGGATTCGAACCGTGGTTAAGAGATTTTAATTTTTAACCATGACCGGAGTTTAAAAAGCGTCACTAGGGAGGCGCGACTAGGGATTAGTAAATTTGACTGAGATTCTCCGATTTTTCTCTGACGCCGGTCATTTTCAGATCTTTGTTTCCCGGTGAGCTTTCTTCATCCAATTTATAGATTACTCAATCTTCGTTCGCTTTTCAAATCTCACTGATTTGCAAAAAGTTTTGATTTTTCTCCCGATTTTATATTTGCAATTCATCGATTTGTAAAAAAAATTCAAAATTTTCTGGTATTGATATCTGAAATTATTGCAAAACCCTATTTGAAAACCTCACTAAAGAGTTGTGGACTAAGAATTGCAAACCCTAATTTTGACTCAATTTGTGCAGCTTTTTAGGTTTTTTTGGGGGGAATTTTCTGTGGAAAGTCTCTGCTCTAACATGGTAAAATTTTTTATCTTAAATTTATGTATAGTAGTATCATTGTTTATTATGATTTGAGTTAATTCTTGGTTTGATTCTTAGTTCAGAGTTCGATTATCTCTGTTTTTTTTTCAGTCTGGAAGAAAGGAAACAGTATTGGATTTGGCTAAGTTTGTGGATAAGGGTGTTCAAGTTAAGCTTACTGGTGGTAGACAAGGTATAATGAGTTTTTATGATTATCCAAAGATCATATTTTTTCAATGTTTCTCTGAGATTTGATGGTTTCTATGTGTGTTTTGTTTTGCAGTCACTGGAACTCTAAAAGGGTATGACCAGTTGCTCAATCTTGTTCTTGATGAAGCTGTAGAGTTCGTTCGAGGTATCTATTCTCTTTTTCTTGCATTATCTTATATATGTATTTACAAATTACTCTCCATATCTATATCTATTGCATTGATCTTGTTAGGCTCTTTTCACAATATGAACTGAGTAGTTTACGCCATCTGGATCCATGTGTATGTGTATCTATGCTACTATTCTCTAGTGGAACCCGCCAATAAATCAGAGAATCTCTGTATCTCGTTCGATTCCATAACTCTGCTCCATAGAACTGTCTCTGCTAGTGGAAGAAATAGAATTTTGATTAGAGATAGGCACGAAGAGAGGCTTTTGATTGCTTAATCATGTTATATAATGTGTTATAAATAAATGGGATATTATGATTATTTTTTTCTGTTGTTATTGTATTCATGATCTCTACAATATTATGACCATTGTTTTATGTTAACCAGATCATGATGATCCTTTGAAGACTACTGACCAGACGAGACGCCTTGGTTTAATCGTATGCCTCATTCACCTTTTTTTTTTTAGTTTTCTTACTCACTATATAACACAAAGAAGAGCACTGTTTCTTCTATCTACATTTTTTGGCATCTTTGTTTCTTGTAATGTAGTTTCATAGTTTAGATTCTTAAATACCATGGTTTGTTTGTTTGTCTGGTTTAGGTTTGCCGTGGAACAGCGGTGATGCTTGTCTCACCAACCGATGGCACTGAAGAAATCGCAAACCCATTCATTCAACCAGAAGCTGTCTAAAGATCTTTCTTCTCAAACATTATGTCTTCTCTGTTAGTTTTTAACTTTTCGATTTAGAGAGTATATTTTATCTAACTCTCTAGTGTGATGTTGGAAACATATGTTTTAAATTTCAACTATTTCAAACATCCTAGCTTTCTTCTTGCGTCTTTGTTTACCAAACTTGAATTTTGTTACATCACGCCAATTCGGTTTTCCTAAACCAAAACACCAAATCAAAACCGAAGTAAACCGGAAATTTGAATGGCACAAACAAGCCGTCTAGTTAGTTTTTTGAGCGTTTTGGAGTTGTTTGCATAGTTTATGGTGGAGACGATGAAGTCAGTAATGAGAAAGCTCAAACTCTTTGGACCAGTCTTTACGTTACGATGTTCTTACAGCTCCACCGACCAAACTCATCTTCTTAACGAATTTACCAGACTCTGTTACCAGAGAGACCTTCCCGGAGCTATGAAAGCAATGGATTCATTGCAAAGTCATGGTCTTTGGGCAGACTCTGCGACTTATGCTGAGCTCATTAAGTGTTGTTTATCTCATAGAGCTGTTCATGAAGGGAATCTGATTTGTCGTCATTTATACTTCAATGGTCATCAACCAATGATGTTTCTGGTTAATATTCTGATCAATATGTATGTTAAATTCAATCTTTTGACTGATGCTCACCAACTGTTCGATAAAATGCCTGAAAGGAATGTTATTTCTTGGACTACAATGATCTCTGCTTATTCTAAGTATAAGCTTCACCAGAAGGCTTTGGAGCTTTTGGTTTTGATGTTGAGAGATGGTGTGAGGCCTAATGTGTATACTTACTCATCTGTGTTGAGATCTTGCAATGGGATGTCTGATGTTAGAATGCTTCATTGTGGGATTGTTAAGGAAGGGTTGGAGTCTGATGTTTATGTTAGGAGTGCTTTGATTGATGTGTTTGCTAAACTGGGTGAGCCAGAGGATGCGCTTTCGGTTTTCGATGAAATGGTTACTGGTGATGCGATTGTTTGGAACTCGATTATTGGTGGGTTTGCTCAGAATAGTAAAAGTGATGTCGCTTTGGAGCTTTTTAAGAGGATGAAGAGAGCTGGTTTCATTGCTGAGCAGGCTACGTTGACTAGCGTGTTGAGGGCTTGTACTGGTTTGTCACTATTGGAGCTGGGGATGCAAGCTCATGTTCATATTGTGAAATATGACCAAGACTTGATACTAAACAACGCACTCGTTGATATGTATTGCAAATGTGGGAGCTTAGAGGATGCTCGGCGTGTGTTTAGCCAGATGAAGGAGAGAGATGTGATTACATGGAGCACAATGATTTCAGGGTTGGCACAGAATGGTTATAGCCAGGAGGCATTGAAGTTGTTTGAGAGTATGAAATCTTCTGGGACGAAGCCAAACTATGTTACGATTGTTGGGGTTCTCTTTGCTTGCAGCCACGCAGGGCTGTTGGAAGATGGTTGGTACTACTTCAGATCAATGAAGAAACTTTATGGAATCGATCCAGGGAGGGAGCATTACGGTTGCATGATTGATCTGTTAGGAAAAGCTGGAAAGCTCGACGATGCAGTGAAGCTGTTAAACGAAATGGAGTGTGAGCCAGATGCTGTGACATGGAGAACTCTGCTTGGTGCTTGTAGGGTTCAAGGAAACATGGTGCTAGCTGAATATGCAGCTAAAAAGGTCATAGAACTCGATCCCGAGGATGCAGGAACTTACACAGTGTTGTCTAACATATATGCAAACTCTCAGAAATGGGATAGTGTTGAAGATATACGAACACGAATGAGAGACAGAGGAATCAAGAAAGAACCTGGATGTAGCTGGATTGAAGTAAACAAAAAGATTCATGCTTTTATCATTGGAGACGAATCTCATCCACAGATCATTCAAGTCAATAAGAAGCTGAACCAATTAATCCATAGATTGATTGGTATTGGTTATGTGTCTGAAACAAACTTTGTGCTACAAGATCTTGAAGGAGAACAAATGGAAGATTCGCTTAGACATCACAGCGAGAAACTGGCATTAGCCTTTGGTTTGATAACATTACCTATAGGGAAAGCCATTAGGATCAGAAAGAATCTGAGAATTTGTGGGGATTGTCATGTGTTTTGCAAGCTCGTATCGAAGCTTGAAAACCGCGGTATAGTTATAAGAGATCCTATCCGTTACCATCACTTCGAAGATGGACAATGTTCTTGTGGTGACTATTGGTAAAAATCAGATGGCTTTAGATAAACAATGGAACAGAGTATAGGTTAGTGTTCTTCATACATATGTTGATTAGTGTGAATCATGTTTGCTTATGAAGCTCAGATTTGCTTATTGTTTCCTAATTGGAGTAAACTTAGCCAAAACTTTTGAATATAATCTGTAACTTTGTTTGTGACATTTTTAGATAAACTAAATTTATGACAGTTTTTTTTCCAGAGATTTTTTTAAAAAAGATATTATTTCTCATGAATGTATTGGTAGAGTTAATGGGAAGACACTACTGCACATGGATATAGGATCATGTACTATTATTAATGCTTAATGTCTTTTTATTTATTTTTTCTTAAATTATAATTATTTTAATAGTCAAAAGTGTTCAAAGCTGAATTTTGCATTATGGAGACAAGATCTTTTCTGTCCAAAGTGGTTTAATCTCATTATTTAGTATAATTCACTATTACTTCTCATGTGGACTTAAAAGTGCCATCTTAGTCGCTTTATTCATTCGATACCTAATGGACTTCATAATTAAATTGGTATCATTTTTTAAGAATTTTTAAATTAAATATTTCATTTCATTTTTTCGTTCATTATTAACTCTTCAATTAACTTTTAAATAAGATAAGATATGATCTTATTTTAAACCAAAAAAACAACTTCATCTTAATTAGTTAATATTTTAAAAATATTTTAAGATATACTATAGTTTTAGTCATTTCAAAGTATTTGGTGTATATGGATAATGGAATCATTTGTTAAATATGAACTTGATAATTTTAATTACTTAGTTTTTATTTTACTTCATTGTGATTATGGGCTTTTTAGTTTTAAGACCCAATTTCGTAGGTCCATTTCACCACTTAGAAAAAGCAGGTCGGCGTTCTCATCCTCTGCCACGAACCATTCCCAGATCTGACGGTCAAGATTCCATAGGAATCTATAATCGAACGGCTCTCTTGTCCTGTTCTAGACTCTTCTAAAAATGGGACGATGATGAATGATCTTTTTCACTGTTTTACCTGTCAATTTATGACTCTATTTTACTTCCTTATTTTTCGTTTTATGTTTCTCAGTGAGTCATTTTAATATCTATTTGTATTTGTATTTTTGAAAATGATATATTTTCACTTTTTCAACTCTTTTATTGGTGAGATCGCACGTCTTTCCCGTAGTGATTAATATTATTAAAAAACAAAAAACCAGCAGGAAACATGTATAATAATTAACATATTTTGCATTTATTTTGTAATCTCGAAAGATGTGTAAGTGTAGGAATTATATTCTAACTTGTAAGAAGTCTTTAGTTATTTTTTATACTAAAGAATGTAAAAGATAATTGTTGACAAAAGAAGTATAATGAAAATAAAAGAAAATTTCTATAAATAAAGCTCACGTTTCTCCATATTTCAATTTTAATTTTACAATAGGTTTTAGAAAGAAAAAAAAAAGGAAAAAAGAAGAAGAGAAAATGAGATATTAAAATAATACCAAATATGAAGTTTACGAAAAATTTAAACTTGACCTGTTAATGACAAAAGAAAATATGAAAAAGCCAAATTAATTTCCTTTGGAAATGTATTTAAAAATAAATAAATAAATAAATAAATATTTTGTCAGAATAAGTAAATCATTTAGATCTGGTAATGAAAAAGAAAAAGAAAATAACTGAAGATTTTCAATAGATATTATTTTTAAAAGTAAAAACTACGACAACACCAAATCACAAATCTAGTTTTGAGAAAGCAAAAAAAAAAAAAAAAAAAAAAAAAAAAAATTCTAATTATAGATTAATGAAAATTAAAATAATACGATGACGTGTCATAAGGATAGAATAGATGGAATTATCCAATAAATAAGGTTAGTGAACATATTAACTCAAACCATGGTTAAGTAAAATTTAACCAGAGAGAGATATCATCAGAGTTAAATTGCGTTTCTTTCCTCAGAGAGGTGAAATCAACGAAGGAGACAGCGAAACTCTCTCACACACACATAGCGAAAACTCAGAGGGATCAGTGTTTTCTTCACACTGAGTTTTTGATTCTCTTCTCCTTCGATTCCTTGCCTCTTCCTTAAAGATTCTATCTTTCCATGTGCGTGTGTTTGAAGAAGACGATGCCTTTGATTTGACGAATTCGTAACTCCGATTGTTTCGCCTAAAGTTTTGATTTTTTTTCCAGTCAGATCTTGTTTTTTTCCGGTGAGTTTTCTTTTAAAGCTCATTGATTTGCTTTTAGTTTTGATTTTGTTTTTTGTGATTTTGTTTTTCTTTCAATTTCTTGGATCAGGATCTAAAATAAGATAAAGTAATGAAATTTTGTTGTTAGAGAATGATTAGGAAATTTTCTAAGTATAGAGATTGTGATTATTTATAATAGATCTGTTAGATTTGTGATTTTTTTGTTTTGTTTTGTTTGTTTGTTTATTTGCAGATTTCTTCAAAATCATGGCTTACCTGATGTAGCAATTGGAATCAAAATTCATTCTCAAAGGTCGAGTTTTTAAGTAGCTCTTGTGTGTGTGTGTGTGTTCTTTAGCGTTTCATGATCGATTTAAGTATCATCTCCTTGTTCTGCTGCTTTGTTCGGCTGTTTGTATTAGAAGGTCTCTCTTGGACTACTGCTTCTGCTGTTTACCAAAAGAGACCTTTTTTGGTTTCTCCTTGTGTTTCATGTCGAGGAACTTAGACAGTCCTGTTCAGACACAAATGGCAGTAGCAGTGTTTAAAACTCCACTTAGTGGAGCTAATAAGATGGAAGGGAAGCAGCAGCAGCATCATAGAAATCATCATCATCATCAGCAGTTACAGAGACAATCTTCAGGGAGAAGAGTTTTTGTACAGACTGAAACTGGTTGTGTTTTGGGTATGGAGCTGGATCGTAGTGATAATGTTCATACTGTTAAAAGAAGGCTTCAGATTGCTCTTAATTTCCCTACTGAGGAAAGTTCTTTGACTTATGGAGATATGGTGTTGACGAATGATCTGAGTGCTGTCAGGAATGATTCCCCGCTTCTTCTTAAACGGAACTTTATGCATCGAAGCTCGTCTACTCCTTGTCTTTCCCCTACTGGGAGGGATTTGCAGCAGAAAGATCGAAGTGGTCCTATTGAGATATTAGGACATTCTGATTGCTTTTCGATTGTTAAACATATGGTGAAGGATATTGTTAAGGCGATGAAGATGGGTGTTGAGCCGCTTCCTGTTCGTAGCGGGCTTGGAGGTGCCTACTATTTTAGGAACAAAAGGGGTGAGAGCGTTGCGATTGTCAAGCCGACTGATGAAGAGCCGTTTGCACCTAATAATCCGAAAGGCTTTGTTGGGAAAGCTCTTGGGCAACCTGGGTTAAAGTCTTCGGTACGAGTTGGGGAAACCGGGTTTAGAGAAGTTGCAGCTTATCTTCTTGATTATAATCGGTTTGCTAATGTGCCTCCCACTGCTCTTGTGAAGATAACTCATTCTGTATTCAATGTCAATGATGGGGTGAAAGGGAACAAGCCTCGGGAGAAGAAGCTGGTTAGTAAGATTGCTTCTTTCCAAAAGTTTGTGGCTCATGATTTCGATGCAAGCGATCATGGCACTTCAAGCTTCCCTGTCGCTTCTGTGCACCGCATTGGTATATTGGATATAAGGATCTTCAACACAGACCGCCATGGTGGGAATCTTTTGGTGAGGAAGCTCGATGGAGTCGGGAGGTTTGGTCAAGTGGAGCTTATTCCAATAGACCATGGCCTCTGCTTGCCAGAAACCTTAGAGGATCCTTATTTCGAATGGATTCATTGGCCTCAGGCATCATTACCTTTCTCTGATGAAGAGCTTGACTACATACAAAGTCTTGATCCATTGAAGGACTGTGACATGCTTAGAAGAGAACTTCCAATGATCAGAGAGGCGTGTCTTCGGGTTCTGGTTCTCTGTACTATTTTCCTCAAAGAAGCTGCTTCTTATGGGCTGTGTCTTGCCGAGATTGGTGAGATGATGACTCGGGAGTTTCGACCAGGAGAAGAAGAGCCAAGTGAACTCGAGGTTGTGTGTATTGAAGCCAAGAGATCAGTCACTGAACGAGATGTTTTCTCTCCACGGTCAGATGTAGTAGGAGAAGCAGAGTTTCAGTTTGATCTAGACTGTGATGATTTAGAATCAGTCTACGCTTCCAAGATACAACTAACGGATGACTACTTCACGAAAAACCCTTTTTCAAACGGACGTTCTTCCCTCGGAAAGCTGGAAGAAAGCATCAAGGAAGAAGAAGAGGACGATGATGAAGAGGACAATACTGAAAATGCTGTCCCCATGATCACAACCATGAAAGACAGCTTTTTTAGTTCTGCTGCATTTCATGAGAAAGCTCCATCTCTTTCAAAGCTTTCGACATCCATGAAGAACACACATCTTAGTGACACGGTACGTAAAAACACAAAACCCTTAACTAGAGGCAAATCCGAGAACACATCGTCTGGTCACAAAAGCGCAAACGAACAGCTTCCAGTGAGTGCAAGCTTCGTGAAAGTAGCAGACATGAAAGAAGACGAGTGGGTTCTGTTCTTGGAGAGGTTCCACGAGTTACTTGGACCGGCTTTCGCAAAACGCAAAACCGCAACGTTGAGTAAGAGACAGAGACTTGGCACTTCATGCCAGTTTTGAGAACCATATAGTAAAAAAGTAAAAACTCGAGAGAGAGGTAAAAAAAGTTAAAAGAGACAGAATCTACAGCTTGGAGTATGAAACTGAAGGCTTCTACGGTAGTTAAAAAAAAATAGTTACTTTTGGAAGGTTTGGCTTATGACAAGCGACTAGGTGAAGAAAAGGGGTTTGTTTGTTTTTTAACTGTTCTGTAAATATTTGTTTTTTTTCTTTTTTTCTTTTTAACCTTTTTTTTATTTGTAATCTTCTTTTGTTTTTTATTTTGTTTTTCTTGGGTCCCCTTTATCACCTTCTCTTGTTTTTATATCTTTGGTATGTCCTTGTGGCTTGGCCTTGTCTCATAAATAATATTAGTCTTCTTTCAATTTTTGGTTTTATCGTTGATACATTGAACTCATATATCTCGTGGTTCAATCATCAATCAAATCAAATGGTTACGACCACAAACCGTATTTAACCATTCATAAGTTTGAGCCAAATCTATGAGGTTTTAGGTAAAGATGGATATTGGATAGAGACAAAGAAAGTGGTAAAAGTGTATGTAAGTGTGATGGTCCCAAAGATGGATTGGTACGAAGACAGCTACGAAGAAAGTGAAATATTGGGGGACATTGACCCATTTTTTTCCATTATCCCAAATTTTATCTCATCAGGTTATGTCCATAGTTGTCAATGAATCATACCAAGTTTCGACGCAACCAAACGATGAAATTGTTATGGGACCCAATTTGTGGGTTGGGGTTTATCATTTTTATATCAACATTCCACTTTCTTACGTGGTACTTCAATATGTACTACCAAGAGGCAATACTATACTATTTGTATATTCATAAAGTTTTGAATTTTCCGATCTATGATATTTTTAATATTTTAAATCAATCATTGATCATACCTTGTTCTACTAAGTCATACCCAAATTTCATATTGAAACTACTGAGGATTGACATGCTTTCTCCAATCAACTAGAGGAGCTTGATTCGTTTCGCGGATCTATACATTTTCTTTCGATTATTAAGATTTTCCGTTTTTGTAATAGGAAAGCCAATTGTTTAGTACGAACTTTAGAGTTTTATTTTCGAAATTTTTATATGTAAATACTTATCCTCCGAATTGGACTACCAATTATGAAGTGATATTCTAATTAATGTGTGGTTGGGTAAAAAAAAAAAAAAGCTAAAAATGTTTGTTTTACAATAAAATTCATGTGATTGTTTTCCATACTAAGAGAATTTATTTTATTTTAGATGTGAACTTCTAAATTCAACCTTTTTGTTTCTTTTATGAGTTTTATGTATGTAGGGTATGCTTCCAAGCTTTTTGCATTTAAAACATTTAATGTTTTGGGCATTTGACAATTTTCTTTTTACCTTGTAATTAAATTGACCGTTCATCTTAATTGACCGTTTATTTTTGTAAATGCTCACATATTACTGTTGTAAACATCGTTTTTTTTTTCTTCTTTTTGACAATCTATACTATAGAGTTTTAACATTTGACCAAAACCTTTCGAGTTTTAACATTTAATCAAAACCTTTTTCAAACGGACGCTCTTCGCTCGGGAAGCTTGAAGAAAGAAAGCATCAAGGAAGAAGAAGATGAAGAAGAAGAAGAGAACAAAACTGAAAATGCTGTCCTTATGATCATTATGAAAGACTTTGGTTCAGCTGCTTTTCATGACAAAGACTTGGCACTTCATGCCAGTTTTGAGAACCATATAGTAAAAAAAGTAAAAACTCGAGAGAGTTAAAAGAGGTACAGAATCTACAGTTTGGAGTATGAAACTGAAGGCTTCGTCTTCAGTTCTATGGTAGTAAAAAAAAAATAGTTACTTTTGGAAGGTTTGGCTTATGAAAAGCGACAAGGTGAAGTAAAAGGGGTTTTGTTTGTTTTTTTAACTGTTTTGTAAATATTTGTTTTACCTCTCTTCGTGTTTTTTTCTTTCTTTGGTATGTCCTTGTGGCTTGGCCTTGTCTTATATATAATATAATATTAGTCTTCTTTCAATTTTTGTTCTCATCGTCGGTACAGTGACCCTGAACCCATTATCTATATCGTGGTTTGATGCATGGTTAGTATCAAACAGTGTTTAGAAATGTATTTGCCTAACCGTCATAGCTTGATGAGTGTTATGGAGAGAGACAAGAGAAAGTGATAAAGTGTAAGCGTGATGGTTCCAAAGACAGCCAAAATGGGCATCGACCCATTTTTCCATTATCCATTTATCATCTCATCAGGTTATGTCCAAACTTGTCAAAAGTTCAAAGAATCATACCAAATTTCGACGCAACAAAACGATGATGATATTGAAATGGGATGGGACCCCATTTGTGGGTAGGGGTTTTCATTTTTTATATCGTTCCTATTTCTTCTTTTTGTCATATACTTCTTTATGTAGTTGTTATGTACAACCAAGAGGCAACACTATTTACATATTCATAAAGTTTTGAATGTTTTCGATCAATGGTATTTTTCTCATATTCATGGATCATACTTCTTAGTAATTTTCATACATAATATCGTACTCGAATTTTATAGCACAAGAAAAAACAAACCAAACTATTACTATATATACATTTAGAAGAAATCAGTTGCTTGCTTGACAAAAACAAGAAAAAAGAAATTAGTTACTAGATATGATCAACATGATGAAACCATTTGCCAAAATAGATAATGGTATCGTTTAATTGTTTCGAAGAGGGTATATGTTTAAGAACAATCTCAACCTTAAAGAGGAGATTCAACTTGTTCTACGCAAAACCAAAGACATATATAGTTTGGTAATAAATGATGGTAAAAAAAAAAAAAAACCCTTCACTATGTGCTCTAAACGTAGAAAATATTTGGACAAATATTAGTTTGAAGTTTCATTGTTTTACTATGTATCTCTCATCACATACAATTCTTCTATGACTGATATCTTTATATTTATAGTTTTGTAGTGACCCTCATATATAAAGGCTATGTAAACTGTTTTAAATGAGTAAGATTAACGTTTGTCCTACCAATACAATAAAAAAATCGGCCAACTTGGTCATCGTTTGGTGTATGATTTGATGTGATTGTGATAACGTTTTGTATGAAAAAGGTTGATTTTTTTGGATTCACAAAGATTAAAAAGACAATAAATGTTATATTTGATTAATTATTTTTGTGTTCTCTCTTTAAAAGATCTAATTTTACATTGACTTTTTACTCCATTTCTTATTTTCCAATAATTGTAATCACACCATGATTAAATGTCTCATAAATAAAAGCACATTACTTTAAATACAGAAAATAAAATTACATTAATTAAAACCCAGAAAATTAATCTTTTTGATAAAAAATAAAAACTCAGGAAATCAGTTTTTATCTTAATAATTTTGATAGATTTTAAAGATTTTATTCATCTTTAATCGTCCCAAACCCCCATTTTTGTTCTCTTTTTTTTTTTTTTTTTTTGTATTTTTAATAAAAATTATTAATGAATCACTTTTTCAATGTTAAAGCGAAAACAGTCGACAAGGAACTCAAAAACCCATTTTTGTTCCATTTTTCTCATCTCTCTTTAGTTAAAATTCATCAACAACATTACTTAAATATTGTAGTTACCAAAAAGATCTTTGACTGTATATGAAAAGAAAAAAAATATCTTTGACTGTATATCAAAAGAAAAAAAAAAGAGATCATTGACTGTATATCTTTGACAGTATATTTCCTATAATAACTATATGTGAATACTTTCTTACCACCGAACTAATGTTATCAGCAAATATGGAAGATTCATTTATGGTAAAAATAAGAATACATAACTAACTAGGTTGAAAATTGAGACTTATAAAATAACGCTTTTCGTAAAGATTTAGAGAAGTATAGACTTGTTTTTTTTTAATACCAAATGAATATCACAAAAACTTGTGTGGTTTTTTTTCTTGTAGTGGTACTGGCAAACTCATTGTTCAACTCTAACGCTTTGGATCCATCGGGTATGTTGTTATATCGTCCAATTATTTTTGGTCATTTTAATGTATATGTGTTGGTATATTTACTTCTTTTTTTTAACATAAAGTTGTACATGTGTTACAGCGATCGATATACCAAAAATTGATGTATATTGCATTACACCATGTACAAAAAGGTACGGAGAAATGGAATGCTGGCATGACTGTTTGCATTTTAGGTACAATGATGGAGGGTGTGTTAATGGAGAATGTTGTTGCCAAAAATGATCAAAATTATCTTATTCTAGCATCAGATTTATATGTATGCTCTTCAATAAAATAAAACTAATTTTATTATATTATCGCTTCGCTACTTACTTGTCTCGACATTGTTGTTGCCAAAAATGATAAAAATCGATCAGATTATGGAACAATCTGTGTTGTTAATGGTGTTGTCCTGTGGTACACTTTGGCAAGTAGAAATGTTTCTATGGTCAATATTGGAAGTTTTGTGGCATTATTGAATACTTTACAAACTGCTAGGCTCAATGTTTTCTTGGGCCCTGGGAGAAAAAAAAAGTTTGGTCTCTTAAAATTTAATTTTTTAGGGTATTTACTAAATTTTGTTAAAAAAAATTAGTAAATAATATTTTTATATATTTTGTAATATATATATATATACATATAAAAAAAATTTGGGCTCCCTCAATCAATTTTTTTAATATTTTAAAAATTTTATATAAAAAAATAAAAAAATTGGGCTCCTTAATCACTAGGACACGTAAAGAGGCTTGGACCGTCGCCCCACTGACCCCCGACCTAAGCCGGCCCTGGCTACAGAGATGTTTGTGTTTTGTTGCTGCTCAGAGATGTGTTCCATCCACTCACCAACTTAGTTCTTCTTCTACATCTAAGGTTATGGCACTTAGGATTGTAGCTCATTCTGGTGGTTCACAAGTTGGAACAAAACTTGTCAGTGTTGTTCACAATCTTTGATCCTTCACTTGTGTCACTCACTCCCCGAGAATCTCCAATTTCAGTGGAGTTTACATCTTGAGGGGGAGTATTAGAGATTATATCTGGTTTAATATTGTGTATAGCTCGCTTATCTATTTGTGTGTATAATTCGTTTCTCTCTCTTAGTATTAGGCTTTCTTTGTATTACAATTTATGTTTAATGCAGGTTTCACAATTTTTGATATTGCTCCATGAAACTCTAGGTTTGGAGGAGCTGAACATTGTTGATTGTCTAGATTTTAGAATCAGCACCATCACTTAGAGATAGTGTAGACAAGAAATGTATTTTGTGTCCAACCTCGATCCGATTCTACTAGTTAGGCAACTAATTTGGATGATCTATACTTCTTCTTCTTAAACAACATGTTTGATATTTCAATTTATTTGTAACAAAGAATGTGTTTTGTGCCTCAATCAGCTGATAGTGAAAGCTCATGGTTCTCTCTTCTCCATAAGAGTTTGAAGAAGAAATCAAACCGTAGTAGCTGAAAAGATCAACATTGTTGCCAAACTTTACTTTCCTCAATTAAATTAAATTCCATGATTCAAATTATATCTAAAAAATAGTAAACGTTTATTTTACAACTTAGTGTTAAATCGAAAATAAAAATATGGAAATAAACCAGATGATAAAAAGAATGATGAAACTAAAATAAAAGAAAAACGAACTCAATGCTAGAGAAGAGATTCCTGAATGCATACGACTAAACCATGGCCCTCCATAAAAAATGTAAGTACCCCAATCATCTCTAAACATGTTTTTAAGATTGTGTAGAATTTATGGTTGCTTACTTTTACTTTTACGTCTTGAACGGGTTGGAATATGTTGTTAGCTACGATCTCCAAGATGCGAAAGTAGCTAAATCTCCCAAAGCCGTCGTCGGGGAAGTGACCAGAGCCCATATGTGTTGTTGTGTGTCGGCCGAAACTTTGCGAGTTCACGATCTCACCACCCCATTGCACCTCATCTGCATAAGTCAAGTTTGCGAAAATTTCAGCTGGCCAATATCCAACCAATGAATGGTTGGATTCCACACTCAACCACCAGTTTCCATGCTTTTGATCCTACATAATTTATTTATTAATTAACAATCATATATAGTTATTTATTTCTAAGTGTAAAATTTCGTAAGTAAGTTTAAAAACTTTTAACAATATACTAACTAACCTTCCATACGGAAATGGTGATCTCAAATTGGTTGCCTTAGAATGAAGAGACGGGGTAATGGTGCATCCAAGAACAATGCTGTTACTGGTTTGTATAAAACCAGGGCACCGAAGGTTGTAGCATCCAGTTACATTGTATGTGTCTCTCTGAATAAAATTTTATATTATTTTTGTTAGTAAACTTATCAAAATCATGTTATTGTACTTGATTGTAAAGTAAATGTTTCAAAAAAGCAATGCACAAAAACTATTTATTTTATATAATCCTAGGTTTATACTCATACATATGCGCGGAATTTTGTATCCATTGTTTGTATTGTTATAACTTTTAAAATTAATTTCAATAATATTTTTTAAAATTAACAATGAGTAATTAATTATTATATAATAAAGTACATACTTAAAAAAACAATCAACCATATTTTGCTTATATTTCGATTATGTTTTGCTTATATTTTGCTTATATTTTATTTTTATTATTTTTTCAATTCACTTTTTCATATGGAAAAAACTTAATCGTATATTTCGTAAATGTATAATAATCATGTTTGATCAAATTATTTGAAATTTTTTTCATTCAGTTGAAAACTTTTCAATTAAATATAATATTTTTCATAGCTTCTCAAGGCCCTATAACACATTGGTGTTATTTATCAACAAAGGTCCAAAAACCATTCCCTCCCCCCCATCTGATAGTTCCATACAAAAAAAACCTTACTTTTCATACATAACAATTTGATAAGAGTAGAAACAAAAATGTTATAAAAGAGTATATTATGAAAATCTATCTACTGATTAATACATAAATTATATTAATGAAACTATCAGTTATTCGTAATTAGTAGGTGGTAATCAAGTGTAATATAGAGCTCTCACATAATTTTGGAACATTTCGAAGATAGAAACATGTGGACACTCTCTTCAATTATTTGGTGGAGCCTTTAGTTCTGTGGGAACCATTTGTTTCCTTTAAACTGGTTAAACAGACTAAACTTGATAATGACTAATCAAGATAATCAACAAGTCAAGTCATGAGAAACTGTGGAAACTGTAGAATATCCCACGATCTTGATAATGGCTAATCAAGATAATCACAAGTCAAGTCATGAGAAACTTTTTTTTAAATAAGTATATTTATTAATACTCGTGTTTAGGAGTAAAAAAATTTTCGTAAAATAGAAAATATTAAAAATGTTAAAAAGAAACAAATGGGTAAAAGAGAAATATCGAAAGAGACAAAGCAATCAATATTTTCTTTTTGGAAAACACCTGATGCATATTGCAGAGAGTACTCCTTAATGAGTATATCATTTTGCACAAATACAAAGCAACGACCATTGAGAGAATTTAAAAATATGGTTTTCAAGAATACTAATAGTCATAAAATTATATCTCAAATTAAATAATACAATGTTAAGATACCCAACTCAGCTGTAGAGGCTCGTGTCTCTCTTACAATTGAGAGAGTACATAAGATTAAACAGAGTGGAGTTACATTATTAGTAGATTAAAACTCAAGAATTGTTTTATTGGAGTGTTTGTTTTTCGACTGATGAAGACTAAAAAATTGCTAACATAATGCAGCTTTGACGCATTCGGTACGAAAAGTGCTATACATATCTCTGAAGATTGATACAGAGTTGGCTCTTAAGGTCAGAAGCAGAGATTCAATAAAGTGTGATAATTGGGAACAGAGACATTATGAATCTTCATGGATGAAGAATTCTTCAATAGCACTCTCTTATCTTTTATGCGTTTTATATACAAATCGATGCAAAAGCGTTAAATGGCATACACAAGAATAACATTGGATGGTCTAAAACATATCAAACAAAATTGAAAGAATAATATAGATTTTGGCTAAAGAGGCAAGAAATTAAGTCTAAAACATGCAATGCTAAAACAAGAAAACATTAAACTAATATCGAAAGGGAGATTTATTTGATCAAAAATGAACATCAAATCCACATTAAAGACTTGAAACTAATTTACAAGGGAGAGACATTGTTTTTGTTGGTGCAACACAAGGGAGAGACTAAACTTGGGAAATAAGGAAGGAGAAGGACACCGGGGCGAGGAGAAGAATAAGAAAAGATGTCATTGTTAATAGAAGTAGGGTTTAGGGGTTGAAAAAGGAGGCGATTTTGTGAACCGCGTTTTGCCAGCATCACCTTGTCACCATTCCTGGATATTGCCAGAAGTTGGAGGAGCCATGAACAATGAGATTCAAACCAAGTGGAAGTAATCTTGTTTAAGTCAAAGGTGAACATCTTGTCCATTTTCAGTAATACCCCTCATGTGTTGTGGTTAGTGACCCTCCAAACATGTTGCATGTCATCTCCAGTTTTCTCTGAAATCCACACAAGACGACGGTCATCATCTATGCTGCCCATACACATATAAACAGATGATGATGCCTCACTGGAAAAAATCGGATTTTGAATAACTCGAAACATCTCCATGTGAACCAAGTGGTGGTGGTCTAGTGGCTTCCACTTGAGGAGGAAGTCGCCATGTTGGTCTAGGGCAAAGATCGATTTCCCTCAAACGTGAAAACATTAATCATTTTTATTTGGCCAGGGGCATTCACATGGCCTTCCCCAAGATCTCCATGTGAAGATCAAAAGCAACTAACTTGGTATTATCTCCGCTAAACCAATAAAGCTATCCATTTGCAAAAGTTGATTGTCGCTTGTACTTCATCTGGAATCACCTGCCTCCATTCCTTGGAACCAAAGTCAAAAACCTCGCATTCTGTTAAAGTGTTGTTGTGGTGGTTGTTATGTAACCAGACTAGTTTGTATATTCCCGTGACATTGTCTTTTCCGAATCCTAGGTAAGGATACTCTACCTTGTTGTTTTCTGAAGAATGCTCTAGCTGAATCCTGGTAAGAGGAAGCGTTTGAGACCATCTCATGGCTGGGTTTATCACAATAATTGGTCTTGTCAAGTCACAGTTATATAAGCAGAAAAAGACCATCCACACTCTTGGAAACTTATAATAATCTTCTTCTTCGACTAGACAAGTCGAAGAGCACTCCAATCTCATCGTCGTTAGAGGCACATGTTGGGCATATACAATCTTATATCTCCATAGAGGTATAGAAACTTGGGTTCCAATGTCTTATTATGCAACATGTGTCTCTCCCTGAAAGACCTACTAGAATTTATCGTATGCCTCCAGTGTTTAGACAAGGTTTGGAATCTAAGTAGGGATTTCACAGGAAGCCTTACCATAATTTCTTCTAACACATCGTTGTTGGCTATCTCATTCACCTCTCTTTCAATTTTCTTCCATGATGTATCATCTCCAGCTTCTTCAGTTCTTCTCCTACCTCTGTCTGAAGAGCAGGACGAAGAAGCAATCTTGCCCTCTTCGTTGCTCTTCTTCTCCTCCATCGATGATGGATTGTCTCTGTGTCTCCTATTTATAAAACACACGATGATATATGTCTTCGCTTCTTCTTCTACTTTTGCTTTCGACCAAAGTTCGTGTTTTCAGTTCTCTTCTCTTCTGCTTTCTGTTTATAATCTCGTTCTTCTATTAAATCCTAAAGGCTACATTAACACCAAATATTTATATTTCTAAACCCTAAGAGCATCAGCATTGCACATCTCTTAATGGGGGTCTTTACAATTATTTAATATTAAATTTAATATTAATTTAAGTTAAGACACTTCACTTGAGTTAACATTAAATTTGACACTCCATTGCACATACTCTTTGAAACACATAAAACAAACAATTGTAAAATTAATTGAAACTGAAGCATAGAGATGGAGATTTACGCTGTAGCGTTGAGATAGCAGGAGACAGGACGGATTCAGTCGAGGTGTGCTTATCTTTCATCTCCCAAGCTGATTGATCAGAATCGAACAGAGAGATCGATTGCTCAAAATCTATTCATCAGATGCAAAATTGAACCTTGAATTCGAAAAGAGACGGATCAATTGATCAAAACCTATGCGAAGAGATAGAGATAGGATGAGATTAGAGAGAGATTGATTTTTCTCTCCTTTTGCATGCGAAGAACACAGAGAAATTCGTCGGTGAAGCAAATAAAATAAAAAAACATTTTACATAAACTTGTTTATATTTTCGCCCAATAATATGATGCCATGTACGGTGTCTTTACTCACAAAAAATGTCTTCACAGAGACACGGGTCTGTACTGTTGAGTCTAAGTTTTTTTCAATTTAATTGTTTTTAAATGCTAAAGACACCCACGATATGTCCAATGCTGATGCTCTAATGGATCCCAAATTTTTTTATAAAATGTCTATAAATTAATATTTTGATAAATTAATAAGATACTAATTTTTTGAAATGCAATATAAACATATGGTCGCATCAATATCATAAATTAATAATAATATAAATTTATAAAATATAACTACTAAGATAATTTAGTGAAATATGATTATAATGTTGTTTATTTATTCGAAATTTTTTATTTTTGTTAAATTTCATCTATAATTTTTTAAAAATACATCAAAATCATTTAGTAATTTTCTTCTAAAATTACAGCAAAAAATTATTAAGAATTTTAGATATGATAATTATTTTCTAATATGTAATATATAATTGCCTATAAACTGATAAAGGTATCAATATTGTCTTCATCTCCATACTTTAAATAAGGATTTTTTAAAAAATTTTTTTTTGGACAATCTCTCTATAAATTAATAATTATTAATTTATCGATAAATTAATATCCTCTATAAATTAACAAAATATGATCCCGACATTATTAATTTATAAAAAAAAAATTTTGTCTCTAAAGAAAAAGTTGCCTCTCTTGTCTTATATGATGTATTCTCGTTTTTAGTTTATATGCTCATTGTTGGACCTCAATTTTAACAAAATGCGTAGGGCCAAATTTCTGGCGATTTTTCTGGTGAAATCCATCACCGGAATAATTTGATCTTGGGATCTTCGGAATCCTTGTAATGAACACTATAAGATATTGCAATTACATGTCAAAATTTGGGATCCACGGTAGCTAGTATCAACTCGGCCATTCTCTTGATCCCTCCATTTCTAACTTATCCAATTTTAAACTTTTTTACACATTATAATTTTTCTTTTATTAAAATTGATTATAAATGTATTATTTTTTGTGATTACTAATTTTATATAATCATAAACTAATAGTATTTAATTTGTTTTTTGAAGTTTACAATCATGTCAATAACAAACAAACAATGCATTAGAGAACCTAAAATATGTGTATCTTTTTGAAACAATATGTTTTTTTCTAGAAGTGGAGGGAGTCTATGCCTCTATGGTATCCAAAACAAGAGTTATTGACATGTATAAACATGTTTCCGGTACATTGTATTGTTCTCTCAACCACATTAAATATTCTTATCATTTAATGTTATAAATTGCGTTGTCTTCTCAATCTTTCTTTTATGCATCTCCTTCAAAGTTTTTTTTGGCATTTGTGTTTTGCTTTCACTTCTATTCATTTTCTTCCTCTCTTTCATCGGTACTTCCTTATACTTCATCGTTTTCTTTTTCAAACTTTCCTTGTTTTTACTGTTTTTACATCATATTTCTGTTACTAATACGTATTCACCTTCGTATCGCAGGTCCAACTTGAAACACAAGTGCTTTGGTCTCGTTTGTTGCTCGAGGACTTTGTCTAAGACTTTATTTCTTCTTTGGGTGTGATAAGGTAACGTTACTGATCCTTTCGGCTCGGTACATCATTCATAAATTTCCTAAGAAGGTTTTAGGATTAAGCTTAAACAATATAGATGGAATCACAGAAGTACGTGGGAATTCAAACTTTGTACATAGTTGACGCCTTGACGGTGCTACAATAAATGTGATTTACTGCTTATCGACTATACAAAGTTTGACTTCCGTGAACCATAGCTTAAATTTACTTTTCTTGTTGAGTTTAGACCTTTAGGTGGCGATAAAAATATTAAATGACTATGAATAACTATAACTACCACATTTAAATTTACACATAACTAGACGCGCAAACTTATAAAATATGCAATATTTATATACTGTATTATTATTTTTGTTTAGATATATATGTAAAGATCGTATACTTTCGTGGCATTAGTATTATTAGTATCAGTATCACGGCTGTTCTTGAAAATAGAGTTTCTTGTTTTGGTGAAGTAAAGAGATATTTATTATCATATATTATATATATTAAATAAAAATGCTTTGAAGAATTTACAACTCAATGTTTTTTTCTGTTAAAATTTACAACGCGATGTTGGGTAATAATTAAGATAATTAAGATAATGAGGGAAATAAAAAAACAGAATAATCAAGATAATGTCTTGAATTAGTTTTGTATGCATAAAAAGTTGGATCCAGTGTTGGTCAGTAGAGAAAAACTATTTTTAGGTCATAGATAGGTAAAAAAAATTTTGGTCAGCATATAGTATTATGGTTTTGTTAACAATAGTTAATTTTAGTTTTTTTTTTCCATGGTGTATTATTATTATTTTAGTGTTTGTGATAAGCTGTATGATGCTAGCTTTCAAAAACCGATTATAATTGACCCTTGACTTAATCATCACCATGATTTTTAATTTCGAGGGTTTATTTCTCTCATTTTTCTTTTTTCTTGTTCTCTAAACAGGGAAAAAAAAAAAAAAAGCGAAAAAGAATGGTTCTGCCTTCTTCTCTAAAGTCATATCTTCTTTTACTTCTCTTCTGTTTTCTTAATGTTTCCACTATTAACTCATCCAAGCCATTAAAAGAAGAAGCTGTGCTTTTTGGCGGGAAATTTCCGGCATTGTATGTTATTGGAGACTCATTGGTTGATTCAGGAAACAATAATTATCTTCCGACAAGGGTCAAAGCCAATTTTCCACCTTATGGTTCTGACTTTGAAGGAGGCAAAGCCACTGGCCGTTTTTGCAATGGCAAAACAATTGCCGATTACATTGGTAAGAATATAAACAATTATAAACATTTTCTATTTCTAACCTTTTTTTAGGAGGATTTATGTAAACATTTTTATCATAATATCCTTTCAAATTTTATATTAATTTATTGCTAAATTTCCTGATAAATTTAAATATAACTAAAATATTCAAAATTTTAAATTAAATAAAGTTTTAACCGTTTTTTTTCTTATGTTTTTAATTCAGCTATTTATTATGGACTTCCTTTGGTTCCTGCTTATTTGGGATTATCTGAAGAACAAAGGAATAATATCTCAACTGGTATTAACTATGCTTCTGCTAGTTGTGGGATTTTTCCTGACACAGGAAAAATAATGGTAAGTTTCAATACTTTACAAAAAGATCTTTGCATCATCTAATGAATTTTATTTGATTCTTTGTTTTGAAAAAAAAAACAGGGAAAATGTCTCTCATTGAGTGTCCAAGTTGATCTGTTAAAAGAAACAATCGAGAAGAATCTGAAGAAAAAGTTCACGAAGCCATCAGAGCTCAGTAAACACTTGGCTGAATCGTTGTTCATGACTGCGATTGGAGTTAACGATTATGCATTCTTCTATAATAGAACAACCAATGCGAATCAGTTCGCAAACAAGCTTCTTCATGAGTACTTGATACAAATAGAGGTAAAAGTGTTTTCACATTTTTTTTTTTTTTTGATAACTCGGGTACTTATCCGGTTCAACGGACATTGTGAGCTCCGAATCACATTTACTCCCTAATTGATTTTTGGATCAACGGACCATAAGATTTGACTAATTTCGGAGTCCGGAGAAGTCATGTGAATGCTCCGATGGCCAAGTATAAAATAAATAGAGAATTCCGTTTGAGAAATTTTCACTTTTTTTTACTTCACTACTATATTATTTACTTAGGATATGTTTTTATTAAAAGTATATATTTCAACTAAAAGGTATAAAGTCAATCTTGGTAGATTCGATTTTACAATGGCAATAATCGGAAAAACCTAAACCAAACCAAAATTAGATTTTTTTTTTTTTTTTTTTTGTGTGTTACTGAAACACATTTTTGATTTTTGTTGCAGAGATTACATGCATTAGGAGCAAGAAAATTCTTCATCAACAACGTTAAACCATTAGGATGTTACCCAAATATGATAGTTAATACCGTGCCACGTGGTAGCTGCAACGAATATGTAAACCTTGCGGTCGGCAATTTCAACGCTAAGCTTAGAAAAAGCCTATCTCATTTGAAGCGCAAATTCAATGGTATTTCATTTTTATACTCCGACTACTTCAACTTCATGTTGGGACTAAGAGGACCTTCGAGCAATGAAGCTAGTTCAAGTCTATTGAACACGACAAGCCCATGTTGTCCTAACGTTTATGATGGAGGTTTAACTACAAGTTGCAAGGCCGACTCGATCGCTTGTAAGGCACCAAATACTCATGTTTTCTTCGACCCGTTTCATCCTACTCAAATGGCAAATTTCATGTACGCGATTGCATGTTTTCAACAGAGAAATATTTGCCATGTAGTGAAAAAATAGTATATTTCCTTAATATGCAAAAATATTTAAAAAGACCAATTAGTACTTGTTGTTTATCAGTTCTTTGAAACATTTTGCTGTGGAAACTTTGATGATTACCACTTTGGCATACTCTAATGCCTCAGGGGATTAACCATCAGAATTTAATTTTGATATATTTGGTTTATGATATTTTGAGACTACTTAGTGTTTTTTTGTGTGTGTGCTTCAAGTCCATAAAACTCCACATGAATCTGTTGAATGACCCAAAGTACTCTCTGTCACAACCTTTACATGTTTTCTTTCCATTAATGTTTGAAATTTATCAGGTCTATTTGGATACAATACAAACTTTAATATCTCGCTGAAGAATTCAAACCTTAATTGTAAATTTTTACTTGATTGACAATTTCTTTTTTTCCCCTTCAGCCTTATAAACTACATATGCATTTGACTAGACTGTTAATGTGTTACATGTCTAAACCCGACCATATATTCATTGTGTCTTCAACGATCATATTCGGACAAACCAGAAAGAAATGAGAGAACACCATACCATAATTTGAAAATTAGAAAACCGGAAATTAATTGCTATATTCTCGTATCTTAGTTTCTATACTTGGATTGTAAATTCTGCGCCTGGTTATGCATTTAATATTTTGTGATACTTATATTTGTTATTATATGTTAAATCGTTTTTTAAATTAAAATTATTAAATGATATTTTTTAAAGAAAAATAAATTTCATGATATGTGAGCTATTAGCCAAAATTTTTATAAAATGAGCATATGAAGTACTTAAATTAGTCATTCTCTTGTTTGGTATCCAAAACAAGAGTTGTTGAAATATTCAGACACTCTTTAATTAAGAAAAAGAAAGAAAAAAAAATATTCAGACACACTAACTATTCGGCTCCGGGTTCTATAAAGATCCAAGGTATGTGGTATAAACTCAGTCATTCTCTTTATCATTTAATGCTATAAATAGTTTTTATCTTCTCGATCTTTCTTTTATCTTTGCTATCATATTTCATACTTTCATGGTTCATCTAGTGCTCTCATTTCCTCACGCAGCTCTAAATTCAAACACAGGTGCTTTTTCTTAGACTGTATCGTGCGATAAGGTAACGTTACTGAATATTTTGGTGTATTATATAAATTTCCGTAAGATTAATATAGAAGTACGTGGGAAGTCAAAGTTTGTATAGACTTTTTGCTAAAGATTTTCTAATCAAAGTGATTTTTTTTTTGTTGTTAAAATTTCTAATCAAAGTTTGGATAGTTGATTAAGCTTAAACAGTAGTTAATTAAACTTTTTTGCAGTGTATTAGTATTGTTATTTTAGTGTGTGTGTGAAAGCATTCTAAATCGATTATAACTGACTTTTTCGTCGTCGTCATTTTTTAATTTGCAGGGTTTATTTTAATTTTCACTAAACCGGAATTAACAAATTAAAATAAAGAAATGGGTTTGCCTTCTTTAAAGCCATACCTTCGTTTGCTCCTCCTCTCTTTTCTCAATGTCACTACCATTTACTCATCGAAGCCATCAAAAGAAGAAGCTGTGTTTTTTGACTCGAAATTTGCAGCTTTGTATGTTATTGGAGATTCATTGGTTGATCCAGGAAACAATAACCATCTCCCGACGATGATGAAATCGAATTTTCCACCTTATGGTTCTAACTTTGAAGGAGGCAAAGCCACCGGCAGGTTTAGCAATGGCAAAACAATTGCTGATTACATTGGTAAGACCAAAACTAATTATATCAACGTTTTTTATTTCTAACTTCTTTTTTTTTAGGTGTAATTGTGTGAATAGTTACAAAAATAAAATATGTTGTTAGTTTGTGAAGAAAAGACTTTTATTTTACTATTCCTACGGTAGTTTTATAGAAATCTTCAAAATAAATAATGAAAAGTAAGCAAAATAAATACTCCCTCCGTTTCATATTAATTGTCGTTCTAAATTGTTTTATGTAGATTAAGAAAACAATTAATTTTTCTATTTTTACCTTTAATTAATTTATATTTGGTTTGATTTTATTGGTCAAAACATTAAAATAGTAGGGACATATTTGAAAATTCTACCAAACATTTGCATTCAAAACCTAAAACGACAACTAATTTGAAACGAAATTTTACTCTTAAAACGATAATTAATTTGAAACGGAAGAAGTATATTTTAAATGTATATTATACATCAAGTGACTTTTGGTTTAGTGGCTTCTTTAAAAAATATTAAGACTCTTGTCTAATGACTTCGCTTCTTTGAAAAAGATTAGGACTCTTTTCAAAATGCTAACTCTAGATCCACAAAAATTAGGATTTTAGTCTCAATTTCGCGGTTATCAAACAAATATTTTAGCAAAAAAAAAAAAAAATTTCAAATGTATATTATGAAACAGTGGTATTGGAATGATAAATTGTTTTTATGTATTTCTGATTAGTTTAAAATATAACTAAATATATAGTTTACTTAATTCAGCTATATATTATGGGCTTCCTTTGGTTCCTGCTTATTTGGGATTATCAGAAGAACAGAAGAACAATATCTCATTAACTGGTATTAACTATGCTTCTGCTAGCTGCGGGATTCTATATCCTACAGGAAAGCTATATGTAAGTTTCAATATTCTAAAAAAAATAAGATCTTTGCAATTTCGGTTTCGAATGATTAAACACTAATATGGTTTTATTTGATACTATATTATTTGTATGAATAGGGAAAATGTCTCTCGTTGAGCATCCAAGTTGATATGTTTAAGGAAACCATCGAAAAGAATCTGAAGACGAATTTTGAGACGCAATCAGAGCTTAATCAACACTTGGCTGATTCTTTGTTCATGACCACGATTGGGGTTAATGACTATGCATTATTCTATAAAAAGTTACTCAATCATGCAAATGACTTTGCAAACAAGCTTCTTCGTAAGTTCTTGAAACAGTTAGATGTAAGAAGGTTTTTACTTTTCCTTTTTTTCACTTGAGTATTACATTATTTAGTTTCGGGTAAACAATCAAAATGATTATTTGTTTCGAAAAACCAAAAAAAACAAAACAAAACATAATTCGTTCAAATTAATGGTAATGATGTATTATTTTATTAAAAGTAATAAATATTCAAAACTAAACGATATTACATAGATTATATTTTAGAAAATTTTGCTTTCCACACTACAAAAGTAGTTCAACTTTTCGTTTGTGCCATTTTTTAAGTGGATTTTCGTTTGTGTTTTTTTTATGGCATGAAATAAACATTTTTCTTAAAATACTTTTGGAATTAATTGTGGTCCAAACCCTGTTTGACATGTTTTCTATCATATTATCTTATTAAAAGTAATAAATATTCAAAACTAAACCGTATTACGTAGATTACTAGATTATATTTTATATCGCAACTACATAAACGGAAAACAAACAAACTAAAGCAAACCAAAATTTGATTGAGTGCTTCTACCTTTAGATTTTTTTCCAGTGTTAAATCAAGAATCAGAATCACATTCTGCTAAAAGATTTTGATTCTTTTTTGCAGAGATTGCATGAGTTAGGAGCAAGAAATTTCTTCATCAATAACATTAAACCATTAGGTTGTGACCCAAATATGATAGCTAAGACCGTACCACGTGGAAGCTGCAACGAACTTGTAAACCATGCGATCAGCATTTTCAACGATAAGCTTAGAAAGAGCCTATCTAGTAGGAAGAAAAAATTCAACAACTCTTACTTTTTATACTCCGATTACTTCAACTTCATGTTGGAACTAAGAGGACCTTCGAACAATCAAACTAGGTCGAAGAAACTGAACACGACAAGCCCATGTTGTCCTAAAGATTATGATGGAAGTTTAACTACTTCAACTTGCAAACGCAGTTCGAAAGTGTGTAAGGAACCAGATAACTATATTTTCTTTGATCCGAGTAATCCAACTCAGAAAGCGAATTTCATGTACTCGATTGCGTGTTTTATAGATAGAAGTATTTGCCATGTAGTGAAAACATAATTTATTTAACTTTAATCTTTAACAATTTTTTAGAATAACACCAATTTAGTTTTATTTATTTATTTCGTTTATCATTTTAATCATTTTGCTACCAAGTCTTGACGTTTTTGAACATTCAATACAACGTGATTACTTTTCAATTGATTTCTCAAACGTGATCGTATGGCAGTTAAAAGTATCCGGACCCTCCCATTTTCAATAAGCCGGTTTAAAAATCGATAAAGGTTCTTTTTAAATATGTTTAAAGATTTTAGAAATATATTTTTATTGTGAAATGCTACAGAATTTGCTTTTGTCATTTCAGTTTTTTTTTTCATGTTTGATTTTAAAAATATTCGTTTTGAAAAGAAAAAAAGAAACTCGTAGGTCATTCCCAAACGAAAGCTTCAAAGGTTCAAAAATTTGGTTTACATGTAAATGGTAAACCATTAACTAAGCCGTTACAATGTAAGAAGAAGAAAAAACCCTACTAAAAGCAAATTAAACACATCATATATAATAAAAATCATTTCATATTACGATATAAGGTTATATATATATCTATAGAGATATTCATATGTAAAATCTGGAATTAGAGTTAGTTGTTTTTGGGAGGATGATGCTTAGCTCTCCAATAATCAGCAGTGTAAGCAACGAGTCCATCCTCTTCAACACTTTTGCTTGATTTTTCCTCTGTCTCTCTGTTTCCTCTCTTCATCGTCGTTTCTTCTTCTTCTTCTTCTCCACTTGTCATCATGAGTTTTCTTCCTCGTATCATCACATCACCATGTTGGATCGCCTGCTTTCAAAGTTATCCAACGGTTTTAATTAGTCAATATATAACATTTTTGTATCTCCAAATCAAAAAATATGTATATAAACCCTAACCTTAACAGTTGAGATGAAGTCACCTCTTGATTGTTGATTCTCATCTTATAATAATGAAGAAAACAAAGAAGAAACAATTCTGTTATTATATGTTAACACTCGAGCAGTGATTCGAGTAAGACTAGTATATATTCTCATGCATGCATCTTTATATAATTATGCATGCAAACTAAGAGTAAAATAAATCTTAAAGAAATTGGTTTGATCTATCGAATGTTCAAGACTATTATAGGCTTTAAGATTTGGCTCTTTTGGAGGTAAAGAAGATAGTTAGACGAGAGAGAAGAGAGACAAACCATGAAGTGAATATAGAAAGGAGAAACATAAGAGAAGAATTGTCAACACACATAGAATCTTTGACAAAATTGGCATGGCTCTTTCTTATTCTCCTTCACCTTCCTTAGAACTTGATATCTTCTTCTTTTTTTTTTGTTTCTCTGATTATATATATTTCCTTACAATTTAAGCAGGAGGGCTGATTATTAAATTAAGAAACAGATGAGTCTATATATAAGAGATCATTGACCATATGTTTTGGGTTCGTGTTTCCATAATTAGTTCATAACCATGTGTCTCTATTAACGTGTAATGTATGGATTCTTACGATGAATGTTGTACTTGTAAATATTTACGATTTCTGCCATAACGTACACACATATTTTAGCAAAAACAAATATATACACAGCATATATATAGCTTCTATGACATATTGTTTGAAGGAAAAACCCTTTCAAAGTGCATTAAATTTTGTGATTTATACTACTTTCTTCGAGCCTATAATCATAATAGATAAATTAAATGTTGTGAATGGTTTCTAAATTCTAACAGAGGATTGAAGTATAATACTATATATAGAGTGATCAGAACTTTTTCTAGTAAAGATAAAATTGAATTATATGATTTTTTCCAAAAACTAAATAGAATTCTCTAATAATATTAAGGGATCATACTTCTACACATTATATTGTTCAAATAATTGTTATAAAGTAGCAATTTTTAACTGTTAGGACCTAGGAGGTCAAAACTTTGTCAACAACAAATCTGTTTTCCCCACACGAAGTTGTTATTATTTATATTCAAATGTTCTCGCAAATTGATAAAAACAAAGGACGACGAGTCTACATAAATGCTCGAGTCAGCACATGTTTCTCTATTTTGTGGAAAGCATATTTTGTCAATCTCAATGCCTTATTTCTATTTATACTTTTTTAAATCTGTAGATGTTTTCATAATCATTTTTGTTTTGAATAAGTCATTGCTAATTATTGTCCGGAGAACCTAGAACTAGAAGACACTGAAATTAGTACCCCCTTTTTTTGGTTCTCTGACAATAATATGAACTATTTGAAGTATTATACACTAATTATCTCTCTTAAATTTCCAAACTTATTACACCCGTTTATCGTTTATATTTTTATTGTTTAAAACATTCCACTAGTAAAAATTAAAAATAATAGTAAAAGTAAAATTTAAAAACTCTTGTAGATCAACAGATTTTATATATATTATAATATAATGAAAATTTTGATTTGCTTGATAAGTATCAAATCGATTTATGCATGTGGTTATACGAACTTACTCTTACCGGTTAGAATTTTTTTTTTTAATAGTTATACATATAGATAATTAGTAAATCTGGAAATACTAGTTTATTATCAATTAGATACATAAAAAAATATACACATATCTAACGTTTGGTAAACAAGATTTTGCTTTGAAAAATCTCTAAACATCGATAGAAGAAAGGAGACTCAAATGTGGTCCATGAAAGATTGAGATTTGCAAACAAAACAACATTACGTAAATTGTAATTCATAAATTTACGTGCTTTGTGCTTGTCTACCAGCACACCGGCTTACAATAGATCACACTATTTTTAACATTCAAGATTTATATATACCAATCATGATGTCATATGTATATATACACTTCTATATGTATATTAATCTTTGTGTTACTAACTGACTCTATATATATATATATATAAAATATTATTACCCAATATAAGCCCATAGAATTAGCTAAGTTAAGTGGTTGATTCAACAATTTAAATTCTTTAGATATCTTACATAATTTGTTTTTCTTTCTGTTATTGATCATTTTGGGTTGGGGAGGGGGTGGTAACTTTCTGTTATTAATCATTATTCAAACACTACCAAAAAAATTTCAAATAATTTGAAAATAGAAAAGTTTCAATTTGTTCTGATAATAGTGTTGATCAATTGACCATTCATAAATTGCAAGTTTGGAATAAAAAAAAAAAATTAAACATGCATGGGTTTTTTTTTTTTTTTTTTTTTTTTCGTTTATACGAAAAACCCACATATAATATAGTCGTTAAAATGAAAAAAAATAAAAAAAAATTGCAAAAAATAAGTAGAAGGCGGAGAGAAGTCGGCAACTATATATGTTTTTATTAAATTAGTTAACGAGTATGGTATGTATTAACCTATGATTTCGATATTTCCAATAATTGGCAATCGTGTATCTTCTTTATTTAGTCCACATTACCCTTTCCACCAAGACCTTTGCATCATTTCTGAATTAATAAACTTTTAATTTCAAATCATCTTGTGAGTTAATTCAGTTAAATATTAATTGAACTCTATTGTTCAAGCCCAGTTTCTGGACATGGGCCTACTTCATGCGAATATTCTCCTAATCATATACTTTAGATTGATTTTACATGGGCCGTTTAACATATAGGTCCAATAGACTTTTACGTGCGAATTTTAAATAATTATCTATACTTGTACCGTTGAGCGCGTGAGTTCCACCGCAGGGACATTTCCTTTTTATGTGGACTAGTTTGCATTCGGTCTCGGTTTAGCTTTTCGAGGTTGGTTTTAGTCTTCTTAACTCTTTGTAATTCAGTTTAACAAAATTTTGGTTCGTTTTGTTTTAATCGAATAATTGAAAATACATTATGAAATAATGATTTAAAACTACTAATATGATTATACGTATTTTAATGTATATGTAAAATTTAAAATATAACCAATATTTAACCGATATAAGTTGGTTCAAAACTTTAAATAATTTAAGGGGTGAAATAAATAATGGATTTGGAATAATTTGTATTAAAATATGAAATCGTATGTTATTCAAACATGAATTTAAAAATCATCTAAAATCAAATGTTATTTTAGGTAAATTTTTGGGAAATTCTTAGTTTAAAATACAAATATTTGATTTTTATGGTTTTAGGTAAAATTTCAAAAATTTTAATAATTTTTTTTTTAATTCACCAAAATTCATCAAAAACATCTCAAAACTCATTAAAACTCAAATCACTCCAAATTCTTCATTCATTAAATGTTGATTGTGATTTCAATTTTTCTTTTCTTTTTTAATTAATAAAATTAATTTGGTCATATAAACCAACACTTTAGTTTGGTACGAACTACGAACACTTCAGTTCGGTTAGTCTTTTTGTTTTTCACTCTCAATTTCTCGACGCCTTATCCCAACTAAGTTTCTTAAACTCCACAACTTAGGGGATGTATTCAATCAGACATTTGGAGAGGTTTGAATTAAATGGACAAATCATGTGTTATTGAAACTTGAATTTCAAAATATCTTATAAAATCCTGTGTTATTGGATTAATAATTTTAAAATATACAATCAAATCCACTGTTATTGAAAACAGTACTAGGATTTTATTTAAAAGTTTCAGGTGAGATTTGAAGGGATTTATTACTTAAAAATACAAAGACCAAAATCCCATTGTTTTAGGTGAGATTTCAGAGAATTTAATAACAAAATTCCAAATTCACCAAAATTTAACCGAATCATCTAAAAACTCATTAAAACTTAAATCACACCAAATATTTAATTCAATACTTAAATCACACTAAAAACTCATTAAAACTCATTAGTATTTTCATAATAAGTCCAAATCTAGATGATTTTGAAGAAAAATATATTTAGTGAGAAAAACATGAAAAAAGAGATAGAAAATAAAGTAAAAGCAACCAAAACAGATGAGATATATATATATATATATATATATATATATATATAAATTTTTCCTCTGAGTTGTTTGTAATTTTCAAATGTACTCGATTGGGTCGAATTCGACATAATAAAAATACTCGATTGATAAAAATACATTGTTTTGTAGGATTTCATTTTGTGAAAGTTCTTTAAAAATATTATGGTAACATTTAATATTTTGAATTTTTTTTTGTTTATATACAAACATTTAAACTCAATAAACTAATAACACTAAACTTTATATATAATTATAAATAAGCTAAATTCATTTTATTTTAATAACATAGGATTTTATCTGAATTTCTAAAAAAAAAATTAAATTCAACAACTCATTTTTTGTTTTTTTTGGGATCAACAATCCAATAACTTATAGTTTTAAATAAGAGATTACAAACAAAAATTTTAAAAACTACCAAAACCAATAAGCTCCTAAATTTTCACTTTATAGTTTGGTTAGTTTTTTGTTTGTTTGTTTCCACCCTCAAATTTCTCGAGCCTAGGCGCGTGTGATACAAACGGATAAATCCTACGGTTCGATGAAATGGCATCTCGTAGACCTCACAATCCTAAAACCAAAACCAAACCTCTCTCAGTTGTCTACACTTCTAGAAGCCTCTACGCTCGTCTTTAAGCTTAAACCTTTAGAATAGGGTTTTTAGGTTACTCTTTGTTCAACTACACACTCCTCTCTAGAAATAGAGATAAGAGTAACGTCTTCACCATTTCAATCTCTCTGTTTCATCAAAAATGGCTCCGGCTTTGAGTAGAAGCCTATACACGACTCCTTTGACTTCAGTTCCAATTACTCCGGCCTCTTCACGTCTCTCTCATCTGAGAAGCGCGTTTCTCCCACGCGGCGGCGGTGGTCTAAGAGCCGGCGTTTCATGTAGCTGGAATCTCGACAAGAGATGTAATCGTTTCGCCGTGAAGTGTGACGCCGCCGTTGCTGAGAAAGAGACTACTGAAGAAGGGTCTGGTGAGAAGTTTGAGTATCAAGCTGAGGTTAGCTTCTCTTTCATTTCTATAAAGTTTCAAACTTTATCTTTTGGGTATCTCTAGATTTGTGAATTGAATTTAAAGTTTTAAGATTTGATTGTAAATTCTCATTTTGCAGGTTAGCAGATTGTTGGATTTGATAGTTCATAGTTTATACAGTCACAAGGAGGTATTTCTCAGGGAACTTGTAAGGTGAGTCAAAATTTTGTGATTGTTTTTAGAATTGATTTGTGTGTGTTTATGTGTTAATTCTGATTTTTGAGTATGTTTGTTGTATATATATATACAGTAATGCAAGTGATGCTTTGGATAAGTTGAGGTTCATGAGTGTAACAGAGCCTTCTTTACTTGGAGATGGTGGAGAGCTTGAGATTAGGATTAAGCCTGATCCTGATAACGGCACTATCACCATAACGTATGAGTTGAATTCTCCATTTTTGTTTTGTTATTTGAGTATTGACAATTATTTTAAACTGTTTAGTTAAAAGAGATTTGATGTGATTATGCAGTGATACTGGTATTGGTATGACAAAGGAAGAACTTATAGATTGCCTTGGAACTATTGCTCAAAGTGGTACTTCGAAATTCTTGAAGGCTCTTAAGGTTTTTATTTCAATCTCTTTGAAAATTATTAGTTAGCTAATCAATCTTGATGTAAATTTTTCAGACTCATTGTTTAACATCTCTCTCTCTTGTTTTAGGAAAACAAGGACCTCGGTGCTGACAACGGTTTGATTGGGCAGTTTGGTGTTGGGTTTTATTCTGCTTTCTTAGTTGCTGAAAAGGTGAAGACTTTCAACTTTTGTTACTTAGTGTCTTCTTGTTGATGTAATTCTTATGAGGAGTGGACTTATTATAGTTGTCTCTGCTTTCAGATTGTTGTGTCTACCAAAAGCCCCAAATCTGATAAGCAATATGTTTGGGAATCAGTAGCTGATAGTAGCTCGTATGTGATCAGAGAAGAAACAGATCCTGATAACATTCTGCGCCGTGGAACGCAAATCACCTTATATTTAAGGGTACTTATCTCTATTCAATCATTATTTCGTTTGATGCGTCGAATATTTGGGATCTCATATAGTTTATTTGACTGCTTATTCCTGGCTGCAGGAGGATGATAAATATGAATTTGCGGAGTCTACGAGAATCAAGAACCTTGTGAAGAATTACTCTCAGTTCGTTGGGTTTCCCATCTATACATGGCAGGAAAAATCAAGGACTATAGAGGTGATGATTGTGTTTTTGCTGTTCTCTTTACGATTTTAAGAGTGTATTCACATTGCTAATGTGGTTTGAAAATTTGTAACTTGTGGTAGGTTGAAGAGGAAGAACCAGTTAAAGAAGGAGAAGAGGTAAAAGTTTTCATGATTCATTTGTGTGCATAAGTTTTCTGAAACCAAACACTGTCCTTTACTTCTGCTATATACTGACATGACCTTGTTACTTATTTGATTCTAGGGTGAGCCGAAGAAGAAGAAGACTACTAAAACTGAGAAGTACTGGGATTGGGAACTAGCCAATGAAACAAAACCATTATGGGTGAGCAGTGAGCTTTTAACATGTGTTTTGTCTTTCTCATTTATGATATTTGACATGGTGACTTGACTATTGTTATGTGTCTCGGATTAGATGCGCAATGCGAAGGAAGTGGAGAAGGAGGAGTACAATGAGTTTTACAAGAAGGCTTTCAATGAGTTCTTGGATCCACTTGCTTACACTCACTTCACAACCGAGGTGCTTATACTTTAAAGTTTTATGTGTATATATAAGTACCACCTTTTTATTCCTTTGAATGGATGCTTATCTTTTGTTACTTCTTGTTTCCTTAAAGGGTGAGGTTGAGTTCCGGAGCATTCTGTACATCCCTGGGATGGGTCCTCTTAACAATGAGGACGTTACAAACCCGAAAACAAAGAACATTCGTCTCTATGTGAAGCGTGTGTTTATCTCTGATGACTTTGATGGAGAGCTGGTGAGTCTATGTTCATATTGTAGAAATCGTTCTTAATGATAGAACATGTAGTCTCTCTGAAGATTTAGATTACCTCTGGTTCGAATTTTGTCTGACCATGTTTCGTAATCTGTTTGCAGTTCCCTAGATACTTGAGCTTTGTTAAGGGTGTGGTTGACTCGGATGATCTTCCTCTCAATGTTTCTCGTGAAATTCTCCAAGAAAGCAGAATTGTAAGTTGTGCCATAGTGATTCAAAATGTTTGATTATATTATGAATTGCACGTCTCAACTATACTACATGTATGATAATGTTCAGGTAAGAATCATGAGAAAGAGGCTCATTAGGAAAACTTTCGACATGATTCAAGAAATCTCTGAAGGTGAAAACAAAGAGGTATGTTATTAAACCAATTTTGTTCTCTTGAGCTCATTTGAAGGCCTGGAATATTAATGTGACAAATGATTCCAGGATTACAAGAAATTCTGGGAGAACTTTGGTAGATTCCTTAAGTTGGGTTGTATTGAAGACACTGGTAACCACAAGCGCATTACACCGCTACTTAGATTCTTCTCTTCCAAGAATGAAGAAGAATTGACGAGCTTGGATGAATATATCGAGAACATGGGAGAGAACCAAAAGGCGATCTACTATCTTGCAACCGATAGTCTAAAAAGTGCCAAGTCTGCTCCTTTCTTGGAGAAACTTATCCAAAAAGATATTGAGGTATATGCTTCAAGATTAGTTTTTCAACTTCAAAAAATTTGCCTTGGTATTTGATTTAATATTTTATTTGAATTATATAGGTTCTGTACTTGGTTGAACCAATTGATGAAGTTGCGATTCAGAATTTACAAACCTACAAAGAAAAGAAATTTGTTGATATCAGCAAAGAAGATTTGGAACTCGGTAAGTATTGTTTAGCAATTCCTTGCACATTCCTTTCGATATTTGTTTGTAACAAATTGTGTCTATTCTCACAGGAGATGAAGATGAAGTAAAGGAAAGGGAAGCTAAACAAGAGTTCAATCTTCTCTGTGATTGGATAAAACAGCAGCTCGGCGAAAAAGTTGCTAAAGTCCAAGTCTCAAATCGTTTGAGTTCTTCTCCTTGTGTGCTTGTCTCTGGCAAATTCGGGTGGTCAGCTAATATGGAAAGGTTAGTATTTTAGAAAACAAAGCTTTTTAGAATCTGAAATTGGCATCATAAAACCTAAATGTGGTTTTTTTATGGTGAAAGGCTAATGAAGGCACAAGCTCTTGGAGACACTTCAAGCTTGGAGTTCATGAGAGGTAGAAGAATACTAGAGATCAATCCAGATCATCCCATCATTAAAGACTTGAATGTAAGTGTGCCATTTTGTCTCGAAATATCGTGTCTCGGAGATCTTGATAACAAAGCCTTATGATTGTTATTGGGTTTCTGTATTAGGCTGCTTGTAAGAACGCACCAGAGAGCGCTGAGGCAACACGAGTGGTTGATCTTTTATATGACACTGCTATAATCTCAAGTGGATTCACTGTAAGAAATCTAAAAGCTCTAAAAGCTTTCTTGTTTCTTAGTAAAAGTTTTGATCTTTTTCACTCACTCTTGATGTGTTGTGTTGTGTTGAGCAGCCTGATAGCCCGGCTGAGCTTGGGAACAAGATATACGAGATGATGGCAATGGCGGTTGGAGGAAGATGGGGCCGAGTTGAAGAAGAAGATGAAGTTGCAGATGAAGAAAACTCGACTGTGAATGAAGGAGATGATGACAAAAATGGAGAAGCACAAGTGATTGAACCATCTGAAGTTAGGGCAGAGAGTGATCCTTGGCAAGATTGATCTCCTTTTTTCTAGTTTTTGTTTGCAGTGAATTTTTGACACAAAATGCTTATCTTTACGTTAGCAGTATCATGGGCCTAGTGAAAACCCATTATTGAATCAATGTGTGAACGAGAATTTATCCAATAATATAATCAAAATGAAAGCCTATTTTTATTTATATAAAATCAAAATGATGTTAGAATTTAGAACAAGATATTATTGCATTGCATCTGGTTTATAAGAATTAAGAAGTTATGTTTTTTTCTAGTGTCGTATATAATCTTGTATGATTTTGCTTTTTCACCATTTTATCTATGGAAAGGAAAGCAAGAGATTGAAAAGTATTTAAATCATCGCTGTTTTAAATTTCTTACAAAAATTTGCATTTGAATTGTGTTTTTACAAATGATTTCTTACAAACCATTGCTAGAAAGTTCGGTTTCACAAAACTTTCTAATCGCTTCAGATTCAATAGCTAATCAAAACACTAAATATGGAGACTCAATGGAAAGGACCCTATGAGATTCTATACGATAAGTCTATCTCTCTATCCACAGGATGTGACAAATTCCTTTTTATTTTTATTTTGTGAGACGAGAATCACAGTGCCGATGCTTACTGCTTAGTTTAAATAAATTTATTCTTTAGCCAGAAAAAAATATTGTTAATATTTGTTAAGAAAAAAATTTGAAACTTTAACAAAAAATTACTTACGTTTTTAATGAGATGGGACTATAGCTCGTCTAAATTTGTAAAAGTGTTTTAAATTTAAAATAATATCTAGAAGATATTTGATCTGTTTTAATAAAATGTACACTTTATGCTTCATTTTATTTTTATTTTTTGTAGTTTACTATATTTTACCTATCCGAGTAATAATTTTAATTTTAAAATTCATATTTAATAGCCATTATATAATTATTATGATTCATTTTAAACAAAATAATAAATATATTAAAATAATGTATCTAGTATTCAAAAGATTAAATATATATATGTGAGAAAATCTAAATAATCTATTATTTTTGGAAAATTATACCGAATTTGATTTGAAGATTTTGCTTCTAAAAAGGAATTGGATTTTCTCATATACAAACAAATTCTGAAGCAGATCCTTTTTTGTTTTTTTGTTCAACTAAACAGATCTTATATAGTATTAAAATTTTCTCCAAAATTAAAATCTCACACTTTATAATATGTCAACGTGACGGATTCGTGTGTCCACTTCATTGCCACGTCACAATAGTCACTATTACATAAGCATTGTGTTAAAGAAAAGTATGTCCTGATGGAGACAACATACGACAACACATGCTGTCCACAACACATATGATTTTTGTTGTCACAATCTTTATAAATTGAAACGAAAACATTTTCTCCTACAGCATTCATCATCTCAAACTAACTCTTTAGAGCTTTCTTTTCACTAATTTCTCCAATGGCTTCCTCTAAAGCTTGTTATCATAAACTCATTTCCATTATAATTCTCTTTCTCTCCTTAACGTTAACCTCACTTGCCGGTAACGCCGAAAACGCAGACGTAAGTGAATGCAAAGCTGAATCGGGAGATTCATCATGTCACAACAACAAAGAAGCACAAAAGCTAAAACTTATAGCTATCCCATCGATCTTAGTGGCGAGCATGATCGGTGTTAGTTTACCGTTGTTTTCTAGGTCTGTTCCTGCTTTAAAACCCGACCAAGATATGTTTGTAATCGTTAAAGCTTTAGCCTCAGGTGTTATTTTGGCGACTGGCTTTATGCATGTGTTACCTGACTCTTTCGATGATCTCAAGTCCACATGTTTGCCAGAAAGTCCATGGAGGAAGTATCCTTTCACTACTTTAATCGCTATGTACTCGGCTTTGGGAATTATGATGATTGATTCTTTTGCCGTGAGTGCGTCTAAGAAGAGAAGTAGTAAACGTGAAGGAGAAGTCAAAACCCTAGATCATAATGGATCTAATGATATGGAGAAACAAGATGAAGTCAACGATGATGAGACAAGTCAACTTCGTAGGAATAGAGTCATTGCTCAGGTACATATACAAATTTTTTTTAAAATATTTTTCTCATTTCTTATTATTGAGATTGAATTGATTTCCACTAAACGCTTTTTCTCTGAGTTTGAAATTTTGAATCATCAATACAAAAATATTTGATGTAGTCTCATGAATATATTATATATATATATATATATATATATTTTTGTTTTTAATGTTATCTTTTTTGGTTTTTTGATGTAGTCTCATGAATATTTTTAATATAAACATTTTGGTGTAGGTGTTGGAACTAGGTATCATAGTTCACTCGGTGGTGATTGGTCTCGCGATGGGGGCTTCGGATGACTATTGTACTATACGTCCACTTATCTTAGCTCTTTGTTTCCATCAATTCTTTGAAGGAATGGGACTTGGTGGTTGCATTCTACAAGTAAAATCCATGACTATATATATACGTGTTAAAGATAGTTAAAACAATCGATTGTTTAACATATTTTTTTAATTTATATAGGCGGAATATGGAAGAAAAATGAATTGGATACTGGTGTTCTTCTTCTAGGTTACAACACCGTTTGGGATTGCTTTAGGGATGGGAATACAAAAGACATATGATGAGACAAGCCCGACCGCGTTGATCGTGGTCGGGGTCTTGAACGCGTGTTCCGCAGGATTATTGATCTATATGGCACTTGTTGATCTCCTGGCTCATGAATTCTTTGGACCAAAGTTGCAAAGTAACATGGGACTTCAGTTGATGGCTTATGTTGCTGTCTTTATAGGTGCAGCAGGAATGTCTGTGATGGCTATATGGGCATAGAACTTGACGCAGCGCATATCCTCTTTGTTTTTATTATTATTTACGAACACAAGTGTTACATGTTCGCCAAAAATTTGATAAAGAAATGCTTTAAGGCTTTTGTAAGACATTTTGGATTTCTTTGAGATTTTATAAAAAGCTTTGGAAAATATCGTTTTATGAATTTATAAAAAGCATACTCCATATATAATTTTCAGTTTGACACAAACCATACAAGTTTTATGGCAATTCTACAAGACTCGATAGAGATATGGACAAGCGCTCGTTTAGAAACAAATTAAAATTGAAGACTATGAAGATAACGAATATCTAATTTCCCAGCCCATTTAATTTCTTGTTTAACGTTGGTCAACATTCAACATTATATTATAGTAAATAACTTAATAATATATGCTTTCGTTACCGATAATTAATTGTATTAACATTTTATCGTACTACTCTTCCTCTTACATTTCTTTATATTCCCCTTCTTATTTTTCTTCTTCACTCCTATCTATTGTTCTTCAAGTGAGACTGTGGGAGCCATTGTGTATCTTCTTGAACTATCAATTTACCATCACCAAAAAAAAAAAAAAAATGGCGTCTAAAGCGATTTCTCTCCTTCTCATTACACTAATTCTTACATGTAAGTCTATCTCATCTCTTAAATAATCGATGATTCGATATTCACGTACTAAATCTAATGAAACAATCTTTTGATATTAGGCATGAAACTAGTGAGTATACCTAAAGCCGAAGCCAATGTAAAGTATCATAGCTGCAAGACGGCAGATGATTGCCAAGATGTTCATTGTGTGGACAGTTTAGCGAAATGTATAGACTTCCAATGTCAGTGTCCGCCGATTGTGCCACCTTCAGTCAGAAAAATCCTTAATTCAAAACCAGCTGAGACTCCATTACCGTGCAAGACAGCAAGTGATTGTGAGGATAAGCTCACTTGTGTCTTTGGAAAATTTATCTGTAAAATTTTACAATGTCAATGCTTAGACGGGTAGGATATACTTCGAAATTGAAAAGTGTATGTTGTTTCTTTTTTTTTTTTGCGATGATTTCGACAATAAAACTAATTTTACTTTTTTACCTTTTTTTGAATATACATTTGTTTTAAAACTTCCATATTTTATTAATTTATAGAAATATTAATTTATTAATAAATTAAAAATCATTAATTTATCAATAAATTAAAATTCATTAATTTATTGAGATATTCGTCTCATTTCATAATTAGGCAAAACTTCTATCTCAATAGATATTCCTGTTTTTTTTTTTTTTTTTTTGGTTAGAAAAGACCACAATAAATGTTTGAACAGTCAAATTATATACAGTTACTAAATCATTCCTCAAAAAACAAAAACAAAACAAACCCATCAGAGAAATCCATCATTTAGTGTCCTGCACGGAGAAATCCTCGTTAGACCCAACCATTCGTAGAACTCTCCCTTGGACTATTTGGAATATTTGGAAAGCAAGGAATCTTCTAACCTTTGAAAAGACCAGATCTTCCCCAAATAGCATAGTGCTGAAGGCTTCTGATGAAGCAGAGGAGTGGTACGCTGCCAATTCAAACCACAATCATTTTCTATCACAGCAGCAAACTTTGGATTGTAGGCGGTGGCGACCTCCTTGCCGAGACTTCAATAAATGTAATGTGGGAAGCGCCTGGTTATATGAGTCTCACAGGTGTGGTGTAGGATGGCTACTCCGTGACATTAAAGGTAAGAGTCTTTTCCATAGTCGGAGAGTTTTTTCCTCCGTTCATTCTCAACCACAAGCAGACTTGATGAGCCTATTGTGGGCGGTGGAGAACCTGGGGAACTTGAAGCAACGGAAAGTGATCTTTGAAATTTCTTCTCACCTTGCCATGGAGGCGTTTGGTGACACAAGTGGATCCAACCCATTTGGCGAATTGGTGACCGAAATTCATCAACTATTACGCAAATTTGATGACTGGAAGCTCTTGCTCTCTCATGAAGACTGTAACATCCCAGCCCTTCATATAGCTAGGAGTGCGGCAGATGGAGGAAGATCCCAGTCTTATATACAAGGAGCCCCTAGGTGGTTGCTGTCTCAAATCCAGATTGAAGCTTCTGCAATCCTTGGTCGAAGGTGACGATTGAAGAAGACGATGGCTCTCATCTCTCACTCCCTTCGCTTTTGGGCTGTTGGCCCCATTCTCTCATTTAATTATTTGCTTTTTTCAATTTATTTCCCCTGCTTTTCATGGCCTTTTTGTTGTGGGCCTTAGTGGATTTTTTGTCTAAGGGTTTACCCTCTTTTGATTCTTTTTTATCAGCGGAAAAAAAAAAAACAAACCCATCTACATATCAATGTCGTCTAGTCAACACTTTTCTTTTCTCCTTTCTCATCTCTTGGGAGTTTCTCTCAGTATATCTCTTTTAAACGCATATAATTAGTTGCACCAAAAACAAAAAATGCATCTAATTAGTTGCATGCAGAATTAGATATTGAAGTGACTTGCTTTATTTATTAAATCAATTTTTATATTGATACATGATTTTAGATGGTCTAACTTAGAGTATCTCCAATGGTATTATATATTTAGAGATTTCTTTATTTTTAGAGCAAAATTCTCTTCAATAGTGCTCTATATCTTGCTCTAAAAATAGAGAAATGAATAGCATTTCTCCAAATTCTCTATTTTTAGAGCAACACTTTTTTTATCTACAATATGATCTTTCAATTTTTATATATATATATATATATATATATATATATATATATATTTATATATAGTTGTTTTATACTCAAACATTCATTTACTTATATACAATTATATTTTAAATTTGGTTATGTAGTTGTTATAACATGCAACAATAATATATATTAAATTAGAAATACAAATTACATGAGAGATGATATATTTTTTAAAAAGAATTAATACATTAAATTTAAAATAAATAAAAAAAAAACTGAAAATAAAGTTGCAAAAAATACTTAACACAACATATAAATATTTAACACAACAACACAATATTTCAATAAAATTAAGTTGCCCTTATAATAAATGTTTAATTTTAATAAAATCATAATTTTATTGAACTATTGTTATAGAATAAAATGAATGGGTCAAACTGTAAAATTGAAAAGTAAAAAGTTTTGGTATAAATTAATTTATATAATAAAAATATTAAAAAATTAAAAAATTATTTAAAAAATAAAAAATAGAAGCAACTATGGGAACATACCCCTCCTCTATTTTTAAAAATCTCTACTTTTAGGAAAAAAATATAGCGAACCTATTGAACTTAGAAATTCTAATCCTTATCTAATACATATTGATGTTATCACAATAGATTCATATCTATCCGTAATATTGCACACAAAAAATGCATCTAATTAAAGCGTTAGGCGTTACCTAATAAGCAATCATGAGAAATCAGTGGCAAAATTCAAATAGCTGTATTTATATAGTCATCAGAAGGTCATTCCTCAAAACCAAAACTTTTGACTATAATTATTTGCTTCCATCTTCTCATCATCAATCAAACAATGGCGTCTAAAGCAACATCGCTTTTCTTCTTCTTTCTCTTTTCTTGTAAGTTTCTCTCTTATCTTATATATATTCCCCTATTATATACATCTAAAACAAAACTTATTATGTAACATGTTTAAATATGGTTGTTAAATCATTCATTTGGATATCATGTAGGTGCTTTCATGTTGCTTGTAACCAATGCATCAAGAAAGAAGGATGGTAGCTCTCTTCCAGTGTGCGAATCGAGAGATGATTGCTCTGGCATATGGTGTCCTGGAAAAGACGGCAAACACGGGAAATGTAACATGTGGGATTGTGCCTCAAAGGACGATTGTGGGAAGATTGTTCGTTGCAAAGGTCTTGAAGGACCTTATTGTAGTGAAGGATTATGTACTTGTTAGGAAAAAAATGCTTCGTTTCAAAATAAAATAAAAACGCTTTACTTTAGAAGAAAAAAAAACGCAAAGAGCATTAATGGTTTTAATACGATAGTTAAAGCATGATTAGTAGGAATCTCTCATGATTAAAAAAAAAAAATGTTAAAAAAAAAAAGAGATAGTGAAGAGAGTTTCTCATTTGATAATTTTTGAGAGAACTTAATGAAAATATCATTCATCAATTGTCTATTATTTATTGGTTCAGTCTTAATACGGTGGATGTGTGTGTGTTTTTTTGCCAATGCAATCCCAAAGCCAAAATATTTATAAAATCATCAAAATGTAAGGACACCAATTAACCGTTATTAGAACGTAACATAGTGGTCTCTCAGTTTAAGTGTGAACACAAACATAATAATATTTAATTGAAAGATATATCAATTAGAACAATTAAAGAATGACATTTGTAAGAAAGTAAGAAACGTTTATGATGCATGTTTCTACCTCTTTCTCTTCTTTTTCTATTTTCTTCTACTCTCTCTGTTTCACAAAGATTGATTTTCTAGAGTTTTTTTTTGTTTCTAAAAGACTGATTTAAAAAAAATTTAAATACATTTTTATCATTTAATGTTAGTAAATTATAAACATCAAAAATATTAATTGAAAATTTTTGAATTATTGAATTTTTATTTGTCTATAGATATGGGAAAGTGTTTAACGTAAAAGCTAATATATTTATTACTAAATATTTATTATTTCTTAAACTGCGTGAAATCTTTAAAAAATTAATCTTTTTGATACAGAGAGAGTATATTTTAAAGTTAAAAGACGCTAAGTTATGTAACCAATGAAAATGCTCTTAATATTCAAAACATTATTCATATTTTGAGAATTCATAAGTAAACAATTAGGATTGTTAGGATTGTAGTCTTGTAGACAATTAAATATCCGAATATTTTTAAAATATCTTTTTATTTTTATTGCTAACAATAATTTTATTTTTAAAATATATAATTTGGACCAATTTAAAAGTTTGCATGTAAATGATCCTCATTTTCTATATATTTTTTATTTTTATAGAGTTTAAATATTAGTAATACTTTAATTTTTTATAGAGTTTAAATATCATTAATACTTTAATAGAGTTAAACCGAATAATTTTTTTAAAAATTTTAAAGTATAGTCAACAACTGGTTTGTTTGACCTTTTCTAAAAGGCTATAACCACAAAATGAATTTCAAGCCAAAAAAATTAAGATCTACAAGATCTCAAAAATAATAAAAAAAAATAGAGTGAAATCTGATTTTCTGAAGATTATAACCCATATATTTTACCAAAAAATGAGTATCGAACTAAAAAAATTGAAATCTACAAGTTCTCAAAAATAATAAAAAATGTAGTGAAATCACTCAAATGTGATTTTTGAACGCTATAACCCACATATTTTACCAAAAAATAATTTTAAAGCAAAAAATTTGAAATCTACAAGTTCTCAAAAATTATGAAAAATGTAGTGAAATGTGATTTTTTGAAGGCTATATAACCCACAGATTTTACCAAAAAATGAGTATCAAGCAAAAAAATTTGAAATCTAAAAGATCTCATAAATAATAAAAAAAATAGAGTGAAATGTGATTTTCTGAAGGCTATAACCCACATATTTTACCTAAAATGAGTTTCAAGCCAAAAAATTGAATCAATAAGTTCTCAAAAATAATGAAAAATGTAGTGAAATATGATTTTTTGAAGGCCATAACCCACATATTTTACCAAAAAATTTAATATCTACAAGTTTTTAAATATAATAAAAACAAAGTGAAATGTGATTTTTTGAATGCTATAACACACTAGTATTACCAAAAAATGAGTATCAAGCCAAACAATTTGAAATCTATAAGTTCTAAAAAAGAATGAAAAAATGGAGTTAAATGGAAGATCATCTAACCCACAGATTTTACCAAAAATTAGTTTCAAGCAAAAAAATTAGAAATCTAGAAGTTCTTAAAAATAATCAAAAATGGAGTGAAATGTGATTTTTTGAAGGTTATAACTCACATATGAGTTTCATGCCAAAAAGATTGAGATCTACAAGATCTCAAAAATAATAAAAAATGAAATGAGATGTAATTTTTGAAGGTTATATAACCCACTGATTTTACCAAAAAATGTAGTGAATTGTGATTTTTTGAAGGCTATAACCCACATATGAGTTTTAAGCCAAAAAATTGAGATATACAAGTTCTCAAAAATAATGAAAAATAGAGTTAGATGTGATCTTTTGAAGGTTGCCAAAAGACTTTTTAGTCAGAAAATTAGGAAGCATGGACTCACTCTACTCCTCGCGGCGGTATTGCCACATAATGGAATAGATAGCATCTTTTTCCTTTTGAGTTTGAAAGGGAAAAGAAAAACCCACATATTTTATCAAAAAACAATTTTAAATCCAAAAATTTGAAATCTACAATTTCTCAAAAATTATGAAAATATAGTGAAATGTGATTTTTTGAAGGCTATATAACCCACATATGAGTTTTAACCCAAAAAATTTGAGATCTACAAGATCTCAAAAATAATAAAAAACAGAGTGAGATGTGATTTTTTGAATGGTATAACCCAAATATTTTACCAAAAATGAGATTAAAGCCAAAAAATTGAAATCTACAAGTTCTCAAAAATTATGAAAAATGTAGTGAAATGTGATTTTTGAAAGGTATAACCCACAGATTTTACCAGAAAATGAGTATCAAGCAAAAAAATTTGAAATCTAAAAGATCTCAAAAATAATCAAAAATAGAGTAAAATGTGATTTTCTGAAAGCTATAACCCATATATTTTACCAAAATTGAGTTTCAAGCAAAAAAATTAAAATGTAGAATTTCTCAAAAATAATGAAAAATATAGTGAAATGTGATTTTTTTAAAGGTCATAACCCACATATTTTACCAAAAAATTTAATATATACAAGTTTTAAAATATAATAAAAATGAAGTGAAATGTGATTATTTGAAGGCTATAACCTACAAGTATTACCAAAAAATGAGTATCAATCCAAACAATTTAAAATCTACAAGTTCTCAAAAATAATACAAAATAGAGTGAAATGTGATTTTCGGAATGCTATAACCCACATATTCTACCAAAAAATGAGTTTCAAACAAACAAATTTGAAATCTAGAAGTTCTAAAAAATCATCAAAAATAGAGTGAAATGTGATTTTTGAAGGTTATAACTGATAGATGAGTTTCAAGCAAAAAAAAATTGAGATCTATATGATCTCAAAAATAATGAAAATAGAGTGAGATGTAATTTTTTGAAGGATATAACCCACAAATTTTACCAATAAATGAGTTTAAAGCAAACAAATTGAAATTTACAAGTTCTTAAATATTATGAAAAATGTAGTGAAATGTGATTTTTTGAAGGCTATAACCCACAAATGAGTTTTAAGCCAAAAAAATTGAGATCTGCAAGATCTCAAAAATAATAAAAGATGGATGAAATGTGATTTTTTGAAGGTTATAACCCACAGATTTTACCAAAAAATGAGTTTAAAGCCAAAAAATTGAAATCTACAAGTTCTCAAAAATAATAAAAAATAGAGTAAAATGTGATTTTTGGAATGCTATAACCCACATATTCTACCAAAAAATGAGTTTCAAGCAAACAAATTTAAAATCTACAAGTTCTAAAAAATAATCAAAAATAGAGTGAAATGTGATTTTTTGAAGGTTATAACTCACATATGAGTTTCAAGCCAAAGAAATTGAGATCTACATGATCTCAAAAATAATGAAAAATGGAGTGAGATGTGATTTTTTGAAGGATATAACCCACAAATTTTACCAATAAATGAGTTTCAAGCAAAAAAAAATTGAAATTTACAAGTTCTTAAAGATTATGAAAATGTAGTGAAATGTGATTTTTTTAGGCTATAACAGACAAATGCGTTTTAAACCAAAAAAATTGAGATCTACAAGATCTCAAAAATAAGGAAAAATGTAGTGAAATATGATTTTTTGAAGGATATAACCCACATATTTTACCAAAACATTTAAAATCTACAAGTTCTAAAATATATAAAAAGAGGAGTGAAATATAATTTTTTGAAGGCTATAATCCACAAGTATTACCAAAAAATGAGTATCAAACCAAACAATTTGAAATCTACAAGTTCTCAAAAATAATGAAAAATAGAGTAAAATGTGATTTTTGGAATGCTATAACCCACATATTCTACCAAATAATGAGTTTCAAGAAAAAAATTTGAAATCTAGAAGTTCTAAAAAATAATAAAAAATAGAGTAAAATGTGATTTTTTGAAGTTTATAACTCACATATGAGTTTCAAGCCAAAAAAATTGAGATCTACATGATCTAAAAAATAATGAAAAATGGAGTGAAATTTGATTTTTTGAAGGATATAACCCACAAATTTTACCAATAAATGAATTTCAAGCAAAAAAAATTAAAATTTTCAAGTTCTTAAAAATTATTAAAAATGTAGTGAAATGTGATTTTTTTAAGCCTATAACCCACAAATGAGTTTTAAGCCAAAAAAATTGAGATCTACAAGATCTCAAAAATAATAAAAAATGAAGTGAGATGTGATTTTTTGAAGCTTATAACCCATAGATTTTACCAAAAATGAGTTTAAAGCCAAAAAATTAAAATCTACAAGTTCTCAAAAATTATGAAAATGTTATGAATTGTGATTTTTTGAAGACTATACACAGATTTTACCAAAAAATGAGTATCAAGCAAAAAAAATTGAAATCTGAAGATCTCAAAAATAATCAAAAATGAAGTGAAATGTGATTTTTGAAAGCTATAACCCAAATATTTTACCAAAAAATGATTTTTAAGACAAAAAATTGTAATCTAGAAGTTCTCAAAAATAATGAAAAAATACAATAGAGTGAAATATGATTTTTGGAAGGTTATAACCCACAAACTTTACAAAAAAATGAGTTTCAAGCAAAAAAAATTAAAATCTAGAATTTCTCAAAATTAATCAAAAATGTAGTGAAATGTTAATTTTTAAAGGTTATAACCCAAAGATGAGTTTCATATGTTTTTTGGAAATTTTTAATAAGATATTAAGAAAATAATTTATTTTAAAATTAATGTTAAAAAATTATTTTCTTTGGTTGTTAAGATTGTAGCATATATATTGTAGATGAAGATTACCTTCTATATATATATATATATAATTCTGAAGTATTACCCAAAAATCTTAGTCGATGTGGGACGTTCACACACTTTTTCATTATAAATTGAGTAATATATTTTTTTTAAAAAAATTTGAATCACAATAATATATGCAGAAAAATATAAAATTTTATTAATTTATATGTATTATGTAATTATTCAAAATAATTTGAAAATAAAATCAAACAAATGTGATAAGAGAATCATAATTCATACTATTAATATTATAATATTAGATAAGGAAATAAATGTGTTTGGTTACAATTGTTATAATAATTCTGGTTTAAATTTATTTAAGGAGGTGTGTTTGCAAACACTTATAAATTACCTCTTTTTTAATAGTGTAGTAGATATAGTGAAATGTGATTTTTTGAAAGTTATAACCCACATATTTTACCAAAAAATGTAAAATCTACAAGTTTTAAAATATATAAAAAATATATAGTGAAATGTGATTTTTTGAAAGTTATAATCCACAATTATTACCAAAAAATGAGTATCAAGCCAAACAATTTAAAATCTACAAGTTCTCAAAAATAATGAAAAATATAGTGAAATGTGATTTTTGGAATGTTATAAACCACATATTCTACTAAAAATGAGTTTCAAGCAAAAAAAATTGAAATCTAGAAGTTCTCAAAAATAATCAAAAATGGTGTGAAATGTGATTTTTTGATGGATTATAACTGACATATGAGTTTCAAACCAAAAAAATTGCGATCTACATGATCTCAAAAATAATGAAAAATAGAATGACATGTGATTTTTTGAATGGTATAACCCACAAATTTTACCAATAAATAAGTTTCAAGCAAAAAAATTGAAATTTACAAGTTCTTAAAAATTATAAAAAATTTAGTGAACTGTAATTTTTTTAAGACTATAACCCACAAATGAGTTTTAAGCCAAAAAATTGAGATCTACAAGATCTCGAAAATAATAAAAAATTGAATGAGATGTGATTTTTTGAAGGTTATACCCCACAGATTTTACCAAAAAATAAGTTTAAAGCCAAAAAATTAAAATCTACAAGTTTTCAAAAATTAAGAAAAAATGTAGTGAATTGTGATTTTTTGAAGAGTATAATCCACAGATTTTACCAAAAATGAGTATCAAGCAAAAAATTTTGAAATTTAGAAGATCTCAAAAAAAAAATGGAGTGAAATGTGATTTTCTGAAGGTTATAACCCACATATTTTACCAAAAAATAAGTTTTAAGCCAAAAAATTGAAATCTAGAAGTTCTCAAAAATAATAAAAAATAGAATGAAATATGATTTTTGGAAAACTTTATAACCCACAAATTTTACCAAAAAATGAGTTTCAAGCAAAAAAATTTAAAATCTAAAAGTTCTCAAAAATAATCAAAAATAGAGTAAAATGTGATTTTTTAAGGTTATAACTCACAAATGAGTTTCATTTGATTTTTTGGAAACTTTTAATAATGTTAAAAATCAATGTCTTTGGTTGTTAGGATTGTAGCATATATATTAGAGGTGAAGATTAGCTCATATATATATAATTCTGAAGCATTACCCAAAAATCTTAGTCATTGTGGGACGTTGAATACACATTTTTTCATTATTAATTGAGTAACATATGTCCGTTTAAAAAAAATTTGAATCACAATATATGGAGAAAAATATAAAATTTTATTAATTTATATGTATTATATAATTATTCAAAATAAAAATAAGATCAAACAAATGTGATAAGAGAATCATATTTCATACTATTAATATTGTAATATTAGATAAGGAAATAAATGTGTTTGATTACAACTGTTATAGTAATTCTGGTTTGAATTTATTTTAAGAGGTGTGTTTGAAAACACTTATAAATTACCTCTTTTTTAATAGTGCAGTAGATTTAGAGTTCAGAGAATAATAAAAATATATATTCTTTCACACAAAAAAATATATTTTTTTTTTGGTCGAAGACATCAAAATAAAATCTATAAGTATCTTTTTTGCCAAAGGCCAAATCTATAAAGTACCTTACAAATAAATTTTTTATATATTACCTAAACCATGAACTTTATAAGAGAAGTCATAGTACATTATAATCCATTTGTTAAAAGTACGAAGATTATAATTTTTTTTCCTTTAGTAAAAACATTGTTTAATATTTAAGTATACACAATTTAATCAATCATGAAAAGAATATAAAATACCAGTGTAAATGGTCACCAAATGTTCTTAGAAAATAATTTGCATAAAAACTTTAAAATATCTTATAAAATAAAATAAAAATAAATCTTTGAAACATTACATACTATAAACAGGCGGGACTGCTGTATTTCTTTTGATTCTTTGCTTAAAAGATGATATATCTCTATATTTATGATAAATTGATTTGGCAAAATCAATCAGTAAAAGAAAATGATCTTCCAAATTTTTGATCAAACCAACCAAAGTATTTACATTTTGACTAACGTAGGGGATTTTCTACTTAATATCAAAAAGTCATTATGAAAAATACTTGGTTGTATTTATACAAGATTTTGAAGTGATCTGCATTAAAATAACAAATATTATGTTATTCAAACAAGAATTTAGAGGGGTGTATTGAATTAAATATTTGGTGTGATTTGAGTTTTAATGAGTTTTTAGATGATTTGGTAAAATTTTAGTGAATTTGGAATTTTGTTATTAAATTCTCTGAAATCTCACCTAAAACAATGGGATTTTGGTCTTTGTATTTTTAAGTAAGAAATCTCTTCAAATCTCACCTGAAACTTTTAAATAAAATCATAGTACTGTTTTCAATAACAGCGGATTTGATTGTATATTTTAAAATCATTAATCCAATAACACAGGATTTTATAAGATATTTTGAAATCCAAGTTTCAATAACACATGATTTGTCCAGTTAACTCAAATCTCTCCCAATGCCAGATTGAATACACCCCTTAAAATGGGTTATAGAACCAAGTTAAGTTAGTAATTTGAAAATATACAATCAAATCCAGTTAGTGGAAAGATTTTAAATTGGGATTTTAGGTGATTCTAAGAGATTTCGTGGGATTTGTTAATAAAAATATAAAAATCCAAAACTGATGGTAAGAATTTGAGTAAAAAATATTCTTATGTTTCAAAGAGACTATAAATAGTAGAAGTCTATAGTCAATATAGCCATATACTTAAGAAATGGCTTCAAATATCACATTCTTCTTCCTCACTCTCATTGTCGTTTGTAAGTCTCTCTAATTTCTCAAACAAGTCTTTTACTTAAGCATACTTATTAGATTTGAAGTTTGGACATAACATACGGTTTCTGGTCCGATGTGTTTCAGTAGGTGCAATGATGGTAAGTATTCCCACTTCGGAAGCTCAGGCTTTTCTTCCTTGCAAAACAATGAAAGATTGTGAATACCTTCACTGCTCGAGCGGGACACCTCTATGTGTAAACAGACAATGCAAATGTACCATTTCATCGACTTATCAAGCAAAACTCGAGAACCTAAGGACAATGGATGCTAAGACGTGCAAGCTAACGAGTGATTGCGATCCTCGTATGAGAATTACATGTGTCTCGGGCTCTTATATGTGTTTTGATGGATTTTGTAGTTGTACCAATTAATCTTAGGAAGATTTTCTCAATGATGATAATAACATGAATACAGAATTGAGTTTGAGTTTATGTTGATGTTTGGAAAGATAAGGATTGAATAATTTTTTGTTTTGGTCAACAAGATTAAGTAGTTTTTGGAGTCCTTTGGAACATTCAGTTGCGTCTATATGAACTGTTTAGCACTTATTTGCATGATTGATCCGTTCCGCCCCATACTTTTAGCTGTTGTTCTGCACTATATGCGGAGATTCAAAAACAATTCTGTAAAATCGAATGATGGATAAGAAAAACATAAAAAGATCATTGACCATATGTTTTGGGTTCATGTATCCATTAGTAGTTCATAACCGATGTGTCTCTATTCACGTGTGATGTATGGATTCTTAGGCAGAGTTTGTTTTGGGCCAACCAAAATGAAATATTGACTTAGGGGCTCCAATTTTTAAGATCAAGAAATAGGCCCCAATTTTTGTAAGTATTGTAAGGAACTCTCACATTTATGTTATTGCTTAGATTCGCCCAATTTCAATAGTTTTTAATTGAAAAAAATATTCGTATCTAAAGTAGGAAGTTGAAGAGCACAATGTAGAAACAATAGCAAAACTTCAATTACCAACAACAAAAAAAAAAAAAAACAATAGCAAAACTTCAAAGACCACAATAAATGTTTGAGCAATCAAATTATATATTATATATAGTTATTAAATCATTTACCATCTACTATATCAATGGCGTCTAGTCAATGATTTTAATTCGTTCTCCCATTTCTCATCATTTGTGAGTCTCTCTCAGTATATATCTCTTTGTAACGCATCTAATTAAAGCGTTAATTTAGGGCTGGTTACCTAATAAACAATGATAAAACAATGGAAAGAAATCCGAAGAACACAATAAATGTTTGAACAGTCAAACATCTATATATATAGTCATCAAAAACATGCCTCAAAAACAAAACTTTTGACGATAAATATTTGTTTCCATCTTACAAATCTATCAAATGGCGTCTAGATCATCAACATCGCTTTTCTTCTTCTTTATCTTTTCTTGTAAGTTTATCTCTTTTCTAATATATATATCTAAAATGAAACTAATTCTGAAACATGTTTAAATCATTCATTTGGATATCATGTAGGTGCGTTCATGTTGCTTTTAACCAATGCATCAAGAAAGAATAGTGGTAGCTCTATTCCATTGTGCGGATCGAGAAATGATTGTGATGGCATATGGTGTCCTGGAAAAGGCAAACATGGAGAATGTATCAATTGGACTTGTGACTTACAAGAAGATTGTCTTAAGATTGTTCGTTGCAAAGATCTTCCAGGACCTTTTTGTATGGAAGGATTATGTACTTGTTAGAAAAAAAAACATAGAGAATTAATGGAATTAATAAGATAGTTATTTTATTGGGTAATCCTTTTTCCTTGTCTTATAGTCGTCGCTATATGAACACAATAACAAACAAGATATGTTGCACAAGAGGTTCGATTTTTTTATTTTTTGTTGATATAAACAAGAGGTTCAAATTTAATAGCACCTAAGTTTTATCAACCAAGAAAAAGAAAAAAAAATTAGTTTGTGGTTTAGTTAGACTGAATACTATGATTACTAGTTTACTACTATGTCTAAAACGGTAAATCATGAGAAGAATTGCGATTGCGTTTTTTTTTTCTTTCAGTAGCGTCACCATGTATTGAACTAAAGATTAATATGACTAGATCTTTTATGATGCCAAGTAGATATATATATATATATATATATATATATATATATAACACATTGTAGTGTATATTTACTTTTTTTGGGGTGTATTGGATGAGCAATTTGAAGTGATTTGAGTTTGAATGAGTTTTGAGATAATTTTTATAAATTTTGGTGAATTATAAAAAAATTTATTAAATTTTCTTAAATCCCATCTAAATCTCATCTATATGCCAAGTAGACATATAGAACACAATGGAGGATATATTTACTTATCTTAGGGGTGTATTGGATGAATAGTTTGGAGTGATTTGAGTTTTAGTGAGTTTTAAGATGGTTTTCATGAATTAGAAATTTTGTTATTAAATTTTCTTAAATCTCACCTAAAGACATGAGAATGTAATGTTTGTATTTTCAACTAAAAAAATTCTCTAAAATCTTATCTAAAACATTCAAATCATTAAATAATAATGGATTTGATTGTATATTTTAAAATCATTAATCCAATAACACTAGATGTTAAAGATATTTAAAAATTAATATTTAAATAACATATGATTTGTTACTTTAACTCAAGTCTCTCCATAAACTCATTTCAATACACCCCATATTTTGTTTTGTAAAAACCTTTATAACTTAACTATATTACACATTTATATGTATATTTTATTAAATCTCCCGAAATATAAATCTTATGGATTTCGAAATATCACATGGTACAACAAAGATTGATTTCCATGTATTATTGATAAATATATTTGGATGGTATCTGGATTATATAGGGAATAATACCAGATTTAGCTTAGATTTACAAATTATTAATTATATAAAATTTTTAATTATTTTGTATAAATATAAAAATATCTTATAAAATGAAAATAAAAATAAATATTAAAAATATCACGTGCAAGAAATCGGAAGAAATACTTTATTTCCTTTAATTCTTTGCATCAAAGATTTTGCCTATCTAAATATAGGATAAGTATAGGATAAATAGTCATTTTACCAAGCCAAAAAGCAGTCAAAGTGTTTTTTTTGAAGTTTGACCAACAAATAGTTTTTTTCTAGAGCCATTATCAAATTTATGGTTTTTTTTGTAATTTCTCATATTTTATTTCCTTTAGTTCTTTGCTTCAAAGATTTTGTCTCACTAAATATAGGAAAAACTGATTTGGCATCATAAATGCACTTAGTAAATATGGTATAAAATTAGCCAGTAAATAGAAAATAATCTTTCAAATTTTGACCAAACTTACGGGATTTTCTAGTCAAAGTCAAAAAGTCATTGAGAATTTGAGTCAATGAATAATAAAGGATTTAACATAATTTCTTATGTTTCAAAGAGACTATAAATAGCAGAGGTCTATAGTCTATAGCCATAAGGCCCATAACTAAGAAAATGGCATCAAAGATCACATTCTTCTTCCTCTTTGCTCTCGTTGTCGCTTGTAAGTCTCTTTTAATTTCTCAAACAAGTATTTTACTTAAGCATACTTATTATATTTGAAGTTTGGACATAACATATACGGTTTCTGGTCTGGTGTGTTTCATTAGGTGCTATGATGATAAGTATTCCGACTGCGGAAGCTCAGATTTTGCCTCCTTGCTCATCAGATAAGGGTTGCGAACACGTTCACTGCTCGAGCGGGACACCTCTATGTGTATACGCACAATGCAAATGTATCACTGCACCTACGAAGTGCAAGGTGAAGAGTGACTGCGATGCTAGTATGAAATTTACATGTGTCTCGCACTTTTATACGTGTTCTAAAGGCGTCTGTACTTGTATGGCCTAGTCTGATAAACATGATCATATACTTGTTGTACTGTCTTAGAAAGATTTCATCAATGATGATAATAACATGAATGCAGAAAGCGTTTCATATTTTTTTCCTCTTTTTTTTTTTGGGTCAACAAGATTAAATAGTTTTTGGAGTCCTTCTAGACTGTATGAACCGTTCCACCTCACATTTTTAGCCTTACTCAGTCCCGGTCCACAAAATTTGGATCGGATGCCTAAAGCAAAAACCAAATATTTTATTTTATCCCGTTATAAAAATCATCACATATGAGGGCTCGAACTTGTGAGTTGTGACCATCGCGGTGAAACCATATGTTGGCTGAAGAATAAAGATTATGATATCAAAATGCCACAAAGATGTCATATGATATAAACATGAACTCTTAAGAAGATTGCGATCCTCGTATAAGAGTTACATGTGTCTCTCAAAATAACAAACAAAATTTGTTATTATAGTCGTCGTCGCTATATGAACACAATAACAAACAAAATTTGTTGCATAAGAGGTTCGATTTTTTTTTTTTTTTTTTTTTTTTGATATAAACAAGATGTTTAAATTTAAGAGCACCTAATTAAGTTTTATCAACCAAGAAAAATAAAAATAAATAAATTAGTTTGTGGTTTAGTTAGACTGATTTTACTAGAATCTCTATAAATTAATACTCAATAAATTAATAAACATTATAAAAATAATAAAAAAATTTGGTCCCAAAATTTAACAAAATTCGATAAGATAATAATTTTTTTGGAGTTCCTATGTAAATATATGTTCCAATTAGTATTGTAAATTAATAATCATATATATATCATATATATATATATATATGAAGATAATATACTAATGTATGGCTGTAGTGTGTGTTTTAGAGTTTGTATCAAACAATTATTGTGTTACTTCAAATTATCGAATTGTAGTATTTTTTATAACTTCTTTACTAATAGTCAAAAATTACGTATATTTATGTAAATATGCATCATTATATTTGTATAATCTTCTAGGTTGTAATAGTTAGACAATTAAAGTCATTGCTCATAAAATTTAATTTATGTTTATCATTTGCATAAGTGAACTAATGAGTAATTTTGTTACTTATGGTCAAATATTTTTTTTTCCTAAACAGTAAATGTTTTTAGTCAAAATTAAAAATGTAAAGCATCAAAAACATTAATTTTCTTTAACATAAATTATCGCAACTTATAGTTTTTTTTTTGAAATTTTAGGATACAATTTTAAATGATGAAAAATTAAAGCTAACATTTCTATAAATTAATAATTATTAATTTATAGATAAATTAATATTACTATAAATTAATAAAAGATCAAAGTCTCAACAATATTAATTTATAGAATTTTACTGTACTATGATTACTAGTTTACTACTATGTCTAAAAACGGTAAATCATGAGAAGAATTGCGATTGCGTTTTTTTCAGTAGCGTCACCATGTATTGAACTAAAGATTAATATATGACTAGATCTTTTACGATGCCAAGTAGATTTATTGAACACATTGGGATGTATTGGATGAATAATTTAGAGTGATTGAGTTCTAATGAGTTTTGAGATGATTTTTTAAAATAAATTTTGGTGAATTAGAAATTTTGTTATTAAAATTTTTAAATTCTCACATAAAGACATGAGATTTAAATGTTTGTATGTTCAACTAAAAAGTTCTATGAAATCTCACATAAAATATTCAAATACAAATTTTCAAATGTTTTCAATAATAGTGGATTTAATTGTATATTTTAAAATTATTAATCTAATAACACTGGATGTTAAAGATATTTTTAAATTAATATTTTAAAACATATGATTTTTTATTTTAACTCAAGTCTCTCCATAAACTCAGTTTAATACACCACATATTCTTTTTGTAAAAACCTTTATACCTTAACTAAATTACACATTTATATGTATATTTTATTAAATTTCCCTAAACTTAAATCTTATGGATTTCCAAATAACACAGGGTACAAAAAAGATTGATTTCCATGTATTATTGATAAATATATTTGGATGATATCTGGATTATATAGTGAATAATAATAATATCAGATTTAGCTTACATTTACAAATTATTAAATATATATATATATATATATTTACTTTTTCTACACAACTTAAGAAAACTTTAATTTGACTTTTCTTTTTAAAACTACAAGTCTACAAAACTGAAGTCATGATTTCACATAAGGGTCGTGTGTCCCTTCTTCCATGCTGAGCTCCCTAGTTTGATGTCTTTTGTAACTTGTGATCATGAGTAGACGAGAAGACAGAAGAGCATGAAACTAATTTGTGGCAAAAAAAATAAACTAATTTTATCATGAAAATACTGCAATATACAATTGTAAAATGGTCATAATATATATATATATATATATAATTTTTTTAATTTTTCGTATAAATATAAAAATATCTTATAAAATGAAAATAAAAATAAATCTTTAAAATATCACCTGCAAGAAATCGGAGGGAATATTTTATTTTCTTTAATTTTTTGCCTAAACGATTTTGTCTCTCTAAATATAGTATAAATTGATTTGGTATCATAAATGGACTTAGTAATATGGTATAAAATAAAATTAGTTAGTAAAAAGAAAAGAATCTTTCAAATTTTGACCAAACGTACGGGATTTTCTATTCAAAGTCAAAAAGTCATTGAGAATTTGAGTCAATGAATAATAAAGGATTTAACGTAATTTCTTACGTTTCAAAGAGACTATAAATAGCAGAGGTCTATAGTCTATAGCCATAATAACTAAGAAAATGGCATCAAAGATCACATGCTTCTTCCTCCTTGCTCTCGTTATCGCTTGTAAGTCTCTTTTAATTTCTCAAACAAGTCTTTGACTTAAGCATACTTATTATATTTGAAGTTTGGACATAACATATACGGTTTCTGGTCTGGTGTGTTTCATTAGGTGCTATGATGATAAGTATTCCGACTGCGGAAGCTCAGATTTTGCTTCCTTGCGTATCAGATAAGGGTTGTGAATACGTTCACTGCTCAAGCGGGACACCTCTATGTGTACACACAGAATGCAAATGTACCACTGTACCGCCTAATCCTAAGAAGTGCAAGCTGACGAGTGACTGCGATCCTAGTATGAAATTTACATGTGTCTCGCGCTCTTATGCGTGTTTTAATGGCGTTTGTACTTGTATGCCCTAGTCTGATAAACATGATCACATACTTGTTGTAATCACTGATGATAATAACATGAATGCAGAAAGCGTTTCATATATATATATATATATATTGGGTCAACAAGATTAAATAGTTTTTTGGAGTCCTTTGGGACATTCAGCTGCGTCTATCTGGATGAACCGTTCCACCTCACATTTTTAGCCTTACTCAGTCCCGGTCCACAAGATTTGGATCGGAAGCCTAAAACAAAAACCAAATATTTTAGCCCATTATAAAAATCATCACATCTGATGGCTCCAATGACCATCACGGCGAAACCATATATTGGATCAAGAATAAAGACTACGCTAGCTAAATGCCACAAAGCGGTCATATAAACATGAACTCTTAAGAAAAAACAAAGATCACACTACCAACGAAAACAGAGATAAGACTACGATAGCCTCGCTCAAAAACGCGTGAGGCTCTCAGATCATCGAAGCGGAAAGTCATATACATAAGAGCATCAACTGTGAGGATAACTCTCTCAAAAATATTATTTTAATGATTTAGGTAAAATTAAAAAATTAAGACTAATTACAAATGTACTTGTGTAGAATGAGTTTCTAGTCAAATTTTCAAAAAAAATTCATTTGAGAACCAATTTTGGTTTCTCTCATGCTTTTTCTTTATTTTTATTGCTGAGAACCTCATATAGTTGATCATCTCTCTTTGGAACACTTGAGCTCGAACTTGTTTGGAGATCTTTCAATGCGAAGATGGAGTGTAAGTCATTGCTTCTAGGAAACTATGAACATTTTTTCAAAAATTAAAGAAAGAGTATTGCAGCAACAATAAATCCTTTGTAAATATTTAGTATGCGTTTCTCGTCGGTCAAGTTTTTAAATCTCGTAATTTCATCGGCTAAGAATAAACTGAGCCAATCAAATGAAATTTGATATTTATTGTAGTCAGATTATTTAGATAGAACATTTAAAATATTGTTTTATTCATATGACCATATCCTCCGCTTACATGGAATCAAAGTTTAACAGCATACATGAGGATCAATGTTTAATTAAGCTTAGCAATTGTACTCACAACGGCAAACAGATTCTTTGCCTTGGAAAATACAAGTTGCAAATCCGGTGTTGAATATTCGAAAGCACTCATTTATGCATGATTCAACATCGCATGGGTGTCCAAGGTGTATGATCGAATAACATGATTTTAGCCTTGCATTTGAAAAGACCAAAAAGCCTAATACAAATATAAAAAAAAAAAAAAAAAATTGTATTAATACTTCCAATTTTTGAAGTACTATATTAAGTAAATGATATAAAGCATATTTTATAGACCAAGTAAATAAAGAAACCAAAAAGCCTAAAAAGAAATTTAATTGCATTAATATTTTCAAAAACATGAAATAAAATCACATAATCACATAATTTTATTGGAGGAAAATGTTTTATGGCATTAGAAATTAAACATTAAATAAATTGCAATAAAATGGGTCAATAATCAGATGAAACCTATGTTGGTAGGTTATATTTTTTTGGGGCTCCAAAAATTACCCAGCCATGCTTAAAAGTACTATATTTCAAAGGCTAAATTTTGAGTTTTATAACATATTTCAATGTAATACAAGGCATATACGAATTTTTACCTGAAATAACAAACACGCAGATGAACATATACGAATACAGTAGTTTTGCCATGACTTGTAAAATAATTTGAAGATTACGTTAGTTAGTCTAACAATTGTTTGTTTGGTGAATCTTTTGATATTGAAAGATGAAATAGAGAAAGGAAGTCTATATATACAGGTATTATAAGTGATGTGAGAAACATATAGATCACTCTTTTTGGGCAATATACCTTTAAACTAATGTGAAAAAAAAAAAAAAGAGTCAAAATAGTTAGTTACGTTGGCAAAAAAAATTTCTCCATAATAATTAATTTGAACGCTGACAGAGTGGAACAAAAATGAGATTCCTAAAAAAAGTGCACCATAATATTGTGATACATATGGTCAACACATAATTTCTTTTGGGTTGACCATATGTATCAAATCTCTATACTATTATTTGAGCAATGTTAAAAGAAGTTTAACCAATAGTCATGTGGTATATTACAAAAATTGCCATTAGAATATAATTATTTTCTAAGCAAATATTAATATGTCATTAAGGATAATTTGGTCACAACAAATTCAGTCTGATTTTGATACTTCTATTTGATTGGTTGAAAATCTATGTAGGTCCCACTTAATTTATTTTTATTCCTCAAAAAAAAAAAGCATAATTCACATTAAAATTCAATTAATAATATAAAATTCATACAACAAACCAAATCAGTTCTCTTAATTTATGGATGAACCTGTATTCTATATAGTAGTTTTAATAAATGATTATAATATTTATTAAATACGCAAAGTAAAAATATTTTTCCATATTTATGATTTTTATGGATATTGGCATATAAAGTTTGAGATTAAAAACACTGATATGCAAGTAAAATTATTAAAACATGTTCATTATATTTGTAATTTGTACGGTTAATTATAAATATAGTAAAATCAAATATAATTTTAAATACAAGAAATAAGTGATTATATATATATATATATATTTATAATTAATTATATATAATTATATACAATTTAATTTTTTTTTTTTTAATTATAATTTATTAGCAATGATTTATGTCTATATTTATAGTTTTTATTTAATAAAAATTTTTATTTAAATTTCCCAGTTTGATATGACATTCACCTAATGTGTTATAAACTTATATGTTTCATCTTAAAATAATGAAACAAAAAATATAAGAAAAAAAAATACTATATAAATGAAATTACTATTATTGATTTATATTCATAATTTAACAACTTAAAATGTCATTAACCAAATGTCACATTTATATTTTATACAAATCAACTACATATATTTGTGATACATACTATGATCTGAATATAAATTTATTTTTTATATATACTTAATCCCTGATTAAATTAGTTTCAGTCCATAATAACATTGTTATATATTATTAGTATTAAGTACCATATAATATTATATATAGGTTGTTATAATCTTTAATAACATGTTTAATGATAAAAAGAAAAGTAATAACATGTATCCAGTAACATGTTTAATATAAGAAAAATTTAATAAATATTTATATATGCAAAGCGTGGGTTTTGAAAAGAATTTTTAGAAAAACAAAAAAAAAGATGTATAATGCTTCTTAAGATTGACCTTAGACACTCTTTGGGATATGCAATCAATTTGTTTAAATTTTTTAAAAGTATTTTTTTTTAATGTGTATCATGTTACTACTGTTAATGCAAACTACAGTATTGTTGTTATATATATATATTTTAATAGTAAATCATATTATACATAATATATATATATATATATTAATAATTTTAATTAACACAATACAAACCATATATAATAAAAAAAAATAAGATAAATAGAAAGTTAAAAATATAAAATAAATATAATCTAAATAATGTATAATAATCTAAGTAGATATTTTCCCGCGCTGCACAGCGTGGGTTATTATCTAGTATTACATATGGTCATATTATGTTATACTTTTTGGGTTGACTATATGTACCAAATATTACATATGGTCAACACATAATTTCTATGAAAATTATATAATACAATTATTCTTCATCAAATTAAGGGAAGAACAAAAAGGACCAAAAATATTTACAAATAAAATAAAGTACAAGCAAAAAAATAATAAAACAATTAAAAATACAGATTTAATAATGAGTGTCCATAAAATTTGAATTTATATATAAAAAAAGGTATATGGATCATATTTAAGAGTACTATTTGAAAATTCATTTTAAAAATTTAATTTTAACATATGTCATAACATAACATAACAAAATACCCCTTCCAAACAGTATTAACTTTTTCTAACAATGATAAAATATAATAGATGTTTTTCTAAAACAAAAATTTTTAAATATAAATTTTTATACTTATAAAATAAAATACTGGTAAACATAATCATCTTGTTTTTTTTATGGTTCTTCAACTGCTAATTTTTTGCCTTTGTGTTTTTCTAGGAGATTCTGGAATCTCTTATGTCTTATGCGGGTTCTCTTGACGTAGGGCTCAATGTAATAAGGGCTAAAAGTCTTCTCCATAAAGATTTTGCGAGCTTAGTATCATGCACTTCAAAACTTTATTGGGACAACTCCATGAATTACTCTAACGGATTGCTATGCTCTTGTTCTCCTATGTCCTAAATCCTTCAAATGACATTTCAAAGTCCTGCCCTAGGTTCTCCGTAGACTTGGACACCAAGACCTTCATTAGCTTCAATCCTGAAACTTGCCAGTTCATGCTGTTCGGCATGAGTAGAGGTGGAAATGGTACTGATCATTATGGAAATCACAAAGTCCTCACAATAGAAGGTAAGCAGGCCATTATAATATAATTTAAAGGATGACTAACTTAAAGGTAATGGAGATTAGTGAGGATTAGATCATTACTTAAATAATGATTGGGTTTAGGTAAGAATTATGGCTTATTTAGGATGTAGATCAATTTTAAGTAATGATTGGGTTTGGGTAAGAATTATGGGTTAGTGTGAGTTTTTCATTAGAAAAATAGTAGTTTCTTGGGTAGATTTTAAGAATACACAAACTACTCTAAAAACTACCCTACATCCCAGTTCCTCCTAATTTTTATTAAAACTTAAAAACTACCCTACATCCTAATTCCTCCTAATTTTTATACTTGTCCAACTTGGGACCATACAAATTTATAGTATTGAGAATTAATTTATAGAGGTTATATTGTAGTACCTTTTATCCTAGTTTTGTGTATCTTCTCAAGCAAAATGATTATTAAATCTTAATTAATTCAAGAAAAGCAAAACTGGTACCAATGTTGCACTATGTCGATTTTGTATAAATGGGGATTGACGCTCAGCCAATGACACGATAAAACAAATATATTGGTATTGTCATTAACCTAATCACCCTTATTGATGAAACTACCTTTCACTTGGTCGTGGCTTTTTAGCCACAAGAACTTTGTAAGACAAACAGCTTTTGAAATTGCATGCATCCAGCAAGACAAGTTGGACTAAAAAGCACTTTCTATTACAAAAATTATATAAATTGTTAAAATGATGGTTAAAAAAGCTCATTCATTCATTTGATTATAGTGTTTATATTTTCCAATCTAATGGGCTACAAGAAGTGGCCATAAATATGTTGTTCACTATTTATTTGATGAAGCATATATCTCAAACCTAAAGTATGAAGATTTCGGAGAAATTTTGTTGACCTTCACATTTACTAATATGTTTGGTACATTTCTCCTAACTTATCTTTTTCTTTACCTTATCCCTATTATTTTATATCAATTCTTACAAATGCATGTCTTACTTTCCACAAACTTGGCTTTGAGGATGTTGGAAAGGAATACAAAACTAGCAACTTTTATAGGCAAAATGCACTACTCAACACTGTCCCTAATGGCTAGGAAGCCAACTTCAATTGCCAACCATAGAGAAGGGAGTTGGTATCAAGGGGGTTTTCCATAAAGCTAGAGGAAAACTCCAAGCTCGTGAATGTTTGGAACAAGTATGGATATTATTTGTTAAGCTGCCAAACAATCAATTTCGGGACCGTTTGTATTCACCTACCGATATCATTTTTGAAGCTGTGAGAAACGGGAACGTAGAGTTCCTACAAGTTGTTTTTCCGTTCCTTTCCAGATTTGATATACATGCTTGACAGAAACGAGCAAACCATCTTTCATATATGAAGATTTTTTTTGTACGACAATATTAATGTTTACTGAATCAAGAATCATGAATCGAGTCTAAACGTAATTAATAGAATAGAAAAAAATCGTACTCCATATATTCCTAATTGATTGTATTTCTAAGATTTTTACACATATTGAGAAAATACTTTAAAAGTTGATTAATAATGCATCGTTTTTTGTGATCAACAATTTTCTATAACTCTTAACCAATAGTATTCATTTTTTTTTTTTTGAAATTTACAATTTATCATCAATAACTAATAAAGCATGCATATAAAACCTAATAAGTAATTTTTTTGAAACAATTTTTTTTCTAAAGATATAATCAATTAGGAATGGAGGGAGTATACGACTATTTACCATTTTGTGATCCGGAAAAAGAGCAAAAATCAAAATTTTGTTTCTATTCTATTCAACAATCAACAATTAAAAAAAAATACATTTGTTCTATATTTTCCTATAGAAAAGGAATGAAGATGAAACATGTGGGTTCAGACATTCAGTTGTACCAAATATTATTTGTACGTAAATGATGTAATTTCTTAGAAACGTATAGGACTTTAAATCTTTAATGGTCTACCTCGATTTATGTTGGTCACAATTTAAAACCGTAATGTATGATTTTTTTACTATAACTATAACGATTATATGCAAACTAATTAGTTTGAATCTGATTTTGGATATAGATTTCTTTTCTTCTTCTTTTTTTGACATCAACTTCACCATATTTTATTAAGCCATATTGAACAAGCTGACCTTGAAAGGCAGCCACTGGGACACGATAGTCTACATGGGAAAAAAATCATAATCTCGGGCTCTAACACCTTTAGCAAGGTGATCGGCAAATACATTACTCTATGAACAACAACAGCATCAAAATTTAAGAATTACGTACGTAAAGAATGAACTCCGTGGAACATGCAGGCTACTCTTCAACTTACTCAATAATCTTCAACAGCTCAGAGCAATCAGTTTGAAATAAAACAGAGAAGACACTTTCTTGTAGCACAAACTCTATCTCCCAGGTCAGGGCTTCAAATAAAATTAATGTTGGATCTTTTTAGTGGTCTTTAACTTCTAAGCATGACCTTTTAGTCGGATCACACTCAGCTCCAGAATCTCATGTGTCTCCGTTCACTTTTGACTAGCTATGAGTTTTGGATATGGATCTTATGAAGAGTTTTTATCTATATATTATGCGTTAAACCTAAAATTGTGTTTAAAAGTAAATTTACAAAAAAGTGAAAAAAGTAAAATATAAACAAAAAATAAATAAATGATAAAATATGGTTCAATTTTTTCACATTTTATAATCTACTATTAGACATTATTATTTTTTTTAAAATATCAATAAAATGATATAAATAATTATTAACAAACAAAACTATGGATACAAAAATCCAGAATCTGGATCAACTGCAGAGACTGATCCGATTAACGCATCTAAGATATCAATAGGGAAATTTCCACTAACAATCACCTCATACAGATTCCCAGTTAATACAAATTTAAATGCTTCAGCTATGATTCCATAAGCCAAAAAATCCGGTTTGCATTAATCTATGTTTCTTAGCTCTTCCAAAATGTAGAAACGTGACGACGACTAACTAATTAAAGACCATTAAGAATCAACAATGCAAATGATGGAGCCATTGATGTTCTCGAGTTAGCCTTTTTCACCTAATCTACCAATCTCAAGAGCAGCTAAAAGGCAATTACATGGATGAGGCGCCCAAATAAATTTTTGGGCTCTATGAAACAATTAAAATTTGGTATTTTTTTCAATAGTAAAATTTTTTTTTATAAATTTGGACCCTAAAAATGACCAAATATTTTTTGAGCCTGCGCATTTGCTCTCCTTGCTCATGCCCAGGCCCGCCGATCGGGATGAATCTCCCAGAAGAGACGAGAAAGATTCTGTATGATTTGACCTAATTTAAAGAGAGCATCCATGCGCGGAAAATTGTCGAGAAAGCGAAAAAGACTTGAAGATAGAGTGGTGTGAGTAACCTGGTTGCTGAGCGGCTCAATTGAAGAACCCGAGAGCGAGAGAGTGGTGGTGGTTCAGGAGAAACGGGTCAATGACTTGAGCCACAAGCGAAGGGTTTATTGAGACCGTGGAGACCAAAATCGAGTTATGCAATATGTATGACTAAAGCTGTCATATGCCGTTTGAGCGAGGCTATAGTATAGTTTTGGTCACGTTGCCATATATATATTCTTGATCCAATATATGGTTTCGCGGCTATGAAGATGAGCTATGAATTGCTTATAAAGGACGACGTTTATGGCTTGTTCGAAGAAGAATTAACTTATAAAATGTTAAAGAATTATTAATCATAAACATAAGATACATTATACAAAAAATAAAGCAGTAAGAACTTATGATTTCAAAACTTGAAATAAATATATAGAAAGAGAAACAAAGGTATGTATAAATTAGATATAGTTTACTTAAAAATGATATGTTAAATGGATTGCTAGTGGTTTTTTTTTATATAGTATACATATGCAAATGTATCGATGTCTCTGTTTGGTATCGACTGTTCTGCCCCAAACAAAACTCTTTGCAGGTAAAACCTTTGAAAACGAAACATGAACAATATATATCAACTTAAAGCAGCAGCGGCGACAGAGATTACATAAGTGAATATTGGGTCTCCTTAACCGAGTGAAAACACACAAGGTGAGTCTCCTCAATAATATATTAATATCATAAATTAATAATAATTCTTTGAATTACACAACATATATACACTACAAAAATAATAGGCATTGATAGCACATTAGGATAGCACGGTTTTCATAATTGCTATTAAAAATGAATTCGAAAATTTGGTTACCATATAATAGCATTTAAAAAATACTATTATTATAACAGCGTCTAAAAAACGCTAAGATAAAAAATCATTAAGCAGAAAAATAAAATAGCTTTGTGGGACACAATTTTTCTAATGGAACCATTACACTTAGCGAAATAATTGAAAAATCAACTTTAAAAACGTAAGAAATGACACTCTTGTCTATTTTTTCTCGTCTCTCTATAACCCTAAACTAGCCACTGCCTTCTTTTAACCCTATATCTGAAGGGAGACTCAGCTATCTTCTTTCTAGGGTTCAATATTACGTTCTGGTTATTAATCTCCAACCAATTCGCCGGGATTCTCCGTTCGTTGGCCACTACTGTCCCAGCTCCGAAATTCATCTCCTTGAAATCGCTGGAAAACTCGGTCATCGTGAGATCTCTCAGGTCCGTAAAAATTGGAGCTCCTCTTCACTCTGCGATACCTCATTTCAGAATTCTCCAATGTGGATCGCGATATCAATTTACATCATGTGGTATTCCATTCCTCTTCTCTTTCCCTGCGCTGGTTACCTTGGATTCATCTCTCCAATTCTCATTATATTTTATAGAACTCAGTTGTGAAAGCTCAAGCGACTGTTACTGAGCAAGCTCTGGTGGTTGTTGTTACAGGTTGACACGTGTGCTAGGAATGAGAGTGAGCTGGAGAATTATTTGAGAGGTTGGAACCGGTCTGATTTTTCGAGTTGCTGGCTTGGTCTGCGAGTTGATTGAGACTGTGTCTTCTATCTTTGATGCTTCATATCCTTGTAAGGTTTTATGCACATAAGGTGTTCGTTGATTTGTCTGTGAGAATAATAGATACTTTCTTGTGTTAACTTGTCTTCTGCTTTTTTTTAGCTAAACAATGGACGAACATCATGAGACCAATGATTGTAATATGAGTTCAGTGTGGTCCTTGAGATTTGATTATCCTTTTTAAACCGTAGATACATATTCATTGTTGCATCAATGTTCATGTGGATTCTTCCTAATGCGATATTATATGGATTCAACAATAATTTGCTTCATGGTAAGCCTGTAATTTCTAGGATTTACTTGATGTATGAGGAAATCTGTGTCATTTTCTGATTGCATCATGATTCTGCCTTTGAATTTTGTTTTATCGTGTTTTGAGCTTGGAGCTCTTGAATTAAAATCCTGTAAGAAGTCATTAGCTAGATTTCTCATTTTGTGTTCAAATATAGATTTTGAGTATCATTTGGTGTTTTCATTATAATTGTGAATTCTCTCTGGATCTTTCTTTGACTAAATGACTAAGGTTTAGCTTGCACAAGGGTATAGGTTTAAGGAGTATAATGATTTTCTAGGAACCAGATGGCACATGATGTTGCTAATTAATGGTCACCTCGTCTGTCCTGTAACTATGATCTGAAGATCTTTGTGGTCATAAGTTTAGTCTTGTTGATTAGGAGTGATTGGATTGTGGCTTGTGGTAGGATGCTTTTACGCTTGAAACATTTTAAATTTACTTTAATCTAGAGATTTATCTCAAGAAGTAAGGAAGGCTGAAAGTTTCTTTTATGGGGAACAAATACCAGGAACTTTTCCTTGTTGATATAAGCTTCTTTTGCTTCTGCAAACACTCTTTTTAGTGGAACTTGATTCATGAGAATAGGTGGTTGTTGGGATCTGATGGCAGATTAGAGAATTCTGATAGTAAAATCTCTGAGAAACTTCAAATCTGAGTGTAGGGTTTGAAATGCTCAAGTTAAATTGCAAATGATGGGTTATCTGATAAGTCATTTTCGTTCTCAACCATGGCTGCTGATAAAAATCAAGGTTGCTTTTGTATATTCTAGGTTTCAAGCATGTGACTTAGCGTACCATTTTCAAAGAGAAACACTTCATCAGCCACCACATTCAGACTTCTGTTTGAGTTCATCTTGGATCAGGCAAGTCATTAAATTATTATCATTCTCCTATATATTCATGTTGGATCAGCCAAACCAATCTTGTCCTATAGATTCAATTGGAGTCAGTTTAATTGGATTTTTAAAATTCGTGTTTATTTATTTAGGGGTTGCAGTGGTAGAGTATATCAAAGAGAAGATGAAGTTGTGTGGTACCCTGATGGTGATATGATGGTTAGGCATGAGTACAATCCACTTACTCCTTACATACCTGCAAGACCAGTAGCCAAGGCAGCAATGGAAGGTGTTAACGGTATGTAACATAACTGCAAAACTCAGCTTAACTAAATTTGTGTGCTTTTATAAACATATAAACATATATCTTCTAGACCAATTGGACTGTAATCCAGAATAATAATGGTTCAGGACCTGTGCATCTATAGGAGGAAACTGTAAACCAGGACAATAATGGTTCAGAACATATGCATCAGGTAATTTCATCAAATTTCTTTTCTCCATGTCCATAGTGGTTTGATTTAATGTTTTATTGAGATTCTTACAATGGAAGAGGGTAAAGAAACTAACTTCTCGTGCAGTTTTGTTTGGTTAATAAAGTACTTGTTCGAAAATAATTAGTAAATTGTATGGAACTGGGATTCTTGGATTCCTTGTGTGTTTGAAGTAGACATAATTCTTGATTAATAGCAATGATTTCTTATGGTTTTTTCATGTGTTGTGTTCTTGTTTTATGATTTTAGGTTCCTGAAAATTAGTACAGAAGGTAAAGTCCCAGTGCTGAAGTTTGATGAGTAATGGGTTCCGGATTTAGATGTTATAACATAAGCTTTGGAAGAGAAGTATCATGAGCCTCCTCTTGCAACCCCCCACCCGAAAAGGCTTCAGTGTAAGCCTTCTCGTGCTCTTGGCTGAAAATTATCTGACAATTTATTTTTGTAGTGGGTCGAAGATCTTCTCCACATTTATTCGTTTTTTCAAGAGCAAAGATCAAGGAGATGGAACTGAACATGCTTTATTAGAAGAGCTTAGCACATTCAAATATCAAGTATGTAGCTTGCTTCAAGAAGTTTGTCTTTGTTCTTATGATGTTAGTGTAAGACTTTGTATGTTGTTAGTATAAGACTTTCAATGATATTTTGTATGAATTATTTTGTCTTATATAATATCTGTGTTAAATATGTTTTTGAATGATTTATATATCCAATAAATTAGTTTCTGCAAAATATAATTCAAACAGGGTTCATAACAACACAGTATGATATTTACAACACTGCTACAAAAAAATAGATCATAGCATGAAAAATAAGTTATAATAGATCATAACATTAAATCGGTTCAGCTAAACCATTCCGGTTTAATTAAACCTATCATAGCCGTTTACGTAATGTCATAATAAAAACAATAAAAGCATTTACGAAAACTGCTATAAAAAGAGTGAATATGATAGTGGCCTTAAATAATGCTATAACATTGTTTGACCTATTATAGCTGGCGAAGACTTAGCACATATGATAACGCTATTATAGCTCTAATATAGCGCTTATCGTGTGCTAAGGATGTACGTTTTTTTTTGTAGTGATACCTAAGATAATTGTATCATTATCATGTTGTTGTTTTTCTTATATTCAAATATCTTACATGTTTTCTCTAATTTTTCGTATTTGAGTGTCATGTTGTTGTTTTCTCTAACCGGTTTATGGATCTTGTAGATCAAAGTTTTTGGGTGTCAGTAAAAACTGAGTGCACCAATAGTTATGAGAGACAAAGATTGACATATCAGACTAGATCAGGCTTTAGGAAATGAGATAACCAATCAAAACCAAAACCTCAAGACGTCTTACCGTACTAATGACTTGCTACAGTTATCCTGATTGAAGATGACAAATATTATTCACAAAATTAAATTCATCTAAATTCTTCAATTTTTCATTATTAGACCAAGTTTTATTTGTAGTGTTGAATTCATTTTGTCTGTCAACTTTCTAAATATATATTTTTTTCTAAAACAAGATTGCAAGACTGATAATATCTACTATCTAACATACTATTATTATGTGATTTATATTGTCTAAACTTCCGTGCTTATTAAATTTTGCGATAAAATCTCTTATCATAATTTGTTTTTACTTCTCCTAAAATAATAAATATTAATTTTGGATAAATTAATATTACTATAAATTATTAATTTATAGACATTGTACTGTACCTTTTTTTTGTCCTTATGCTACTTATATCATATCTAACATGGAATCAACAAGAGACATACTTTTTTTTTTTTTCTTTATACTAATAAATTAGCGTTTACTATAACAGAGAAACGTCGTTTCCGGGAATGCGAATCAGATTAAGTTCACTTTTAAACGCCAATATATGATATAGAAATTTATACGTAAAAAATAGGCATATATCCAATTTCCGTTTTGTGGCGGAGATGGATTCTTACCGGCCTAAGAAATTTTATGACCACATAATTTGAAAGGATCAGCCACGTCTTTGATTGATTAAACAATAGAGTTGTCTAGAATTAGATCACATGTTGAAGAACATAATAAAGTGTTTTCGTTTTGCTGGAAATGAACATGATAAAGTTATTTCTTTATATAGATGGATTCGAGATTTTTTATATATTAAGATATGTAGGTATATATGTACACACATTATATGATATGACTGAATATGCTTGTGCTCATCTGAAAATAGGGAAGCAGGATTGACCTAATGCATAATATTTCTAGAGATTGTTTCTTTTCGGATCTACCAAATGGAAATTGATTTGCATAGTGAAAAATAAGAAGAATATATTCGGGATAATATTCTAGAAATAGGAAAAAGATAGTATATAACATCTAATATAAATTTAAAAGATGTTTATATTAAAATATTGGATTAGCATCTCAGACACTTTGAAGTTGACATTTGCTGACGCCATTTCGCAGCAGCCAGTTAGGTTTCAAAAGTGCCAATGATATATTTCTTTGATTAATATATAACATCGTCTAAACTTTTCTTTAGTTTGTTGTTATGGGTTCGTGTGGCTCTCATTAACCGTAAAATAGTTATATGCTAATTCTTTCCTGTTTTCTTAATTTAATCGTTGATGATAATTTTTAATATCGTAAACTTGTGGTTTAATGTAATGGTTCGAGTTCGAAATAATATGCATCTTGACGTATGTAGAAAAAGGACCTTTTATGCCCTTATTATTTTTTGTTAAACTTTAAAGGGTTTTCTGCTAAAAAACCATCGAACTTATTAAAATTTGCAAGAATGACACTCAACTAAATGTTGTGCAGGTTAACCTATCGAACTCGAAAGTCACCCGCAATACAGCCACCCTGTGTATTGTCGACGTGGCACCGTCCATCTCTGTTACGAAAGTAACAGTGGGTTTAAAACGATTTCGTTTTAATAGTTAAAAACAACATTGATGTTTTACTTTTTGCTTGGTGAAGTGATTGTTGTTTTAAGTGGTCAAAAACAACATGATTTGTAAATCATATTAAATTAGTTTTAAAGAAAACTGATGTGGGGATAAAATTAAAATTATGACATCTTCGTGAATTATGAAATTTTCTGGGAAATAATTCATCTCTTTCAAATTATATAAACCCTAATTCTACAAACTCTTTGTTTTTCATTAATCTAGATAACAAATCAATGAATCTAATTTACAAAATCGATGGAAATCTTTTATGTATTCATTATCCTCTTCATTGACTTTTTCCTTTCATCTCCTTCAGATGCCTCCAAAGGTATCTTCCGCTAGGCATATCGATGAACACCCAAAACCCATTCTCAATCTTAGAAACCCCAGAATTCATAAAATCAACGAAAAAGAAAAAAACAAATAGGCGACAAAAAAAAAAAAAAAAAAAAAAACAAAACAAATTTTGCTTACCTTTGAACCAGAGAGTACCTCGTATGGGTCTCGTCGAATCCCCGGAGCTGACAAACCTTCCACCTTCTTCGTACTCATCTTCTCCGATCAAATCTTCGGCTTACTTATTTTAATTTACAATTGAAACTATAACAATACGACTTAAGGTATCTTGAGAAGAGGAATTTGAATCGGATTTTATGGAACTAAAACCTAGGAAAGAAGCAGAAACGAGGATCTAAAATCTCACCAAATAAGAAGAAATGGAGAAGACGATCGAGAAAGATGAAATGAAACAAGGATTTTTTGGACAAGTCAATTTTTTTTGTTTTCTAAATTTGTATCGCTAATTGGAGAAGAAGATTGAAGAAAGATAAAACGAAACAAAGGTTTCCTGGACAAGTAAATTTTTTTTTTACTCCTTTTTTCTAGATCTCAATTTTTTTTTTTAGATCTCAATTCTTGTTCTGTTCGTGTTGTTGTTGTTGGTGATAGCGACAACTATTAAGTTAGACTTAGTTAAACTGATTTGACTTTGGTAGACTTCGTCTTTTCCAGATGAACAAAAGTTGAAGCTGAAGAACTCGAAGCGAGAGAGAAGATGAACAAATTTATCCCCAAATCATTTTTTCCTAAAACTAATTTAATAGGATTTAAAAATCATGTTGTTTTTAGCCACTTAAAACAACAACCACTCCAACAAGCAACAAATAAAATATCATGTTGTTTTTAACTATTAAAACGACGTCGTTTTGAACTCACCGTTACTTTTGTAACAGAGATGGACGGTGCCACGTCGACGATACACGTAGTGGCTGTATTGCGGGTGACTTTCGAGTTCGATAGGTTGACCTGCACAATATTTAGTTGAGTGTCATTTTTGCAAATTTTAATAAGTTCGATGGTTTTTTAGCAGAAAACCCAACTTTAAAATATATTTTATCGTACAACTTTTACATAGTTTCTTTAACAAAAAAAAAACGTTTACATAGTAAATTGCACACTACAATTTATACTTTCGTTCTAAAACTGATGCAGCGAATAATTAATCTCTCTGCATCAAAAACATTACAATTCCTATTTTCGTTCTAAATAACCAAAGAGAAAAGAGTTTCCATTTATTCAATTATTGTTGAGTTTTGCAGTCTATATTTTTATGTCCATTCTCTAAAATTGTATGATAGCTTTTACATATAAAATATAAAAATTATACAGCTCATTAACGCTGAAATCATTGATGTATACCGAAAAGAGCCAAAAATACTTGTAAATTCTCTATTAGATTATATTAATGAAAAGAATGTGTTATATAAAAGACAAAATAAAATAAAAAAGTTACGAATTGGATGGAGTATCTAACAAAAGTTATGATTAAACCAAAATGGGTTGATATATATATATATATATATATATTTCCTAAGAGGAAATGGGTTAATATTTTTAACCAAAATCTTTTATATCAAAACTTAAAACAAACATTTGGAAATTTAGCAGAAATTAGACTCTGCAGTGATTAACGTTACTTTCGCTAGTTTATAACTCAGTCTCACATCCACAAACACAGACCATAAGCTAAATTTAATATAATTGGTGAGAAGATTAAATATATATATATATATATATATATGCTGGTTAAATAATGAATAATTATGCACATGAAAAAAAGCAGAAGCAAAAAAGAGGCATTTAATTTTATTTAATGAATAAAAACGGATAAAGACGTATCGATCGGAACTCTTATGGTTACAAAATAGGAGAAAGCAACTCGAGATACTATTACTAGGATTATGAAACATTCTTCTTATCCTAATCTTTCATCACTAGTTATAATTTAATACTGCACTGCAATTATATGATGTTATCATCAATGTGTCAGCTAACCAAACTTCAGAAAAAATATTCCTAAATCTTAAATTTATTCGGTCGGGTCGATACGTGTACACAATAAATACAGAAGGGATTAGAAATGGCTTACGTAATCTATTAAGATAGGTTTAACGAGTGATTAATTAATTAATATCACAAGGAAGAGCGTGAGTGGATCACTACCTTAATTTGATTGCTTAATACTATAGTCTGCAGTGGCACTTTTTTTTTCTTTTCATTTGTTTTTAGCAAAATGATTTTGAGTTAGAACAAAAGAATGAAACCAATAGGCAATAGCATATAATTGATGGATATTGGATTACAAAGCTTGGATATAAAATAATTAACAAGAATAATTCATGAAAAAGAATATGTTAGAAATATATAAAATTATATGGAAGTGTAATAAAGTCGAGGAAAGTGGAGACGGGTCATGCATCTAATATCTTATTGTTCCATACACACTTCTACTTTAAGCTCTTTAAATGATCATATTGTTGAAGCTTAATAGGTGAAGCATCACACTTAAATTTGTAGTGAAGTTAGAATTTCTTGCAACAGAAATGCTCCACAATGACTCTTTTTAATTTGATGTTATGGCACATAGAAAAGTTACAATTTTTTTTTATCAATCTTTTCATGGTAAACTGTACAAGAATACATTCTCACGTCATATCAATAATTTTGTTTGTAAGTTATCAGTTTGAGCTTTAATTAAATTTTTACGTGTATATATAAACTACGAGAGATGCCAAATATTGTAAAGTTGAAATTAATTTCTTGTCGTTGTCTAATGTATTGCCAAGTAAATAGACTATAGTATAGATAACTACTATATGTTGTTTATCCTATATAATTGTGAATGCAACAAAGAAAAAAGAAGAAGCACATCAAATGTTCTAAATGGCTGGAGTCTAATCACTTAATGAGGAATTTAAAATTAAGTAAAATCATATAAAGTCAACGCAAGTGCGCCAAAGTTTTTTTGCAACTTCCAACACAGAAAAGATGGGCTGAAATAGCATTCACCCTTTTGTTAATGTGCTGATTATATATAACTAGAATAGTAACCCGCGCGTTGCGTGGGATTCTAATATAAAAATGTTATAAAATTTTTAAATTATTTAGAAATATAAATAAATCATTAATTATAAATAGAATTATAAAGCCAATTCATTATTTTCACAAAACTTAGCAGATCTTAAAGTTAAAACCATTCGATTCAAAAATATTCTCAAACATATTTTTTTTTTATCACAATATAGACAAAACTACATTTTCACTCATGATAAACTACAAAGATTATGTATCACCCCTAATTGGATGTTTTATTGTGTAATATTTGAGTTTGTATTTATCATTCTATATTAGTTATTTTTAGTGTAACATATTGGAATCTTTTACTTAAAATATGAAGACTATAACACTTTCAAAATTTTCAAAAGTTTAAATGTTTTCAAAAAATCCAACTGTAACTTTTATGTTTATATACAATATTCAAAAAAAATATTGGTGTAGATATTTCTATTATGTGGAGAAAGTTAACTATCATTGTTATATAGTTTTTTCACATTCAATTTGTTAAATCCTTTTAACACTTTGATTACTAACATTATCTTTAAGTTTTTTAATTCTTATCCATTTTTTAATTGTTTTTTATAAATATTTTAGATTTATTTAATAAATATTAATAAACATGTATTAAGTAAATATTGTAAATTGTCTTTAATTCAAAAAAAAAAGTTGCTTACATATATTATAAGTATATTAAATTTGTGTTATTATTTTTTTACTTTACTTTATATCTTGAATCATTTTATTCTAGTGGTTGTGGGTATCTATAATTTTTCATTATTTGATCTTTCATTTCTTTATATTGTAATATCGTTTATATAAATTTTAATTTATTTTATCTTATTTTTGTGTTCACTCCCTCCCCATTATATTATGTTAATAAAAATATAAAAAATGTATTTACAAAGTGTTTTTTTTATATAATCAGTTTAATACTCTTTTTTTTTTTTGCTTTCATTTCTTTTATTATTTTTATTCTTAAATATCTTAATACTCATTAACTACTATATTTAAGTAATGCTAATGAAAAAAATTATTTTTACAATGTAATTAATTCTTAATAAAAACACAAAATAAAAAATATTATTTGATGACATGTTTTATTCTTATTGGATGGCTAAGATGATGATGTGTACACCCTAAATGGAGAGAGAACTCTCCTATTATATATATGATTTTTTTGATATTTCGGGTGTGTATTCATTTGTTTTAAGATTTTTGTTCTTTACTTTTTTTTTTGTCGCCATTTCGTTTGACATAGAGTAAAGAAAAGGACAAACAGTAGCATGATTGAAAATAACGTTCACATTTAGGGTAAATTACTATATACCGTGTGCATTTGTTTTTTGTTTTAATCATTTTCTAAAGATCAATTTAAGGATTAAACTCCTATCAAAATGTAAAAAAAAAACAATGTTAATTATGTAAGTACGATCAGGCCGTCTCAAAAATATCTTAGACCGCAGGCAAATGAAGTCTACATGGCCCTTTTCATATGAGTTTTTTTTTTGAATTTTTTAATCTATTTAAAATATATATATATATATATATATATATATATATATATATATATATATATATTGGCATGGATCTTAGGCAATATCTTATATTACCATGGACCAGAGACGAACATGAGTAAGATGATGCAATAACACAAACTTGTAAGAATTATATAAAATTCACATGTAAGCTACAACAAAATTTGACAGTTGCATCAAGATTAAGTTTCCGAAAATATGTTTTCACGTAACGGCATCAGTAGCAATCTTTTTCTAGTTTTAGTATATCCTTAAACTAAATATTTTTATATCTTTGTATTATATAAAACTTGATTTTCATAATGAGCATTTCCATTCAGAGTTTTTTTAACAAGTTACCTTCTATTAAAATATTAAAAAAAGTGAGAAAAAGAATAAGAGACATATTATTATTTCTTTATCAAAAAAAAATAAGCTTATTAAAAATTTATCTTTAAAATTGAAATTAAAATTAAAATATATAACTAAATCATGTAAAAATATTAATTTTTTAATGATAAGATACTCATGAAAAGTTTTAACCAATGTAAATGCTCTAATATTTTAATGATAAGATGTATTGAAATTATAATTAATGAAACTGAATCATTGAAGTGTGTAAGTCCATTAAAGTTTAACATTATCTTCATAAACTAAATAGAAAAACTAACGATTGGTAACTTTTGGACTAATTGGGCAGAAAAATGGGACCCACAATATTGAAGTAATAATTTTTTTGTATTTTTTACTTCGTTCAGATGATAATATTAACAGTGGAAACACTAGAAAATGTTCATGAAAATAAATGGTTAAATTGTGTATCGGAGAAGAATTGCAAGTATCTGGTGCAATGGCCACAAAGGGGTCACTAGAAAATGTTTGGACCCACTAATTGTAAATTTCATTACTTAAATTATCAGATTAGCCACTAAACTCCAATTGGCTTCGAAGTACATACGGATATATTGTGTATATATATCTATGAATGCATGTATTTGAAAGTGAAGTAGCAAACAAATATCCAATTTTTCAAAGAATGCATCTAAATGATTTTGTTTACCAATAGATTCGCTAATTTTTGTTAGATTCTTTAACAAAGAATAATAGATTTGACATATATTGTCTCAGACACATTCGATAAGAATCCAAGTGTCATTGATGGCCAGATCTCTACTTTATTACCATCTCATCCGACGGTCAATTTGATATTCTCAAAACAAATTTTTTTTGTCGAATTGTCATACATATCACATCTATTTTTTTTTTTTTTTTTTGACGGCTCACATCTAATTTATTTATTTTATTTTATTTTATTTTTGTGTGGGTTAGTCTCTCTTACGTGTGCTGAAACTAAAATTTTATAGTAACATGTTATATCAAAAAATGTCAACAAAAAAGAATTTCCAAATAAATTTTGACATAACTTTTTAATAGTTAAATTAATCATTTTTCTATTTTCATATACACTATTATTACATACGAAATTTAAAGTACTGTATGCATACATATATATAAGTAGGATAACCAAAACAAAAAGAAATTTAATACATTATTAACAGAAGAATCAAAATAGGAGAAAATAACAATATACGAGCGTTTAGAAAAATTTTATCACGTCAATTATTCAAGACTTAATAATAAAGTTAATAAATAAGACAAAAGTAGTGATGGATTATGAGTCGATTAAACTACAAATAATATCAAACTATGTAGATGCATATATATTAATGGATCATTTGTACTTGGTGCTCAAACTTATCCAATCTTTTATAAAATTTCAGCTCTCTCTTTTTGTTAAAGAAAAACTTTATCTTTATAAATGCCTATAAATACTTAATTCTAATGGTGTGGAATCTATATGGATTAGACAACTTAATTCTAATGGTGGGGAATATATAGATGCCTGTAAGTTAACTCTAAAAATTATTAAACCACGTTACATAGTATATGTTATAATGGTTTATTAGAACTTTGAGAACTTAGTTTACAAATTTTCTTAGCTACAAGTGGATAAAAAAACTCCTAAAACCTCAAATTGCTAAAAGTTTGATAAAGTATACAGCAATCTAAATAGGTGTATGATGATGTCAAATTATAAAAAATTAGTACACACAACAAATGCTTTCGCTGTCATTTTTTTATGATATAATAAGACAACGCATAGTTTAAGGAAATGTATTGAACTGAATATTTTTAAAAAATTGAATTTTAATGATTTTTTAGATGATTTGGTAAATTTTTAGTGAATTAAAAATTTTGTTATTAAAATTCTCTTAAATTTTACTTAAAACTATGAAATTTTAATTTTTGTATTTTTAACTAAGAAATTTCTTCAATTCTCTCCTAAAATTTTTAAATCAAATTCTAATAATGTTTTTAGTAATAGTGGATTTGATTATACATTTTACAATCACTAAACCAATAACACTAAATTTTAAAAAATATTAAAAATATTTTAAAATTCATATTTTAATAAATTCAAGTCTCTCTAACTATTCAGTCCCTACCCCTTTTCTAAGTCAACCGAATAAGACGTGGGAAAAATTGTCAAATGGAGATTTATTTTTATACGGAAGAAAACAAAAAGAAAAGATAAAAGTAATTAAATCAAGTTCCGTCAATAAAATTGTGAAATTACGTCAAAATTTCCGACTAAATTCAAATAAACTATGATTATGATCTTTTCACTCTTCCACCAACGTAAATTACGAATATAATACTATCATTTTCTTTCATATAATATGATACAAATACACATTATAATCCATGGGACCCACTTGTACATGATTTCACTCAACTCTCCCACACTATAAAACCCTTCTCCCACTTCCTCATCTTACTAATTCTTCACACAAATACAATTTTACAAACTCTTTCATATTCACATAAACCAAACTAAAACCATGATTCCGGCGGAAATCACCGGATATTTCCAATATTTATCTCCGGAATTCAATATTGTAAACATGCCTTCATCTCCAACCTCTTCATCTTCCTTAAACTACTTAAACGATCTCATCATAAACAACAACAACAACAACTATTCCTCATCATCCAACGGTCAAGATTTCATGATAAGCAACAACTCAACTTCAGACGAAGATCATCATCATCATCATCATCAAAGCATCATCATACTCGAAGAGAGGAAACAGAGAAGGATGCTTTCAAACAGAGAATCAGCAAGGAGGTCGAGGATGAGGAAACAAAGACATCTAGATGAACTCTGGTCTCAGGTGATAAGGCTTCGCAACGAGAACAACTGTCTTATAGATAAGCTAAACCGTGTATCAGAGACTCAAGATAGCGTATTGAAGGAGAATTCTAAACTCAAAGAAGAAGCTTCTGATCTCCGACAGCTTGTTTGTGAACTACAAGCTAACAAGAACAAAAGCAACAACAACCACAGTTTTCTAAGTGAGTTCGAAGATGTTTAGTACTTCTTCAAATTGCATCGGAGTGACAGAGGTTTTGGGTTTGTGTTATTCTCTGTATATCAACATGAAAAAGATCGAGGGATTTTGGGTTTTGGTTGTTTCTCGAATATATATATATATATATATTTGGTATCGATCATATATTATATTATCTACATATATATATTGAAGCTAAATAATCTAACTTATAGTTCTTGAGCATAGTCATGTTCTCTAACTCTAATATATATATAATATATAATTTTAATGTAAAGAATCATAATCATACACATACCGGTAATATATTAATACATTATACATTACATATCTGAATCAGACAATCTGTTTTCTACATATATTGGTAATTTAATATAATGTTGTTTCACCGGATTTTTTTTTGTCAGTTCCACAGTTTCTTTGTTTAAAAAAAAAAAGGAAAACAAAAAAAAACTACTGAGAAGTCACGTAATTAAAATTCTCTGTTAGTCAAGCTGAACCATGAAGGACGCCCTCAGGTTACCCGAGTTGCGACAATGATAGGGTGGAAAGCTCCACCGAGGGATTGGGTTAAGCTAAACACGGATGGAGCTTCTCGGGGATACCCGGGTTTAGCGACAGCGGGAGGAGTGTTGCGGAACAGCGACGGAGACTGGTGTGGTGATTTTGCGCTTAACATCGGACGTTGTACAACACCTTTGACGGAGTTGTGGGGTATTTACTATGGGCTATACGTTGCGTGGGAGAGAAGAGTCACGCGCTTGGAGTTAGAAGTAGATTCAGAGCTGGTGGTTGGTTTTCTTACGACAGTACGACAGGGATAAGTGAAACACATCCGCTGTCTTTCCTGGTACGTTTGTGCCATGGCTTTATATCGAAGGACTGGATAGTCCGGATCTCCCATGTGTATTGGAAAGTTAATTGTCTCGCCGATGGATTAGCTAATTATGCGTTCTCTTTGCCTCTTGGTTTTCATTCTTTGGATTCAGTTCCGCCTATTGTTGTTTCAATATTTAGCGATGATGTTATCGGGTCTGCGCGTCCTAGACGAATTCGTTTATAGTTGTTTTTCGTTTATTAATAAAGTATGGAAGACTAGCTTCTCCCATGGTTAACCAAAAAAAAAAAAAAAAAAAATTCTCTGTTAGTCGCCATGTTACCAAATGAGAATAATTAACCTATATAAACTCATCAATATTACCCACAAAATAATGTTTAAAGTATATATTCTGACATTAGAACTTCGAACACGTAAGAGATTTATAAATTATAAAAGAGTGACCGGAGTAGTATTCTACATTATCCACTAGTATTTACCAATTCACCACAGTGTTAGGTTTAAAAAAAAAATAGTATCACAAAATGTTGATTAATTATGACAACCTCTGTTAATAAATTTGGAGCGTTTCTCTTCGCCGCATAAATACATTTGCATAGTTGCATTGTGCATCATTATAAACATTGATGGCTAACAAGAAAGAAACACAAAAGATTGCTTAAAATGGTGGCCCTTCTTATATTTAAAAAAAAAAAATTGAAATCTTATACATTAGCTACTTTTGGTTAAAGAAATTTAATCAAATACTTAATCATTAGAATTTTATTTTCTTATAGCTTTTAGCTAGCCACATTTCTTTCTTAATTTTTAGTTTTTTTTTTTATATATCCATTTAAAACATCACTCTGAGTGTGACAAACCCACCAAGAATGTTTTTCTTGAATTTCACCTGGCGCATTACTATTATGTAAAATTTGAGCCCGCACTAAATCGTTATCGTGATATTAATTGTTTAATTTTATTCTTTTCCCAAAGATTTTATTCTTTATTATAACTTTTGACCTAATTTAACGCAGATGGGTAGTAATAGTCTTTGTTTATAAACTGCATCTATTTTCAACCACAAGCTTCACATATATATATATATCCTCCTCTTAGATTAATGCTATTACTGACCGATTTTAACCACATATAAACGATATCATCCTCGGAATCGCAGCTTAAGATTTGGTCGAATTATCTACAGAAAAATATCATAAATATATATATAAGAATAGTATTTAAGAATCGGTTTTGGACCTAGACACAGTACTATATACAGACTACAGTAGACACCAATCACCATGATCCTTCTATTCAAAACGTCAGTCATATTATAAATGATTCCAAACAAATATTCGTGTTCTGTAAAAATTGAACCAAATTTGATGATGACCCATTACATTGTCTAATTCAAGATTTATTCAAGTACATATTAGAAACTGCTGAATATAAAAGAAATTATTCATACTTTATAAAAGAAACAAATTATGGTTGATGAGTTAAGTTGGAAATTAATGAAATAAAGAAGTCAAAATTTCAAAAGGGAAACACAAGAAGACGACAACGAATGGTGGAGGCTCTGGTGATAGTGCCTGCCAACAACAATCTCAAAGCATAGAACGTTTTCGAGACTACTAAAGAAAAATACAAATTATATTATGCATACGTAACGTTCCGCAAGCTTTCTTATAATTTGTGGACTTATAATTTAGAAATTGGTGATGTGATCATTTTTTGGTCTATTAAGGTTTTGGTTTGCTAGATAACCAGAATTAAGGAAGTCAAATATTTTTTATTTTATTTTTATTGACCTCGAAATTCAGATTGAAATCCTAATTTCCGTGGATCTAAAGATAATTTTTAGATTTCTTTTTGTAAATATTCCTTATTTTAAATAGATTCGAACTTGTGACGTTCTCGTCAGTGGTCTAATATCTTTTAAATAAACCATTAGACAAAAAGTTACTTGGTAGGAAGCAAAATAATTGACGTATGGTTTTTAGTCCTACGTTTCGTTGTCTCCGATTTTGAAAATATTGTTTTGTGGATCATAAATGCTTCAAGCAATATGAAGCTCAACGTTTAAATGTTTATAAATTTAGTCAGCTTATTTGATAAAATCTCTTGTAGTTATAATGGTTGCATGTTAAGTGAAAAATAGTAAAAGTAACCTTACTAAAGAAACTAAACTATGACTATCCTCCCGGCCGAGCAGAGCATTCCCGATCCGTCAAATTCCAGAACAGATCCAAGAGAAGGCATGGTCTTTAATTACATTATAAATCAACATTGTAGTGAAGACTAAAAGCTCAGGACTACTAATAATGCCCAATGACGAAGTGGGTCTCGAGTAACCAACCTTTTCTCATTATTATCCACAACAAGAAAAAGCTTGCTTTGGGACATTTTGTGTGAACCAGAATGTTCTATAACACCATCCAACCCAAACATTCCCTAAAATCATACTCCCTCCAATCACAAATAATTATCGTTTTACTAGTTTTTACGTAGATTAAGAAACGTTGTAATTTGTTATTATTGCCTTTACTAATTAAATATATTTACATTTTTAATTTTATTTTATATTTACATTTTTAATTCTGTGGAGGCTATAATTGATATTTTTGTGTAAAAATGACCTTAATAAATGTAAACGACACTTATTTAGAAAAAAGAAAAAACTCTAAAACGATAATTATTTTAGATAGAAGGGAGTATCTATTTCTTAAATTAGATTATTTGGAAAATAATATTTTTTGTAAAAAACAAAATCTAATTTTTGCAAATTTCCACGTTCTAAAGATGCAGAACTGAATATATCTAGCTACATTTAAATTATATCAAGATGTGACTGGTAACCCTTTTTTTGATTAGTAACTTTGTACTAATGTGAATTACTGAATTATGAATTATGTGATATTGTGATACAAATATACCATTTTTTGTTGCAACTAATCATAAAAATGGTGCTGACAAAAAAAAAAAAAATCATAAAAATGGTTTCTAAACATTAATGAAAATGATTTTTTTTTTTTAATAAACGAGTTCTGGACCTTTGGCTCATAATCTTCTATTCGATACCTGGAGCCAGCGTTTAATCTATTCCTATTTAAAGAATGTCTCTCCGTACTAATAGAAATTTGAATCCGGAGTACAAATAAACCAACTCTTTTATGTTATCACTAGACCACCACCTCATTGATGAAGTCGATATTTTCAATAGCTATCTTTTTTTTCTAACGTCAAAGGAAATAGATAGCAATATTTTCAATCGCTTTTTTCTGTTAAAAATCTTGTACCAAACACTAAATATTTTTTTTCTAAAAATAAATCATACACCATAAAACTTAAAAAGAAAATTTCGAATTAAAAAAAAAAAAAGATTATCATTAATGTATGGATCGTATAATTTCCTTCCTTTTGAGTAGATAAATAATTGAAAACCAGAGAAAAAAAAAGAAAAAGAAAAAAGAGAGCCCAATGAAAAGAAGGATTAGTAAATCCTAAAGGCCTAAAAGGCCCTTAGCTCAAAGAAACATACATTCGATTCTCGAGTAAAATTTTTGATCCAATCAAGAAACTCATTATTATTGTAATAGATTCAATCAAAAATTTCGACTACTAAATCTTAACTTAAAGCACTCAACTTTATCTCTTTCTCTTTGCTCTTTGCATCTCTGGTCAACCCAAACAAAACTCAGAACGAGATTCGTAAATCCTTATGTAAAAAAAAAAAAAGAGAGAAATTTTCAGAGATGGGTCTTTTCGAATCTGTGAAATCTCTCGATTGGGAATACGAATCGTTCCCATCTTATCAGGATTTTGGGTTTTTACCTCTTTTTGCTCTCTTCTTCCCTTCAATTCGATTTCTACTCGATAGATTCATCTTTGAGGTAAAAAGAAAATTTATTCTACTTTTTTTTTTCTTTTCTGTACCTTTGGTTGTTTAGATTTGTTGTTTCTGCAATCGCATTTATTTCTGTTTTTTTTTTTCATTAAAAAAAAAAAACATCACTTTCAGATTTTCTACTTTAAGTAATGACACTTCAGACCAATCATTACTCTTGACTCATGTCTCTGTTTATAGATTTTGGTCTGTCATTATGTTTTGTAAATGCAATGTAGATTGGGATGATAAATGTTTTAAGGTTTTGTTACATTGGTGTTTTGTATGTAGAAATTGGCAAAGATTTTGATCTATGGAAAGAAGAATTCGAGTGAGAGTGAAAACATGAAAGAAAGGAAGAAGAAAAGTCGAAAAGTTCGAAAATTTAAAGAATCAGCTTGGAAATGTATTTACTATCTCTCAGCTGAGCTACTTGCTTTATCTGTGACTTATAATGAGCCTTGGTTTTCAAATACTCTCTACTTTTGGATTGGTCCTGGTGATCAGATTTGGCCTAATCAACAGATGAAGTAAGAGAGTTTTGTTTTCAATTGGTTTTGGGGAATTTTGCTAAGTTATGATCTCTGTTTATTAATCTCTTTTGTTGTGTAGGATAAAGTTGAAGTTTTTATATATGTTTACTGCTGGATTCTACACATATTCTATATTTGCTTTGATCTTTTGGGAAACAAGACGATCTGATTTCGGAGTTTCGATGGGTCATCATATCACAACTGTTATCCTCATTGTCCTCTCCTACGTTTGCAGGTAACATTTTGTTGTGGAGAAAATGATCTATCTTTAGTTTTTGATCTTTGATGTATGTTTTTTTTCTCGATATGTTGATGATGATGATTAGGTTCTCTCGTGCTGGTTCTGTGATTCTTGCACTTCATGATGCGAGTGATGTGTTTCTTGAAGTTGGGAAAATGTCAAAATATAGCGGAGCTGAAAGTATCGCAGCCTTTTCGTTTGTTCTTTTCGCCTTGTCTTGGGTCGTTTTACGTCTCATTTACTATCCGTTTTGGATCCTATGGAGCACAAGGTTTGTTCGAATATTAACCTTAAGCATTGTGTTTCTTGAAATGTTTTTAGTGACTCTTTTTTTGAGATGTGGTTTTGTGATTTTGCAGCTATCAGATTATTAACACTGTAGACAAAGAGAAGCATCCGATCGAAGGACCGATCTATTACTACATGTTTAATACTCTTCTTTTTTGTTTGCTTGTTCTTCATATTTTCTGGTGGGTTTTGATTTACCGGATGCTTGTGAAACAAGTTCAAGAACGAGGCAAGCTTAGTGAAGATGTTAGATCTGGTATGCATTGAAACTTCCCATCTTCTACAATAACTTTTGGGACCTTTACGAAAGTTTATGTCTTTTTTGCAGATTCTGAAAGCGACGATGAACACGAGGATTGATTGCTCTGTTTCTCAACCAAAACAGAGTTTTGAGAACAGATTTCAAAACATCAAGTATGATTCGTTTTTAACAATTGGTTCATCTTCCAGAGGATCATAACCGGATCAAACCATTTTAAACGGATCGGTTATTTCAATCAGAATTTTTCGAGTTTATTGATTTCTCCAAGTTTGAGCAAATTCAAGATTTTGATTAAACACTCTTTTGTTTCTTCTTCTATAGTTTATGAACTTAATTTATGCTTTTGCAATCACACATTTCCTTGTATCATTGAAAATGTCATCACAAATTAGTTCTCTCAGGAATCAGGATAATTTAATATTATTGGAATTTTCTCCTATTTTCTTTGTCTCTACTCTCTATTATATTGCATAATTTGATAAACACTAAATTACGATCAAATAGTTATTTTGTATGATTACTCTCTTTTTTTTTTCTTTTTTTTTTTTTGCAGTTTTAACATTATACACAGACAATTCATTTGAATTAACCAATGGTTTATTTGCAAGAAAAAAATAAAAGAATAATGAATAATCAGCATTTACTTAAGCGCACATTAGAGAAGATGATAAGCGCACAATAGAGTCAGGCCCTTGAGATTTGTTTTGGGGTTTTAGCTTTTGACGCTGGCTTGGTCGAGAAGACTACAAACACCATAAGAAGCAAAAAAAAACTCTATTTTTGTTCGTTAAACATCGATTCAATTGCATAAAGGTACGTCTTTTATCACTTCCTTCTCTACACTTAACCCTAAATTTTTCTGAATCGCCACTAGCTTCGATTCTTATACATCTTCTTTCAATTTGATTACTCTCTAGTTTGCTTCACGGACTCTTAAATTGTATAAAATTTTGAGACTTTACTGGAGATTTAAGTTTGAATTTTTATCATATTCTTATGAATTTGAGTTTGAATCTCTATTTTGTTTAGTATATTGTAAAAAGATTTGATTTTTGTATATCAGTATGATTCGAATGTTTGGAAAAAGAATCGATTTTTCTGTTTCCGCAGTTGGAACTGGAGATTGAATATAGTTAATAAGATAAGATCTGTACTAAGTTTTTGTTCTACAGTCTCTTAAGTTAAGTTAGTTCTTTGAATAAAGATCTGTGATTCCATGATTATTATTATCTTTTGTAGGTAATGGATATAAACAATGTAGGTAGATGAGTTATCTTGAATTCCCAATTTGTATTAATCGAATTGTATGAATTTAGTTTGATCGATTAAAGTCGACTTCTTTATAGGATCTTAGAGCTACCTTAAGTTGAAGAATGTTCGATATATGTTTAGATGATTGTTATCTTCTTCTTTTTTGCATTGCTTGTGGAATATAAGACGAGTCGATGTTCTTATATGTCCACGAACCAACATGTCTGCGTTAGATTTGTATAAATTCGATTTGATAGACTAGTCCTGTGTCGGTATCTCTCGAATCTCACTCACAGGAGTGTGTTACCTATGCTTTGGTCTTTTCATGGTTATCTAAGTGCCTAGTGTTAGCTAACTGAATCTTTATTCTTTAATATTTATGTTGGTACAGGTTTGTGAGATTTTGATACAAGCTCAGAGATGGAAGATGTACTTACTGAGAATCCTCCACCTTCAAGATTCTTTGAAGAAGAGCTTAACAACTTCGTTCCGCCACCTGAATCACTTCCGTCTCCTTTCATCGTATTCTCAAATCCGAAACCCGAACTCCCTCTCCGACCATCTCTACTCGTCATAGCCATATCCTCGCCTTCCCTCTATATCTTCCACAATTTACCTTCAAAGACTCTCATTGGAAGTCTCATCATACCTGAAGTCCTGTTTTCTGGAAACACCATGGAACCTTCTTTAGAAGACAAATCTTGCAACATATATTCCTTGAGTAGCACCGATGATAAAAACTCGATCCTCCTTGTCTCTGTTCAGCTTCCGGTATCTCCTGAACGGTCTAACCTAGTCTCAAGATTGCTCATTGGACAAGACATTATCCCCGAGCGGGTTATAATCTTGGATTCCATTCAGAGCCGTAACTTCAGAGGTAAACTCTCACAAGACGAAACATTGGCTGCTAAACTCGAGACATCAGCTGAGAAAAAAGCAACAACTCACTTGGTGAATCTGGATTACTTCCCATCAGGGAGTGTAATCGATGGTCTAAGTGCTTCACTTTTGAGCCGGTGTCAGCTAAAGAACATAAGAGGAACATTGGTGATCTCATGGCCTGAGTTTGGTCCTTCCGTGATAAGATTTGTGGGAGCTCTGCTGAAGAATATTGTCCCGAGTTTGGATGTGGCGAGTCTGAACAAAGATCTGGAGAAGAATTCCTCAAGAACAGGTCTTAAAAAGGATGCTTGGTTTGACTCTGATCTATATACATAGATTCAAAGGCAGCTATGGAAACGTCTCAAAAAAGTTGGTTCTTGTTTTGCTATGTAATGCTTAGTTTTTCTTGGATAAAAAAAACAGAGACCTTATTAGGTGTGTGTGTGTGTGTGTTGTTCTCATTGCAAAAACAGTTTTTGTTTCATTTTAGTCAAAAACAGAGAAGAGATCAATTGGGCTATACAGTATCAGTGTACACACAAAGCATTGGGCTAGCAACATAAGCAAGCCCAGACGACAAGCCCAATCTTCAGCATTTAATAAGAAACGTGTTGTTCAAGAAAAGGAAGATAAGAATTCATTAGGGTTTAAGAAGAAGAAAAAGACGATCCATCATCGATGGAGGAGAAGAAGAGCCACGAAAGAGGAAGAGAGGTGATTGAGATCACAACAAACAATGATATGTTAGAAGAAATTATGGTGAGGCTTCCAGTGAAAACCCTAATTCGAATCCAAATCGTTTCTAAACACTGGAGACTTATGATAACGTCCAAGTCTTTCAAAGAAAGATACAAACTGCATCAGAAAACCCTTGAACCTAAATTTCTATGCAAATATTATAGAAAGTGGAGAGAAAACAAAAACTATTTGTTATGAAAAACTTCACTTCTTTACGTGCTCTTGAAGCTACTCTAAAGTTTCAAAAACATAAGATATATATATATGCTTAGATGATTGTTACTTCTTTTTTTTTCTGCATTGCTTGTGTACACATAAGATGACTACTGCGTTTTGATTTAGTTTTTTTTCAGTTTATATGAATTTGCCAGCTCTTCTTTGGAAGTTAGAACATAAGATATTCGATCCTAGGAATGTTATATTTTGGTGCTTCCCTGTTGGGTTTTGTAGTAGATAATGGATAAATTTTCTAAGAGATATAATTTACCCAAAATATATGTCTTTATGACACCAAAACCTGTACAAGATCATAGCATACAACAAAACAAATACACAAGTTTATATATATATATATGTTTATGACAAACCCAAATCGATATTTTATTTCTCTTGTGTCATCTTGGACCTGACAACTCCATGGCTTGAACCAACACTGAGGAATCATCTGTAAGATCCGAATAACGTTCCGAGGAAGAAAACTCGTTAGGTTTACTGTAACTTCTATTGGTTTCTCCTCTCTGAGAAGAAGCTTCCCATTTCTCAACAAGACCATCGCCTTCAAGCATCCTCACAACTTCAGACATTTTAGGACGATGAATAGGAAGATACTGTGTACAAAGCAAAGCCACTTGAACCATTTCTTCAACTTCGATTCTATCGTAGTTGCTCTTCAAATCCTTGTCTACTATCTGTTCTAGCTTCTTCTCTTGTTGTAGTTTCTTAACCTACAAGTAACCCAAAGAAAAAAAAAACCCTAGAAATGAGTGACTTTAACCTAATTGAAACAAGAAGATAAGTTTTTACTCTTTCACTTCATTTACCCAATCAAGAATCGCTCCTCTTTGGTTTGCTGCTTTCCCAAACTCAAGAGCTCTCAATCCAGTAATCAATTCGAGAAGAAGAATACCGAAACTGAACACATCTGTCTTCTCAGAAGATTGTCCTGTTGATAGATATTCAGGTGCGATGTGACCTACCGTTCCTCTCACGGCGGTTGTCACGTGCGACTCCTCGTGATCTAAAAGCTTAGCCAAACCAAAATCTCCAACCACCGCTTCACAATAATCATCAAGAAGTATATTCGCAGCTTTGACATCACGATGAATGATCTTTGGATCACATTGTTCATGCAAATACAATAACCCTCTTCCTGCTCCTAATGCTATTCGCTTTCTTGTGCCCCAATCCAATACCGGTTTAGCTGTATAACACACAAATCGTAAACCGGTTCAACTATATGAAGAAACTAAAAAGTAAGAGATCGTTCCTAGTTATTACCTTTGAGACGAGAAGCTACACTGCCATTAGACATGTAAGGATAAACAAGAAGCCGTTCAAAGGAAGTAGTACAGAAGCCATAGAGGCGGAGGAGATTCCGGTGAACGGCGAGGCTTATCATCTCAACCTCTGTCTGAAACTGAATCTCTCCACCTCCATTGTTTATATCTTTCAATCTCTTCACCGCAATGATAGTTCCATCTTGAAGACGACCTTTATATACATTACCAAACCCTCCTTTTCCGACAAGATTCTTGCTGCTGAAGTTACTTGTTGCAGATTGAAGTTCTTTGAAACTAAACCTTCTTAGATTCCCTAAACATACTTCTTCCTTGTTTTGATCTGTAGAAAAAAAATCCAAAATTCACACACACATTGGTTTGGTTTTTGCATTCAATAGTTTGTGGTTTTAATAAAAGGGATTTGATTTTTTGAATGTGAAGTTTTCTTTTACCATTTATGTCAAAGAACAATACTTGTTGGTTATGTCTTCTTCTCCACCAAAGAAGAAAACCAAAGCCAATGATCAACAAGCAAACACATGTAAGGCTTAAACCAAAGGCTATCGCGATTTTCCGGTTTTTTGTTTCTCCTTTAGATGATTCATCTAAAAACAAAGAAAAATCAAACTCATGTTAGATTACATTCTCTAGAATTCTAAGCTTACTATATTTTATTTTTTTACTTTTAAAGATTGAAATTTTTTATTTTACTTACTTTGAGAACTGTTCAAGGTAAGTGACATTGGCTTAGGTTGAGTCCCATTACAGTCTTTCTCTGTTCCAGTTGGACAAATCTGAGGATTTCCCATAACACTGTATAACAAGTAGAAAATATTAAATTAAAACTATATACATAAGGTAACGTATAAATGTGGATAAATTGAAGGGAAAAGACAAGAATATTTACAATTTACCCTTGTTTTTGGAACAGGGTAAAAAAAGAGCAGACAAATATTCTTTTTCAAAAACAGACTTACTTGAATGTTTTGGCAAGTGATCTTGGAACTGGTCCACTCAAGTTATTGTACGACAAATCCCTGAAAAAATAATTGCGAAATATATCAAATATATATATAGAAAGCAAGTAAAGAAAAATGAAAAAAAAAAACAGAACGTACAAAAAAGTAAGTTGGGTCATGTTTGCCAATGAGCTAGGAATTGTTCCTGTCAGGCTATTATTATTCAACCTCCTGTTCCACAATTTTCAACACAATATAATCCATAAATAAAAATTATTATATATCATACAGAAAAGATTTGGATAAATGGGTAAAAACTTACAAGTACTGAAGATTTTTGGAATAAGAAAGAGTCAATGGGATTTGGCCAGTGAAGTTATTGGTAGAAAGATCAAGTGTTTTGAGTTTCATCAATTTCCCAATCTCATGAGGGATATGTCCTGTTATATAATTGTTTTGCAATAGCCTGAATCCAAAAAAGATAAAAAAAATAAAAAAAAATTAGAAAATTAATAAGAGATGAAGAAAACAATCTTTTTTTTTTTAATATTTAAAAACACTTACACACTCTGAAGATTTGTTAAATTGCCAATACTTGATGAAAGAGTTCCTGACAAGCTCTGGCTTGGAAGTCCTCTACATACACACATAAGAATGTAAACACATGTTCTTATGTATGTGTGTGTGTGTGTGTAAAAGTGCTTACAAGTTTATGACAAAACCATCAGAAGAACAAGTGACCATGTTCCAGCTACATGGATCAACTGCTGTGTCATCCCAATTCATTAGAACTCCATGAGGATCAATCAGTGAGCTTTTGATTCCTATTAAGGCAAGAACTAAAGAGGAAACAGAAAAAAAAAATAAAAAAAAAAATCCATGTTTCTAGGAAGGAAAAATATAAAAGAAATAGTGAAAGAAAGAAGATTTTGTTGATGAATATTACCTTCAAAGTTAACACCTTTGTCTGTGAGCTCTGCAGAGGAAGAAGAGAGGAAAAAGATGAAGAAGAAGAAGAAGAAGATTGAAGAGAACAAACCATAACACTTTTTCACTTCTCTTCTCTGTATCATCTTTGTTTGAATCAAAACTTGTTTTTCTTGCATTCAGACTTGGGAGTATTAATAATCTCTATAAGGTACAGAATTTGAGGTTTAATTATTTTGTATAAGAAATATTCTTTTTTTACCAAATCTTTGTCTGGAGGTTATCAAGAAAATGAAGGAACAGAGGATTTTTGGATTTGGAAGTGTTTGTGACTGAGAGTGAAAGAGAAAGTGAGAGATTTGTCTGCCAATTATTAACTTATGGTCTTTAGATTGTAAACTGGAAAAGGCCAGGGAGAAAATCGGGTAATGTTTTTTTTTCTTTTTCTTTGGTTTTTATTGTTTTCAATCATGTGAGAAAACATAGTTCTATAATGTTGGACTACTGTATGTGTTTTCATTTATAAGCCAATAGGGTTATCAATGAAAAATTTCTAAGTTTATATATATATATATATATTTTTATCAGTATGAGAATAGAAAATATGTCTTTAAAAATAAAAGAATATATACAAATACTAACATTTTTTAGTAATAATTAAAAAATACAGTTGACTCAAAATAATACAAAAATACAAAATGTTTTAGTGGACAATAAAAAAAATTTATATATAGAGAGAGAATGATGAAATATTATATAAATAAGATTTTTTTTTCTTTTTAATAAGTAACTTTAGTTTGTTTAATCATCTCATTTGACCACTTTTAGTTTTGTATTTTTTGCTTGAAGGAAGAATAAAATTTGTATCGATCATCAATCAACTAACTATCTTAAAATGAATAATTACGTTTTCTAAAATGTTATTTGCTACAAAATCTTCTATAGTGGTGTATGGACTAATGAGTGGATCGATTGGTTTATATAAAGGACGATGTTACTATATCAAATCCTCTCTAGGAAAAGAAAATTGATTGGTTAATCACCATTAATTTATTGTGTATGAAGCTAATCCATTCAACCTTTTTAAAGAGTGTTCGATAATTAACAATGCCTCGATTGGTTGTAGACTTGTAGCCGTTAGTAATGTAGTTTGTGTTCTCGGATCTAGGACGGCAAAAGACAACAACTTTGGAAACTTTAGGATAGAATAAAGAAATTATAATCGTAAAATAATCAATTAGAGCAGGTAAAAAGTGAATTCATATGGTAAGCACCATTAATGTGTTACTTATTTTAGGCATACATTTTTCCAGGAAGAATAATAAGGTGGCCTCGAACAAAATAAAGTGTGTGAAATTATTTGTATGTAACGCAATTTAAATACACCATGAATTATATAGTGGGACACTCGTTGTGCCAATATGACGAGTGGATTTTTCTTTTTCTTTTCCTTTTTTTAATGACTCGCTTTTCTTTAATGACTTGCTTTAACTCTGTTTTTATTCCCACTCACCCCCTTAATATTTTTTAATATCTTGTATTAAGAATTTGTTCCTTAAAAAAAAAATAAAAAAATTTCCCTCTCTCTAAAATTTTCTCTAAATTTATTTAAGGTTTTTTCAACCATTTTTATAAATCATGAAAATATAAGTCTCTTGTATATGTTTTTTTAGATGACATAACATGTGCTATTGTCAAATGGATGATTTTTCTCGTCATGTTGAATTTAGAGGTGGAATGTTAGAAGGTACTTTAACAAAAATTATATATTTTCTCTGTTTCATACTAATAAAAATATTATATTAATAAGAAATAGATTAAAAATTTAATTATTTTCTTAATATGTGTCAAAAAACTTTAAACATACTTATAATAAAATTAAGGAATATATATTAGATGATAAAAACTACGGTCACAATGAGATTAAAAAGAGAAAACTACAGAACCCGAAATGCCAAAACAAGAACCAACGATTGACAGCTTAACAAAAACTGGTCCAAAAATATAGTTTAACAAAACCGACAAATTCAGTTAATAACAATAATAATGTCATTTATTGACATCAAAGAGCCTCTTTTTTTTTTATCCTTCAATTAATAATTATGAAAAGCATAATTTTTGTTTATAACATAGTTATTTTTATGTATACATCTAATTTGTTAACAAATCTAAATCATAATCCTGAAGTTCTATGCACTAATTTCTATTTTATAAATTAAATGAGCTTACAAAATTAACATATTACGGAAAAAATATTATTTCCATAATAGTCAAATAAAAATATGTTTTCCAAAAGTTGGTTAAATCACATTATTGCTATTTTAAAAAAAAATATCAAATTATTGTTTTAATTTTATTTTGAAAATTACTTGAATGGTTATACATGATATAATGATATTTATAATATTTAATTTCGAAAACAACATTTACTTTAAAACTGAAAGAAATAATATCAAGTTTTTTGGTACTATAGTTTTCAATCACATAATATAAACACTTCAATTATATTTGTATATGATTATTTTGCAGAGTCTAGTACTTACAAGTTACTACTGCACAAGAAAATATTGGTGCGCGCAACTAATCCAACAACGACTAATCAAATAGATAAACAATAAAATATCGAAGCTTAAATTATTTAGAAACACTTAATAAACCAAATATTTTGTACACAGTGATAGTCAACAGACAAGTCACTTTTGAAATCACAAAAGCAAAAACAGCTTTATAAAGCAAAAGCTGTTCTCCTCTTTGTTAATCATTACTTCAATTTCTTAGTGCATTCACTGATTTCATATACTATTTATTTTGGGACAATTTTTGCAAAAATAAATACCTGAAAAGATGAGTTGTATTGTATGTCGTGTGCATGGATACACGTGTGATACTAATCTCCTCTTCTTCATCTTTTTTTTTTGTAAAAAATCTCTTATTTTTCAACATAACAAAAATATCATTTCTTCTTTTTGATCATCATCAATTGCATCATAAATTTTTGCGAGCATAGTAATGAGAAATCAAGATCGATCGTAGTTTATGGATATTAGTTTAGATTTCTGTATTGAAATCTCTGACAGTTAAAAACCAATAGTGACTGATTGATATAAGTTATGATTGATTGATTATTTTGTTGTAGTTTCAATGGACTTACCAAACAGTTATGGTGATCAATTCCATCATTAGAATATACAGCAAAATCTATGTGTATACGTAAAATATGAATGATGACACTGAAATTAGCATTGCAGACAGAATACATAAATCTGACATGATAAGTGAAACAAGTATACTTATTAGTAGGCAAGGCATGGAAATGTAGAATGAAAAGATATAAAATGAATAGTGACAATTATATATAGAGCCCAAGTAAAATAATTTTTAAAATGTAATTTTTTTTTTTAATATTTCTAATAAGACAACTATTTTTAAAAATTTTATAATCGATTGTTTTCGATAAAATAGATGAAATATGATACACTTATACGCATTAAATCTAGATAATACTTAAAAATCTTAGTTTATTTATATATTAAACATGAAAGGAACTCTCCATTGTTTAACATCTCATCAATAACTTAAAACCAACTAAAATCTCGATCCCACTATATAAATAAAAACATATTTTTGTGGTGTAACAGATACGAAACCAAAAATTAATATTGTGAGTGCCCGAATATAACATTTAGTTTCCTTTTAATATTATTTCAAAGAAAACAAACCTCAAAATCAGCTTACTAAGATGAAAATAAATGTTATAATAACCCATTAAATAAATATTTTTTACACGAAAATAGATTTCATATATATATATATATAAGTTATAATGCATCCTAAGATGATTACTGAACCCAATGGTAGTGAGCAGCTCGTAGTAATCATTCACTACGCTCCTTAGGATCAGTTATATATATATATATATGTTTATAATGTTATTGAGATAAAGTCTTCACTATTTCATCAAAGCATAATCAAAAGGGTAAAAAATACAATTTGCGTATGTGAAAAAAAAAAGCGAAAGACAAGAACAAAAGTGGAAATAATCAGCATATCTACCACTATTTATATATAGTTATATACCATCAAAATCAAATGAGTGGGAAATTATTATTCTTTGGACTCAACCCTTACAATTTTATTTCTAATTTTCCATTTAGATCCTATTTTGATATTTTCTATAACTTATAAGTTATAACCAATGTTTTTTTTTTTTTGTTGACAAGATCATAATATTTATTACACGATTTGATTTATGACAATGTAAAAGACGTTGAGGTGTTGTTCAATTGTAGTTTAGTTCTTGGATATGTGTGGCCTTTGTTTTACTATAAAATAAAAATTATATAACTTTAACAAAATAATCAAATTTTATCCAAAAAAAAAAGAAAAAATAGAAAAAATCAATCGCTTTATAAAAATAAGTCATTGAATTTTCGTACCTTATTGAAAGTGATGTAAAAAGTAAAACCCCACGTCGGTCTCTTCAATCATATGATGTTCTTCACTTTATTCATTTGTTTGTTATCCAACTTGTTTGTGCTGAACAATATATATAGTTCAGAGGTAATGTGTAGTTCAATTTATTTATTTTTATTAGTGTTAAATTCATAAAAATTATTAAAATGTTAAAATAAATAAAGTTAATATTATATTAAAAAATATGAATGTTAATGTTACGTCCAAAAAGATAGATAAATGTTAAAATTTATTTAATGATTAAAAAATGTAGGAAAATGTAAATAGACAAGGCTTTCAAATTTAAATTTCGATGAAATATAGAATTTCACTTAGCTGAACAATTGCTTTGCAAATTTATAATAGGAGAATAATTTTTGTGATAATTAGAAAAGTCAAAGAATTGAATATAATGTCATTTTCTCATTCGTCTTCTTCGTATTCTTCTACTTCTAGTTTTCCTCTTCCCCTTTTTCTTCTTCTTTCTCTTCTTTCTTATTCAAATAGATGTTTCGGTCACCACAATTCAACTAGATCTTCACTTTTTATTCAATTTTTTTGTGCTTAAAATTTCTGTATATAAAAGATAAGATGAAGGAGTTTCTCCATAGTTGTTTTACCAAAAAAAAAGAAAAGAAAAATTGTTTATCCATAGTAACACATCATCATGTGTTATGTGTATGCTTTAATTAGTGTTTTTAAATATTTATTTTTATATAGAAAATGAAAAGAACTCTACATTAATTACGTTTATCTAATATATGATTAATTATTTTAATACAATAATGTATAAACAAAACATAAGTAAAAGTAAAATATGTTTCGATTTTTTTCATACACATATAAATGTGCCTTATAATGAAAATAGTATAACAATAAGTAAATTTGACTGATGTTTTTCGTAGATAAACTTTACTCATTAAAAATCAATAAATCTCTAATTTTTCTCCATAATCAGTCTTGTTCTTATGTGAAACATAGTGTCGTTAATATGCGAATAATTGTTCTTATTTGATAAGTGATCCATCCACTACTAGAAGACAAAAACCTTGCAATTAAGAAAGAGTCACATGTTATTAACTTCTGGAACATTAGTGTGATATTGGTTTTTAATGACTATCTTTCTTATGTTCAAGACTCGATTCATTATTTAGACTACTATATTTAGTCGAAAACAATATAAATTTATAAAGAAAGAAGGTGGTAAAGTTAGATTAACTCTAAAGTTCATGGTGTATGATCTACCACTTCAATGCTGGTTTCTTGTTTCAACTCCTTTTTTTTTTTTTCAACTCCTTTCCTACTACCATATACATGAATTTACTAATTTTGTAGCAATGTCATAGGCTTAACATATTTCCACATCGAAAACACAAGTCATGTTTGTTTATCCTTCGGCGCAACAAGATTAAATTGACGATATAAGTAATATTTGTCTCTAGCTTTCTTGTCGATTTTAGCTTCATGGTCTTCAATCATAAGAGAACTATTGATCTATAGTTTCATCATATATATATATAATACTGATCAATTCCCTTAGCCCTTAGGTTTTGAAAAGACCTATATGGTCTTGAATCTTTGTTTTAGACCATTTGCTTCTTTATTGGAGAGGTGTGGAGCTCTTCAATTGTTGAAGGTAGTCTTCGACACTTCCTTGTCTCAGCTTCATCTCAATACAAACACTCTATAACTCCACTAAATATGTCTTTCTATATATATAAAGTAGTATAGATTTTTCTCTAAAAGTTGGATGCACGAAAGTAATTACAACAACTCAACACCTTGATATTTATTTTTCTTAAATTTCAAGGAAAAAATATATATTATTTCATGATTTTCTTTTTATAGTGCGTATGTGATGGTTACAAACTTTAGACTATGAATAGTATTTGTTTAATATTCCAATTCCTGTTGACTTACTATTCAACTAGGTTTAAATATATGTTTACTGTTTAGAATAATTAACAATTAACTTTATGTTGTTCTGTTTTTTTAGCAGTGATTTATTATTATTTCATTACAAATTATGGAAACTGTTACAAGGAACTTTCATCTATATGTATAAATGATAATGAATCATAATTTTTGGGATTCGAACCCCAAATCTCCTAATTATAATTTATAAGCATTAGTGAACTTTGATCAACCTTAGATCAAGAGGGTTTCCACAATATGTTATTATATTTAGAATAACAACTATGAGTACTTAGTAATTTAGGATTCTAAGATATATAATTAAGGTTGAAGAAAGCTTTGAGGATTTTTTTTTTTGTTTATTAAATGAATTTTCAAACTCATAAACATATTGATCACTTCATGAATCATGAGTAATGTATAGCTCACTTAAATAATTTATTATTAATATTAGAATTCATAAAAGACTAGAATTAAAAAAATATGTCAAAATAAATATTAGGAAGGCTTTGCCAAATTATATTCGATGAAATTCACTTAAAATAAATGGGGAAAACTTTTATCAGAAAAATAAAATAAAAAATGGCGAAAGCAAAGTTCGTTTCACATCAAATTACAAATTTAAAAGGTGTTGACAGAAAAACAAAAACAGAACAAACCAAAATACTTTTTTCGTATTATCGACATTAGAAATGGCCCCCCTAAAGATCCTTCAGGTTAATGAAAATGAAGCTAGTACATGCATAAAATATTTTCGCCTTTGGGGGTCTTATCGTTGTTAAAAGTTGTCTGGCTAAAACCAAAACGACATTACTTTAGTTTGATCGTATAACTCATCAAAAACGTCATTTTCTTTAGACTATGTGTGACTGTGTATACATATATAATTCTCTTTCTTTTTTTTCTTTTTTTTTGAATATTAGATTACATGTTCATATATCAATACTGTTTTATCACGAGTTCATTACACAAGAGTAGGATATAATTTCGGGAGTGATTGACATTTTTCTTCTTTTTATAATGAAATGAACAAGCAAATATTTAAACTTGGATCGATTGGTTTCGTCGTATTTGGTTGATACTAACTGTAATGCAACATTCTGGTTTCTATAATACAAAAAATAAATATTTAAATTTAAAATTAACAACTTATATTCATTAATGTACAGTTTGTGATAGATTTTTCGGTCATGACAGAGGTATTAATTTCATGCACATTATATAGCACAAGTTTCCGTTACATTGTCTACTAGAATCGGACCCGCACGTACGTGCAGAGTTATATTTGTGAGAAAAATTTATTTGATAATTTAAATTTAAGATATCATTTAGTTGTAAATGTTAAGTGATGTTACATGTATATTTCTTAAACTTATCAAAACATATACATTTACATGTATTATAGTTTGATTACATGTGTTTAAATCGGATTTGGATTCGGTTTTAGTTTTGTGTTATATCATTATATAACTTAGATATATCAATTTTAGAACGAAAAACAGTCTTGATTATAATATGTAAAAAATCTTCCGTCCCATAACCGTTTCCTTTTAAATAATTATCCGCTCGTCAATTTTAACAAAAAAAAAGTTTTTCGTTCGACATGTTTGTTATAAAACATTGCATAGGGTTTTGAAATAAGATACATGTATTTTCGTTTGAATATTTAATTTTTATAAAATAAATGGAAATCATTCAAAAAAATTATTATTCTAAAAAATTCCTAAAATATCCGTCTCGATATGGATTCTTACCCGTCTCATAGTTAACTCTTACCAAAATTAGTGATAATTTAAAAATTGAATTTACCTACACAAATTTTCTAATCTTGTACCATTATCCAAAAATTTTATCCTGTTTTTTCTTATCAAAAAACGTTAGAGTAATGTTTTTGTTACCCAAATTATCCGTTCCCGTCTCATGTCTACTATTTTCAGTTCCAATACCAAAAACAAACGGGCCTTTTAAAAATTACTTTATATTTTCAAAAATTCTTTAAATATTTTCAAAAGTTACCTAAAAATCCTAAAATACTGGACTCAATATGGATTTTTACCCGTTTCATAGTCAATTCTTACCAAAATTAGTGATAATTTGAGAGTTGAATTTACCTACACAAATTTTCTAATCCCATACCGTTATCCGAAATTCTTATCCCGTTTTTTTTTTATCAAAAATCGTTCGAGTAATATTTTTTTGTTATCCAAATTATTCTTTCCCATTTCATATCCACTATTTTCAGTTCCAATACCAAAAAAACACGGACCTTTGAAAAATTACTCGATGTTTTTAAATATTTTCAAAAGTTACCCAAAATTCCTAAAATACTTGTCTTGATGTGGATTTTTACACGTATCATAGTCAACTCTTACCTAAATTAGTGATAATTTGAGAATTGAATTTACCTACACAAATTTTCCAATCCCGTACCGTTATCCAAAATTCTTATCCCGATTTTATCAAAAATCGTTCGAGTAATGTTTTTTGTTATCCAAGTTATATGTTCGCTTCTCATACCTACTATTTTAAGTTCTAATGCCAAAAATAGACTGACCTTTAAAAAATTACTCGATTTTTTCAAAAGTTCTTTAAATGTTTTCAAAAGTTACCCAAAATTCCTAAAATATCCGTCTCGATGTGTATTCTTACCTGTCTCACAGTAAACTCTCACCAAAATTAGTGATAATTTGATAATTGAATTTACCTACACAAATTTTCTAATCCCGTACCGTTATCAAAAATTCTTATCCTGTTTTTATCAAAAATTGTTCGACTAATAGTTTTTGTTATCCAAATTATCTGTTCCAGTCTCATATCCACTATTTTTAGTTCAATACCAAAAATAGACTGACCTTTAAAATAGCAGATTGATTTCGTTGAATAACGATATTTGAGTAATTAAAATTTAATTATCGTTTTTGAAAGTCTTTGTAGTTAGTAGAATGAATTACTTAAAAACTGGTATAATTTTAAAAAATAAATCACAAATATTCATGATTATTCTAATTTTGATTCATTTTGGTTCTATTTATAATATATATTGAACTGCGTCCAAAAAGATTTTACCGATGTGGAATGGTCAAACTTTATCGATTATGTAATTTATGTTTGTTTTTGAAAATTCAAATCATCATGTTATGGAAATCTCAAAATTTTATTAATAAATCTTATATTTCTTTTAACTAAATCAATATTTCCATAATTTTTAGTAGACAAATTCATAATTAAATCAATATACAATTTTCCATAATTAAAAATAATATAAATCTTATATTTAAATCTCTTGATTATATGATTATTAGTTTTGATAAGGAAATAAGTTCATATTGATATGAAAATCAAATTTAAATATTATAGACCCACAAATTCGTTACTTTTTTTCTTTTAACTTTTTATTCGTTTTTAACATATGTGAGACATTGAATGCACACTTTTTTCTAATCGATTGATTAATATATCTCCATTTCTAAAAATTTGATTCATAACATATGCAGAAAAAAACTACATTTTTGTTAACTATATATATATATATATATTATATGATTAGTTCAAAATAATTTGAATATTAATCAAAGAAAAATGGTAGAAGAATAATAATTTTAAATCGTAACAAAATCTTCAAAATGAAATAAATTAAAATAAATAATATGGTATAATTAGATATCAAATCTTAGTTCTCAATTTTGATTGGTTAAATTTTTTTAAAAAAATAATTAAAATTTCATCCATAATTAATAAGTGACAAAATGAGTTTAAGTTTTTGGAAACTAATAATTATTTTTAATATAATTTACGATTTTTAGTTTAATTCTATAATTATTTACAACTAAAAAATTTATTTTAAACAATAATTTTTTTATATTAATGTACACATAAATCTTCTAATAAAAGATTTTGTTAGAGATTTTTTGATTATCTAAATCTTTTATTTTTAACTAAAATTTAAAAAAATCTTTTATTTTTAACTAATATTTTAAAAAATCTTAGTTTTTGGAAAATAATTATTATTTTAAATATAATTTCGATTTTTTGTTTAATTTTATAATTATTTACAACTAAAAATTTTATTTTAAACAATAAATTTTTTATTTAATGCACACATAAATCTTCTAATAAAGATTTTGTTAGAGATTTTTTAATTATCTAAATCTTTTATTTGTTAATTAATATTTTTAAAAAAAAAATTAATTGTGTTTGGATACATGGATATAAGTTAAGATACAAAGACATTTTTGCCATTAATGAATAATTTTTTTTTGTTCTTTATTCCAATGGCATTACATGTAATATTTTACAAAACTAAGGTTTTATCCAAATGTCCTTCCCTTTTAATAGTATAGATAATGTTCGCAAATCATTTAGTTACATTTTGAATACTTTTTTTTTATTTTTTTGTTAAAGGGTTACATTTTGAATCTTATGAGACCAATATATATCATAAACCATCATAAAACTATTGGTAATACCAAAATTAACATAGAAGATTATAATTTAAGAGCATGCATCATTAAAAGATCTTCAAAGCTCAATTGGTTCTGAACATCTGATTTTAGATTCTTAGCCTTAGAATCTGCTTTAACTAAACTTAAAAATCTCAATTTATTGAGTTTTTCCTTTGTTATGATTTTGTTTGGTTTAATATGAATCAATACAAATAAGTAGAGTTGCTGTCATGGACCAAACTGGTTTTGAATCCGGGCTTGAATTCAGTCCGGTTTTGGTTTGATCTTAACCAAGTTTTTTAGTAACAGAGTTTTTTCGGAATAATCTTAGATAGAGCCAAATGCATATAGAGGGAACTTAAATTTTAGAAGATCGCAGATACAACATATTTATAACTAATTTTTTAGACAATAAAAATGCGTGAAGACAGCGAAAAAAAAAAAAAAAAAAAAAAGACTATATATTTTCCTTCTTTGACTATTCAACTATTTGACTAGAACTATTCTGGCGTTTAATGTTTCGACATAAGCGTCGTGATTCTCCTTCTTTCTTTAGATATTATTTCTACGTGCTCTTCAAGTAAAGGATGTGTTGACTATTCCACCCAAAATAGTATCTTAGTATCAAATGAGAAATTGAAGTATTGTGATATTTACTTGTAGAGCAAACTTCTTGTACATATATAAAAAGCACACAACCATTACTCTCATAGATATATGCAATAAAGAGCTTAAGAAAAATATCTCATACTTCAACATTTTTCAAGATTTATCCATCTCTTAACAATGTCATCATCAACATCAGTTCCTGATTATTTGAGAGATGAAGATGTGACACAAGAAACAAGAGATCTTATCTCTTCTCTTCCTAAAGAGAAAGGTTGGTTAGTGAGTGATATGTATCAATTCCAAGGACGTTGGCACACACAAGCTCTGCTACAAGGAATCTTGATCTGCCAAAAACGCTTTGAAGCTAAAGATTCCGACATAATCCTCGTAACTAATCCTAAATCAGGTACTACTTGGTTAAAAGCTCTTGTCTTTGCTCTCCTTAACCGACACAAGTTTCCAGTTTCTTCTACTGGTGATCATCCTCTTCTTGTTACCAATCCGCATCTTCTTGTGCCCTTCTTGGAAGGAGTTTACTACGAATCCCCAGATTTTGATTTCTCCGAGTTGCCTTCTCCAAGACTGATGAACACTCACATATCACATTTCTCGCTGCCCGAATCAATCAAGAGTTCTTCTTGTAAGATTGTGTATTGTTGTAGGAACCCTAAGGACATGTTTGTCTCCTTATGGCATTTTGGGAAGAAGCTAGCTCCTGAGGAAACCGCGGATTATCCTATCGAAAAAGGGGTTGAAGCGTTTTGTGAAGGGAAGTTTATAGGTGGACCCTTTTGGGAACATGTGTTGGAGTATTGGAATGCAAGCCGCGAGAATCCGAACAAGGTCTTGTTTGTTACTTACGAGGATCTCAAGAAGCAAACCGGAGTTGAGATTAAGAGAATCGCTGAGTTCTTGGAATGTGGTTTTATAGAAGAAGAAAAAGTGAGAGGGATTGTGAAGTTGTGTAGTTTTGAGAGTTTAAGTAAATTGGAAGTTAACAGAGAAGGGAAATTGCCAAATGGAATGGAGACTAAAACTTTCTTTAGAAAAGGAGAGATTGGAGGATGGAGTGATACTTTGAGTGAGTCCTTGGCTGAGCAAATAGACAGAACCATGGAAGAGAAGTTTCAAGGTTCTGGTCTGAAGTTTTCTTGTTGAATCAATCTTTGAAACTTGTTGTTATGTTTTTGTTCTTCTTCAATTATGTTTTCTTGTGAGCTTTTGTTGTTTGTTGATGTTTTTTTATGAATAAAGTGAATCATGTTTGTGTTTTCCTTAAAAAAAGTGTTGGTAGCTCAATACCACTTTTAGATTTGGATTATGATACACAAACACACATAACAATTAAAATCTTCAAAAACACAAACACACAGAACACAACATGTTCTCATTATTTGAAAACAAAACACAAAAGTTCCTTTAAGAAAATACCATAAATAGATCATATAAGAAGAACAAAGCAATTAAAAACCACAACTCTGTTTCAGAGAATAGACAAAAGTCACAAAACTCTGAGACCATGCCTTAATCTCATAAGAGCATATATAGTGGAAGTCTCTCATTGAGTCTCTCACTCTAACTACTGGAAAAATCTGTAATTAAGGATCTAAATCATTGTGTTATGGTTAATAGTTAATACAATAACGCAGATCAAAAGGATTAAACTTTTTTTTTAATCATGGGGCATCAAACTTTTATGAAAATCACAAAAGAATCAGTGAATCAAATACATATTAACCAAAACAATAATCTTTTATCCCATGATTTATAACTTTCACACTCAAGATTCTTCTCCTAGGATCTTCTCTACACATATTCTTATGGGATCACTCATTCACTCCCCAAGTCCATTAAGGACAAGAAAGCCGAGAAAACCCGGAAAGCGTTTTGTTTGTTATGTATGAAGAGATGAGAGAGCAGCCTCGGGATTAGGTTATGCGGATCGCAGAGTTCTTGGGATGTTCTTTTACAGAGGAAGAGATTGAGAATGGAGTTTTGGATTTGGAAGATATCATAAAGTTGTGTAGCCTTGAGAATCTAAGTAAATTGGATGTGAATGAGAAAGGAAAGTTAGTCCAGACTAAGGCATTTTTTAGGAAAGGAGAGTTACTTTAACTCCTTTATAAGCAGATGAAATAGATAAAACCACTGGGCAGAAACTAACTGGTTCTGATTTTAGATTCTTTTGCTAAGAATCTGCTTTTATTAAACTTATATTTCTCAATTTATTGAGCTTTTTTCTTTATTGTGATTTAATTTTGTTGGTTTAATATGCTTTTATACAAATAAATAGGGTTGTTGTGATGAACCAAACTGGTCTGACTTGTTTTGAATCCGAGCTTTATTCAGTTTGGTTTTGGTTTGATCTTGGTTATTATAGGCTTAAACCAAAGGCTATGGTTTTAGCAAAGAGAACAAAAAAAAAAAAAAAAAAAGGCTATAGTGATTTTCCCAGCTTTTTTTGCGCCTCCATTAGATGATTCATCTTATAACAAGAAAGTAAAAAAAAAAAAAAAAAAACCCACTTTAATTTACATTTCTTTTTCGTTTAAAGATTGAAAGTTCAGATTTTACTTACTTTGAGAACTGTTCAAGGTAAGTTGCATCGGCCAACACTCTTTCTCAGTTCCAGTTGGACATATCTGAGGATTTCCCGTAACACTGCATAACAAGTAGAAAGGTATTAAAAAAAAAAAAACGAAGGTATTAAATAAAAAAACTATATACTTAAGGTAACGTATAAATGTGGATTAATTGCAGAGAAAAGACAAGAGTATTTACAATTACCCTGTTTTTTTAACAGAGTAAAAACAGAGCACACATATATTCTTTTCCCAAAACGGACGTACTTGAATGGTTTGGCAAGTGATCTTGGAACTGGTCCAGTCAAGTTATTGTACGACAAATCCCTGGAAAATAATCACTTAAGTTATACTAAAATTTGACGTCCAAAAAAAAAAAAAAAAAAAAAAAAAGTTATACTAAAAAAAAGAACATTGATGCTCACGTGTCAAATCTACAATTTTTCTCAGTATTTTTATTTAATTAATTAAAAAAATAACCTTAGTTATTTCATTTACAAATTATTAGTAAATTCCTTACTAGATTACTTTTATTTCATTTGCGTTAACATTTAATTATACTGCATTTAAATAACTAAAACCAAAAACACATTTCTATATATATATATATATATTTAATGTATGAAATGAATATATTTTTATTTTATCAATCCAAATTTACTTAACTATAAATCCTATACATACATAAGTTGAAAAGAACTCTCAATTGATTGACATCTCATCATTTGTGAACATAAGAAAATTTGACATATTCCAACTATTAATTCTTTAAACATGTCATGAGTTCGAGTATATAGTATAGCAAAAATGTATATATATATATATATCTATTTTCTTTTTTCAAATCAATCAAATAAACATTTAATTCGATGAAGTTTTTTATCTGCTTCATAATATGAAGTTTTTATTATTATTTCGATTAAGGAGATGATTGAGGCTAAACTCTGGAAAGCTATTCCTTGTGGTCCTTATTGGGGTTGTCAAGTGTAATGTTATCCTTAGTGGTGCATGGTGCTTGGCTGGCTCGCGATCACACTGGTAATGTCATCTTTCATGCTAGAGATGCTTTTGTGCCAGTGATGAATACGATAGCATCGGTTTGAATGATTTACACATTGATATAGCTGAGATTTGGTCTGATTGCAACCCAGCCATTGAAGCTCTACAACAAACCGTTGAAAGGGCCTCAATATAGATCGATTCTAGATTGTATTTGGCAAGAAGTGGACCATCATGGTTTTATGACCGAAACCATGAGGACCGGCGTCTCTAAATTTCTTATTTATGAGTTTCATGCACATGTTTTATTTTATTTTTTCTCTGTTTATTGAGTTGCTCTGCAACTTAACTTTGATATTTCGTATGAATGAATGGAAAAAAAAATGCGCATACACGCAGAAATTAATCTAGTATGTATAATAAAAGCATTAAAAATTATATTATTAATCAAAATGTATATATTATACTAATTATTTAAAATATTAAAAAGTAATAATCAAAATCAAAATCTATATAATATACCATAAATAAATATACACTAAATTAAATAGTATAAAATTATTTTGTGCATGATACATGTTTCTACGGTTCTACTTCTACCTAGTATATATTTGTTTTTTCTACCTAGTACTAAGTATATATATAGATAAGTAAACTAAAACATTTTTGGTGGGGAAAAAATGACGAAAATTAAAGTAAAATAAAAGAAAGAGAACGCACAAAAGAGTAAGTTGGGTCATGTTTGCCAATGAGCTAGGAATTGTTCCTGTCAGGCTGTTATTATTCAACCTCCTGTTCCACAATTTTCAACAGAACATAATCCATAAATAAAAATTATAATACAGAAAAGATTTGGATAAATGGGTAAAATCTTACAAGTATTGAAAATCTTACAAGTATTGAAGATTTTTGGAATAAGAAAGAGTCAATGGGATTTGGCCAGTGAAGTTATTGGTAGAGAGATCAAGTGTTTTCAGTTTCATCAATTTCCCAATCTCATTAGGGATATGTCCTGTTATATAATTGTTTTGCAATAGCCTGAATCCAAAAAAATAAAAAATAAAATAATAATTAGAAAATTAATAAGAGATGAAGAAACAATCTTTTTTTTAATATTTAAAAACACTTACACACTCTGAAGATTTGTTAAATTTCCAATACTGGATGAAAGAGTTCCTGACAAGCTCTGGCTTGGAAGTCCTCTACATATATATAAGTCAAAACTGTAAATACATGCTTATAAGTTTTGTGTGTGTGTATGTATGTGTGTAAGTGCTTACAAGCTTAAGACAAAACCATCAGAAGAACAAGTGACCATGTTCCAGCTACATGGATCAACTGCTGTGTCATCCCAATTCATTAGAACTCCATGAGGATCAATCAGTGAGCTTTTGATTCCTATTAAGGCAAGAACTAATTAAAGAGGAAACAGAAAACATGTATTAGGTAGAAAAAAGAATAAGAGGAAACAAGAATGACATGTTTTATGAAGGAAAAAAAGAAAGTTAAATTTCTTTTGTTGATGAATATTACCTTCAAAGTTTGTTTTGTTGGTGACATCTTTGTCTGTGAGCTCTGCATAATAAGAAGAAGAAGAGAGGAAAAAGATGAAGAAGAAGAAGGATGAAAAGGACAAACCATAACACTTTTTTGCTTCTCTTCTTCTGTGTATCATCTTTGTCTGAATCAAAACTTGTTTTTCTTGCATTCAGATTTGAGAGTATAAATTAATTACTAAGGTGCATGCAGAATATAGAAGCTTTTGTATATGAAATATTATTTTTCAATTCTATGTGGTTGTGTTCTATACTTCTATGTATATAATGAGAGCCCAAGCTGGGAATTTTTCTTTTTCTTTTTTTCCTTTTTAATGATTCGCTTTAACACTGTTTTTATTCCCACTCACCCCCGTTAATAATATTTATTAATATCTTCTTAAATAAACTGTATTAAGAATATGTTCCTTTTTTTTTTTTTTAACACATCTAAACTTTTATTAACTTGAATCTGATACAAAAGAGTCATGGTGCAATACATCTGAGATAAATTAAATGGGTAACATTAATATCATGACTCTGTTTAGCCAAGATATCTGCCGGGATGTTAGTCTTGCGAGATGTCCATCCAAAGTCTATATCTTCAAAGAACGGAATCCAACTTTGCACTTCATGGAGCCAGTTATACATTGAAAACCTCATTCTTTGCCCAGTCAAAAGTTGGAAAAGGATTTTGCTATCACCTTCATATTTCACCTTACGAAACCCTCGACTCCAGACATGTTGTAAGGCATAGAGCAGGCTTTGGCATTCGGCTTCCAATGCATTGTTTAGACATCCTCCTTTAACTTGTCCCGCTCCTTGGTAAGTTCTTTTTCATCTCTAATAACCCAACCTGCTGTAGATGAAGATTGAGCGTTCCGAAAACTACCATCATAATTACACTTTACCCAACCAGGGCGGGGCCGCTCCCAATTCAAACGTCTTTGAATCCCACTAACAACACCCGTTGCAGATGGTGGGCCGGGATTCGTGGCTATCCATTCCTCAGTATCCTGTTTCCCTTCACGCAATACTTGCCGCCAATGGTGGAGTTTGTTACAAAAAATAAGCAAATTTCTACTCTTCCATAGCCGCCAAAGTGACCATACTGGGAGTTGCGCATCGAGTGGAGATACTTCCGTATTCTTGTTCTGATCGAAAATCTGTTTTATTTTCTTTTCAAATTCCGAGTTATTTGTGTCAAGTGTAAACTGCGATAAATGCATTCCATTCCATAACGAAGTGGCAAACGGACATTTGAAGAAAAGATGATCCAAAGTTTCAGGTCCTCCCTGGCATCGTGGGCAGGAATCATTGTTGATGATATGTCTTCGTTTGAGTTCTGCCCTTGTCGCCAGTAAGTTTGACAGAACTCGCCAAAGAAAATGTTTAAGCTTAGGAGCAATGTTTAGAGTCCAGATTCTACTCCGTAACGGGATATTTCCTGGGGCCACCTGAATTGGCCTATCGCTGGGGAGATGAGTGTTCATCCAGTAACCAGATTTCACTGTATATATGCCATTTTCTGTACCATTCCACCCAAGATAGTCACGATTTTGAGTATTACTGATTTTCAACGAGAGAACATGTTGAACATCTTCAGGATGTACCAGACTCCGGACAACGTTAATATTCCATTCTTTTCGATTATTTTGGAAAAGGTCATGGACCTTCGAATGACTCCATTGATTCGACTCTGCTTTTAATATTTGAACGAATTTTATAAAGAAAAAAAAAAAAAACCAAAAATTCCGTGGATATAGTCTGTAGATTCCGACTAATAAACTCATAATCATATGAAACAAAACAAAAAACTCGATTAAACGAGAGACAAACTTAAACCTCAGTTTTATTGGTTCTGGTTTTAGATTCTTTTGCTAAGAATCTGCTTAATTAAACTTAAAACTCAGTTTTGTTGTGGTTTTTTTTTTTTTTTTTTTTTGATTCAATATGCATAAATACAAATAAGTAGGGTTGTTGTGATGAACCAAACTGGTCTGATTTGTTTTGAATCCGGGCTTTATTCAGTCCGGTTTTGGTTTGATCTTAATTATAGGATTTGCAGATTACTAGAGAATGATTGGCAACAAATTTGAATGCGTTTTAAGCTTGTTATTATCTAACCAAGTTTTTCCGGAAAAAAAAATATTAGACAGGCCCAAATGCATATAGAGAAATTGATTTTAGAAGATTGCAGATACAACATACATATAACTTACTAAATATTCAAATATACACACCATGAATCTGTATTTTAGACAATAAAAAATGCGTCAACACAGCAAATACAAAAACAAAATTATGCGTCAAAATGCGTTTAATGTTTGGGAAAAATGTCAAAAAAAGCATCAACTTTCAAATTGTGGACGAAAAAAGCATGAACTTTCGAAATGCCATTTAAATCCTAAAGTTTAGTTTGACTTTTTGATAAAATGGTCAAGTTTCATTGACTAGACCATTTTGGGCATGTCGTTATGTTTCCGTTAACAAGGGTACGGACGTTAGCAGTCTCCGTTAATAAACCAAAACGGCGTCGTTTCGTTTAAAAAAAAAAAAAAACAGCATCCACAAGGAATCGAACCGCTAACCTTTTAGACACATAATAACCTCTTAACCATTAAGCCACGATAACATTTTGAAATTCTAACGCGTGTATATATATATATATATAATAACCAGAGCGTGTATATATATATATATATATATATATATATGTAAAAACTAGTGAAGATTTTTATTTTGGTGGTGATAATGTATATATATATATATATACATCAACTAAAAATAACAAAAAAAAAAATATGGATTAATTAAAAAAAATATACGTAATTAATTAAAAATAACAAAACTAATAATAATCAGTGAGCCACGATAACATTTTTTGGTTTTATATATATATGTAACTAATTAAAAATAAGAAAACTAAACAATTGTGGATTAATTAAAAAATTTAAATATATATTCTCATATATATATATATATATATATATATATATATATGCAACTAATTAAAAATAAGAAAACTAAAAAATTTTAAATATATATTCTCATATATAAAAAATTAATTAATCCACATTTTTTATTTTAATTAGTTGCATACCTATATAACAAGATCTCCACACAAAAAAAAAAAAAAAAATTAATAACAAACCCCAAAAAATGTTATATGACTCAAAGATAATAACCACACAATAATATACTAATAATAATCTTTGATTCATATAACATTTTTTGGGGTTTGTTATTAATTTTTTTTTTGTGTGTGGAGATCTTGTTATATAGGTATGCAACTAATTAAAATAAAAAATGTGGATTAATTAAATTTTTTATATATGAGAATATATATTTAAAATTATTTAGTTTTCTTATTTTTAATTAGTTGCATATATATATATATATATATATATATGAGAATATATATTTAAAATTTTTAATTAATCCACATTTTTTTAGTTTTCTTATTTTTAATTAGTTACATATATATATAAAACCAAAAAATGTTATAGTGGCTCAATGATTATTATTAGTTTTGTTATTTTTAATTAATTGTGTATATTTTTTTAATTAATCCATATTTTTTGTTTTGTTATTTTTAGTTGATGTATATATATATATATATACATTATCACCACCAAAATAAAAATCTTCACTAGTTTTTACATATATTTATATATATATATATATATATATACACGCGTTATAATTTCAAAATGTTATCTTGGCTCAATGGTTAAAAGGTTGTTATGTGTCTAAAAGTTTAGAGGTTCGATTCCTTGTGGATGCTGTTTTTTTTTTTTTTTTTAAACGAAACGACGTCGTTTTGGTATATTAACGGAGAATGCTAACGTCCGTTAACCCTTGTTAACGGAAACTTAACGACATGTCCAAAATGACCTAGTCAATGAAACTTGACCATTTTATCAAAAAGTCAAACTAAACTTTATGATTTAAATGGCATTTCGAAAGTTCATGCTTTTTTTTGTCCACAATTTGAATGTTCATGCTTTTTTGACATTTTTCCCTTTAATGTTTTGACATTGGAGTCGTGATTCTCTTTCTTTTTTGTTTCTTCTCTCGATATTATTATACGTGCTCTTCAAGTAAAGGATTGTGTTGACTGTTGACCATTCCACCCAAAATAGTATCTTAGTAGCAAAAGAGAAATTGAAGTATTGTGATATTTACTTGTAGAGCAAACTTCTTGTACATATATAAAAAGCACACAACCATTACACTCATAGATATATGCAATAAAGAGCTTAAGAAAAATATCTCATACTTCAACATTTTTCAAGATTTATCCATCTCTTAACAATGTCATCATCATCATCAGTTCCTGATTATTTGAGAGATGAAGATGTGACACAAGAAACAAGAGATCTTATCTCTTCTCTTCCTAAAGAGAAAGGTTGGTTAGTGAGTGATATGTATCAATTCCAAGGACGTTGGCACACACAAGCTCTGCTACAAGGAATCTTGATCTGCCAAAAACGCTTTGAAGCTAAAGATTCCGACATAATCCTCGTAACTAATCCTAAATCAGGTACTACTTGGTTAAAAGCTCTTGTCTTTGCTCTCCTTAACCGACACAAGTTTCCAGTTTCTTCTACTGGTGATCATCCTCTTCTTGTTACCAATCCGCACCTTCTTGTGCCTTTCTTGGAAGGAGTTTACTATGAATCCCCAGATTTCGATTTCTCCGAGTTGCCTTCTCCAAGACTGATGAACACTCACATATCACATTTCTCGCTGCCCGAATCAATCAAGAGTTCTTCTTGTAAGATTTTGTATTGTTGTAGGAACCCTAAGGACATGTTTGTCTCCTTATGGCATTTTGGGAAGAAGCTAGCTCCCGAGGAAACCGCGGATTATCCTATCGAAAAAGCGGTTGAAGCGTTTTGTGAAGGGAAGTTTATAGGTGGGCCCTTTTGGGATCATGTGTTGGAGTATTGGAATGCAAGCCGCGAGAATCCGAACAAGGTCTTGTTCGTTACTTACGAGGATCTCAAGAAGCAGACCGGAGTTGAGCTTAAGCGAATCGTTGAGTTCTTGGACTGTGGTTTTATAGAAGAAAAAGAAGTGGGTGAGATTGTGAAGTTGTGTAGTTTTGAGAGTTTAAGTAAATTGCAAGTTAATAGAGAAGGGAAATTGCCAAATGGAATGGAGACTAAAACTTTGTTTAGAAAAGGAGAGATTGGAGGATGGAGTGATACTTTGACTGAGTCCTTGGCTGAGCAAATAGACAGAACCATGGAAGAGAAGTTTCAAGGCTCTGGTCTGAAGTTTTCTTGTTGAATCAATCTTTGAAACTTGTTCTTATGTTTTTGTTCTTCTTTCAATTATGTTTTCTTGTGAGCTTTTGTTGTTTGTTGATGTTTTTTTATGAATAAAGTGAATCATGTTTGTGTTTTCCTTAATTAGTTTTGTTGGTATTTATGATACACAAACACAAGTAACAATTACAAACTTCAAAAACACAAACACACAGAACATAACATGTTCTCATTATTCGAAAACAAAACACAAAAGATCCTTTAAGAAAAAGCCATAAATAGATCACTCTTCTTCTTTAACCACTTCTTCTGCTTTCCAACTGAGTCCAAGAGTCGATTTTGGTGAGCCACATTCAACAATCTTGACAAATTTCTGGTAAAGAACCGAACCTCCAAGCTCAAGCTCCTCTAGTCCTCTCTCTTGGCTCAAGTAACCCTTCACACCAATCACACAATCATTTCCCAATAGCCCGGTTCCAAGATCAGCGTGCACCGCTACAGAGAACTCTTCGGGTTCAAAACAAACCAGAACCCTATCAACCAACTCCTTAAAGTTCAACTCTTTTAAATCATACCCAACTGTTTCAAAGCTTGCATAGCTAAAACCTTCTTCTGGAGTCACATGGATGGTCGAAACCGCATCTCCTTCAATTGAATTACTCGAGTAACCGCACGGGTCAAAGTCAAAATCGCAGATTTCAGAGGCTGGAAGTATGTTTCTGATCCCAGAGCTAGTAGTCATCTCAGAAGCTGAACCAGAATGGGTTTTGAAGAACACTGACGCTTTATTCTTGTCTAAACCAGTCATACACATCTCCAATGTGTACACTGGTTTATCGCAAACCGCAGCTTCATCAGTAGACGAAGCAGAGTAGACATGCCATCTCTGAGGGTTATTAGCTGACCCTCCCATAACAAAAGCTTTGCTTCCTGAACTGAGCATACCAAAATAGCCATCGAGTAAAGCAACTTCCTCTGAGAAGCTACGATGAGGGTAAGATTGAGCTCCCGGGAAAATAAAGCTACCACGAGTGTAGCGAACAGCTTTGACTGTAAGGGAAAGTGAATCAGCCATCCTAAGAATATGCGGGATCGAAAAGAGAAGCTTTGTAGTCCCACATGTTTTGATGATGATCTTATAAGGATAGACAAAGAGGCTAGACTCAGAGAGCACATAAGAGTCAACAAAAGAGTTCGAAAGCGATGAAACAATCGTGCATTCAGCTGGATTCAAGATCTCATCTAACTGAGATTTAGTAAGAACACGAAGACCTTTTCCTTCAGGATCAAGAAAGACATTAAGCTCAAAGAATGAGATTTCGAGCCGTTTCTCAAATCCTTCGAAACCAATAGCAGAAACCGTCATTTTTTCCAAAACAAGAATGATAATACGAAGCAGAAGAAGAAGAAGAAGAAAGAAAGAAGATTTATGGACTTCGATCAACCACGGTTAAGAAGTGGTTAAGGAGGAAAACGTATTGAGTAATATCAGGATGGTTTGCGAGTGATCTGCATATATAAGACAAAACAAACAAACAAAAAACATTGCTTTACGATTTCTTTGTCAAGACAAGACTTTGATAAAGAGTCTTCAATAAGTAAACTCACGTTTGAGTAAGCAGCAGATCTGAATTTCTTGATTCCACCGTTTGGTCGAACGTCTTCAATGCTGTATCCAAGAGGAGCTTCGTACAATAGACTGTTACTACTAATACTACTAGACTTCTTTTTACCACTTTTAGTCTCCATTTCTCATTCACCTGTAAATGAATCATATAAGAAGAACAGAGCAATTAAAAAACCACAACTCTGTTTCAGAGTTAAGACAAAACCCCAACTTTTTTTTTATCATGGGGCATCAAATTCTTATGAAAATACAATATAATCAGTGAATCGAAAACCCAAATATATGATAACGAATATATATATATAACCAAAACAATAATTGAAGCATAAAGGTGGAACCTTTGGAATGACTTGAACAAACCCTAAACTCATAAAAGACGAATTATGGAAGAAAGATACTTACAAGACAAGAAAAGATTTGTATAAGTTAAACGAACCAACAAATCTGATTGAACCCTTGAGAGCCAAAAAAAAACCTGGAAATGCTGATACCAACAAAAAAGAATGAATAAGAGGATGATCAAAGAATTTTCAATACCAAGAACCAAATATTATACAAACTATATAATTGAGATTTACCCTAATTAGAACGGAATGAAACGACAAGATTTGATTCGATCAGGAAAAAATGGAGAAACTGGGAATTTTATGTTAACTGATCTTCTGACTGTGAAGAGAAAATTAAGGTTCTTTGAAGTATACAAAACAGCCCAAATGGGTTTTGATTTTATTTATAGTCAAGGTTAGTGGGTAAAAATTTACGTATTTTCCCCCTTTTTTTAAGAAAAAGATTGCAACTATTTTAATTTAATTTAACGGAATTTCGTAAAACGTTACACGACTCTAAAGTCTAAAGTAAGGAACATTTTTTTTTTTTTTTTTTTTTGACATCTTTCAGACTCAACCTACCTAGTTTAGTGTTTAAAAAAAGAAAAAGGCTAGTGCTTTGTAATTTCCATCCTTATAGGAGAAGGATAGAATAATTGAGAATTTTGTTTTATAAAGTTTTTCCTCTTAACGATAATATAGTTTTATTATACTGATACAGTGAGTGGCCGAAAGCTAGGAATTTTGACCCCAACGCCCAAGTTGAAAATCGACTCAAAGCATCTATCTCTTTGTCCCCTACAAGTTTTCAAAATAATGTAATATTGTTATAGCAATTTTGTTTATTGAAAATAGAAGACTTCATCTTTAACAAAAAAAACTAAAGAAAATAAATATAATTTTATATGAATAAAAATCTTTGTGGTTTAGTTGAGTAGATCACTAGATAGAAAAGTAAACATGATTGTAGAAAAACAAAGAAGGTGAGATGAAATCACCATTAAAGTAAGAAATATATAAAACTAGCTAAGAGTGGAAGAAGTGTTGATCTAATAAATAACCATTAGAATTATTTAAGAAAATTAGGAAGAGGAAAATTTTAGGTCTTCAGCCGAGATATAACTCATTTGATTGAAGGATGTATAAGTTCTTGTCTTCATAACTTTAATAAAAAAAAAATACAATAGCGATTAATGCTAAATATAAACATAGCATTTGATTTAAAGTTGATAGTTCATATGTATGGCTAGCAAGAAAAAAAAAATTGGGGAAGTTATGTATGTGTATTTGTTAAAGGAAATACATATATGTATAAACATTTGGTATAGAATATCCGTAGCCTTAGTTCTGCCAACGAATACCATTTACGAATTATGATCGAATATTGCAACTCCAAATGAATAGAATCTTAGACGTTAGCGAATAGACAAGAAGATTTGCGGTGTGGGAGAGAGTTTGGTTCACGTAGATATAATTCTTATTCTTCTTCTTTTTATATGTAAGATTCTTATTATTCCAAATTTTAGCAAAAAAAAAGAAAAGAAAAGAGAAAAGATTCTTATTATTAGAGATAATATACATTTTTCTTAGAGATTATTACATTTTTCTTACGGTTTAGGGTTTTTGAGTAAGCTCCAAGTATAGGGTTTCAGATTATTGTCCAAGTTTTTGGAGTATTCTCCAAGTTCAAGACTTGGTATAAAAATGCTGTTTCGTTTATTAAAATTACATAATCAAGACAAGTTAGTTTTTCATCTATTTTGTTTTTCTTTTATCGGATCTCTCTTTCTCTGTCAATCATGATGAAACAATATTTGTCCAAGATTTCAGAGTTCTTCAAGGCTCCTATGACCAATGGTTTGGCTCTTACTTCACTGGCCGTCGCAGCTGTGGTAGAAAAGCGAGACTTTTTCATGGAGAAGATAGGCACCAAGAAGGTGGAGACGAAGGGCTTGAAGGAGAAGTCGACGGAGAATTAATTTAGTTTAATCTTTTTTTCTTTTTTTTTTTGTTTAATAGGGTGATGTTTAGTTATTTTTCCTTAATCAGTTTGTTTCGTTTTTTCTTTAAATTAGTTTAATATTAAGCATTGAAACCACCTACGTATAGACTTCAATTACACATCCTATTATACAATTTCTTCCATAATTATTACTAGATATTATGAAATTTTTTGTTCTATATGTGGTAACATGTTTTGGCCTTAATTTTAGGCTAGCTAGGTATCTTCAAATCTATTCTTAATTAAACCGAAATACTCAACCCAAAAAATCAAACCATTATTTTAAATGGATTTAAAAAAAAAATTAAATCTGAATTTGAACAACAAAAAAACATTAAAAACTAAAACTTATTTGAAAATTAAAATATATATATTTAATTAAAATTTGAATCTATTTTATAAATTATAAATTCGAATCCAAACCAAAACTGACCAACTATCTATTATAGATTTGAGGTTTTAATTTGGATAACATTTTATCATAAATTGAAAATCCAAAAAGTCGAACCGAATCCAAACCAAACACCATATCCATAACTGTGAGTTGCGAATTTAATTTAATTTTTCTCAAGTTTTTTTTTTTTTGGATTTTTTTTGGTTATTAGTTTGATGGATTTTGTTGCAGTACGAAACTTTGCATATTTTGAAATTTAAAGCTGTTGTAAATATATATATATATATATATATATATATATATATTTAAATTATAACAAAAATAAAATAAAACTAACCTAAAAGCGAAGGGAGGAGATCTATGTTTTGCTTCTTCTCATTATCTCTCGTCGTCATCATCAATCTGAAATTGGATCCAAATCTGAAAATTTTGAAATCTGCAAAATCACAAAATGGATAATCCTATTCAAGAGGTACCAATTCCACACAATGCAATTTTGATTAATGATTTTTTTTTCCTCTATAACATTTCTGATTTCGTGATTTTTGTGGTAAAATGAAGATTCTGGAGAAGAACCTTCTAACGGTAGCGAAAGCTATGGAAGATAAGCTAGACGATGAGATCGCGTCATTAGAAAAGCTTGACGAAGACGATTTAGAAGTTCTGAGAGAGAGAAGATTGAAACAGATGAAGAAAATGGCTGAGAAGAAGAAACGTTGGATGAGTCTTGGACATGGTGAATACTCAGAGATCCCTTCTGAGAAAGATTTCTTCTCAGCTGTTAAAGCTAGTGAACGAGTCGTTTGCCATTTCTACCGTGAGAATTGGCCTTGTAAAGTATGTTTTGCTTCAACCATTTCAAATTGTGGTCTTTGTTTGATCTTTGATGAAGAGAATCTAAAAAATGGTGCTTTGTTGTTTGTAGCTACTAGACTAGGTTAAAGTCTGCATTTTTGCTTCAACATTTCAACAGTTCACTCTCTTTCTTTGAAAAAGTTTTATCACTTTTGTTTGGTTTGATTGTTTCTGGTTTGTGAGTCTAATGTATGATCTTTAATAAGAGAATCTAAAGTTGGTGTTTATCTGTTCATAGTTCATAGCTACTATAGCATAAGGTTAAAGTATGCATTTTTGCTTCAACATTTCAGTATTTCCCTCTGTTTCTTTTAAAAAGTTTATCACTTTTGTTTGGTTTGATTGTTTCTGGTTTGTGGGTCGAATGTATGATCTTTGATAAGAGATTCTAAAGTTGGTGTTTATCTGTTCATAGCTACTAGATTTAGTTTTAGCATAAGGTATAAAAGTATGCATTTTTTTGCTTCAACATTTCACTCAGTTAAAATTATCTATTTTGTTGGGATGATTTGCTTCTGGTTTTTGGGTCTAATGTATGATCTTTGATAAGTGATGTAAGGCACAGAGATTTGTTTCTTCAAGAATGGTGTTTCTTTGTCCATAGTCACTTAATCTGTTTTAGCAATAAGTTTCAACTTTGTGGATTTGTCTTGCTTTACCTGATGCGTCCTTGTGATCTTTGAGTTTACTGGAGTTTGGAAACAATCCTAGAGATTTTTCCTGCTTGGTTTCGAAAAGTTTGTTACTTGTTGGTTTTTATTGTCTCTGCTTTTCGAAAAGAGATTCTAGGCACAGAAATATGTTTCTTGGTCTTCTTCTCCATAGCTACTAGACTTGTTTTAGCATAAGATTCAAGTTTGTATATGCTTTGGGATTTCTGCATTGCATGATTCTTCCCTGTGATCTCTGAATGTCTTGCAGCTTGGAAGTGATGTAACAATAACTAACAATGCTCTTGATAAGTGATGTAGTAATGACAAAGCTTATGTGATCTTGATAAGAGATATTAGGCACAGAACCAAGAATGGTTTACCATAAGATTCAAGTTTATATAATGTCCGCATTGCCTGATTCTTCCATGTGATCTCTAAGTTTCTTAGATCTTGGATGTGATGTAGGAAAACTATTAGTAAACTTACAATGCTCTGATTCTGTATTGCTTGTCTATGAAGATGATCTCTGTCCTGTGTTTTTGGATGATTGATGTTTATAATTGGAAATCTTTTTTTGGTGTGCAGGTGATGGATAAACACATGAGTATATTGGCAAAGCAACACATTGAGACACGTTTCGTGAAAATCCAAGCTGAGAAAAGTCCATTCTTAGCAGAGAGGCTCAAGATTGTTGTTCTTCCCACTCTTGCTCTCATAAAGAACACTAAAGTTGATGATTATGTGGTATGATGATTACTTACAATAAATGCTTAAAACAAAGACACATACTTTTTGTTAATCTCTTTAAAATCTAATCTATGCTTTAACTGGATGATCGATCAATGTTGTTTGATAGGTTGGGTTCAATGAGTTGGGAGGGAAAGATGACTTCAGCACAGAGGATCTTGAAGAGAGATTAGCTAGAGCTCAAGTTATTCATTACGAAGGAGAGTCATCTCTTAAACCAAAGTCTACACAAGTCAAAAGAAGCGTAAGGCAGAGTGCTCAGTCAGATTCTGACTCGGAATAAATTCCCAAGTTTTTTTTTTTTTTTTTTTAAACAAAGGTTCGTTCTTTTGTATCGTGTTGTTGTTATGTGTAAGACAAAGTTAAGAGTAATGTATCGTTTTGATGATCTAAAAATGAATGTTGGTCGTTGAGTTCCATTTGAATCACAATCCCAATTTGTTCTTAACACGAAAAGTAATTTAACATATCAACCAAGAGTTCTTAAGTCAAGGTCTGATTTACTTCTTCCCTTGGTCAATATTCATAGTTTGCTGACTAGATATATTTCTACGAGTGGTCGAAGACTCCTCTCGTTTGATGTGTCGACATCAGTTCATGAGGAGATTGATCACCACCCTATCGACCTTAACCAAACTATGCTCATAACTCTCTGCAAGACCAATCAAACCCGATGTGCTTCCTCTCTCTGAAACGAATGGCCGAGGAATCCGTTCTTACCGAGACTCGACATCAAAACATTGTTTTTGCGGTGACCCTTTACAAAGCATGAGTAGAAGCTTACATGGCTCGCGCTTTCACCATCGATTTTCTACGCCGGTACTCCAGCCTTCACTTCCAGAAATAAGCAATGCTACAGGTGATTCTGTTATGTTGCTTTCACGGTATCTCTTGAGTATTTGGCCTCAGTTTTCAAATGGATCCGGAGCTATTACAATGTTTCAATCAAAAGGTATGCCGCTGGATCATTTGTCGCCAGTAATGCTTCTTTCCGCGGAGAGTTTGTGTTATGTATCTTCCTTGTCAAAGGAGAGAACCCTTTTATTGGCATCCCTCTTGATGAGAGATATGTTTATTTCAATCGATGTGTCGATGAAAGTATTTCCCCTCCTAACCGATTTGCTCTCTAGTGTAATGGTTCACACGGGACCGGTAGAGATAACGGTGATCACTCCGGTGAAAACCGGGGTTAGTGAGGTCTCAAAGTCACTCTTTATGTTGACTATCCTAAGGTCAGTTGATGAGCTTGAGTTGAAGACTACCTCTTTTACCGGTGTGCTCGTGTTAGATAACTTCGATACCTCTCCTGGCGATCAATCAAGCCTTACCAAGCTTGTGTATCTATCCTTATCTTATGCTTATGATTGTTCTAAGTGTCTAGCTTTTATGTTTGCTATTTGGATCTGTCCAAATTTTCCAATCTATCATGTAACCGTTTACCTTTTGAATGAAGATCTTGTGTGACAAAAAGATATATATTAATATTTAGCAGAAAAAAATGAAATTTGATTTGATTTTTTTAATATGTATAAGAAAAAAACTTTATACAAGACATAGTGAAACGGAGGAATGATAATTTAGAAGTTAATTTACTAAAGAAAAATGGTACATTTTTACCTAATTTATTAATGATAATTCCGAGTTTTTACCACTCGACTAACCCCTTAAGATGGGTGTAGCCATCGACTAGTCCACCCACCGGATTTTTTAACTATTTGACAAAATATAGTGATTTAGATAATTCTGCGTTTGAGGGGAATTGATCCTTGGCGTATACCAATAGAGCAATTCATTCTTCAAGTGAAAACTACTAGATCACCACAATTTGGTTAATCTCTACTATTTTGCTATTTTTTAATAACAAATTTTCATTCCTTGTTGTGATAATTTTTTTTAAACCATGTGTAATATGTTTGGCATTTCTTATATATTGTATAGTTAGTATTTTTCTTTCGGACCTTACCAGTATTATATACTCAATGAGGTTTGCATTTTTGTTTTCTTTAATATATTTATTTTTTTTAGGATAAGATTTTTTCTTTAATCCACTTATCAGTCAATACACGAAAACTAAGAACAGCCAATAGGTTAAGGCACACAGGCTGCGTAGTTTCTTCCTTGAATCAAGGTTTCATGCCATGTGATGAGCTGTCATTGTTTATAATAGCTTTCAAGATTTATATTAATATCTGTCTTAGTCTATTGGAGAAATTTTCATATAAAGACAATAAATTTAATTATTGACTTAATCTCATGTCCCGTGATACTTTCTCATTCCCTTTTAGAAAATCAATTCGGAAACATAATTTGTTTGAACTTTTCATGGATCATCATCACCAGACGAACAAAATGCATATGCATATGTAATTAAGAAAATTTAATTTATTATCTTTTGGACATATTTTTAACACTCCTAAACATCTCATTTCCCTTTACCTTCTTTTTTAAAATCAACGGATCCTACTTTAGTATGGTCCACATTCATTATTTTGCAAACTTGCAAAACTTGTCAACTTAATATTCTTCACACCAAAAGTCACTTTCGAATAAATCACTTATTCCATAATTTATTGGATAAAAAAAAAAATTATGCCTAACTATATAGAGTTTTGATGGAAAAGCTTAAAAGAAAAATGCTTACATATAGGTTCGTGGCATTAATAAATTTTTACAAAATAAGGTGTTAAGTAATTTTTATTTAGATGTAATTAATATAACCAAATAATGTGTTACTTTTATTTTGACTACTAGAAAACACACTAAAAATACATGCATCATTATTTTGTGTTTAAGAACTCAATTTTGATGTCAACTATATTTTTTTTAATAATTCACAATTCATAAATTTATACAAGGATTTACAAACTTTTTTCATCATTAGTCAACTTTAGATGATCCCATTCCCATACCTATTTGTAAACTTAGATATTTAGAAGTATGCAATTTGGTAAGATTAGATCAAATCACATGAGTTCATCTTCTTATTCAAGTGGTTGCTAAGAAGTGGCAACATGGCTTTGAGTTGGCAAAGATAAGATCAACGTAAATTTAAAATTTGACAATGAGGTTGGTTTAGATTTTAACCGGGCGACAGATTAGTTTGATTAACAAAAATATACATATTCTTCTACTTGTAGTTCACAATACTTTTTCTTCATAATCATAGTTATGGTTTCATTCATTTCAACTCCTTAAATTCATAATTTAAAATTAGCTTTCGTGGATTGAGTAACCATATATTATGTGCAACTTTAGATTTTATTAAAAAAACATTGTCTGAGTAACTCTTCCTTAAAAGTATAGTTCGGATTAACTCAAACAGCGAAAAGGTAAACTTTTATCGTTGACCAAAAAAAAACAAAAGTATACAATTGGATCCGTTCCACAATCATCACCTATATTTATTATTTTCTTTATCGTCATATCGTGTATCAATCAACCAAAACTTATATAAGAAGATCAAAATTGCATGATTCCATCATTTTTCGACAAGCTAAATTTAAGGATACTGATAAAGTTGTAAATTTAAATTAAATTGTTAGACATATATATATATATATAACAATTTATTGGAAATGTCCACTGCGCGAAAACCTCGGAAAGGTCACTCAAAAGAACATTATTTGTCATACAACAATGGCACGTTAGAGTAAGCTTATATGTATGTAAGTATGTTAAAAAAAAAACACAAAAATAATCAAACTTCCCCATATAAGCTAAGTTACATAGAAATTACATAAATGTTTTGATAATGCAATATAATAAAATAAAACACAAATGACTGTGTGAGCCTCACCCTAGCCTTACATCAAATTGTCAAAATCTATGATTGGACATTACAGCTTGTAACAGAATTATTATCACAATAGTATACATCATAATTATAATTAAATAAACTAAATTGCATGTACACCCTTGGTTAAAAGTTTAATCATCTATAAATAGAGACAAAACACACAAGAAACAAAACATTAAATTTATTAAAGCCATGAAGAACCAAAGCATGAGCTTGTCCATTGTTGCTCTTCTTCTCATTCTCCTTACTTCATCTGTCTCTGCTCAGCTTCGGACAAACTTTTACCAAAACTCATGTCCTAACGTCGAAACCATTGTCCGCAACGCCGTTAGTCAGAAGTTTCAACAGACTTTTGTAACCGCTCCAGCCACCCTCCGTCTCTTCTTCCATGACTGCTTCGTTCGTGTAAGATTTATATATATACTATATGATGATCATATATCTAAACCGATATCTATATATCATATAAGTTGTTTAATCAATAAACTCTATCAAACAATAATCCTTAGGCCTAAGACTCATTATCTTGTATATATATTGTTTGACACCTTTGACTATTTAACGTTTATATAGGGATGTGATGCTTCGATATTGCTTTCATCGCCGTCGGAGAAGGATCACCCTGATGACGTGTCACTTGCCGGAGATGGATTTGACACGGTGGTGAAGGCGAAGCAGGCCGTTGATAGTGATCCCAACTGCCGTAACAAAGTCTCATGTGCTGACATTTTGGCTCTCGCCACTCGTGACGTTGTCGTTTTGGTATTAAAACATTCTCCAACTCTTATTTTATCAATAAAAAGAACATTTCAACTCTTACTGATATTTTTTTTTTTTACCCTATTCAAAATTCAATTATTAATCTATAGGCTAAAAGGGAAAAAAGAAAAAAAAGCTACTATTCCTTCTTTTGTGAAATAAGATAATATTAAGTATTCGTACTAAGTAACATTACTATTTCGTTTAATTAGGCAAATTAGTTTATTTTTATTAGTTAATAACAAAATATCATGATTATGCGCTAGTGCAAATAAACCATGAAAATATGAGTTCTCTTTGATTACAAGTTTCTGGTTTGGTTAGCTAAATTAACCTTAAAAATTCACCATCAATTTCGTTATATATTATTCTGTTTTTGTGTGTATATTATATTCAGTTTGTCTCATTGTTATTAAAAATGTTGGCAGACCGGAGGACCAAATTATCCGGTAGAGCTAGGGAGAAGAGATGGCAGATTATCAACGGTGGCGAGTGTTCAACACAGTCTACCTCAACCTAGTTTCAAACTGAACCAGCTTAACACTATGTTCGCTAAACATGGTCTATCCCAAACCGATATGATCGCACTCTCAGGTATTTAAAGTTTAAACTAAACCAAACCGAAACAAACCGGTTTCAACTTCATACTATAATGGAACTACTAAATCTAACGATTAATTGTCATGTTATTAGGAGCACATACTATTGGATTCGCACATTGTGGAAAATTCTCGAGGAGAATTTACAACTTTAGCCCTAAAACTCGTATTGATCCAACTTTAAATATTCGTTACGCGTTACAACTTAGACAAATGTGTCCGATCCGGGTCGACCCGAGGATCGCTATTAACATGGATCCGACTTCTCCACGAACCTTTGACAATGCTTATTTCAAGAACCTTCAACAAGGGATGGGTTTGTTCACGTCTGATCAAGTTTTGTTTACTGATCAACGGTCAAGATCTACTGTTAATTCGTTTGCTTCTAGTGAAACAGCTTTTAGACAAGCTTTTATTTCGGCTATTACGAAGTTGGGTCGTGTTGGAGTTAAAACTGGTAACTCCGGTGAGATACGTCGGGATTGTTCACGTGTCAATTAGTGTGATTTTGTTGTTTTTTTATTTTAAGAAATAATTTGGTTTTTATTTGCTGTTAATATATATATATATATATATATATATATATATGGTTTTTATTTTAAATTTTGGATTTTTCAGTTTCATTGTTCTAAGTTCTAACAAAAAAATATATATATAAGAAGGAAAGTTTTACCATGTCTCTATATTTAAAGTTTTCCAATATTTTACATACCACAATTAAGTTGTGTTTTATTTGAATTGGAGGCAATGTTCGGCCATAAGATAATCTTTTCGGGATAAAGGTTTTTTTTTTTGATAAACCGTAAGAGTTACAAAACTAAACGAGATTGATTTTATTACTAGAGGCTTAATAACAAATTATTTCATAGCACAATAGAGATTAGAATAAATAATAGTTTGTATAAAAACGCTTTAATTAATCGATAAATAATAGTTTATAGAAAAATAATAATTTTAATTAATCATAATCAGATATTCAGATGGAATCCACAAGTAAAAAAGTCATAGAAGAGAGAACTGTAAGCTAAAACTGCAAATCCCATATAAGACACATCCTATATATAGAGCTTTAACTTGATTCTTGTGAAAAAAAAAAAAAAAAAAAAAACAACACTATTTTTGGTTTTGTGGGCCGGGCCTTAGAGCCACATATCGTCCATATTTCCTACAGGTCCATCCTTTTTTTTTTTTTTTTTTTTGTTAAAAAAGGTATTTGACAATACCCGTTTGTCCCATTTATAAGAGATTGAATTTGGTGCAGGAGAAGGTGCAACTATTCGAACCGCGGGGTCTAGAGCACTGACCTATGCTCAAGCCACCAAGCCGCTCGAATAGTTACAACATTATATGCACTATTGTCGATTTTATAATGACTAATATTTGATAAATGAATGTTTCTAAAGGTTGAAAGTGTTGGAAAAAAAAGGCTCAAATTTAGGGGTGTTATTGGATTGAAGTTTATGTATAATTGTAATGACTATTAAGATTGAAGAATTTAAGAAGTTTTTAGAGAGTATTCAAAAAATTTCACATATTCTCTTCGAAAGTTTTTGAGAATATCACTCTAATTTGTAATATTTTGAAAGTTTATAAAAGTTATTTCACATGAACAAAAATTTTAAAATTAATAATCCAATAACACTAAATTTTAATAAACTTTAATATAATCTAAAAATTAGTTAAAATTTTTACTAATCCAATAACATATTATTTTTAACAATTTTTTATATGTATTGAACCAATAATGCATAACTTTAACAAAGTTTTTGTAATTCAAGATTACTTAAAACTTATAACTTTTTAAAAATCACATAACCAATAACATCTCCTTCGATTATCGTGTAAAAGATTTATAGCTGTTTTTTGGAAATTATACTGTGTCATAGTAAGTATTATATATTATATATAGGACACGTGATCATTTTGTTCAACTTGCTTAAACTAAATACTCCAAGTCTCCAACAATAAATTTATTAATATTCTTCTCGATGCAAGATACTACTACTAGCTACTAAATTATTCGACAAGAATCCAAATTAATGATGGCGCAACTTCTTGGTTTCATCGATATTTTAAAATGTACAAACCAATATCCCGATTTCGATCAAAGAACTTATTCTCAAATCGCAATAATACAGAAATATACATACGAATTTCACATACTTCCATACTATTGATATTGATAACATAAAACTATATAAGATCTTTAAATATATAAGTCATGGATGGGTCATGATCAATTCTTAACGTATACAAAACATAAAAAGTAAGAATTTGTGGACATCACAAAAGAAAGCAACTTTGATTTTGTCTACAAATATAAAATGCCGATGCCATATTCCTTGAGGGGAAAAAATGATGCCAAAACAAAAAAATAATAGAAGAAAGACGAATACGATTCTTATAACTTTTCAAATGTAGAAAAACTATAGAACAGCCTGTCTCTCTTTGTTGTCTATTTTATATAAATGAAAAAGATTGAATAGGCGAGATTAGTTTTATTTATATTTAAATAATCAACATGTTAATTAATTACATCAAAGTTCGTAAGCATTTTATTTAATGTTGCACGTATTCTCGTGTTTTGGTTTCTTCCAATCTCATTAATCGCTTATGAACCGTACTCGAATGGATCAAAATTAATTACTCTAAAAATACTAGTCCAAATCCACGTACTAACCGTTGAAATCGTAAATAAGATATACTCCCTTCATTTATCAAAGAATGTTATTGTAGGATTTAAAATTTGTTTCACAATATATGTTATTTTATATTTTCAATATAAATGTATGACTTAAACTTTGTTTCACAATATATATTGTTTTACATTTTCAATATAGATGTATAGTGAAAGTTCCATTTGTATTTTTTTCTATTTTAATGTATCAATCAATAAAAAAAATTATATAGTGTTTAAATAAGAGGTAAAACAAAAAATTATGTAGTTTTCTTAATTTGTGTGCAATCAACCTAAAATATCACTCTTTAAAAAACGGAAGAAGTAAAAAATTTTAAACTTATGAACTCATAAAAATTTTAATTTACGGAAATGACTTCGTATATGTAATCCGAATCATTCTAAACTCACAAAAAATGAACCAGAAATTATCTATAGACCTAAATTTTTTATCACTTAAAATAAAAAACTAAAAAATACTGAAATCAGATTCATGTTTTCTGTAATCGAACAAGCTTACATTATATATTCTATTTTAAAATTATTTTCCCTAACTGAGATCGAACTAAATTCAAAAAAAAAAAAAATCACATCAAAACTAAACCAAACTAGAAATGGTTTTACTTGATTTCAATTTATATAAAACCAAAACAGAAATTTCCAACTTTACTGTAATTAATTTTGGGTGGATTCTCTATTGAACTATTTATTTTATAAAATATAATTTTTTTTTTAAAAATAAGGGACTTTAAAATGGAAAATAGTAATACATAAAGATCGTTACAGATACGCAAAGTACTCCTTTCCACTCTCGTCCCGCTTCGCCTCTTTTAGGGCGAAACAAGAGAGAGAGAAGAAGAAGAGAATCAACAAGAAGAGACCATTACAGAGCTCTCTCTCTCTCTCTCTTTCTATATAGACATCGCTGAGATTCTCTGATCTTTGACGACTCTGTTTTTGCCTCTTCGACGTCGTCTTCGGCTTTTGTAGCATTTCACCATCGCCCAAGTGTCGTAAGTACTCTTCTTCTCTTCATAATCTTTAGATCGAATCCGCTTCTCATTTAACGATCTTTAAAAGGTTATAACAGAAAAAAGCCTAATCGCTTCTCTGAGTTTGTGTATCTTATTGAATTTGAATCAATTTCAGATTTTGCAGAAGAAGAAAAAAAAATCTCATTTTTTTCAGATGGGTCATGTGTATTTCGTTGTTATGGCTTTAGGGTATTTGAAAAATAGTCATCTTTGACATAAAAGATCCAAGCTTTAATGATATTTCTTTTTGGTTTTGTTGTTAACAGGTTGCTTTGAAATAGACCCAATTTGGATTTAGAACAGAAAGGAATTAGAAAAAAAGAAAGATGGGTTACATAGGAGCACATGGTGTAGCTGCTCTGAAGAAACATAAATACAGTGGTGTTGATCATTCTTATCTTGCTAAATACGTTCTCCAACCTTTTTGGAACCGTTTTGTCAAAATCTTTCCTTTATGGATGCCGTAAGTTATCTAATCTCCTTTTAAAATTGATGTGTTCTCTGTAATCTTGATTTTAGTCTCTTGGTTTGATGAAAGTTTTTCTTTTTTTTTCATGTGTTCCTTTTGGGATCCATATCCAGACCCAACATGGTATAAGTGAATCCTATTTTTGAGTTTATACTTGATTGTAGTAACAATGGAGATTATACTTTATGGTTTGTGTTTGTTTTTGGTTGTGTAGATAACACTTACAGGGTTCATGTTTCTTCTCACATCTGCTCTGTTAGGCTATGTGAGTTTTGGCTTATTTTATAATTCTTTATTCTCTTGAAGCTTTACTCATATGGATTTCTTCAAACTGTCTTTAGATATACTCACCTAAGTTGGATTCTCCTCCTCCTCGATGGGTTCACTTCGCACATGGCTTACTTCTGTTTTTGTACCAGGTTTGGCCCTTTCTCTTACGCTTCTTCTTAAGAGTCATGTAGTCTTTTGTGCTGACATGTTTTGAGTACTTACGATTTGGTTTTTTAGACATTTGATGCGGTTGATGGGAAACAAGCAAGAAGAACCAATTCCTCTAGTCCACTAGGAGAGCTTTTTGATCATGGTTGTGATGCACTTGGTTGTGCATTTGAAACAATGGCTTATGGTAGCACTGCTATGTGTGGAAGAGATACTTTCTGGTTTTGGGTTATTTCAGCTGTTCCATTTTTTGGAGCAACTTGGGAACAGTAAGTGTTTTGATTTCAATTCCAACTCTGTTTTTATCATTTGCAACATTCTTAATAACTCTGCTCTCTTATTCTTTTTGCGTTTAGCTATTTTACCAATACGCTTACTCTTCCGGTAGTCAATGGTCCTACAGAAGGTCTTGCACTTATATACTGTGGCCATTTCTTCACAGCGATTGTTGGTAAAGCTTTCAACAGTCTAAGAAAATCTCTTATTATTAACAATTCTTTTTTAATCTCTTATATTTGTTTTCATCTCAAGGTGCTGAATGGTGGGCTCAGCCGTTTGGGAAGTCGATTCCTTTGTTTAGTTGGGTGCCCTTTTTGAACGGTAAGAGTCCTCTCAACCTTTTGTTTCTCCCAACTTTTCTCCTTGCAAGTTTGTTTTACGAACTTTTCTCGGTTTTTCTTTCAGAGATTGTGATGTCCAGAGTTATACTTTTCACGATGATTTTTTTCGCTGTTATACCAACACTTGCAATCAAGTAAGTTTTCCACAATTCATCGGTCTTATGGTCTTTTAGAGCTGAGAAAATTGCTAACTTTTTTCTACACATTGCTCCGCTGACACGCACACTGCTTCGTTCTACAGTGCGTCTAATGTTTACAAAGTTGTACAGTCAAGAAAAGGAAGCATGCTTCTAGCATTGGCTATGGTATTTGTCTCCTTATACCAAATCGATTCAATGGATGATAATAATACCTATGTTTTTCGTATGTAACACCAATATTTTTGTGTATTCAGCTATATCCCTTTGTCACACTAATTGCAGGAGTATTGATTTGGTATGTCTATTTCTAATTTTCTCCTTAACTTGCTCTCATTTACGCAATGAGACTTATCGGTATATCTTGTCATAATCAGGGATTACTTGTCTCCAACTGACCTCATAAGAAACTACCCTCACTTAGTTGTGTTAGGAACTGGTCTTGCATTTGGATTCCTTGTGGTAAGCAAACAATTTGGTTTTTTTATTCTGTATTCGTTGTTTAATAATGAATCGAAAGCTGAAGCATTTAGTCTCGGGTTTATGATTGCAGGGGAGAATGATTCTAGCTCACTTATGTGATGAACCAAAAGGACTAAAAACAAACATGTGTATGGTAAAAAATTCGATAACTTTCTCCTCGGTACGATCCAATTTTTCTTCTTCTTAGTCCTCATGAATCTTCTCTCTTGCAACAGTCATTGCTTTACCTTCCCTTTGCTCTAGCAAATGCTCTAACCGCTAGACTCAACGACGGGTATGTTTTGTTTTCTCTTTCTTTTTTTTTTCGGTTTTCGATTTGTCGATTTCACCAGATTATATATATCAAAGATTGTATTAACCTCTTCTCAGGGTTGCTCTTGTGGATGAGTTTTGGGTTCTTCTTGGTTATTGTATATTCACATTGTCACTATATATGCATTTTGCAACTTCTGTCATTCATGAGATCACAACTGCTCTTGGAATCTACTGCTTCAGGTTTGGATAATATATTCTCTTTTTTTTTTTTACCATTTTATTGTTTTAGTTTTACGAAAATTTGACAAGTTAATCTTTTATTTTCATCAGGATTACTCGTAAAGAAGCTTGAAGGAAAACAATGTGATTGAAACTTATTTTTAAAAATCAAATTTAAGGTATGCTTTTTAATGTGTTAGTTCTTTTTTTTTTTTTTTTTTCTATATCTCAAGAACTTGTGTGTTCGTTATTATTTGTTGATCTGCTGTATTTATTATTATTTTATTTTTGCTTTTACAGGGAAGATAAATGCAAATCCCAACACGATTCTGAATATTTTGTTACTGAAATTTAAAACGATTGATCGATATGTTTTTGGATGTATACTCATTAATGTTTTATTTTGTTTGTTTTTCTTGTTTGGTCGAAATAGGTATAACTCAAGTAGAACCTTTTTGTGTAACGTTTCTAAGGAAAATTATTGGATTTTTCGAGATTATTTTTATTGATGAATTTCCTTATTGTGAATTTCATTTTGGTTGCCTATCTTAATTGTGTGTTTGATATTTATTTGTATTTATTCAATAAATTGCGTGTTGTTTATTACCTCAAAAGAACAGAAGCATATTTTTGCTTTTGTATAACAAATTTTCCATCTTTTGATATCACATGGTTGGGTTGGTATTAGAGGTATGGACCTCTAACTTTGTCGGAAAAAATAAATAAAGAAAATTTATTTAAAAAAAAAAAAAAACCTATAATGCTTTTAAGGTGGGGTTTGCCGTTTGGGGAACTTTAGATTTTATAGATGATGAAGTGTGTGAAATATGTGTCTTATACTATAGTGCACTGATAAATTCTAACCCAGAAGACCATATAATCTAGAGTGTTTACGATAAATACTCATCATCTTTTTTTCTTCTTTTTTCGTCTGGATTTCATTAAAAAAATATGGAAGGATACATGATGGTATTAATAATATACTTATATACCGACATAATAACTAGATATTTCCGAAAATATTGTGTAAAAGATGAAAATAACGCCTCAAATTATACAAAAAAACGACAAAAAACTTGAATTCTAAAAAATTAGACTTGCCAAAAGAACTTCCCAACTCCTACATGATAAAGCCAATTTCAATGGATTAAACAAATCCGTTAGTGGTTAGCGAAACCTCCTATAGTGAATCCAAAGTACTTCGCAAATAAAGGAAAACAGACCTATAAAAATTCAAAGAAGATCTGAAATTGATATTAGGTATATCTTTTGTGAGTGGGGCTAAAAATATATAGCATTTTTTATTCTTTATTAGTCAAATAATACAAGAAATATATTTTTATCATCGGTAAATGAAGTCCGTTTATGACCCAAAAATAACACTCATGGACTCGGATGGTGTGTGATGGAAGGCTCGTACAACGTTCACTTGCTAGGATTGAAATGATCATGTTGATGTTTATTAATCTTTGTTTGACTTGCGTCTCTTTCGAAACAGATTGCATCAATTTGATCTCTATGATTAGATTCTTATAACTGTTAGAATTGTCTCACATAAGAAACTGAAAAATTTATGGAGTTGTATATAAAGTATATGGACTTCTCCATTCATTGTTAATTGGTTCATTTGATCTTAAAAACCAATTTTCAGCTTTTATACAATCTCATTTTTAAAAAATAAATATAATAATTGCAAGTTTTTGTTTTTACATCATTATATGTAAATACATTGATATCGTGATCCCACATCGAAATTTAAAAAAGACTAACATTAATATATAAAAATTATGGACAAGTCATTCATTACCAATTAATTTTGATTTAAAAGCTCATAATCTAATGTACTAATCTAGTTGTAACTCAGAGGCAAACAAATGATCTGTTTGCTGTTTAGCAAACAAATGACAATCTTAGAAGGTGCATCTGATTATGCAGCCGGTTTTAGAACTAACCAAACCGGACCGACATTAGAATGCCAAAGTTAAGTGTGGAGTAAATATAGTTAAAACTAAGTAAATGAGAAAAGCAGGATCTTGTCTCTTTAGGAATGAATAATCCAATCATGAAACACAAACAATATAATTAATGAACAACGGATCAATACAACACAATGATTATGAACATAGTTTATATTTTTGACATAGAGATACGCAGAAAATATGAAATTAATTTTTTTTATTTTGTAAAAAAAAAAATGAAGAATAATTTTTAAAGAGACAAAACATACCTTAGAACATTGACATGTCTCAAATGATGTCTATTGCTCAAGCATGCTGCCTAGGGCGTGCCGACTTTTGCATTATCTCACTTTTTTACCCAACCTCTTCTCTTCTATTTTAAAATTTATCAAAATGCTTTTATATTTCTCTTCATATCAATTTGGCCAAATTCGAAAAATTGTTATGGTTTTGTGATTTCTTTGCCGACGTTATAGTTTATGGAGTATCTTCTGGTTTATATTCGTAAAATGGTAAAATTGCATCATGTTAACTTTATCATGTAATTTTGCTGCTTTTATCAATTATATAAATTCTACCGAATCAATATTGTATTCAATCTTTAATAACCAAAAAAAAAACAGAAATTATGTTTTCTACAGTTTTATTCGATTAAAGACAATGGAGTAAATATTTTGCATAGTCCACCACGTCACGTTAAACATTAAAAGTATGAGTCCATGACCCATAACTCTATAGCGACACAACATTCTCGAAAATTTCACGTTTCTATTCACGTATTAATTTATTTATTTTTATTACGTTTCGTGAGAGACTAACAATAGACACACGACACATGTATGAAGTATGTGCCCCTTCTTATATTAAAAAAAAAAAAAAAAGGATGTATTCAAAATCTACTTAAAATAGAAAAATGATGTTCTTGGGCCATAGCATGCCTCGGGTTGTATGTTATGCTTTCAATAGATGATTGGTAATTAATTTATTTTTGCAAAAGTCAAACTCTTTTTTGTTGGTTTTAAGTTTTTATATGATTCTAGTATTTATTGTACCACGTAACCAAGGAATGTGTTTGATTTGACCATAGTGTTTATATATTTACAATTTTTTTTTTCAAATAGGAAGATATATACACTAGCTATCACAAAATAAATAACCAAGTTACCAAGAATCTATTCTATTCACATTGGATCATGCTAAGTTTAGATAATGTTAGCAAAAAAATGTTATATAATGAAGACATTTAAATTGTAAAACTGAAAAGGACAAAGCATGCACAATTTTAATCATTCTACAGTACAGACTATGATAAAGGAAAAAAAAAAAAATCAAATAGATCCTACGAAACTAGTCATATCCTGTCTATTTCTCAAAACTCCTGATAAAAACTTATTTTGGTTACATATTTTACATGTATCTTTCTAATATTTTTTCCTATTTTAATGTCATTTTGGTTAATTAAAAACCATTATAATCTGTATGTTTAGTTACTGATGGGAGACACCGATTATCTACTTTTAACTGTTGCAGATTTTCCAGTATTTTGCATCAGTGCTAATATCTAAACTATATATATGTTTTTGAAATTGTATAATTTTTTAATAAGAATGCTTAGTTTGATTTCTATACGATTTTTTAAAAGAAATTCTAGAATAAATAATAAACAACGCAAACCGAATTCAATTTTATTCAACTTGAGTTCTGATTAAATACATTCTTAATTTAAAAAAAAAACTATAAATCATTAGATATTTTGTAGCTTAATTTAAATTTGCTTTCGTTCACTCATAGATATAGAAAATAAAATCATCATAGTAAAATGAATACTTAGTTGCCAGCAAAAAAAAAAAATGGAAAATTATAGACAAGAGAATTATATAAAATTATATATGTACATAAATTGACAAGAGAATTAATATAGACTTCTATAAGAAATTAAGAACAAACGGCAAACGCATGAGTTCATTCATCTCCACAGATATTTCCTCTTGTATTTTTGTTTGTTAGTTTTCTTGTATTTATTCTTTATCTCTCTTTTTTTGTTTTTTTTTGGCTTTTTCTATTTTTTTCTTTTTGTAGTCTTTATTTCTTTATTGTTTATTTGAGCAATAATGTTTTTGTTTTCATATAGATATGCTTGGACAATTTTAAACACTGACGTGAATGTTCGCATAGAATCAGCCATACAAAATGACTGGAACCGACTTATTTATGGAAAATGCCATCTTGTCTAAATCAACTAGCTCTAACTTTATATTAAAATAATAAAATTAAAACAAAAAAAATATTGTTTGTAGTTTAATAATTTTGTGACTTTAGTTTTTGTCTTATTTGTTGATATTGTAAATTAGTTTCCACACAATGACTTTGATAAATAGATATTACAAAAAAAAAGGGTTTTAATTAATTGGTTTGCAAATATGGTAAAGTAGATTATGGTTATTTATTTTTTACACATGATGCAATAACTTCGACTGTAATCATAATTTTCTATTCCAAAATTTATAAAACTGAGTTTGATATTTGAAATTTTTCTCGGTTTTACCAAATTCAAAAAAAAAAAAAAACAAAAAGAAAAAACAACCCTAAGGTGCTTTCTTGATCATACCCTTTTTCTTTTTCCTTTTCTTCCCCAAACTTTTTTTGTTTGTTTGTTTAATTATTCGTTTCTAAGGAACATCTCAATCAAATTTTCCTAATTATTTCATAATCCCCATGCTAAATACTCTCTCTCGATTCTCACAATCAAATGCTGATTCTGCAGATCAATTCCCATATTTACGAATCAATGTAGTATATTTTATTTTTAAACCGTAAAATTTGCCAAAATTTGAGGATATGATGTCAATAATCATGGAAATAATTGAGATATAAACAATAATAAAAGTATTAAATCAGTCATTTTTAAATGAAATAAATTTGAACAAAATTGGTGGGCCAATTGAAAAGTGGAAGAAAAATAAAAGAAATTAAAAAGAAAAAGAAAACGTAAAGCTAAAGCAAACCCTCTCGAAGCCTATAGCTAAGCCTTCACTATACTTTCTCACTCTTTCAAAAAAAAGTCCTCTCATCTATCAAAATCTGAGAATAAAGATAAAGTTTTAAAGAACCCTAACTTAAGATCCGATCGTCATCTTCACTTCTCTGGATCTTCAATAACCCAAACAAACAAACAAACAAAAAATTCCCAAATTTGGAAACTTTTTCTTTCCTGCTTTTTTCTCTGTTTTACTCTGTTTCTTGATTTTGTTTTTGGCAATGAAAGAAAGAGGAATGAGAACAGCAATGGAACGAAGAAACGACGACGTTTCACTCTATTACAGCACTCCATCGGAATTCTCTTGCCGGAAACATCCATCAGTTTCCTCCGGCGTCGGAATTTGTCCGTACTGTCTCAACGACAGATTAATCAACCTCGTCTGCTCTGAATGCGGCGAGCAGCGACTCTCTTCTTGCTCATGCTCTGATATCTCTCCTAATCGACCTTCAAACGCCGCCGTAGACGCCGGAGAAAACGTTGTCCGGATCTCTTCTCTCATCGACGAAGAAACAACGAAACAGAGGAAAGAGATAAAACAGAGGAAAACAGAGGAAGTTGTGGTGTTCAAGAGAAGTAGTAGCAGTTGTGTTGAGATAAAGAGAACGAAGAATAATCATAAATTCTCGAGAATCGGAAGGTTTTTCAGAAAGATTAATCTGAAAAAGGAAAGAGATTTTGAGAAGAACAATAATAATGATTCATCATGGGTTTTGGATTATAACAATGATGCTGATGTGAAGAAACTGGGAGTTTCAAGATCGAGATCGCTATGTAGTTTTCGAGGTAAAGATTTGTATTGTATCGGATCAGAAGAAGACGGATCTTCGTACTCCGGTGCTTTCTCCGCCGCGAGAAGCTCAAGTGTTAACGGCGGATTAGGTTTATGCGAAACAGAGTATCCTCGGAAGAGTAATTTCGAAGGGAGGAAGAGTAATTTCAGTGAGACTACAGAGCATCGGAAGAGTAATTTCGAAGGAGGAAGGAAGAGTAATTTCAGTGAAACGACGACGGAGAATCGGAAAAGTAATTTCAGTGAATCGGAGCCGCCGCGAAGGAGTGGTTTTGAAGCGAGGAAGAGTAATTTTAGTGAAACAGAGTATCCTCTGAGAAGAAGTAATTTTAGTGAAACAGAGTATAACCGAAGAGGAAATAATCCGGCGACAGCGACGGCGAGGCCAACGACGATGGAGCAGCATCGGAAAAGTGATTCAGCGGCGATGAATTTTACGAGAAGAGTAATGTCAATGAAAGAGAGTAGTTACTTCACCGGAGGAGAAGAGCCTGGATTTATAGATCTTAAGTTCGATTCTTCTGGTGGAGGAGATGTAAACGACGGCGTTTTGGAACACGGCGGAGGAGGAGGAGGGTCTTGCCGGAAAGATGGAGAGATACGTAAGAGTCGAAGAAGTTTCAAAGGATGGAAATGGATATTTGGACATCATCAACATCAGCTTCATCATCATCATTGAGATTCATGATGAATTGTTGAAGAATGAAATGAAAGTAACAATTTTTTTTGGATCCAATAATGAAACATGGAGCTGGTTTGTGTGATCCGATGTCAATCTTAGTCAAAAAGCTTTACATTTTTTTTTTTTTTTTTAAATATATTTATGGTTTCTGATTTTGTTTTTTGAATATATTTATCCAACTCCAAGTTTTGCGATCGTTTTGCTTCGGATTAGTTTTTTTTTAGGAAATGGTTGTCATAGTTAAACTAATACCAATATAGTATAGATCGGTTTGGTAATGATTTCGTTTTAGTTTCGGATCGGATTGGACTTTTAATCAAATAGTATATTTTTAAAGATTTGTTTCCGAATTCTTTTTTTTCTTTTGGCTCGGTCCAAGCTCATGCCTGTCCAAGCTTGTCTGTTCGTTTACTTGTCATAGCGATACGTGACTACGATTTGTGACATTTTTGTTGTTCCTTTACCTGTCGCGGGATTCTGTCATCGGTCGCACTAATCCGCGACTTAAATTTTTACTCGTTGGAATTTCTAGCGATCCCAATTTAAATCATGCGATTTGTCGCAATGACCTGTCGCGCGATATTAAACCGAACAAGATTCTGACTCGCATGTTTAAATTAAATTAAATAAATTAAAATAAAATATAATACAATAAATTAAAATAAATAAATTAAAATACAATAAAATAATATAATATAATTAAACTCAACGATAAGTCGCAGCGATAACAAAATGAACAGTTCAGCGATATGCAATCGCAGCGACACGTAAACAAAAAAGCCCTCAATTTTTTTTGATAAAAAAAATATAGAGAAATTCTCTCAAATAGCACCAAATGATGTTTTTGTTTCATAATTAGCACACATTTTTATTTAGGACAAAAATAGCATTTTATAAAGTTCATAATTTAATATTTTTTGTTTGGGTTAATTATATTAGTATTTAGGGTATAGTTTTTAGGGGGTAGGGAGTAAGATTTAGGGTTTAGGGCTTAGGAACCCTAAATCCTAAATCTTAAACCCTAAAAATGAGAGATTAAGAGTATTCTTTAATAAAAATGATATTTATGTCATACATGAAAATATGTGCTAATTATGGAACAAAAACTAGATTTTGTGCTATTTTTGAGAATTGCCCAAAAATATATGATTATTAATAAAAATATATATATTATCTTTGTATATGTATTAATGCTTGATTTAATGAGAATTCTCTCAAATAGCACAAAATGATGTTTTTGTTCCACAATTAACACACATTTTTATTTAGGATAAAATTAGCATTTTATGAAGTTTATAATTTATATATTTTTGTTTGGGTTAACTATATTAGTATTTAGGGTTTAGTTTTTATGGGGTAGGGGGTAAGATTTAGGGTTTAGAGCTTAGAGTTTAAGGTTTTCTAAACCCTAAACACTAAATCCTAAACCTTAAAATATGAGATTAGGACTATTATTTAATAAAAATACTTTTTGTGTCGTAAATGAAAATGTGTGCTAAATATGTCACAAAAACTAAATTTTGTGCTATTTTGAGAATTGTCCTGATTTAATTCATATGGACTTTTTGTATCATCTTCCTTAGATGAACTCAGCTTTGTGTTTATTTCTAGAAACTATCATCGGCTGGCTGATAGCTCTTGGAGAAGCCTCACCCTCACTTGTGTCTTGCTGCCTTTGGGCCTTCTACTTAATGGATTTTTGAATTTAACAAACGAACCACAAATTGACAGAAGGCATTCAAATTTACTTACAATCTACAAATGAACCACACTTTTTTAAAGCATCTAATAATCAATTTGTATATATTTATGGGAGTAATGCTGATCTGATGGGCTGTTGTTTTGTGATAATAAGCTTTGCAAGGCCTTGAAGCCCTCTCTCTCATCTTCACTTTTGGCCCTTGAAATTCATAATGTTTGGCTTCTTAAAAGCATTCCAAAATAAACATATATGCCCAATAGTAATATATGCACGTTAAAGAAATAAGACTGGTAAAGAATGTTTTTTTTTTTTTTTTTGGTAAAAACTGGTAAAAGAATGTTTAGGGTTTTAAAGCTTTCTATTTGATTAATAAAATGGAGAATCCTTTCTTTAGTTTCGCATAGTTTTTGTATTTGGCAAAACTAATATTATCGACGCTTGAATATATATATATATTTTTTTTGTCTTGAATATTGATTGACATTGTTTGACGTCTAAATTAACATGTACATAAATACAAAAGAAATGAAATCGACTCAATGCAAGTCGAATGAACAATTCAATGAAAGACTATAGTGAATAATAGAAGGGCAAAAAGTATATAGAACATTGACATATTCTTGTAACTTGATTTATTGGTGATGGGCATGTTGAAATTCATAATAAATAAGAGAAATCAGGCTTCGAAGCATGACTTGCTGATATTGCCAAAACACATGTTTGAAGTTAGATAATTTGGCCACGTATGTTTCATATCCGATATAAAAGAAAAACTTGTTATTGAAACGGATTTATGATAAAGTTGGATTTTATAATTTTGAGTTTTTTTGGTTATTAGCATTTCATGTAAATATTTGTGAAAGTGTTAAAAAAAAGGTCAATGCATATTTTTGCCAAACGTATCAATTTATCATCATATCTTCATGTTCCAATTCACATAGCCTATGCTTTAATGTTTATAAAAAAAAATACTTGGCGTGTACACAATGGACACCTTTTTCACAACGAGTTTTGAAATACGTCATATCTTTTAATTCACATCTATCTATCAATTCATATGGACTATTTTATATTTTCTCAATATACTTCAACTGCTAATTTCCAGAAAGATTTGTAATCAATCACATGATCATTCCAGATTCGAGGACTATTCGAATTTAATGTATAAATAGGAATGTATAAATATGTTCTTTAATTTATTAAAGGTTATATTATCATATGTTTGTTAGAAAAATAGGAAATTTTTTTATAATTTGATCGAAAACATTTTCTTGGTCCATACCCTACCAAAAAGAATATCTCGATCGAAAGGCTTAATTAATTAATGTAGAGTGTTATTAAAGGAAAAATTAGCCACGATTATCGTGATCTAACAAATTCTGTTCACACATTATATTATCTATAAAGCAATATTTCATATAACTTCATTTATTGTATTTGCTTCTTTGATTAGCCTTTTCCCAATGTCTTCCTTATAGAAAGAAGCAAAGCACAAAGGAGTTCCTTCAAATCAAATATCCTAAATTACTAAAAATATGTTAGAATTTAGTTTGATCTTTAATTTCTTCTATTGTCTTACTATTTCTTATTCGACTCTCTCCTTCAAGATTCCATGGAAGATCTCAATACATTTGCAGCTGATTGCGTCGTTGTATCATGTTGTTGCAACTGTCTTGTTCTCCAAATCGCGATCTTTATCTTCCTTGGACTTCCTCAAAAGCTGGTCAAAAACACAAGAAAATGTTACACAAAATGGGGTATAAATCGAAGAAAAAAAAGAATGGGGCTCGGTTGCGAATGTCAAGAAAATAATGGGGTTGATTCAGAATGGAGAAAAGAGTCTATGAGTATGGAGATTGAAGGTTTTGGGTGTATTGAAGAAGTTGAACAAGTTTTAGAGGAGTTTTCAAAGAATGGTGAGTTTTTGTTTGGAAGCTTCTGGGGACAAGAGAGGGTTCAAAATTCTTCGTCAATGTCAAGTTGTAATAATGACAACTTTGACCTAAGATTTGTAAGTCGTTATGAGATTGTTGAAGAAAATTTCTACTCCTTGGATTATATATTCACAACTTCACATAAATTATGTTGAAATTAATGGGAAAAAAAATATCCACTAGGTTTTTTTTTTTTTTTTTTTGCTTGTTCCAAATTTAAGAAATCCATATTATAACAGAAATCTTTATTTTTTAAGACAAATGATATGCTTTAAAAAAAACCTTATTTATATAATTGACAAGTTCTTGCTCTATTAATATCCGCCTCATACAAAATTCAATATCATACATAATTTTTCTCATATGGTCGTGGTAGATTTAAGGTCCATTTTTTTAACATCTGCTAATATAAGTTCCAAATATTTAAGCACAATATTACGATATGTATATATCTATTGGGCTTTAGTACGTTTATGTGTTGGGCTAACTCATGTACTTGGGGAACAAGTCTCGTTTATGACTAGGGTTAGCTTATCATCTTGTATATATATTGTATGCAGCCGTTTGTGAAATAACATACAGAAAATTCCCAAACCCTTCTCATTTTGTTCAAGGTATCAGAGCCAAATCAATGAGTACGAAAATTGAAGGTGGAGAAGGATTTGACGGGAAACAAAAGATGGTGGCGCCAAAGTATCAATTGGCGGCTAATGAAAATCCCGGAGGGATTATTGCTCAAGTCCAGTTCTCAGGAGATAACTTCGATGAATGGGCACAAGCAATGAGGACGGCACTTCGCGTGAAGAAGAAGTATGGTTTTATCGATGGATCCATCGTGAAACCAAAAGAAGATGACCCCGAGTTCGAAGACTGGATGTCGGCAAGCTCGATGGTGACTCTATGGATACTAAACACTATTGAACCGAAAATAAGAAGAACTTTGGGAAACAAAGAGGATCCACAAGAGTTGTGGACAGAGATAAAAGACAGATTTTCAGAAGGCAATGGTCCACGTATTCAAGAGATCAAGACGGAGCTAGCAAATTGTCGACAAGAAGGAATGTCCATAATTGATTATTATGGAAAATTGCAGATTCTTTGGGAAGATTTGATGAATTACGACCAGACTCCAACATGTAAGTGTGGAGGATGCAGTTGTAACATTGGAATACAACTGGAGAAAAAGAGAGAAGAGGACAAGACTCATCAGTTTTTGTTGGGACTTGATGAAGCGGTCTACGGCAGCGTAAGGACCTCGATTGTGACAACTGATCCTTTGCCATCGATGAATCAGGTTTATTCTAAAATAAAATCTGTCGAGAGAATTCGTACAGTGGTGCGAGGGAGAGAACAAACACCACAAGCTGCGTTTATCGCAAAAGCTGGATATTATCGTGGTGGAGAAGACAAATCAAAGATGGTGTGCTCAAAGTGCAAGAAAATCGGTCACTTGGCTGATAATTGTTATCAAGTGATTGGATTTCCTGAGTGGTGGGGTGAGAGATCCCGCCAAGGAGGACGTGGAGGAGGCAGAGGAGGTCGTGGTCGTGGTGGCTTTGCGAGAGCAAACGCGGTGACAGCTCATGGAGTCAATGAGCCTAGTGAAGAAGCAGAACGGAGTGGTTTTGTTGGACTGTCCAATGAACAGTGGACAACGCTTGTTAAGCTGCTTGAAGGTCAGAAAAAAGAGCCTAAACCACGTCTAAATGGTAAGCTTGATCCTTTAAATTGGGTTCTTGATTCAGGGGCTACAAACCACATGACATGTTCAAGTGAGTTTCTTACGGATTTGAAATATATTCTGCCTTGTTCTATTGGTTTGCCAAATGGAAAGAAAACGATTTCAAAGGAAAAGGGTACAGTGAGTTTTGATTCTGATTTCAGACTTAAGAATGTCCTTCTCGTTCCAGATTTGCAATGTAACCTTATATCAGTGTCGCAGTTGATTGCGGATTCAGATTTAGTTATGCAGATAGCTAACAAAGGGTGTGTGATTCAGGACCGTTTAACGAGGAGTCTGACTGGCGCCGGTGAGCTAAGAGATGGTCTTTATTTCTTTCGTAGGATGACATCGTTTTGTGCTTTGAAGTTGAATAAGGAGGGAGCCGATGAAGTGTGGCATCAAAGGCTTGGACATCCATCTAATACTGTTTTTGATTTGCTTCACTCTGTTGGAAGTAGAAATAAAGATTTCTCGACATGTGATGTATGTGTGCGTGCAAAACAATGCCGTGAGGTTTTTCATTCTAGTGATAATAAAAGTGAAGCCATTTTCGATTTAATACATGTTGACCTTTGGGGACCTTATCGAACTGCTAGTCTCTGCAATGCCTTCTACTTCTTGACAATTGTTGACGATTTTTCGCGTTGTGTATGGGTGTATCTCCTCCATGATAAAGCACAAGTTGGCAAGACTTTGAAGAATTTTATCACTTTGATTTCTAGGCAGTTTGATAAAAAGATCAAGATGATTAGAAGTGATAACGGAACTGAATTTACCTGTCTTACTGCTGAATTTTGTGAACAAGGAATTATACATCAGACTTCGTGTGTTGGAACACCGCAGCAGAATGGACGAGTGGAGAGAAAACATCGTCACATTCTGAATGTTGCACGTGCGTTGTTGTTTCAAGGCTCTTTGCCGATCAAGTTTTGGGGAAAAACTATTCTTGCAGCGGCATATTTGATTAACCGAACTCCCTCGACGGTGTTGAAAGGGAAGACGCCATATGAGATTTTGTATCAGTCTAAGCCGGCATATGATAATTTGCGAGTTTTTGGGTGTCTGGCTTTTGCTCATAACCAGCGACGTGATGGTGATAAATTCTGTCCTCGGAGTCGTCGTTGTGTTTTCCTTGGTTATCCTTTCAATAAAAAAATGATGGACATTGTATGATCTCGATAAAGACGAGCTGTTTGTGTCACGCGATGTGGTATTTGTGGAGAATACGTTTCCCTTTCAGTCACACAATGACTCTCCTTTGGCTTTACCCACAAATGTCGTGTCCAATGAAATAGAGGAAGAAGTACTTGCAGAACAGATTTTTGAACAACGACGGAAACAAAATTCAGCTCCTGTTTTTGATCAAGCATTGTCTTCTCCATCTGATTCAGTTGAGATATCACCAGTTCCAGCGGCAGAATCAAGTGGAGCTTTACTTACAGAGGAAACAGAGGTTGAAACAGAGGTTGTTACGACAGAGGCTGTTGAAAAAGAGACTGTTGAAACAGAGAATATTCCGACAGAGGTTGTTGAACGAGAGACTGTTGAAACAGAGGTTGTTCCGACAGAGGTTGTTGATGCAGGTGGAACAGACTCAACTCTGGTGGACAGGGGGGCTCTGCGCTGAATTCAGCAGATGTTGATGTGGAGAATCCTCAGCTTGGTTTTGGCTTTCGAAAGAAAACTCCAAACGTGCGTCTCCAAGGGTATGCGTTACACACAAACCCTATTGATCCGGTTGATGATGATGATTATGATGAGACTCTCACGTTGCTGATTGATGCAGATAAGAGTATTTACCCGCTGTCTGATTATCTATGTTCTGATAATTTTTCTCCTCAACATTGCGCATTCTTGACTGCAATCATGAAAAATGCTGAACCGACCTCGTTTGCGGATGCTGTTGAGTACAAAGTTTGGACAGATGCTATGGGTAATGAGATTGATGCATTAGAGATTAATAAGACGTGGGAGATGACAGAATTGCCTCCAGGGAAGAAGGCGATTGGTTCGAAATGGGTATTCAAGATAAAGTACAAAGCTGATGGGTCTATAGAGCGTTATAAAGCGAGATTGGTAGCGCTAGGAAATAGACAGGTTGAAGGTACTGATTATTCGGAGACATTTGCTCCGGTAGTAAAGATGGCCACGATTAAGACATTTATGGGGGTTGCTTCGGCACGACAATGGGACATACACCAAATGGATGTTCACAACGCCTTTTTACACGGAGACTTAGATGAAGAAGTCTATATGAAGCCTCCGCCTGGCTTTCGAACTGACAATCCGGCTCTTGTTTGTCGTCTTAAGAAGTCTTTATATGGTTTAAAACAGGCGCCTAGATGTTGGTTTGCTAAGCTACGAACAGCTTTGTTGGGGTATGGTTTTCGTCAATCTTATAGTGATTATTCACTATTTTCTTTGCGAAATGATTCATCGGAGTTATACGTTTTGGTATATGTCGATGACTTGGTTATTGGTGGCAACAACTTGGCACTTATCAACCACTTTAAACTATACTTAAGTGAATGCTTTCATATGAAAGACCTTGGTAAACTTAAGTACTTCTTGGGGATTGAAGTAGCTCGTCGAAAGGAAGGTATTTTTCTTTGTCAAAGGAAATATACACTGGATATTGTCAGTGAAGCAGGGTTGCTTGGAGCCAAGCCGGCTGCTACTCCAATGGAACAACATCAGACATTGGCTATGTCGGAGAGTCTTGTCTTCAATGAGCCTGAAAGATATAGAAGGTTAGTTGGAAGACTTATCTACCTCTCTGCAACTAGACCAGACTTGACCTATTCAGTACATGTACTGTCTCAGTTTATGAAGAATCCTTTGACTGATCACTGGGATGCGGCTGTCCGCGTGGTTCGTTACTTGAAAGGGACACCGGGTCAAGGGATTTTTATGCAATCTGATTGTGATCTTAAGCTTCATGCTTGGTGTGATGCTGACTGGGGTGGCTGTCGAAACTCTCGACGGTCAGCTGGTGGTTGGTTTGTCACCTTAGGCCAATCTCCAGTGTCATGGAAAACAAAGAAGCTAGACGTTGTTGCGCGCTCTTCGGCGGAAGCAGAGTACAGGAGCATGGCTCTAACAGTTTGTGAATTGAAATGGCTTAAGAGTTTACTTGCTGATTTTGGTGTTGAACATGATGGTCCGATTGATCTTCATTGTGATAGTCAAGCAGCGATTTACATTGCTGCCAACCCTGTTTTTCATGAACGAACAAAGTTTGTTGAGATTGATTGTCATGGAGTTCGTGATGCTGTTCAAGATGGTCTGATACGAACTCGCAAGGTCTCTACAACGAAACAACTGGCGGACATATTCACGAAAGCTCTTGGCAAGCGTGAATTCGCATATCTCTTGGGCAAGTTGGGCATTTATAATCCCCATGCTCCAACTTGAGGGGGGGTATTACGATATGTATATATCTATTGGGCTTTAGTACGTTTATGTGTTGGGCTAACTCATGTACTTGGGGAACAAGTCTCGTTTATGACTAGGGTTAGCTTATCATCTTGTATATATATTGTATGCAGCCGTTTGTGAAATAACATACAGAAAATTCCCAAACCTTTCTCATTTTGTTCACACAACAAACAACATTATAGAACAAATAAAATTGGTGACTTTAATGCGAACTGTGTATAATTAGCGGTAAACTAATTGTCTGATAAGGAAGATAAAACTGATAAAATAACTAACTTTAACTATTATTATAAATGTTAGGGATATGTTAAAATACTTTTTGTAGGTTAGTTATAGTTACTTTTATTAGGGTTTTTTCAGATTTCTCAAATAACAGACTATGTAAACTAAAAAACAAAACATTACATTTACACTGTAAAAGAAATGGTAAAGGTCCATTTGAAATATATTTATCACAAAAATAGAAAAGAAAAATCATTTATAAAAACAAGAATATAGCTGTGTGATGTGCTTCCTACCCAATTTCCAATTTAATGATTTCACCGTCAATCCCCTTTAATTTGTCTCCACATATTAATATCTTATCTAATAATTGAAATAGTACCAATCTAAAAAATTTAAAAGATAAAAGAAAGAATTTTTTTTTTTTTAAAGATAATGTTTAATTTACTACGCGGGAATACAATTCAATTTTTACATAAATAATAATAATAATAATTTATTTATAATTTCAACTTCGTCTTCATTAACGCGCTTCTTCGACTTTATCATTTAAGAACTATTCATTCCCAAAAAATTCAAAAAAACCCTAAAATTCGAAATTTTTTCCCAAATTCTCTTCCTCCTCCGTCAATGGCGTCTGCGAAACCCACCGATCAGATTAAGCAACTCAAAGACATCTTCGCTCGTTTCGACATGGACGGTGACGGAAGCCTAACACAGCTCGAACTCGCCGCGCTTCTCCGTTCTCTCGGAATCAAACCACGCGGCGATCAGATCTCTCTCCTTCTCAACCAAATCGACCGTAACGGTAACGGATCCGTCGAATTCGATGAGCTCGTCGTCGCGATTTTGCCGGATCTTAACGAAGAGGTTTTGATTAACCAGGAGCAGTTAATGGAGGTTTTCCGTTCGTTTGATCGTGACGGTAACGGTTCAATCACGGCGGCGGAACTTGCTGGGTCAATGGCTAAAATGGGACATCCGTTGACTTACCGTGAATTGACGGAAATGATGACGGAAGCTGATTCTAACGGTGACGGCGTTATTAGTTTCAATGAATTTGCACATATCATGGCTAAATCTGCCGCTGATTTTCTTGGATTAACAGCTTCGTAATTCTGTGTTTTTGTTTTAATTTTTTTTTTCTTTTCTTTCATGCAATTTGTGATATTAACAATGCTCTAATCTTTCTATTAATTAATTTATTATCCATTTGGTGTGAAACTGTGACGTAAAAAAAATTATTTGGTAATATCAAGATTGACTTTTAATGAAATTTGAAAGTACACTTAAAGAAGAAAATGTATTTATTTGAAAAGTTCAAAAGGTTGGACTATTACATTAATGGAAAAATTTGGGAATAGGGTACTTATTTCAAAATTAATTGGTGATATGGGTACAATACTATTTGAAATGAGTGGAATAGGTGTGTATGATTTTTCTCTAATAGAGTCTCTCTAATAGGTTTATAGAGTAGCATCAATAAATTGACAAATTTAACCTCATCCCTTAATTGTAGAAGAAAAACTCTTCGGCATGAAATGAAAACAAAAAAAAAGGAATATAGAATAACCTTCATAATATAGAATATAAAAAAAACTCTTAGAGTAACCTTCAGAATACGTATTCTAAATTTTGTAGAATATAGATAACCTGCAGAATACGTATTCTAAACTTCGTATAACATATAGTTAATTTGAATTCTAAACATCGTAGAATAGAGACGAATTCTAAATTCCGTAGAACATGAAAAGTATGTAGAATACGTAATCTAAACTTTCTAGAACGTATACAAAATTCAGAACGTGTATTCTAAAAAATCTAGAACACATTTAATATGAAATTAACATCAACAAAATTTATTTAAACTAAACACGACTTGCCTTTTTTAACTCAAAACTTATCTTTTAAAAAAAAAAAATTGTTGAAACTATCTAAAAAAGTAGATTTGGCATGACTGACAATTAACAAAAAAAAAATGTATATGGACAAACTCAAAAAAAATTATCCTCTATATACAATTTCTCCTAAATTTAATTTGACAAAGTTATATATAGTAAATCTAGTAGATAAGTAGCTTAGATTTTTTATTTGTGATATTTATGCAGACAGAACAGAATTTAATTTTAGACATGAACATCTCATAAGCTATTTCAGCTTAATACAAAAAAAAAAGGAGTTAGAAAATCTCTTGATCAATAGTAATTGAAATCGTTGACCAGAAAATTTAAATAGAAGTATAGTTTATTGACAAAAGTGTTATCATCAAGCATAATTAATGGAAGATATCTTAAATAATTATCTCATCGAACCTCACAAGATCCTTCCTCATTATGTCTTTGTCTAAGTTTGAATATTCCAAAATTTGCTGTCTATTTTTCTTTCTTTTGTGGTCTAAATACATTGCACTGGACAGTGGACACATGGGAATTTACTCTTCCATATTGTTGAAAAAATGGTAAAATCTAAAAAATACGAAGAGAGAACAAAATTAAATCTAGAACTAATATCGTACTCATAGTTGGAGTAGTAATCATGAGTTGGGAAGTAAAACTATGAATTTTTTTTTTTATTAATCGATCAATTCTAAATACAACTAGAGAAAAAGAAAAAATAAAAAACGATACAAGGATCTAGCTAAGAAAAAAAAATTATACACGAAAATATCATGTACAAAATACTTTTCCGTGTGTGTGAAAAACTAAAGAAACCCTAAGCTTCATTTTAAATGTATACGTATATAATATTTACATAAAAACAATTCTATACTCTTGAGAAAGCGACAAGATCCTTATGAATCTCATCGTGAAACCTACCGGAGCGCCGTACACTAGCGGCTCTTCTCGCCGTGTATCCGACTGTGGTGGGCCTAATAGATCTTTGCCTCACCATCTCAACGAACTCAGGATCATTAGAGTGACCCTCGTACCGAATCCACTGAATCATTTGATGGTATTTAGGGAAAAACCTCATTTGCACTGACTTGTAGACGAAGTAAGGGATCAAAGCGAAGATCATAACGAAGAGAGTTGTGAGCCAGTAAGAAGGAGCAGGAGCTAGGGCTTCGATGAAGACCATGTAAGCATCGGTAGAGAAACTTGGAGTCATAGCTCCATAGATCATGAGGAAGATATACCAAAATGCAATTGATCCCCAAATCACAATGTGTTGGACCCAAGTGAAGTAACTTATTGATAAAGCCATTTGGAGATTGACGACCCACACGACGCAAGTGTACATTGTTCCACCGAGGATTTCCCGGCCTGCGGTTTTCCCATCGGGATCAAATAGTTGGTGTTTTAGAGATTCCTTGCAGAGGAAGAAAATGGCGAGCGCGCTTATGAATCCATTGAACATCCATCCTATAATTCTTTTCCAGCTGAATAGAATGTTCTGCACACCTTCTTGGTATAGCAATGGAAACTGCCAGAAACGAAAAGGGTAAGTAAAACTTTAGGATCGAAAAATTTGACAGAATTTTCAAGAAACTTAAACCCTAAACCTACCTTGTAACAGAAGCGAGCTGAGACGTCTTGATCAAAGACTCCAAGGGCAATGACAGGGAGAGAAGAGAAAAAGACGTTGAAAAGAGATAGGAACCAATCATTGTACGCAGGTTGTCCAGAGAAGGAAGTGTAAGCTTCATATAAGAACACTGTGACTCCGAAAGTGATGTTCTTGTAGAAGAAGTAACATATCTACAAAAGGCGAAAAATCCGAGTAAGAGAAAGTTTGAGATGAATGATGAAATCAAAGAGAGATTTTTGAGGGAAATTTTTAAGTATTTTTTACCATGGATGCGATTCTGCTGTAACACCAATGACCATGGACTAACAATAGACGCTCTAGATATCGGAATTGAGCAATGGCGATATCGCTAGACATTACTGCTTGCATTCCTTCAACACCGCTTATTCCTACACCAATGTCTGCTTCTTGAAGCATTCCTACATCGTTCGCTCCATCGCCAATCGCTAAGGTTGTTTTTCCAGTTCCGGACTTAACCAGTCGTGTAACCTAAAGCACCCAAAAATAAACCTCTTTGTTAGAATTGAAAACATTAGAAACCGGTAAAAAATAAGAAATGTGTCATCAAGATTTGAAGATTGTACCAATGCTTTTTGTTTAGGTGATGATCTACAGCAAATCACAGATGCACAACCAGTGGCAAGACCAAGAAACGTTTTCTTGATTCCGTCCTCGAGGGCATAAGTTAGCGATTTCCCGTCTATGATCAAAGCAAATGCTTCAGAGCTCGCGCCTGATGCAGCGAGTAAGGCCTTTCCTTCTTCTAGTTGCATCACAACGCTTTCTCTCGATGCCAATTCGATTTCGTCTTTGTTTCCAGCTTTCTCCAGGGATTTGATCTGTGGTGTCTCAAGATTGATGATGATCTGCTTCATCTCCTGTCTTAGTAAACTACAAGCGAATCTGCAAGACAAGATTCTGAAGTCAGTAACTATACAAGAACAAGAACATTCAAGATTTCAGACTGACATAAGAAGAAGTTTCAAGATTCAATACCCAATATTGATAGCTGTTTCCATTTTGTCTCCAGTTAGAACCCAAATCTTAATCCCAGCTTGAGCAAGCTTGTCAATACATTCTGGAACCTAAACACCCATCAATCGAAAAAAAACCATTAATTTCCAAAAACTATAAAAAAATCTTGTAGCTTTATAAAGTCTTTCATTTAAGGCATACCCCATTCTGAAGTTTGTCCTCAACAGCAGTAGCACCAAGGAGAATGAGATCACGTTCCATCTTATCCGTGATTTCGTCTATTAAAGCTTCACGATCCTCGCTCACCGAAGCTTTAGCTTCATTGAAACTCTTGTTGAACTCTATGTACTCATTCTCATCAACCTCGCGGTATGCAAGTATTAGAGTCCTTAGACCTGCATCTGCATATTGGTTTACATGTTCTTGAGTTTTCGCCTCGAATTGACGACCATTCTTTGCAAGCCTTTCGAACATTACACTATACAAAGAAGCACAAAGAAAACTCAAAAGTTAATATCTTTCACTCACAAAAATGTGTTTCAATATCTTTCAAGTTTCTTACTTGTCAGCTCCTTTAGATAACAGCAAGAGCTTCCCATCATCGTCTCTTACAATAACCGACATTCTCTTCCTCGTGCTATTGAACTCAAGAACGTTTAGTAACCTATAAACCCTGCAATAAAAGAGGAAGATTTGAGCTCCAGGGATCACAGAAATTATCTCAGATCGCAACGAAGTAAGACTAGGAAACAAACCTTTCGACTTTTTCCCCTGTTACAAGATCCAATTCGCGAAACGAGATCCCGTTTTGTGTTCGGTTGAAGAACTCGAAACCGAGCTCTCGAGCTGCAACGACAAACGCAGCTTCATCTGGAGACTCGGCTTCATAAGATACATTCCCAGACTCTTCATCAGTGTCAGGTATTGCCGTATGACACACGGCAAGCAATCTGAAAAACTTCTGTAACACGGAAGCTTGAGGCTGCTTCACCCAATTCCCATTCATAACTCTTTCATCCTCAAAGTTAAACCCTTTAACCTTAGGAGCAGACCGGTCCACAACAACATCCAAATCTTCATTAACCAAAGGCGAACCGCCGCTTCTCATAGCCATAGCTCTCTCAACCTCAGTTATACCGCGTCCATAAGCCGTACCCGCGATAGAACACTTGATAAACTCCATCGAATTGCACGTTAAAGTCCCGGTTTTATCGGATAGAATTGTATCAACCATACCAAGCTCTTCATTCAAATTCGAAGTCCGTGCCTGCGCGGGTTTATCCGTTTCTTCATAGTACATATGAATGTCTCTATTGATGAAAATGCTCTGAAGAACTTTAACAATCTCAATCGAAACGTAAAGCGATATCGGTATGAAGTAACTGTAAAGCATTACAGCAGTGAGGAAATGGTAAATTGCTGCCATTGGAGCTCTTTCTGGATCAAAGAAGATATCTGCACCATCTGGTTTCAAATACCATCTCTCTGTTCTTCCATTTTTTACTTTATCATCTCTTGTTTCAACTCCAAAGATGATTGAACCAACGAATGACATTAGAAAGACCAAACCAAACATTAAATAGATGATCTTATCCATTTTTCTCTCAATCCTACTTCTCTTTGATGGAGGATCAGTTGAATTCTGTATCACCTGTTTTTCAAAACATTTGGGTTTTCTCAGAATCCGAAAAAGTTTATATTTTTATAAACAGAACAGAGTGAGATATGATGAAACAGAGTCTGAAAAAGTTTGGATTTTTAAAAACAGAACAGAGTGAGATGTGATGAAACAGAGTCTGTAAAAGTTTGGATTTTAAAAAACAGAACAGAGTGAAATGTGATAAAAGTTTGTACCTTTGTGTCATGTCCGGTGAAAACAACAGCTCCGTACACATACTCTGTGTTTCTAAGCTTAGAATCTCTGAGAAGAATCTGTTGAATCGATAATGGGAATCTTTCTTCTTCAAGAGCTAAAGTACCAACGAACATATAAAGATTCACATTTGGATCTTCACATCTAACAAGGGCGCTAAAATCTTTGAAATCTGAATCTTCATTTAACAATGAAGAAGTTGCTTCAAGTCCTTGTTTCACTTTTAGATTTGTCTCACCGTCGAGATTCATTGTCTCTACATAACAGATTGAATCTTCGTAGCTTGATGATAGAAGTAAAAGATCCGCCGGAAAAAACTCGTCTTTTTCAACTCTTACTATGTCACCTACTCTTAGATTCCTCCATTCCTCTTGCCGGAATATTCCATTTCCGTCGTGTACTTTCACCTTTCTGTTATTAACTTCAATATCCTGAAAAAGAAAAAATCCCAAAATAAAAATTAAATTTTGATTAATGGGTTTAATAACTCTCTAGTAACAAATATTAAAGATCCAAACTTTATTAAAAATTTTGGATTCATGATTAATAAAATTCTAGACTTTATAGATCCATGGACCAAAAATTCAAACTAATCTATCTCCAAGATTTAGAAAGTTTGACTTTTTTTTTTTTTTAACTAAAAGATTCGGTTTTAAGACTAATCTTGTAATAAGTATGGTTTAACTAAAGATTGAGTCTTTTTTTAAGATCGAACCTGTTGTTTCCGGCGCCAATCTTCGATAGCTTCTTTAACCATTGTAGCGGAGATGACGAGGGCAAGAGGTAAGAGAGCACTAATGGCTCCATAAGGAGATAAAGGAGTCAACGATAAGATTCCAGTGACTAGAAAATAGAAATTAGCAACACGACGGAATTGCTCAAAGAGAGATTTAGGGAAGAAAGAAGCAATGGTGTATTTTGTTGATCGGACGTAATTTCCGGCGTAATTCCGACGTTCAGCTGCCGGAGAACCCGGTTCGTTACAATAAACGACCCGAGAGAAACCGGGTCCTCCTATGTTAGAGTGATCTTCTTGAAAACTTGATTTACCACAAGTGTATGAATAGATCTTGCTTAGATGTAATCTTCTTCTTCTCCGACTTGGTCCGGCCATAGCTTTAAGTTTAAGTTCTTCACTTCTTTGTCTGAAAATTTTGAGAAATATTTAGAAGTTTTTTTGGGGATTTTTATCTACAAGAAATCTCCTTAGGAAAAATACTTGGAGAACACACTTTGTAAACGAATTAAAGAATGTAGAAATGTTGAATGATTAAGATATGAAATTAAGGAATAAAAATGGGAGTTGGAGTCTTTTTATTTTAAAATGTGTGAAGCAAGAGATTTTTTTTTTTTTTTTTTTTATGAAGAGACCCAACTTTGAACGACGACTTTGAACGTAACACTTTTGGTTCGTTTCTTGACTTTTTGACGGAGTTTTTTCTTTTTTTCTTTTTTTTTGTTTTAATAACAAATATTTTTCATGACTGTTGTTTGCTTCGAAAAATACCAAAAAAATGTACGCGGGGTATATAGTTGAAAATAATAACCAATCGAATTTTCCAAATTACTAGACACGTATACGAAAGAGACTTTTTCTTCTAGAAAATGGTCATTTATGAGATATTTCTACCTTATGGTATAATGATAAGAACTTGGAATTTCTGTTTGATGATTGCATAGAAACTAAATGCATTGTTACGTCGAACAAATATGAGCAGTGTATGGAAAGAGTGTAATTAGATTATTGATAGAAAAATTAAAAAGATTAGCTGATTTTTAGTATGTTGGCTTATACTATTGAGTATTGAGGTTGGTTGTATAATTATTCTAATGAAAGAAAAAAATTTAATGCTTAAGGGAAGTTAATTGTAATCCAGTTCATGGCATTCACTGCAGTGATCACTATTTATAAATTCATTATGTCAGGTCTGTTGAGTAATTAGTTTTTCTTATTTTTTCATGTTCTGATTTGAGACAATTCTAAAATATAGAGAGAACTGACCATTTGACATTAAGAGTTGGAAGAGGCGTGGATGGTAGCAATTTATTGTTTTGCTTATTTATTTATTTATATATTTATTTTGTTGTTTTCTTTCTTTCTCAGAACATGGAAGCTTCTTGGAGTTATTTGTTTTCTAGAATCGAAAAATTCTAAAACGAATATAGACTCATTTATCATCAATCATAATCGAAATTATAATCGGAAAATTCCAACTCTGGTCTCTCCACTTCCTGATAAAAAAATTTAGAGAGAGTTCATATTTTGCCATTAAAATTTATAAATCTTTCAATTTTGCCATTTTAGTGTTTCAAAGACAAATTATAAAAATAATTCAACTATTCATGACAATTTTACCCTTATGGCCAAATAAAATTTTATTACACGAAAACAGATGGATATATTTTCTATGCAAATTTTGTCCACCACTAAAATTAAACTCTATCCAACCAATAAAACTAAATCCTAAATTATAAAATAGAAAACTCAAATCCAAAACTAAACCCTAAAGTATAAATATAGAACCAAACACTAAATTATAAATATATAACTCAAACGTAAAACTTAGTACACCAAAACAAATGGAAATATTTTCTATGCAAATTTTGTCCACCACTAAAACTAAACTCTATCCAACCATTAAAACTAAATCCTAAATTATAAAATAGAAAACTCAAATTCAAAACTAAACCCTAAAGTATAAATATAGAACCCAAACCCTAAACGAAATTCTAAATTATAAATATATAATCCAAACCTAAAAGTAAACCCTAAATTATAAATAGGGAAGCCAAACATTATATGTTAGCTATCTAAACATAAAACTAAACTATAAATTAGAAATATAAAACATAAACAAAATGTCTTAATTATCCAATTATTATTGATCCGTGGACAAAAACATTACACAAATATGTACACAAAAACATATAGACAAAAAAAAAACTTTAACATAACCAAGGGCAAAAAAGTTATTTTACCATAGCTGAATGGCAAAATCCAAATTTTAAACAGTACAATGGCAAAAATGGAATGTCATTGCTACATTAGTGGCTTTCTTTTAATTAATTCAAAAATTTAACGATCACTATACCGTAACGTACAAATTAGTTTAATGGAATTTAATTTAGTATTGGTTTTTTTGATAGCGGATTAAGCTTTTAATTAGATGGCTTCTTGTGTACGAAGACTATCTCATAGTTACGATTTTTTCTCATAGTTCAAGAAACATGTTATGTGTATTTATTTTATTCTATGCAGGTTGGCTTACTTGAATTTTGAAGCAATGGAATTGGATAAATAGTGTTTATTAAGAAAATATAGTATGTATGAAAAATAAATTTTTATTGATACATCTTATCGACAGAATATTCCATTACTAGCAAGAAAATTATGGAAAATAAAATAATAATACTTTTGACGAATTTAAAACTAAGCTAAAATTTTATTGTAATTTAATTAATACCTAAAATGTATGTAGTAATTATTTTAAAACAAAATGGGATAACAGTATTATATTTCGTTGGACCAATGTTTAGACCCGTGATTAATTAGAGTATTAATCCAATATCAATTATAAGTATGAAACCAGTTCATTAATAAAACGTTGTTCATGTGATATTTTTTAATCACACATGCATGCCATCACCTACGAATTGTATTATCATCATATTGTCTGGCTGCGCGACAATTCCAAATTTCCAACATCATCGTCTATGTATGCATGTATAAATCAGTAATATTATATTTATATTATAGTATAGAATATAAACTCATTATTGCTTTGACTATAATTTGTGCCGCATTATAACAGTGGTTAGAACTTTTTGAAATTTAATCATTTAATACTATTAGCTTTGTTGAAATTAGGTTTCTTGGATAATGAAAATTTTAATAACCCATTAACCCGATCAAGGAGTAACTAGTTTAATAATGGTGATTTAGTGAGTCGTGTCAACAAATTAATAAAACTCGGTTTATTAATCTTGATGTATACATTAATACATGAATTCAATGAAATCAAAAACCAGAAGAAAAAAAATCAACAAAATTAGACCATGTCACCAACTTTTTTTTTTTTTTTTTTTCTGTCAACTATTTCACTACTGAATTTTATTTAAAAAAATCATTGTTCGTCATCTATAAATTCTAGAAATTATTTTAGCAATTTCATAGGGTGAATAGTTGACTTTGGAAGTATTCCTGACTAACTTAACACGTGACTTTATAATCATCCATGATGTCATGGATCCATAATTGTCATTAATATCACGATTATTATTTCTTGTTTGAAATATAAAAATAGGATCGGAACCAAAGCTTCTAGATATTTTAAAAAACAAGAAAGTTCATATAACCTGACAACCATTAATGAATTCTTTTTTCTAATGGTGACACTGATACACATATTGTATATTTACTTTTCTACCATAATATTCACATAGGAGATTTATGTTGTTGTAGTTTAGACATTAATGTTACAAAATAATTTTGGGCGTAAAATAGGTAACATAAGGATGTTTTTAATAATGATAGGTTCTAGGTTGAAAACTTGAAATAATAAATAAAAAATTTCCCTCCATAATGTGTACCGCTGCAAAGCACTGAGATTCCCTTTTATCATTGGAGATTGTTTAAAAAAAAAAAAAAAAAAAATAGGTGTAACATTTTCTAAGAACCATTATTTCATTCATTACAAATTTGCTACAATTACTGTAGCAAAAGCTTTAACTAGAAACTTGCCATTCTATTCAAAATTCCCTTTCGGATCACATTAGAAGACACTAAAATTATAAGACATTAAAACTTTAAACATACCCATAAAACATATTAGAGAGGAAAAAATTGTTGATAATACATGAGACCCGATAAGCCCAAAAATTGACAGTGGAAAGCCCAATGGGAAATCCGAAATCAGTAAGAATATTAAAAAACACAAAGCCATTCGTGTTGGTAAAATAATATGTACCACTTCGTTAAGGATTTCATGGATTTTCTAATTAATGATTTAATTCTATTTTTAGATATCATGAGTTAGTTACTTAGTTAAGTGTGATTAGTTCCACTTTGAATCTCATAGTGCGTTTTGTTTGTGGATTAGAAAAATTGCAATTACATATAGTAATCATAAGTTCAATTAAAATAAGACAAAAGACTGACAATAAGGCAACTTACATATATATTTTACAGTTACTTGCCTTGTACATAGTTTAAAAAAAAAAAAAAACACAAATTATAAGCTATCATAAGTTTCTTAGAGCTAAGTAAGCAAGAACCCTATAAAGAAACAACATAAGGGAAAGAGCCAAAACATCCCACATCATATTCCCAATCTTCAGATTCTTAATCCCTTCATAATCCATAACACTACAATGCAACCCTAATCCACATTCATAAACCTCATCCCATGTGTATTGAACCCCAAAAAGAAGCTTATAGCAATAATGGCTAAACGAAACAGGGCTGGGCAAAAACACTTAAATCCAAAACCCGAACCCAAACCCGACAAAAAACCCGAACCGAACTCGATCTGAAGTTTTAAAATACTCGAACGGGTCTTATCTTTCAAAACCCGAACCCGATCCGAAGCGAAACCCGAATGGATACCCGAAATATAGTTATGTATATACAAATATTAATTATATTTAGACTTAATATAATCCAAATATTTAAAATTACAATTATAAACCTAAAAATATCAATTACTTTAAGACCAAAAAATCAAAACATCTAAAATAACTTAAATATTCAAATATTTTTAGTTATATTTGTGAAAATTTCACCAAATTTTATTCAAATTTTAACCAATTTTTTTTTTTTTAACCCGAACCCAAATGTACCCGATCCGAACCCGACCAGAAGTTAAAAAATACCCGAACGGGGGCTATACTCCTAAACCCGAAAACCTGAAATACCCGATCCGAACCCGAACGGGTACCCGAATGCCCACCCTTTCAACCAAGCAATGAAACCAGGTATATGTTGAATGTAGTATCCTCCAGCTAGTAAGAACACAAGCATTAACACCGAAAACGATATTAACGATTAATTCACTAAGTTTTGTTCTTCGAGCCGATCTAATCTTCCATTTATTTCCACTTTATCGTATTGTTTTGTATCCGAAGTAATTCCTGTAAAAATATATCCAAACATTTTGTTTTTAATGAATTACTATATAGTCAAAAGCAACATATAAAATATAAACACATGATTTCTGATTTCTCCCACTATTAATTAATAAACTCTTTTTGTTTCTCTTTTAAGATTACACTAGATTTGTACCCGCGGTATACCGCGGGTCAATTATTTGAATATAAATTATATATTTTTTTTGTTTTTAATAAATATTTTTATTTTATTTGTATAATTTTAATTTAATTTTTTATAATATTTATAAATATTTTTATTTCTGTTAATATTTGTAGTTTTTATTTATTTATTTTTTATAATATATCTAACGTGCTTTCAACATCAAATTATTTTATTTCTCTGTAACAATAGCAAATTTCTGTTATTTGAATCAAACATACGCCAAATGAATGATGTTCTATATTCTCATTTAAACAATTTAGACCAAATCGTACTGAATTAAATATTAAATTATTCTGAACTAAAAAAAAAATAATACAATTGTAAATCATATGTAATTGTCAGTCATATCTAAACCTATTTTAATATTTGGTAATTAGTTCTAATATTGAAAATAGTAATTATACTTATTATGTATTTTATGATTAGTTATACTTGTCTTAAACCTACTCATTTTGGGACAAAAACCCGTATTGTCCTATACTTATCGGAAACTTTCCATTCCATTTCGGATTGATTATTTTAGAATTTTTAGTTTATTTATATTTAAAATAACTTTTACTAAATAATTTATTATTATTATAAATAAGTAGTTATATATATATATATATTATTGATTTGTCGATATTATATAGTTTTAGTATTAATAGTATTCTAAAATTAATATTTTAATAGAGTTAAACCGAATAAATATTTTAAATTTTAAATATTATTTTAAATTATTTCAATAAGTACCAAATTAAACCGGACATTTTTAAAAATATTTGTATTTAAAATAATTTTGGTCTTTTTATAATATGACTTTGAACTGTTGCACAAAAATATTAATCGATATGGGACTTTTAAATTATTTCAACTAATGAACTGGATAAAACTGAATAAATTTTTAAAAAAAATTTGGACGCATGATAAATCAAGTTTATTGCTCATTCGCATTTAAAATCATTTTTGTGTGTTTTATAATATTATTCTGAACCATCCACCAAAATTTTAATCAATGTGAGATGTTGAACACATTTTTTTATCTTTAATTGAGTAATATATGTCCGTTTTTTAAATTTCGAATCATAATATATGGAGAAAAAAATTTAATTTTTTAGTAATTATATGTATGATATAATAATTTTTAATAATTTGAAAATAAGATCTAAAAATGTGATAGGAGAATTATAATTCATAGTATTAATATTGCAACATTAGATAAGGAAATAAATGATAAAGAGGAGAAAGAAAAAGATGGAAATAAAGTGTTTAATTCAATTTTGGTGGAATTAATATTTCCTTTTATGGGTGTTTGGATATAGGGTTAGCCATAAAATTTTTAATTTTATACTTATAGAGTGTTTGGAAACACCCTATAAAATTGGATCTTTTTTAATAGTTTAGTAGATAAATTAAATTAAGAAAGAACATAACTTGTCAAACTATACAAAGAATATGGGATAAAATTGTCGTTGTCACATATCTCATGATGCATGAGCAAACGTTAGTTGTGTCAATTTTTTTTTTCTTTAAAACTTAAAAACATAAATGAAGTTCGAATAGATTTTTTACCTACCATGGATCAAGACATTTAACGGTTTATGTTATAATTCAGATTCAAATGTCTAAATTGTGTAGACAATAAAAAAAAAATAAAAAAAATTAGTACTTACCATTAGCAAGATCAAGAACGAAATCAGCCGGGTTAACGAAACTGGATCCGGGTTGATACCCAATTGATCCAAAATACTCAATGACCCGACCCGAATCTCCACTATAAATTGGACTTCCTTCTGATAAAACCAACACTTTATCAAACATCCGATAAAGCCGACTTGACGGCTGATGAATCGTCGTCACCACCGTCCGACCACCACGTGCAGTGATCTCAAGGTGGCGACTATACGCGCCGCCGTGGTCGAGTCAAGACCCGACGTTGGCTCATCAAGAAGCAACAAACTCGGATTCACAAGCATTTCTTGTCCAATACTAACACGTTTTCTTGAACCGAACCAATAGTTTCCTTTCCCGGTTTGTGATTTAATACTGTACGTCCAACTCCTCAAACTACAATACATACACAAATCAAAGAAAAAAAAAGATGAGAAAAGCTAAGTTACATAATTTAAGATATTATATGTATGAAATATTATTAATTTAACGACCTTGAGGATTATTGGACGTAAAGATTGGCGTAAAACCGAAGATTGTCGTGATTGGTGACTGGGACCTTCGTGGTCATCGTCAAGGCATGGGATTACATGACTTGGAGAGCTAAACCGGTTTTCTTGAACCGGACTTGATTCGTTTCGGTTTGCAACCTGTGTTATCGGAAAGCTAGATTCTTGCTCATTAGGACGCATCATCTTGAGAGAAAGACAGAGAGAGAACAAAGAGTTTTTTTTTTTTTTTTTTTTTTTTTTTTTTTTTTTTTTTTTTTTGATAAAATAGAACAAAGAGAGAGATTTGGTGTGTAGAGTTGAGAAGGTCACATACTTATGATTTTATGTGTTTTGTGAAACAAAAACTAATTTTAGAAGGTTATTAGTTATTACAAAAAACATATATTTTAAGTTTCTAGCTGATTGTGTTTGCTATGGAATGAAAAGGTTTGACATGGTGAATGAAGCTATTTATAGAGTTGGTTGATTAGTATAGGTTGGTTAGAGAAAATCTTTTGAAAATTGTATGTAGATGGTATATTCGAGAGGAATTTATGAAATGGTTGAATTGAATATTTTATCGGTTATATTTATGAAAATCTTTCGTATAGGTTGTTGTTGTTTGATCGAATATTGGATAGAAATCTATGGAATTAGTTGATCGAATATTTGATTGGTTTAAATTTATTGTCGAGATTCAAGTAAGTGCAGAGTCTTTAACCGATAACACAATTTATATTATAAAAAGAATGAAGTTAAATTACACAATTAAGTCGGACGCAAAAACAGAGAGCGTTCGTTGATTTCATGGTTAGGCTACATTGGCTGGAGGAACAAAGCTTGAACCTTTGAGAGTCTGCTCAAATATGTGACCCACTTTTAGCAATTTCTCCTAAAACCAATCAACAATAACTCAACAAATCAATCATTTTGAAGCTTAATCTTAAATCTTTGGATTAAAGCATGAGTTTAGAACTAACCTCATCAAACGCTGCACCGAGCATTTGAAGACCAACAGGAAGACCCGAGGGACCGCCTTCCACTAATCCACATGGTAATACCATTGCAGGAAGCCCCGCGAGATTCACATTGACCTGCAACAACAATCTCATATGATGAAAACTATGTTTTGTGAGACGAAAAGAACTCGAGTAAATAAAAGAGAGAAAGAACCATTTTATACCGTCATAATGTCTCCAGCATACATTGCTAATGGATCATCTTTCTTTTCACCAATCTTGTATGCAGCAGATGGAGCTGCTGGAGATATAAGGATATCGTTCTCTTCTAACGCGGCTTTGAAGTCTTTTTGAATTAGTGTTCTTACCTATATATATTAACATATATGCTTATCCATCAAAACCGTTTAAAATTTTTCTACTGACTGCATTTGAGGATGAGGCTTACCTGTTGAGCTCGCTTGTAGTATGCATCGTAGTAACCCGCAGATAGTGCATATGTTCCCATTAAAATTCTCATTTTCACCTTAAAAACCAAAAAAATTCTCTCTCATTATAATCAAACACTAGTTTATTAAATCAGAATCATCAGATGCAGTAATTTGTGAAATCTTACCTCCCCTCCAAATCCTTCTCCACGAGAACATTCATACAGCTTATTGAGCTCTTCAGCCATAACTTGATTCCCATATCTTCATTTCCAACATGAGAATCAATATCATTTTATATATGCGTGATGCAATCATTTTGTGAGTCAAGTCATAATACCGAGATTACCTGACTCCATCATAACGTGATAAATTCGAAGATGACTCTGATGAGGCAATAACATAGTAAGCTGGTAGTCCAAGAGAGAATGAAGGAAGAGAGACCTGTAAATTTCGCAACCGCAATCTCAGAACTTTATAGATGAATTTTAAAACGAAAACAACATAGACAAAGGAATTTGAAAGAACAAACCTCTGTCAATACACAACCCAACGCCTCTAAGTGAGAAGCAGCTTCCTCAGTAGCAGATCTCACTCCAGAATCAACACCGTCTTCAAGTGTCTCGCGAATTATACCAACTTTCACTCCCTTCAATGGTTTAGACTCAAAATGATCCACAGAGAGAAACTGAGATTGGAACTCAGGCACATCCTGAACAAAGAAAATATGCTTCTATGTTTCAAAGAACACATCTTTCTTTCTTCTCTCATTAAAATGCAGGCAAAAAGGCCTTACTTGTTTGCTACTCGTGGAGTCAAACCTATCATACCCAGAAATAGCATGAAGAAGCATCCCAGCATCAGCAACCGTAGAGCCAAAACACCCAATCACATCCAACGAAGATGCATAAGCCATAAGTCCAAACCTAGAGACACGACCATAAGTTGGCTTAAAACCAACAACACCACAGAACGAAGCTGGTTGTCTCACACTTCCACCAGTATCACTACCAAGTGATACCATACATTGTCTTGCTGCAACAGCTGCTGCTGATCCTCCTGATGAACCTCCCGGTACACGACTCAAATCCCACGGATTCGCAGTTACCTTTAAACCAAAACCAACCCGAAAATCAAATCTTAAACCATCACAAGTTTACTAACTAAAACCATATTCATCAATCTAAACATACACACTCCAACTTTGTTATCTAACCAAAGATTAAATCCTAAACCATACAAGGTTCCCAAATAAGTCCATAATCATCAATCTAAACATAAAGGCTTCAACTTTATTAACATTGCAATTACCTAACCAAAACCAACTCCAAAGATCAAATCCTAAACCATCAAAAGTTTCTCCAATAAGACAATATATATCAATCTAAACATATAGGCTCCAACTTTATAAACATTACAATCACTTAATCAAAATCAAACCAGAGATTAAATCCTAAGCCATCACAACTTTCTCCAATAAGACCATATTCATCTATCTAAACATAAAGGCTCCAACTTTATTAACATTACGACTCATTAAACCCTAAACCATCACAAATTTCATAAGACGAACCTGAAACGCAGAAGCTTCAGTGGTACTTCCCATTCCAAACTCATCCATATTAGTCTTACCAACAACAATCCCACCCAATTCTTTAATCTTCTTAATCGCCGTAGCATCAAACGGAGGGCGATAATGCTCCAAGATTCTCGAAGCTGCCGTAGAAGGCATACCTTGAGTACATATATTATCCTTAACTCCGATTATAACTCCGGCGAGAGGACCTAAGTCTTCACCTTTAGCGATTCGTTGGTCGATCTCTTCAGCATCTTTCAGAACATTCTCTGATACATGAAGGAAGCATTTGAGTTGTGGTTCAGTGAGACGAATACGAGAAAGGTAAGATTTTGCGATTTCTGAAGCTGTGGTTTCGCCGGAGAGAAGTGAACGACGAGTGGTGAGAATCTGAGATTGTGGAGGAGAGGTAACGGAAGTGTCGAAGGTCGTGGAAGCTGCAGATACAATGGTTTTAGAGGTCTGGAATCGGCGGAGAGGGAGGAGTGAAAGAGAACGCGGCGGTTGCAATGTCGATAACATTTGCTTCACTCAAATTGAAAAGTTTTGATTTTGAATCACTGAATCATCAAAATATACAAATGAAGCTGAGTTTTTAAGATGGAGAAGATAGGAGGAACCTGAAAATATCAAGCAGAGAGGATTTACTAGTGGGCCGAAATTAAATGGGTCATATTGGTTAAAGCCCAATACTTAAAACTTACGAATTGTTTGGTATAAGAATAAATTTTGAAAAATTCTCTTTAATAGCACCGACAGTTTTTGTTCCACAAATATCACACATTTTTATTTAGGACAAAAATAGTATTTTGTGAAATTCATAATTTAATTTTTTTTGTTTGGATTAACTATATTATAATTTAGGGTATAGTTTTTAAGGGTAGAGGATACAATTGAGGGTTTAGGGTTTTCTAAACCCTAAACCCTAAATGATAAACCTTTAAAAAGTTAAGTTAGGATTACCTTCTAATAAAAATGTTATTTGTGTATTAAATAATTCTCAAAAATAGCAAAAAATATAGTTTTTGAGACATATTTAGCACACATTTTTATTTAGGACACAAATAACATTTTTATTAAATGGTAGTCCTAACCTTATATTTTTAAGGTTTAGGATTTAGGATTTAGGATTTAGGGTTTAGAGTTTAGAAAACCCTAAACCCTTAGCCCTAAACCCTAAATCTTATCCCCTACCCCTTAAAAACTAAACCCTAAATACTAATATAGTTAACCTAAACAAAAAAAATTAAATTATGAACTTCATAAAATGCTATTTTTGTCCTAAATAAAAATGTGTGCTAATTGTGGAACAAAAACATCATTTTGTGCTATTTGAGGGAATTTGTGCTAAAAATGTTACAAAAACTTCATTTTGTGCTATTTTTGAAAATTCTTCATAAATTTTTTTGGTAAAATTTAATATAAACTGTTTGAGGACCCTGTTTTTATCTTTTTTACCATGGGACCGAGATGTATTCATGATCGAGAGATAGGATCATCTAAAGATTCCAAAAGGCATAAATTTTTCCCAATCATCTAAATCCACATTAAAAATAATAAGCTTATTACAGAGCATGGTTGAAGAAAACAAACACTGATGAATAGATTTAAGCTTATTTGTCACTGTAACGTCCTTAAACTACTCTTACGTAGCAGAACAATGACTAGTCGTAGATAAAAAAAAACTAAAATCTCCATTATTATCATTTCTTGCAACAAATATATCACCATAGATATCAAGAAATGACCTTAATATATATACAGTAAACAACAAGAGAATCATATCATAATTTTATCAAAAAAAAAAACAAGAGAATCAAATTAAAGTAGGATTCTAGATATTCGCATTCACAATCTAAACATATTAGCCGCCAGATTATTTTGTTATGGAGGTTGATTATCGTTTATGTTTTAAAAAAAAATTATTGTGAAATCCTAAGAAATAAGTTGAAACTTTTTGAGTAATAACAAACTTTTAATGAGAATAAATACATTAGATTTAGTCACTTTTAAATCATATAGGTTATTTATACTAAACAAGTAGTAGTAAATTATTGGTTTTTTCCAATAAAAGTTATACTCTCTCCGTTTCATATTAGTTGTCTTTAAAATTAGTTGTCTTGCCTTCTCGATTTTTTTTTTTTTGTCTCTTTACCATTTCTTGCAAACTTTTTATTTCATTTAAAACAGAGGGAATGTAACTTTTGTTGTTCCTAAAACTAACTTCATACAATATTATGTATGTTCCTAAAACCATATTTAAGATTTCTTTTGTGCTTTTCCGTTATGTTAAGTCGTAGAGATTCGGTCACTAATCGCTAAAATATAGTTTATACATGTACGAATCATTTAGACATGTTTTAATGATTTGACACTAATCAAAAGAGCTGGAGGGGAGGCATATAGATATTTGCAAATAAATAATTACTTCTGTGGAAAAAAAGTTACTCCATGGAATCAATCAAACAAGACAATTAACTGTCAAAACCCTTGTACGGAAATTAAATTAACTACTATACATGTAGACAAGATTAAATTAAAAAAAAAAGCGCCAAGAAATAAGGACAAAGACTCATTATAACTTTACTATTTATCAGTACGGCCCCTTGTGACTTGCAAGAATCATTAATTAAATATCATCATTGTTTTGAATTCCAAGAACACCTATTAGGATTTGATATATACTCCAATTATCTGATTGGAAAAATATTAGTAATTAATTTTGATTTTGGTTCATGAGTTAGTAGGATGATAAAATCACGAAAAGAAAAGATAAAAGATGATAAAAGTATCATACAATTTTTCTTTTTGAACTATGGAATAAAACTTATTTGCTTTTCACTAAATTTTTAAACGATGGAATCACTAGACTTAAATCACAAATATTCATAATTATATAATCAATATAAACTAAAATATTGGAAATTATTATTATCTAATTAATATAAACTAAAATATTGAAAATTATTATCAATATTATTATTTGACATTCTGTTATTCCTATTGAACATATAGGAACATAATATTTAACATAATAATTTTGTAAATGATTACTAAATATTTTTTTTTATTAAATCATATTTTCTCCGTTTCAAAGTATTATATGTTTTAGTTAAAATTGCGTAGATTAAAAAGTTATTTTTATTTTTAAAAAGTATCATTTAATATATATAATAAACATAATATACCAAATTATGTAAAATTGCAAAATATTATTAGTACATAAAAAGATGAAAAAATTTATGACACAAATTCCTTATATTTTAAAACGGATAGAATATTTCAGACACAAATTCGACATCTGTTTCAATTCTTATTTAAATCATACTCCTTCCGTTTCATAATAATTATCGTTTTAGAAGTTAAAATTCGTTTCATAATACTTATCGTTTTGTGTTTTCAATGCAAATGTTTGGTAAAATATTCAATTTTATCCCTATTGATTTAATGTTTGACCAATCAAATAAAACCAAATAAACATTAATTAGGGTTAAAATAGAAAATTTAAATGTTTTTTTAATATGTGTGAAACAACGTTAAACGACAACTAATTTGAAACGGAGGGAGTATTTCTATTTCAGTTTCGAATTCGACATCTTTTTGCCACAAACAAATTCGATGTAAAATGTCGCTAAAAGCTTTTGACAAATCAAAACTAGCTACAGTACATATGAAACAACGACAAAATAATTATTTTTCTTTTGCCTTAGTAAATACTCCCTCCGTTTCATAATATAAGTCGTTTTAGAAGTTTGGTTGTGTTTCAAAATATAAGACGTTTTCATATTTCTATGTAACTTTTTACTTTATTGAATATCGTGTGACCAATAATGATCTGCAATTTTTATTTTTAATTGGTTGAATTGTTTTTTTTTAATATATTAAGTATTATTTAAAAAAATTAAAAGTAATTTCTTAATATGCGTGCTCTAACCCAAAACGACTTATATTTTGAAACGGAAGGAGTAGTAAATACTGATAAAAGTACGTAAGCCGCCACCTATGAACAACTAATAATGAGTTATGGAGTTATGAGACAGAGTCTATGAAAGCAACAACATGAAGAAAAAAGAGAGAGCTATAAATGATGGGAAAAAAGCTTACTGCAAACTACACAAAAGTAAAAAGTAAAGAAAATTTTCTTTTACTAAACCCCCCAACTGTCTCATCTTTAATTGAGCTTAATATTTACTTTTTAAATCCAATAAAATAAATTTTATAAAAAAAGTGTCACTAAATTTTCTTGAGAAATTCCCTCAAATAGCACCAAAACAAGTTTTTGTTCCAAAAATAGCTCACATTTTTATTTAGTACAAAAATAGCATTTTATGAAGTTCATAATTTAATTTTTTTGGTTTGGGTTGACTATATTAGAATTTAGGGTATAGTTTTTAGGGGGTAAGGGGTACAATTTAGGGTTTAGGGCTTAGGGTTTAGGGTTTAGAAAACCCTAAACCCTAAATCCTAAACCTTAAAAATATGAGGTTAGGATTACCCTTTAATAAAAATGCTAATTATGTCTTAAATAAAAATTTGAGCTAAAAATATCACAAAAACTTCATTTTGTGCTATTTTTGAGAATTGCCCAATTTTCTTCTATACGAAAGTCAGAAAATTTTAGGCATTATAAAATTTTGTTTGGTTTAGTATTGTATTGTATGTTTGAAACCATTGACAAAATTGTGAGACACCAAAATAAGCTATTTTTGGATATGTGCTTAAATACTCTGCATGTTCATTTAAAGCATTTAACATTTGTGGTCACAACCAAATGTGTAAATTATAATCTTAAACTTATATACATTTTCGAATGTCGATAGAGTTTAGTTTATATGACTGATTCATATTTCATACATAGCACATTTTATCGTGATCATGGGCATGTAGAATTTTGATTGTGGAATTGCTCTATAATATTCCAAACAGGTCGTGATCTATATTGTATTTTGAGTATTAGGAGTGTTTTAGTATTTTATTTTATGTATTTTTATAGATATTCGAATATTAATTGAATCTTTTAGTATGTACATAAATACTCATTTAGATTATTATTATTTTTTTTTTATAAAAATACTCATTTTACAGTAGTACAAAAATCTCGAGTTCTATACATCGAATAATAGGAAATGGAGCGAGTAACAACATGTCAGCATGTATAATCAAATTTTGATGTATGTTAATCCATCAGTCTAATTGATACCGTAATATCAATACTTGTTATCTCAATCAAAAAGTCTCAGGTCTCGTTAACATAATAATAATATTAATACTTGTTATCTCAATCAAAAAGTCTTAGGCCTCCTTTATTTTAACCGTAATATAATTTACCTATATGTGTTTTTGTTTATACAAGTAAAGATATTCGCATTTTTTTTTGGCGTTAATATTTACCATGTTTAGTCTACAATGCTTAAAAGTTTTAATTAAATTTTTTTTTAAAGTAAATGAAAAATATACACACACGAAAAAAAACCCAAACTAGTAGAAAAATCATTGGTGTTCTCCATTTGATACGGTAGATAGATGATGATTTATTTATTTAAGTGATTCATGATTGGAGTTGAAGAGTTTGTGATTTGTCAAAAATAATACAACATCCGAAATTTATTTATTTTTTGTTTCTTTCTTTCTCTGTATACGATAATTTGTTCTTAAAAATTTTGAAAGGAAAAAAACATTACAAACATATACAAATTTATAGATTAAGACATAACTAGAGAAAAGAAATCAGACTTGTTAGGTGTTACATCCAAAAGGATTTGATTTTCTTCTTTTAAGCAACACCGACGACATCAAAATCTATCAACCAACACATCACTACTATTAACCATCAAACAAACTAACAAAAAAATTATATATCAATAATAATATAATACAACAATAAGACAAAGCTTAAAAAACAAACCCCACATGAACCCTTTTGATGACACATGTCTTGTGGCCATCACACACATTGATGAACTTGAGTCCTCCTTCTTAAGGTTGCTCCACGTTTGTTGAATTACCAAATTACCTTTAGTCTTCTCCACCATGCAAGACTTTAATCCAACAAATTTTTGAGATTCTGACACACAAAGATTTGGATTCTTTGAAGCTTTAAATCTTGTTCCCATCTTCTCATAGAATCTTTTTGAGAATCTAAGCTCTCCTGATAGGTTGTTTCCATGAATATACATAGCACCAAGACAAGGCAAAGTCTCTAGCTTTGATGGGACTTTGCCTGTTAAATTATTGTCGTTCAGACCAAGAAACCTCAATCTTTTCAACCTGGTTAAGCCATAAGGTATCTCACCTCTCAAACCCATCTTTGACAGATCCAAAATTACCAAATTACCCATATTCTCCCACTTTATCCCCATCACGTCATCACTACCACCACTACTACTACCCATTGAGTTCCCTGATAAAACAAGATCCGTTAAAGATCGAATCTTTTCGACGTTTTCGAACAACCCACTTGAGATTCTATTGTTCCTCAGATCCAAAAGTGTAAGATTCTTCAATAACCCGAGTTCTTGCGGTAACGTCCCTTCAAACTGGTTGTTGCTTACGTCAAGCTTAAGCAATGAAACCATCTCTCCAATAGACAAAGGCAACGTCCCTGAGAAAGAGTTACGACTCAAATCCAAGATCAGCAAATCTTTAAACTCATTGAAACAATCCGGTACCGTTCCGGTGAAGAAGTTTCCCGCCAGAACCAACCGTTTTAAGCTCGATAAATTGCAGAGACTCGTCGGTAATTTCCCACTAAACCCGTTTTCAAGAACCACCAAAGATTTGAGGTTTGTGAGAGTTCCAATAGTTTCAGGAAGTTCTCCAATCAAACCAGGATTGGATCTAAACTCGAGAGATTCTAAGTTATTCCCCAAGTTTATCCAATCCTCTTTAGGTATTGTTATCGGCGAAGTGAAGCAGTTGAAGAACGTGAGAGATTTCAAGTGCTTGAGCTTGAATAATTGTGGCTTTATCTTCAAACTTGTAGTGCAAGAAAGCGAGTTTTCATGAACAAGACCTAGGGTTAGCTCTGTAACATACCACAAGTCATCATAGAGATCACAAGAAACACCCTGAAAAAATCCAAAAGAGAAAGAAAACAAAGTTTAAAATAATTGAAAGAATGAAAAAAAAAGAAAGAAAGGAATTTGTTGGTTTGTGGGCCAATATTATACATATATAATTGAAACTACTATTTAAAGAAACAAAAATTAGATCTTATATGTAAATAAGTATACACTTTGATGCGTTGAAGCTTTAAAGTTTTACTTACTAGTTATGGAAGTTTCAAAGGGAACATAATTATTCAGACAACTACAGAATAAACTCTTAACCAAATTTTTTTTTTACAGAAACAAATAAAAAAATCAAGAAATCTCCATAAAATAAAATAAAATATAAGGGCTTCATGGATTAAGCAAAACCTGAATAGGAGTCCAACCACAAGGGTCAGGATAAAGATCAGAGCCATTCCAAGAATCACCAACAAATCCTTGAATTGTTGAGTAAAGAGCTTCTTGTTCTGTTTTATCCATCAAAGCTCCATCACCAGTAGTGACCTCCGGAGGAGATGATTCACCGGCGATGCACCACCGGAAAGTTAGGAAAAGGAACAGAAGAGAGTGAATCCACGACATTTTAGGGAGATGAGATGAAACAAAAGAGTTTTTAATTTGCTGAGTAATGATTTGGGGGTTTCTTTATCTTTGGGAATGGGATGATTATTTATTAAAGAGAGTGAGAGGTCGTTGAGAGTGAAATGGGTTATTCACTTTTTCTCATTATAGCTCAAACGTTACAAGAAGAGAACAAATTAAAAAAGATAGTAAAAATAAAAAATGAAATCGAGGGACTGTAAGTCTGTAACGAGAAAGACATTTGGTTGTTATATGTTGTTGTCTTCTGTCACATAAAAGTAAATGTGGCATTTGTTCCCGTAACCCATACATGTAAATATACACGTATTTAATTTTTTTTATTATTTTTGAAGGAATATATGAAGAAAAAAAAGAGAGGGTTAATGAACTTAATGCGGAAAAAAAGGATGCAGACGCACAAGGATCAATGCAACTATTGAAATTTAATGTTTATTTGTTATTACTATTAAGTATTAGTAACAAATATGTTTATTTATTTTCAAATATGTTTATTTATTTTTCTTACAGCTCTTGTGTGATTGCGCCGTTGACATTTATTTGATGTTAATTTTTGGAATCGCTTAAAAAAATTCTAAAATAATGTTGCTTTATTCTTTGTAGCAATTTTACAAAAAGAATTGCACTTAACAAATTAACGGCACAAATAATAAAGTGCACAACAGCGTTTCAATAATAATAATAATAATTATAATTATAATAATAATTAGCTCTATCATTTTTGTAAGTAAATAAATAGAATAACTAGGTGATGTTCGGTGTTACTGATTATGTAAATTAAATATTACAAATCAATCAAAAATATTTTAATTTTTTCATAAATTAAATTGTAAAAATAATATATATATATATATATATATATACTTATTGTGTAACATAATGAGTAATTTGTTATCATGATAATATACATATCTGGTTTGATATTATACATGTTGCAACTTACTATTGAACTTAAACATATAATCATCATCGCATCTCATCATATTGATAAAAAATAGAAATGAAAACCAAGAAAATTTTACACTCATAATCTTCTTTTATTCTGTTTAGTATAAGCTATAGTTCAACTCGTACCATTTTTACAATGTATAATGACTATTTTGCACTTTTTATATTTATATTTTTCTTTTCTCTCTTTCTTTTCAACAAGTTATTTAATTAGATGTTTTAAAATCACCACGTACAAAAAGTTAAAATCACTCTCACAAATTTTAAACTCTTAACTAGACATGGATATATTATTTGAATCCGAATCACCGATCCGAATCTAACTGAAATTTTGGGTTTGAATCGAGTTCGGATATACAATATTACATGATCGGATAAAGATATAAGATGAGTTTAGATTCAGATTCATATCAAATAAAACCTAAAACCCGTTCGGATATCTGAAATACTTACATAAGTAAATATATATATACATAATATATATATATATACATATTTCAGATTTATTTTCAGATCTTTTAAATTTATTTTTAGATTTTTCGGATTTATTTTTAGATATTTGGATTTTATGTCTTGTTTATTTTGAATATTATCGAATGTTCGAGTATTTCAGTTTGTTTGGATAATTTTAGAAAAAAAAAATATATTTTCAAATGGGGATTTGAAAATTTTGAAACCCAAATACAAATACCCAAACCAAATCTAATTCGAAATAGTTTCGAACTAAATACGATCCAAAATTATAAATACCCGATCACATACAAGACTCTCGATACCGAATTATCTGAATTCCAGAAAACCAATCCGAAACCCAACGAGAGCTACTTTTGGATCGGTCCCAAACCGCTTTTTCATCATGTTTTCTAAAGGAGAATGAATTAACCACCGAACGGTTAAATAACTAAACCGGAGAATAAACACAAACCAAAACCCTCGGATTGATTCAGAAGCCTAGTTGCTGTACCTGTATCACACCAGCATCTCTTCCCCAATCTTCTTCTCTCAGTGCTTCTTCGATTGAAGCAATCCACCCAGAAAACAAAAACCCTAAATTCTGCAGACAAGAAATGTGCTCATTTTCCGTTAGAAAGTCTCCAAATTCATCATTCCTCTTCCCAAAAATCGAACCTTTACTCATACGTCATCGTCTCACTCTCCCATTACTCGTTCCTCCTCACAAACCAGCGAGATTCCGAATCGTTGCGTCTCTCTCCGGTACTTCATGGGTCTCTCAAGCTTCTTCTAAAGACAAATATGGTGGCTGGGCTCTAATTGATGATGATGAAGCTTCTCCTCCTCATTCGAACACTAAAAAAAGTTAGTACCTTTGTTCAAATTTCACAACTTTGTGTTGCAATTGCAATTTGATTTTCACTCTTTTGAATTTTGTTGATATTAGAGTCGAGGAATGTTGTAATCAGTGGTGTTGGATCATCACTTGCTATTGTATTAGCTACTATTGCTTACTTCTCAATCTCCAGAAAAGGTTTCAAAAAACATTTCTGTAACTCTCTTTTTTTTTTTATTCTTGATGATGAATTTTAGTTGATGGTTTAAATTTTGGTGTCTCTTTTGACAGGATTTAGGTTTTGTTTTAGTAATCCATTGAGTTGTTTAAGTGTGGGTTTGGATCAGAATGAGAATGAAGAGAGTGAAAGAACGACTTCACTCTTCACTGATGAGAACAATTCTGCTTCTGAGGCAAACTCTGAAACCGTTGACTATGTTGCAGATACTGTTGACTCATGTAAGTTCTCATTTTGGTCAATCTTGAGGCATATTTGAAGAATTCATAACTTGTTGTTACAATTTTCTTTGACAAGTCTTAATTCATGTTCTCTGCTGTTTACTTTTTATAGCATCAACCAAAAAAACTCACAGTGTCACTACTCTGGTTTCTGTGGATGCTGCTCAACAAGAAGCAATATCGGTTTTGAAGAAACTAAAGGTTTGTTTTTGACAAACTTGCTCTCACACAACAATTTGGTTTTAAGCATGCGCCTTATTGTCCAGCTCTGATCATGAACATGTCACTTGTAATTAAGTTGTTCAGATAATTGAAGACGATGTAGTGGCAGACGATTTGTGTACCAGACGAGAGTATGCTAGATGGCTTGTTCGTTCAAATTTGTTATTGGAGAGGTAATGATACTTCCTTGAGTTTTTTTTTTTGGGGGGGGGGGATATGGTAAACTCTTTGTGTTTGTGGTGAATGAGTGATAAAAAATCTTTATCTTGCCTTTAGAAATCCAATGCATAGGATTGTGCCAGCAGTAGCTCTAGCTGGCTCTTCGATTCCTGCGTTTGACGATATAAATACCGCAGATCCTGACTTTGAGTACATACAAGGTAAAAGCAATAAGAGACAGTTCTATTACGGTTTAGTAGTTATTAAGCCCTTCTTAATTTGTTTATATTGAATTTACCTCTGTAAGTAATTTATTTGTTTTTGATTTGCCATTCAGCCTTGGCAGAGGCAGGCATTATTTCCAGCCAGCTCTGCGGAGAAGATTCTCGAAATGGCTCAGCAAACATTAATTTTGATCCTGAAAGGTATAAAGGGGATTAGTTTTCTTCATCTGCTTTGTATTTGTTTATTTGTTCATTGATTTCTAATTGTTTGAACCTAAATGGTGGCTGCAGTTTTGTTTCCCGACTCGATTTGGTAAACTGGAAAGCTCAATTGGAGTGTGGTTTCCATCCAGAAATTATGGAAGAGGTGTGATTAAGTTTTAACATTTGTGCATAATGATGATACTTATCAGATAACTTTTATCTCTTAAAAAGCCTGACTTGTTTACAGTCCAGATATCAAGGACAAAGGTAGACTATATAGACACGAAGAATATCGATCCTGATATGGCCCTCGGATTCTTCTTGGACTTCTTGATGGGTGACAAGAGTACAATCAGAAACGTTTTTGGTATTCTTTGACCTCTATAATTCTGGCCTTCTCTTTCTTCATTGACAGCGAAAAATTAAATGGCTTATTTCATTTTGGCACAAGATTGTAAACTTAGAGAAAATATATACTAGAAATTTCGAGAAAAAATATTGAGTGTTTCAATTTTACAGGTAGGATCAAGCGGTTTCAACCGAATAGACCTATTACGAAAGCACAAGCGGCAGTAGCATTAACAAGCGGTAAAATGGTGAAAGCTATTTCAGCTGAGCTATCAAGGTTAGAAGCGGAGTCCCGCTTGCAGAAAGCTGAGATGGAAGAAATCAGATTCGAGTTGCTAGAAAAAGGCGAAATAAGGCGATTTTGGGACGAGAAGCTTCAGGTAGAGAGATCCCGAGGAGTTGAGATGGAAGAGCTGGAGCTCTTGAGAGTTAGTGAATTAGAAGAAGAAAAAATGGCTCAGGAGAAATGGTTTGCGGAGCGTTTGAAAGAAAAAGCAGCCATAGAATGTCAGAAACAGTTGGTTCATAGCTTGAGAGAAGATATTGATGAGATGTCTCAAAGGCTAATTTCTGATAAATCTGCTTATATGACTGAGCACAGCAAGTTACAAGAAATGCTAAGTGACTTAGAGTCCAAACTTGAATCTTTGCTCGACAAAAGATCTATCCTTGAAGCTGAAATCGAAGCTCTTCGGATTCTCAGGTAATGTTATTATAATTGTAAAGTTTTGATCTTTTGATAAGCTTTTAACCAGTTATGATCTATTTTACAAGAGTTATGAATGTAAATGCAGATCTTGGGTAGAGGATGAAGCTAAGGCAAGCCAAATAAGAGCTAAGGTTCTCCAGGAAGCGGGACGAAGATGGAAATGGAACGATAATGCTTGAATCTATGGAGGACACAATTCTTAAGAAAATTATGATCCTTACTGTTGAATCTTCAGATTGTACAAAATTGTTATTGTGTGAATTTTAAAATTAAGCAAATCCATAAACTTGGTTTGTTGGTTTATTTGGGGGAAAACAATTAAACCCATTAAATTCAACCTTTGTTTTAATTGGAAGAAACAAAACAAATTTGCATTTTTGAAGTTCACAATTTTTCAAAATGCCAAAAAAGTGAGAACAGTATACTTACTACGAATCTAATCATTGGCTTCGAACCTATTCTCACACTTTAGCAATAGAAAATTCAAAATTTGAAGAGCGAATTTACGAATGGAATCTTCACGCCATTGTCTACTATCAAAGCTCAGTGCTTTCTCTATTCCTCCTAACAATCGACATTGTCATCAACGGAAGAAGAAAAAAAAAATCAAGAAACTGAAAACAAAAGACAGATCTAATCTTTCGTTAATTTGAACTCTGGTAAGCTTCTACTCCATTTTCTCAAACTGGGTTTGCTTAAAGTTCGAATCTTTTGTGTTTATTTGATCGAATTAGCTTTAGGGTTTAGCTTTCATAGTTACAGTTACAGTGGTGTACCAGTCAAACCAAAAACTGGGTCATATTATAGAGTAACGTCTTTTGTTATAGATAAGATAGTTTCTCAAATACACAATTCTAAGTTTTATTATATCTTTTGAGCAATTCCAAATTTTTCTCAGACAAACAAAACAATTAAAGCTGTTGTTGTCTTTTTGCTTTGCAAGTGTGTTCTGAGAGATATATGATATCCTCTGTGAGCTGTTCACACCAGAAAATTCCTCTGCCATACAATAAAACAGTGAATAAATAAACTTGTTTCTTCTTCCACTTGTCCTGATCTGAAATTTTTTAACTGTTTGCAGATTGGTTAAAAAAAGAATCAGAATCCAGTGAAGAAGGTCTTATAATTATGAGTTTTCACACCATATCATGTAAGATTCTTAGAACTTGTTCTCTGTTGTTATCTCTTTCACTCCCACAGAGACAAAAGTTTGTTTTCTTAAGATTAGGCTAAAAAGTTAGGCAAAGCATGTGAAAATCTATGGCTGAGAATAAAGGTTTTGATAAGATAATGACAAAGGCCAATCTTGGTTTCCTTATTTGGCTGATTTAAACTAAAAAAGAAATGACATTTTTAGAATTAAATTTTCAATCTTTCTTGTAATTGGTTTATTGCTACGTAGCGTGCTAATACACCTCTACTTGGAACTGGTCCCCAAACATCACAACCTAATCTAAAATCTCACATTTTTCTTATTATGAAGTGGATCAAACATATTTCTTGAATCACCTCTATCAAATTTAGATCACTAATCTTTATATTGAGTAGATTGGTCTTTGATAAATCAATAAATTTCTTATCTTATCATCTTTTGTGTTTAGTTCACCGTCTAAATTGGTAAAATGCTTTGACAAAAAAGAAAGAATTGAGAATTCTTATTCTTTTGCTTTGACCAATATGAACAAAACAAAAAAAAAATTCAGGAAATTATTGAGTTTTAGATTAACACATGTATGTTGCTTCTTGGTCATGGCTTTAAGACCCCATATATTAACCATACATGTCTATTTCCTCATCTGTCTTGAGCTAAACACAGCCACTATTTTTTGTAGTTATCATTTAATTTATTGCTAAAATTTTTGTCTTTTGATGCATGAGACTTGAGAGGTCCATAAAGCTGATAAGATCGAATTTTCTAGATGATAATTATCCTTTTCCCCCTTCTTTTCTTTGGTGGACATAGTTCTTTAAAGTTTTGTCAGTATCTAAGAGTTTCTCTTACAGAACAAGTGTGTTTATCCATATGTTATAAGGAATTGGAATAAAGATTTAATTTTCTTGGATGAAAGATGGGTTGAGTTGTGTTATTGGTATTGAAATTCTTTAAGGAGATTTTCACTTCTGTAGATGAGACGGGGAAGGGAGTTTAATCCCATTCAAGATTTTAATATATGTTTGTCCGGATAGGGTTTGTTGTTGCTGCTTCCATTGCAGCAGTTACTGTTAAGCGGCTCAACGTTAAACCTTCCAAACCGAGCAAACCATCAGGTAGTGGGAGGTTTCTCCATTTGATTGCATTTTTCAGTTCATATATAGAATCTGACTTTGTTTGTTTTCTGCATTTTTGTTCTAAGAAAATGGCGAAGGACGCGATAAAGAACAGGCTGTGTACCCCGACAACAATCTCAATAACAAGAATGTAAGTGTTTTTGTTTTTCTTTCATGTGGTTGATTGAAATGTCTGTTGAACAAATGGGATAATATTTTCAGGTGGAGGAAGAGGAGGAAGAAGAAGAAGAGGTGAAACTAATCAACAGCGTAATCAATCAGACTCGTGGAAGTTTCTCGGATTATTTAGATGATGATATTTTACCCGAGTTTGAAGATCTTTTATCTGGTGAGATTGAGTATCCATTGCCTGATGATGATAATAATAACTTGGAGAGAGCTGAGAAAGAGAGGAAATATGAGAGTGAGATGGCTTATAACGATGGTGAGCTCGAACGGTTAAAACAATTAGTTAAGGAGTTAGAAGAAAGAGAAGTGAAGCTCGAAGGAGAACTGCTCGAGTATTATGGACTCAAAGAGCAAGAATCGGATATCGTTGAGTTACAAAGACAACTCAAGATCAAGACTGTTGAGATTGATATGTTGAACATCACTATTAATTCTCTGCAAGCTGAGAGGAAAAAGCTTCAAGAAGAGATTACGCAAAACGCTATTGTAAGAAAAGAGCTTGAGGCTGCGAGAAACAAGATAAAGGAGTTGCAAAGGCAAATCCAGCTTGATGCTAACCAGACGAAAGGACAGTTACTGTTGCTTAAGCAGCATGTCTCAAGTCTTCAAATGAAAGAAGAAGAAGCGATGAATAAAGATACTGAAGTTGAGAAGAAGCTAAAAGCAGTACAGGATTTGGAAATGGAAGTTATGGAACTCAAGAGAAAAAACAGAGAACTTCAACATGAGAAGAGAGAGTTAACCATTAAACTCGATTCAGCGGAAGCAAGAATTGCAACTCTTTCAAACATGACTGAGGTAAGTGTATATGATTCGTAGAGTAAACCTTATCAGTTTCTTTCTTTCTCTTAGACTAAACTTTTCTTTCTTGTTTTCGTAGAGCGATAAAGTGGCCAAAGTTAGAGAAGAGGTTAATAATTTGAAGCATAACAATGAAGATTTGTTAAAGCAAGTGGAAGGGCTTCAAATGAATAGGTTTAGTGAAGTTGAGGAATTGGTTTATCTCCGTTGGGTGAATGCGTGTTTACGGTATGAGTTGAGAAACTACCAGACACCAGCTGGTAAAATCTCGGCTCGTGACTTGAGCAAGAATCTAAGCCCCAAGTCACAAGCAAAAGCGAAACGGTTAATGCTAGAGTATGCTGGTTCAGAACGTGGCCAAGGAGATACTGATGTAGAAAGCAACTACTCTCAACCTTCATCTCCGGGAAGTGATGATTTCGATAATGTTTCGATGGATAGTTCCACTAGTAGGTTTAGTAGTTTTAGCAAAAAACCAGGATTGATTCAGAAACTCAAGAGATGGGGCAAAAGCAAGGATGATTCGAGCGTTCAATCATCACCTTCAAGATCATTCTATGGAGGATCACCGGGAAGACTTAGCTCGAGCATGAACAAACAGAGAGGTCCTTTAGAATCTTTGATGATTAGAAACGCAGGTGAATCAGTGGCCATAACATCATTTGGTAAAGCGGATCAAGAAAGTCCTAGTACTCCTGAAACTCCGAATCTTCCAAGAATCAGAACACAACAACAAGCTTCTTCTCCTGGTGAGCCTTTGAATTCTGTTGCAGCATCGTTTCAAGTGATGTCTAAATCGGTTGATAATGTTTTGGATGAGAAGTATCCCGCGTACAAAGACAGGCATAAGTTGGCGGTTGAGAGAGAGAAGCACATTAAGCATAAAGCAGATCAAGCTAGAGCAGAAAGATTTGGCAGTAATGTGGCTTTGCCTCCTAAACTTGCTCAACTAAAGGAGAAAAAAGTTGTGGTTCCTTCTGTGATCACAGTTAATCAGTCTAACGATCAGTCGAGCGAAGATAAAGCAAGCGAAAACGCTCAAAATGTTAGCAAAATGAAGCTTGTAGACATTGAGAAACGACCTCCTAGAGTACCTCGCCCGCCTCCAAGATCAACTGGAGATGGTAAAAGTAGCAATTTACCCTCTGCAAAACCTCCTTTACCCGGTGGTGGTCCACCACCACCTCCTCCTCCACCTGGTGGTGGCCCGCCTCCACCACCACCGCCTCCTGGAGCACTTGGAAGAGGAGCAGGAGGCGGAAACAAAGTTCACCGAGCTCCTGAGCTTGTTGAGTTTTATCAATCATTGATGAAACGTGAATCCAAGAAAGAAGGTGCACCTTCTTTGATCTCTTCAGGAACTGGTAATTCATCAGCAGCTAGGAACAATATGATTGGAGAAATCGAGAATCGATCAACATTCCTCTTAGCAGTAAGTTCACATTTTCAATATAACGTTCGATACAATTGCGATTTCAAACAAAGAAAGAATGAAATTGTTTTTAAAAAAACTTGATTACAGGTAAAAGCAGATGTGGAGACACAAGGTGACTTTGTTCAGTCGTTAGCAACCGAAGTTCGAGCTGCTTCTTTCACCAGTATAGAAGATCTCTTAGCATTCGTTAGCTGGCTAGACGAAGAGCTCTCATTCTTGGTCATTAACTCATCTTTTCAAACATTACTTTATATTCTAACCGTTATCTCGGTTTCTTTAAACTCACGAATCAATCGATATCTTTTTGTATAGGTTGATGAAAGAGCGGTTCTTAAACACTTTGATTGGCCAGAAGGTAAAGCTGATGCGTTACGAGAAGCAGCATTTGAATATCAAGATCTCATGAAACTAGAAAAGCAAGTTACTTCCTTTGTTGATGATCCTAATCTCCCTTGTGAACCTGCTTTGAAGAAGATGTACAAATTGCTAGAGAAGTAAGTTATCAAAACCCAAAAAAACAGAGTTATTCACACCAAACCTTTTCTTTACTAATGTTTGATTCTCTGCTGTTTTTTTCACAGGGTTGAACAAAGTGTTTACGCGCTTTTACGTACAAGAGACATGGCGATTTCTCGGTATAAAGAATTCGGTATTCCAGTTGATTGGTTATCCGATTCTGGCGTCGTAGGAAAGGTAAAACATTTGTTCACAAAACTGTCTTTTTGTTTCTTTTAAACAATCTTGAAAATGCTATGTTTTGATTTTGGTTTTGTTTGCATCACAAATACAGATCAAGCTTTCATCAGTCCAGCTTGCAAAGAAGTATATGAAACGAGTAGCTTATGAGCTTGATTCAGTGAGTGGTTCTGATAAAGATCCTAACAGAGAGTTCTTGCTACTCCAAGGTGTTCGTTTTGCTTTTAGAGTCCATCAGGTAAACAAAATACTCAATTCAGATTTCTCAATTTATTTGGATATGTAACTGAAAATGTTTATTTTGTTATGTGTTGGATGAAATTTTGTAGTTTGCTGGAGGGTTTGATGCAGAAAGCATGAAAGCATTTGAAGAGCTTAGAAGCAGAGCCAAAACTGAATCTGGAGGAGACAATAATAATAATAACAATGAAGAAGAATCTGTAAACTGAGTTTTATGTTTCTTTTTCTCTGTATCATATTGTATTACAATACTTGTCAAAAATGAAATTGATTTATAGTACAGTGAAATTAATAGATTGTTGTAAAAAAAAATATATTTTTTTGTTAGTTTTGCAAGTGTTTTTTTTTTTCTTTGTTATTTATTTAAATTTATGTTAGATCATAAATTCGCAATAAATTTGTAATCTCCCAAACTACTGCAAAAAGATAAAATAATTGTGGTTTGTCTTAAAAGTCACATGTTTCATAACATGTGCAGCCATGCAAAGTATCGCCCGAATCTTCTTCACACTTTCATACTTTTACATTATTTATGAATTTTATCATTTAAATTTATTGGTTTAAGCCCATTTTCATGTTAGTAAAGTACAAAAACAAAAAGATAATAATGGCTATTAGATTTACACATTAAAAAAAAAAAAATAATGATTCGTTAGATTTACTTCATATAACAACAAGGACTAGTTCCATTTTTTCCTTTGTAATTTTATGCAATCGTATAATAGAATATCTATAATGTTTATATTTTTGGAAATTAAAGTATTTCTGCCACTACCTAACAAACAGGGTCCATTTCTTGGGTATAGTACTTTTCACGTCCAAACAAGATCCAAATATTTATTATTTATTATTGTATTTGTGTAATTATGAATTATTATCATAATAATAATTTATATCATCCGACCCTCAATAATAAATGAATTAAATTCACGGATCTAAGACTAAGATTACAACTCACTAAAAAACAACCATAGTCCATAGATGTACAACATTTTCGAATTACTCCAAAAGCAAAATCAATTCAAAACTAAAACAAGTTCCATGATGTGTTTTCTTAAAAGATAATAAAACATATTTTTAAGTAAACGTAACCACGATTACAGATATTTGTGTTGGAAACAATCAAATCAATTATCAATGATTAAAAAATAAACAAAAGTTTAAAGTGAAAGAAGAAACAAAGAAACAAAACAAAAACACATTTAGACAGCTAAGAGTTTTTATTGCAAAAGCCAAAGCTTTCTTTTGATATACCCCAAAAACAGAAATCTTTCAGTCTTCACCTTACAATGTATTAACATTTTCGACCACAAAATACGTATAAATACCGTATTTTTATACGTTCTTCATCTTCATCTCTTAAAAAAAACACAGACAGAAATAACTAAAACTTCTTCTCACTCTATCTCTCTTCTGTCTCTCTCAATGTTTCCTCTTATCTTTCTCTGCTCTTTCCTCTCCCTCTTCCTCCTCCCGCCGGCGAATCTCGCCGCCGTGAGTGGTGGCGACAACTACCTAAAGCTTCCGTTACTACGTAAATCTCCGTTTCCTTCTCCGACGCAAGCTCTAGCTTTAGACACTCGCCGTCTGGATTTTCTCTCTCTCCGCCGGAAAACTCAAAAACCCATCCCTTTCGTTAAGTCACCGGTGGTCTCCGGCGCATCTTCCGGGTCGGGTCAATACTTCGTGGATCTTCGAATAGGCCAACCGCCTCAATCGCTACTTCTAATCGCTGATACAGGAAGCGATCTCGTTTGGGTGAAATGTTCAGCTTGCCGGAACTGTTCTCATCATTCTCCGGCCACCGTCTTCTTCCCGCGTCACTCCGCCACATTTTCTCCTACTCATTGCTACGACCCGGTTTGTCGTTTAGTACCTAAACCGGGTCGGGCTCCGATATGTAATCATACTCGGATCCATTCCACGTGTCATTACGAGTATGGTTACGCGGACGGTTCATTAACTTCCGGTTTATTCGCTAGAGAAACGACGTCGTTGAAGACGAGCTCCGGTAAAGAAGCGAATCTTAAGAGCATTGCTTTCGGATGCGGGTTTCGGGTCTCGGGTCAAAGTGTATCGGGTTCGAGTTTTAATGGAGCCCATGGAGTTATGGGCTTGGGCCGTGGGCCTATTTCGTTTGCTTCTCAGTTAGGTCGTCGTTTTGGAAACAAGTTTTCGTATTGCTTAATGGATTACACTCTTTCTCCGCCGCCAACGAGTTACCTCATCATCGGAGACGGCGGCGGAGATCGATCCAAAGCCGTTTCGAAGCTTTTCTTCACTCCGCTGCTAACGAATCCTTTCTCTCCGACATTTTACTACGTTCGATTAAAATCTGTTTTTGTTAACGGTGCGAAATTACGAATCGATCCTTCCGTTTGGGAAATTGACGGTTTAGGTAACGGCGGAACCGTCGTTGACTCCGGCACAACTCTCGCGTTTTTAGCTGATCCGGCGTATCGATTAGTCGTCGCCGCCATGAGACGACGGATCAAACTCACGAACGTCGTGGAGCCGACTCCGGGATTTGATTTATGCGTTAACGTCTCCGGCGTTGCCAAGCCGGAAAAGATCATGCCGAGGCTAAAATTCGAATTCTCCGGCGGTGCAGTGTTTGTTCCGCCGCCGAGGAATTACTTTATTGAGACGGAGGAAGAGATCCAATGTTTGGCGATTCAATCGGTGAATCCGAAAGTTGGATTCTCGGTGATCGGAAATTTGATGCAACAAGGATTTTTGTTTGAATTCGATAGGGAAAGATCACGGCTAGGTTTTTCTCGTCGCGGTTGCGCTTTGCCGTGATGATTCTCACCGGAATATTCTGTTTCGACGCGCTCAAAGATTCTTTTTATCGTTTTTCTTTTTTTTTTCCCTCTTGGAAGTACGAATTTGGGTGACGGTTCACTGTTACCGAAAATAGAAATAAAATAATATTTTTGGAGTTTGTATATTTTCGATTTGGAATATTAAAAAGAAGTACAGTATCACTGTAAATTGTCGGAGGAAATACAAAAGTACTACTGTAAAAAGAAGTATCACTGTAATCTATGAAAAAAAAAAAAAAAAAAAACTTAAATGTTTTTTTTTTCTAAATATTTCACATATAATCGAATTTCTGTAATAGTTTATGTTTTACTTTTATATGATGTTTTTACTAAATGCATGAAATTGAATTTTTTTTTTTTTTTAATATATAAAATAGTTAAACTACTATCCATATCCCTACTTTTTAGTAATTGATGTTAGAAACGAGATGTGAAATTATAGGGATAAATTATATAGTACTAATTAAATGTATACTAACGTATTCATATTCTTTTGGCCATATATTTAAAAAATTTACGTCTATAATTTAAGTTACAAAATTTTCCGAACCAAAGTCTCCATCTGTTTGATGTGAGACGATATATTTAATAAAACAATGCATTTCTTAGATAAAGATAAAGCTAAAGATACTATTTGTCTTTCTTAAAAACAATTACTAAAAATCTGAATCCAGTTAAGATTAGAGTACAATTATTACTTTCTTTTTGTTTACCGCCACCGACAGTTAATTTTTGAAAATGTACTTATAACTTTCATGTAATTGTTGAAAATGTACTTATAAGAGTTACCTAAAGTCACAAAAAAGAAAAAAGAAAAAAAAAAGAAAGAAAGTCGCACATGTATTATCTACGCGACTCTCAAAATGACATATTGGCCCAAATGAATACTTAGTCCAAAATGAAAATAACATATCGGCCTAAATGAATACTTAGTCCAAAACGACTTCTTAGCCCAAAGGGCCTTTTTAGCCCATAATGATCCTTTTTTTTATCTATTACAAACCCACAAGGGACGTTAAGTCCAGCTAAAAGCCTTATCAACAGGTGAAATTTTGATATTGCTTTCTTAATTTGTTTCATTCGGATACATAGAAACAATTTCATTCGAATCAGACAGATACTGACTAGAAATGTTACAAAATTGTCCTATGAGGCTTCAGTGAATAAAACTAGAAATGTTAAATTTCTTTAGCACAAGACAAATAGACGATAAGATACTGACTAAATTACAAAATAATTAACCTGCGAATGATACTATATGTTGCGTTTTGGTATGATCATTATAAACTTTAAAAAATTAAGGGGTGAGATCAACGTTGAGTCTTTTCAATGCGATTTTAATTACAATAACCATTGTAGATATTTTAAGTGGTTAGAATTAGGCATGGGCATTCAGAACTTCATGTATTTGGGTTGGGTTTGAGATTTTTTCGGGTTTACAAATTTAGGATCTGTTCGAGTTTTTAAAAATTTTGGGTCGGATTCCATTTGGATATGGTCGAGTTCGGATTCCGTTCGGGTATCTAAATATCCAAAAAAACAAAAAAATTAAATGCAAATCTACTAAATTACTTAAAAATATCTAAAATTTTAAAAAAAAAACACACAAATATTATTATCTAAATCTACCAAAAATTTCCGAAAATACTAAAAAATATTCAAAATATCCAAAAACTCTAAATATTTTGGACATTTTGCTTATTACAAGTATAACTATTACTAATATATTACTAGTATATATTTATATTTCGGATAAGATATATATTCGAGTTCGGAGTCATATTGAGTTCGGATTTAGGTTTTTGGGTTTTTAAATTTAAAACTCGTTTGAGTATTTTTAACTTTTGGATTCAAATTCGGATACGTTTTTCAGGTGTCATAGTTAGAATAACCGGTTCTTCAAAGCTTTGGGACAAATATGGGGTTCGATATCTCTCGGCAATTAAAGAAAGAACGCTCAAATTAAATAACAGTTATTTTAATCACTTTATTCGATAGTCTTCATAGGTATTTTACTAGTATTACTATTTTCTAGAACACTAGTATCAAATATCTTATTATATGTGATATACTTTTTAAGGCTGATTTATACGCGCGGGCTAGAGTTAGACAGCGTTGTATTTCTTATGAAATTTATAGATACGTATGAATAGTTCGTATAAGCAAATTTGGTTTTTTTTACACAAGATTAATTAGAGTTTAACTTAATGATATATAATTAAGTAGGAGTACAATTTTGTAGATTATGTTATTTGAAACCTCTAGGTATGTTATAGATTAAATATGTATTATACGAGTTAATTACTTGTCTATTTAATTTAATTTTTGTAAACTAGAATATTATAACTGCAAAAATCTTATAAGATTTATAATGAATATGATATGTAATTCTAAGACGTAAAATGAAATGGTAAGCATGGCGTCATGATGATCAAAGCCCTAAAAGAGCACCCACCGCCCGGGATAATGTTCACAAATCGTAACCAAACTTTTTTCTATTAAAGAATTTATAATCACTTTAAAAAAAAACCTTAAAATATTAAGAAAGTGCAAACACACTCATATGTAAAGGGGTGACATAAGAAGGCTACAAATGGCCACAAATGTGAAAAAAAGAAACGCAAAGGGACCAGAGACAACCCATGCGTGTGACCACAAAGTGATGCTTACTTATTCCTTATGCTTATATAAATTTATTTGTTTATAATCCTACAAAATACACAATATATTTATACATAAATATCACATATATACACACATGGGCAAGCACTTCCACATACAATTTACAAGCAAATTAATTTATATTATATTTCATATTTGCTTCCATAAGACCTACCTCATCCCACGTCACCGTTTCATATTAATGTCAAATATTGCATCTTTGGTTTTGTTGTACAACTTGGAAGTTGGAAAAGAACTTTTCCGAAATTTCGTGCAATAGGTTTCGAAATATCTACATTTCTTCGGATCATAGACCAAGTATAAGTATATGTCCTTTATTCTTACGAAATGATGAAGGAATCTTTTTTTTTTGTGGAGTTTGAATCTCGGACGATAATTAAGTTGGTCGACTGAGTTACCGATTAACTAATTAATATTATCTTTATTTATTTCAACAGTATATATACTGTATGTAGAATGTTAGTGGATGTGAAGTTACTCCTTAATGTCGACTGAATTTGGTAGATGACAAAAAAAAACATATGGACCAAAAAAAAATGAAATTAATGGTATTGGTGGATACTATTTAGGTAACTATTAATGAAAGAAAAGTAAATATTTTGTTATTCCGATTGTATATGTCTAGTTAGTCATATGGACTTCCTAACACTTTAATCCAAAAAATATAAACCCTAAATTTTATTTAAGAAATGAGACATCCTCCATGTAAAAATTAACGTGTTACAGGGAATAATGTTTTTGCAACACATTATTTATGTGGTCATCTAATTTGGGTTTTTTTCCACTCAAATATTGTAATTAATTTAACTTGTACCGGTTACAAAAGTCATTAAAGACTTTTTTGTGGTCATCTAATTTATCAAATGGGGTTTCTAACAAAACTAAAGCATCAAATAGCTCCGCAAAATGTTAGATATGTTCTTTAACCAAATATATATATATATATATATATATATATATATGTTATTCATTTCTATATTAAAGGAGAAGACATAAAAATTAAACCATAATGCTGGTTTCTAAGAGTAGATTTTAGATTTTTTTTTACTGAGTGTTTTAAGTTTTTTTTTTTATTTATCAACAGTATATATGCATTCTATCATATTTGAATTTATATGATGACGTAGCAACGATACTAGCTAGTACATATCATATTTTTGGTCTGATAGTTTTAAGCTTATCCTTAGAGAATGTACACAGTATTTTGGGAGTATGCATTGAAAATCATTATTTTTAGATTTAAAGGCTGTATATATGATTGCCGATAACAAAAAAAAAAAAAAAAAAAAAAAAAAAAAAAAAAAAAAGGAAGGTTTTTTATGATTTTCTACTTAATAATTTCCAAAAATCTTCAATCTTATGATAATTTGTACCTAATTATATATATAACTTAGAATGATGTATGTATCTAGTTTGATTAGGAAATATGTGTTATTCTCGAGTCCAATATTATCTGGTAAGCTTCTCGTCACATAACATTTCCTAAAGTGATTGAGCTAGTATATACTATTATTGGTAACAGTTTGGTTTTGTTTGATTTAACCATGATATATAATGGATGTCAGCTAGTGAATGTGTAACTCGTCATATATACTCGTATAGTCATATTAAATATTCATACAATTATTAAATCCGGGCATAGTGGGGTATTAATGGGCATGTTATACATTCACAGTTTATAATGTCATAATGTGTATTCCATTCAGATATTTGAGATTGAGTTTTCATACGCTATATATAAGAAGATATGAATTTCATGGCTTATATTTGTAAGATTTGATGAAATGTTTTATGATATTTATTATATAAATTTTACAAAAAACTGCGTTTAGTAATTTTATAATGAGTAAATAATCAAGTAATGATAATTTATTGTCAATGCTATATATAGAATTAGAAGTTGCATGCCCCATATATAAGTCTGAACTCCAGTTATTTATTTTATCATTTGTCGCAAACACACTTGACGTACACTTCACTCCTAATTAAAGAAATATATAATTAATATATTAATTAATTAACCATGTTAAAGACATATATACTAATGTTAGAAAAAACGAAAGTTATTTCTCGAGTTTGTCTTTCTACAAGATCCGCCTTCATTATTTCCCCTTCAAGCTGGTGAATGAGATCAAACTCCATAAATAATTTTTTTTTAAATGTTTTCAGCTCACACAATTTAGAAATACAAGTTTGCCAAACCTTTTGGCTATGGACTATTTTAATTAAAAACTCTATCAAATAATTATTCAACACTTTGGTTTCTCTTACACCGTTTGTGCTACAATGAACTTTCCAAAAAACTCTTATAAGAGATTGTTAGGCTACTCTTGTGGCTTCCTTTGGTACAGAAGTTCGACCTCTTATATATTTTTGTAGCTTTAACTATATACATATAGAAAGCCATTAGACACAAAATAATAAAAATATTACTCCATAACACCTAAAACTCGCAGGACACTTTTGTAGTGAATCATGGCTTAACGCTAACGCACACACGCTTGAAGACTCTCTTGCACATATATATATATATATATATATATATATATATATATGTATATATTTACACATACACATGTAATGATGTGGTCGTGAAGACCTTTGCACAAATATGCAGTGTAGTCACAGATTCACGTGTAAAAGGACAACTTTCTGGTTATATACATGTAATGGTTATTCATATAGAGGTATAAAAATATATCCACTAATAGTAACTGAACTGGTTATTGAAGATGTAAAGTACTCTCAAATGTCAATAGATATTCGAATTCGAGTTCCATTTGGTCACTACATTAATTAATATGGTGCATCACATATTTTAGACAGATTAAGGTCTAATGGACCCAAGTTTCCTAATTATATTATATTATAAGAAAAAAGAAAAAATATTATATAAATCACAAAATATGTATATGTTTTATATCCATGCAATCGATCGACAGAAGGACTGATACTTGTGAACTAAATAGTTTTTAACCTGAAACTGTTCCGAAGATTTTATGAGATTCAAAAATATAAACCACTTCATCATTGTTTAGAGTCGTTAGTGGGCAAAAAAAATCAAACCAACCCCAAACTAAAAAATTTGAACCGAGTTTGATCCGAAGTTTTAAAATATTCGAATGGGTTTTAGATTTTTAAACTCGAACATCTTAACCTAAATTCGATTCGAATCAAAAACCGAATAGATATCCAAAATACCTAAAATATAATTATATATTTTAATATTAATTATTATATATATATATATATATTTTTTTTTTTTTTAATATTAATTATATTTAGACTTGATTTAATCCAATTACCTGAAAATATAATTATAAATCAAAAGATATCAATTATTTTAAAATTAAAATAATCAAAATATCTAAAATTACTAAAATATTCAAAAGCTTTTAGTTATATTTGTAAAAATTTAACCAAATTTTATTCAAATTTAATCAATTATTTTATTTTTCTCAATATTTCGGATACCTGAACTCGAATGGATCCGAACCAAACCCGATCCAAACTTATGAAATATCCAAACATATGCTATACTTGTAAACCCAAACATCCAAAAACTCAAAATATCTGAACCAAACCCGAATTCGAACATATACCGGAATGTCCACCTCTAACCAAAGGTCTGGAATACTTGAATTATAAAAAATAAAAAAAATCATTTATAATTTAAATTCAAGTTATTACAAAATTAGATCAGAGTGTATATTTGATACCGGCATAATTACAAAATCATACTAGTATTTAGTAAAACATAGCATTGTATATTCACTAATTTTTTTTTCATAGGATACTAGTAATTAAAGCATGCATATCTGAGTTTTTAATTATGAAAATAGAGAAAATATTGATTGTCTACTTAATTTTTTTAATTTTATAAGAGTTCATTTCACTTCATAGTTTATTTCATCAACTTTATTATATAACTTACATTCAGTTTTGCTGATTTATATTTTATTAGACAATTGTTTTTTTTATCACGCTCTAGTAAACCCAAAAGTACCTAACTGATTTGGGTTTGAATGAGCCATGCTTGTCAAGACGAAAATGATTTTATCTTTTTCGAAGGCCTTTTGAACATGAACACTGACTTTAATTTAAAGGTAATGATTATAGGTTTCTTCCAACAATGGTTTCTTATCATATAATTCTTCACCATAAAAATTACGACAGTATATGGACCAACAGTTTACGCACATACTTGCTGAAGGGCATGGTCTCGTGACATTATTATATTATTGATACAAAAAAAATGTATTTTGTTATATAGTATTGGATACCGTGAAAATTATCAGGTTATGTCCAGAGTCATTAGAAACTACTATTATTATTGCTGCTTTTGATATGCTGTTTATCACTTTTTTCAGTGTATAAAAAATGGCTTCATGATACACCTTTCGTATACTTGATCTTGATGCATTGTTCATTCTTTTCCTAAATATTTTTTTTTTATATTTAGTTAAGTCTTCTAGGTAAGTGTACTAAGTTAGTTAAAAGCTAGTACTCTGTGTAGCCAAACTAATAAATACTGTATGCTTGAAACACCCAACATAGCAAATCAAAAATAGTAAAAATTTACATGCGCATATTTATAAGTATATGTATCCATAAATAAATATACATTTCTCTAAACATATAATGAAATATTTATTATATTAATTAGTTTCGAACTGAAATAATTTAGACTAGCAAATCAATAATCATGTAAATAAATTTAAGTAGATTGGAGCGAATAAATTATGTAAATGTCTTTTCAATAGGACCTATGTAAAAAAAAAGTTTTCGAGAGAAGAATAATAGCGATGTTCTGTTTCAAGATTCAACAAGAAAAAAACAGAAAAGAATCATGTATTTAAATCAATCAAGTACTGATAAATTACAAGTATTATTGGAAACAAACAAGAAGAGGAGTAAATTCAAAGACAAAATGATTTGAAATTCTTGGAGAAGGAAAAAGATGAAGACAGCGTGGAGAAAGAGCCCAGAATGTTGAACGTCGTGTGGGCTTCACTCTGCACCACCACCACCCCCAAAACCCTAGTTCATACCCTATCCTATTTATCTTATATTCTTATTTGTTAATTTATACCAAAACTAAATCATGTTTATTACAGACTATTTTCCTATTGCAATAAAGACAGTTCTGGATTTTTTACCTATAATAATTTTTAAATCTAAAATCAGTTTTTGATAATACTTGTGCGGGTCCACAGACGTAAACTATTCCACACTTAAACGACATCCTATTATATAACTTTTTTACCATTTTGCATTTTTATTGAAAATAAATACTTTAAAAAATTTGTAAGTTGGATTATATATCGAGTATATTTTAATAAATAGCATATAATTTTAGTAAATAGTTAAAACGCAGGAAAACATAATTTACTTATTTAAATTTTTACCTTTGTACTTTTTGTGTTTACAAATAAAATTATCCTCCATATAGTCATTTCTTAAATTCACCCTTTAGAAAGGGAAAAAAAAAAACTCTTTATATCAAATAACCAAAGATATTGGTTGGATATGTAAGAATAGATCAAATAAAGAGAATCTCTTCAGTGCACTTAAGACAAATCTATAACATAGAAAATCTTAGATTAGATTAGATTAGATTAGATTAAAGAAGGAAAGAAAAAAAATGAAAGTGGGTTTGGCTATAAGAAACGAGTGGGATTATTAATGATTAAAAGTAAAAGTCTTTTTGGTCTCTGGTCGGTCGACAATCCGTGTGTCCTGTGGTCAGTGTTTGTTTTTTATTCTTTTAGTTTAATTTTCGAGTTTTTATATTATTATGCTTTCCACTGAAAAAAAAAAACATTAAGCAGCCAAATGAAATTCTTTTAACGCGTTGTTTCAGAACCTGATGAAAACAATAATCATGACTTCTTTCTTCTTCCCCTTTAAATGCATGTCAAATTATATTGATTATATAAATCAGCTTTAATCTTCTCTTCTTTGTAGTTGTGGCATAACTTGAAAATTTCAGAAATTATTTTTCTATTGTCTATTAGTCTATTACTAACGATTAAACTCGAAACTAGGAATATGTACAAAGTCGAAATATATATCCTAAAAATAATAATATTATTCGTTATCTGTTTTTATATAATATTGAGAATTTTGTGAAAATGGTGTTTTGTATTAAAAATAATAAAGCTTACAACATTTCACTTAAAAATAAAATATTAACATTTTACATGTTCTTATTAGTATAAAGTTTTTGAAGTATACTTATATTATGTATAGTTGTCTTCCTCTTTTTTACTCTATGTATATTAAAGGTACACAAAACAAAATGCAAATACACCTATGATTTAATATAATGTGAAAGAATCACCCTATGATTTTCTAAATGTTCCAAAATATTTGTTTTTCACAATCTGACATTAACTTAATTTTTCAAGATTAGCATCTGAGATGATTTTCCTTGTAAAAAAATGTAGACAACATTTTGTTGGGCTTTGATTATGCTGAAGTGCATAATATAAGTAAACATGATTGTGTCTATTTGACCATTCTAACATCTAACTTCTAAGAAAGTTGTCTGAAAAGGAAAATAAATAAATAATAATTTCAATCATATACGTACTATATTTTTGTCTATAATATCACTTGTGAGGGTTCTAACCAGAATTTTCTTAATAAAACGCAAGATATTCCACTAGTTTTAATTTGAGTCAGTGCCACATGAGAAATTCTTCTACTAATGGATTATATGCATACACATTTTGTAGATCTTAATATTTTATACACACTATATGTGCAGGGAAATAACTATATATCTTCAACAGTTAAGAATTTAAGATTATTCGATGGTTAGCACTTAGCAGGAATGTGGTGACGTGGTATTGCTCATTTTTAAATGGTGAAAACTTTTACCCTAAACACAATTAAATTAAATGGAAAAAGGAACATAAATTCTTCTATTAACAAGTAGAAAAGTACACATGCATCTTCATTAACATTAAATCAATATTCTTATAAAAAAAACCATAAATAATTAATAAACGTTTATAGAAAGCCAAATCCATAAGAGAAATCCACAAGATGATGACAGCTCCCCATTTAGAAGTCGTAAAAGAAAAGTAAAGAAGATGTGCAGCACTTGCAGTTGCAGATTCATTTGTTTTGTTAAATATTCATTTTAAATATATCCTAAAAAAAACAAATCGTGGTCCCAAACTATTTCTTTTGTAAAAAGAAAATTCAATGGATAACATTTAAATAAAAGAAAATAAAATGAAAGAATACGCAACATTAATATAATTTCTTAAACAGAAATAAAAACACTACTAATTCAACTACAAAATTTGAAAATTGACAAAAAAAAATTCCATTAACAGTACATAATTGTTAAAAATGAATTGCCGTCACGTAATCATTATACTCTTCTGCCAGTGAATGGAATTAAAGTGAAAAATCATAAATCATAAGATTATATAAACGCATAATTCTCACAAAACATTTTCCCTCATTGTGTATATTATCAAAGATAATGGCGGTCTGATTGTACAAACCGGTGAAAAAGTCTTTTGTTTTTCCATAAATGAATGATTTATTTGGAAAAAAATCTTTAATATTAAAATATTAAATAACTTTTATTTTAAAAAATACGAAGGGCACATTATATAGCACTATATATATGTGTATGCATTATCAGATGGGATGTTTGTGACCTTTTGTCTCTTCTTCTCTAATTCTCTTTTCTTTCTTCTTCCAAAAACAAAAACAAAAACAAAAAAAATCCCAAAAATGTATGCAATGAAAGAAGAAGACTGTCTTCAAACGTTTCACAACTTACAAGACTATCAAGACCAGTTTCTTCTTCATCACCATCCTCAAATCCTCCCTTGGTCATCTATACCTTCTTTTGACCCGACCCATTTCCCATCTAATCCGACCCGTTATCCTGACCCGGTACACTACTTCAACAGAAGAGCTTCTTCTTCTTCAACTCCTTCCTTTGACTACAACGACGGTTTCGTCTCTCCTCCTCCTTCTATGGATCATCAGAACCATTTAAGGATTTTGTCCGAAGCTCTTGGACCCATCATGCGTCGTGGCTCGTCTTTCGGGTTCGATGGTGAGATCATGGGGAAATTGAGTGCTCAAGAAGTCATGGATGCTAAGGCTTTGGCTGCTTCAAAGAGTCATAGTGAAGCTGAGAGAAGAAGACGCGAGAGAATCAACACTCATCTTGCTAAGTTGCGTAGTATTTTACCAAACACAACCAAAGTAAGTTGTTGTAAATTAATACTCTTTTTCAATTTCATTATCGTTTGATGTTTTTCAAATTTAATGTTTATTTTTGAAAAAATCTATGGAAACCAAGAAACTTTAAAATTGATTAATGATACTTCAAAATTTATCTTTATTCAGTTATTATTGCTCAATTTTCAAAAATAATAAGTGCATCAAAACGATTTGCTTGGTGTGTTATTTTTGTATTTTTTTCTTTTCATTTTTTTTTAATCTATGCAAAACATCAATTTAAAGTAATGATACTTCTAAATTTATACTTCAATTCAATTATTATCTTTTAGTAGTTCTGATTTACCCTTTTCTTAAATGCATCAAAATGATACTTTTGGTATGTAATCATAAGTTCATAGTTGTGGTATTTTTGTAATTATTATCATTATGATTAAATAATTATTACTCGTTTTGGTTTTTTCATAGACGGACAAAGCTTCGTTGCTAGCAGAAGTGATCCAACACATGAAGGAACTAAAACGACAGACATCTCTGATAACCGACACGTGTCAAGTCCCAACAGAGTCCGATGATCTGACAGTCGATTCGTCTTACAACGACGAAGAAGGAAACTTGGTGATAAGAGCTTCTTTTTGCTGCCAGGACAGGACTGACCTCATGCATGACGTCATCAATGCCTTAAAGTCTCTTCGTCTTCGGACTCTCAAAGCTGAGATCGCAACCGTAGGTGGCCGAGTCAAGAACATCTTGTTCTTGAGCCGAGAAGAAGAAGAAGAAGATCATGATCAGTATCGTAGAAACTTCGATGGTGATGACGTGGAAGGTTATGATGAAGAGAGGATGATGAATAATCGTGTGAGTTCGATAGAAGAAGCGTTAAAGGCGGTTATAGAGAAGTGTGTTCATAATAATGATGAAAGTAATGATAATAATAACTTGGAGAAATCATCTTCAGGGAGTATTAAGAGGCAAAGGACTAGTAAGATGGTGAATCGCTGTTATAATTAGTTAAAACTATAAATCAAGTCTTTAATTAATTAGGGTTACTTAATTAGACTTGCAAAATGGGATTGATTATTATGGGTTGGTGGTATTTATATTTAGTATCTTTTTGGGAGTTTTTTTTTTTTTTTTATGGTTTGGGTTTCTTCTTCTATGTTTTTTAATCTATGAAGAACCCTTTGTTTAGGGTTTTATAGTTATGGTTGTGGTTTATATAGTCTATTGTAATTAAGACATCTTCTCGTCTTAATTAATATAGGAAATGTAAAGAGTTTGAGTTTGTATTAATGAAGGAGTGGAATCAAGAAGGTTTGTTTTTTAATATGATCATATCAATTGCATTAATCTTTTTATTGTATCAGGTATCAATTTATTTTCTATTACAACTCTAATATCAGAAATTTCGTTGATCTATAATGATACTAGAATTAATCTCTTTGCATTTTCATTGTTAAATTTCTGACAATCTTTTTAACAAGTGTGTCGAAATCAGTTTTTAAATGTTGCATGGGTAAAAAGATCGTGTATATCGTATCTTTGCTAGTTTCTTATTACATATACACTCGTCAAAACTCATTTTTAATTTCTTCCTATACATATTTATACCGATCTACAGTTAATGCGAAATGTCCTAAAATAGGTTTGAGGTAGAGAGTTATGTGATGGATGATGTGTAACTTATATAACAAGTGAAATCGAGAGGAGTAGATCGTATCTTTTTCGTGGGACGAGAAACACTTAGATCATCTGTTCTATTTATAGAAACTCTTTAGGGATCTCTCTTACAATATTGTCTCTTTCGCCGTTACTGACTTGCGTTATTTATTAGTATTATTACAGATACAGTTGCTTCCACAAGCACATTACATCATGATCTCGTCACTTTTGTATCTATATAGGTTTTTCCTTTTATTCCGTTTTATTCTCCCAATTTCAAAGAAATCGTTTTCTTTTTTTTTTTTTTCTTTTTTTTTTTTTTCTTTTTTTTAAATCCTTTTTTTTCAGCAGAAATGTATTTCTTTCTTTTTTCTTTTTCCGATAATTTGATTTTAATATGATTTTGATTTGTTCAGATACTAGACTTCTTCTAGTTGTTGTTTCTTCTTATGCAAAGAATGGCAACAACACCTAAAGTCTAAGAAAATAACAAGCATATTATATTATATAATAAAAAAAAACGTGTAATTTGTTGTTCTTCTGGACCTGGTTACTAATAATTTTGACTTGTCTTAATTTTTAAAAAATATATAGTATAGCAAATTTCCGACGATATCTATTTATCACTAATGATCAGCAACATAAGTGATAAGACCCAAATTATAAAACCAAAAAAGACCCTAAATATCTTTTGTATTTCAGTGAAGAAAAAAAACGTACGCTTAAGAATTACAAGTTGAAGGCCCAATGGTAATGAGTTTTTCCCTGGGCCTAAGGTACTATTTTCGTGATTCGTGATGTGCTTTCCTTTTAAGAAAAAGTTTATAATGTCTTTATGGCCCCTGGGCTGCTGTTGAGGCCCAATATGGAAAATGGGAAAAAAAAAATATGGAAAAAGCTAAAAAAATGGCCTATACAGGGATCGAACCTGTGACCTTCGCGTTATTAGCACGACGCTCTAACCAACTGAGCTAATAGGCCAATCTGATTAATGTATTCCTTTACTTTATTATTACTATTATAACATAAGAATGAAGAATACAAGATGGGTTTCAAACTGAAGAAGATAATCAAACTGAAGATAAATTGTTGATATGAAATAAGAACATTTTCATATGATAATTATATGTGTATATATAAGCTGCAAAAAATAAAAAGATAAGCTATATATAGAGATAAAATATGTAATAATATGAGATAGTCATGTGCAATGTATAAATTATAAGAACACGAATATGAATGCACCTAGAGAGAAGTCCATAAGTGTTTAAGTACAAGGAAGTCATACATTGGACCAATAATGTCGAGCCAACATATAAAAATATATCTCAAACAAACAATGCACGAGGCCGAAGACAAAAAAAAGTATTCACATACAGCAGACCAAAAACACTTAAGCTGGTTTGGAATATGTGATTTGTTGGAGAGACCATAAGAACCTTGGCCCGAAAAGATTACATAGACAGGATAGAAATTTTTTTGGTTAAAGAAAAACCATTTGTATGAAAAATGAAGTTGTGGAATCATTAATGGAACAAATTTTGACTTAGTTACAACTTTACAACCATAGAATTGAAGACTTTTTAAGATTTTTCATTAGTCTCGAAAAATAACAAAACGAATATCATAGATCACGATTCCACTAAATTTTCTGATTAGTAAAACTTACAGAATCGTTGAATCATTCTTTTATTTTGTTATTCTGATATTACATCATTTCTTAAGTTTATAAAAGATGTTTGTTAATGGAGTATATGTTTTCAAGAATGATGAAGATATCAAGTTCTTGAAACAAACCTAAAAAAGGAAATGAGAAATAGTTGACAGATATTACATAGGAATGTTTAGCTTGATTGGGTATGTAAACTAAACCACTAAATGAGTTAGAAAAAAAAACATTAAACTAGAAACTCCATAATTTGAACATCATCAATTTAAATAAAATTTGGACCCGATGTGAGAAAGTGACAAGAGAAGAGGACGATGGTTGTGGCCACGACGGCGACGGTGGTAGGACCGCCGCACGTGGTCGAACTTATCCTCTTGTCTTTTTGATTGTTCAACTTATTTTGTCTTTATGCGTCAAGATTTTCTTACTAGTTACTACACAGTGCACATAGATTTTTTCTAATAGATGAATGCGCAAAACAACAACAGACGGCTTTTATTTATTTTAACTTTTAAAGATTTTTAATGGGGTTAACTAAATATTCATATTTATGTTTTCAACCATTAGTTGAAAATATTTTATCAGGTTTTTTAAGATATCTGAAAATTATACACTATATATGAATATATGTGTCGTTTAAGCTAGGTCTGGGATTTTAAACCGAACCGAACTAAAATTTTGGTTGCACCGTCAAAAAGGAAGCTTTGCAGCTTTGTTATTGACTCCGGTAGCAGCCGCAATGTTGTATCGAAGAGGCAGTCAAAAAGCTTGGCCTCAAACGGGAAGAACATCCGGCCCCTTATACTCTCCTATGGATCAAAGAGGGGACATATGTTAAAATCTCTCAGCGTGCCCTCGTCTCTTTCTCCGTTGGCTCTTATTATAAGGACACGTTGTATTGCGATATAACTCCGATGGATGTCAGCCACCTTATTCTCGGCGTCATAACCGATCGGAAGCTTTTTTAAAAAAATTCGGTTAACCGAGAATTTCGGTTCGGTTTGATTTTCGGTTAATCAAATTAAAAAAAAATCGGATTATACCATAATTAGACCGATTTTTCCAAATTTAAACTAGTTTTTTTAGTCAAAACCAAACCGAACCGAACCAAAATAACCGAAACTAACCGAAAATAATCGAAAAAATCGAAAAAATGATTTTTCTTTTTTAAAAATATTTGGTTATTTTCGGTTTTAAAATTTAAAATAAAAAATAACCGATAACCGAACCAAACCGAACCGATTATTTATTCGGTTAATTTTAGTAGTATTGTTAGATAAACAAAATAACCGAAAACCAAAAAAATCGGTTCGGTTCAGTTTCAGTTAACCGAACTCGCATGGTTAGTTTAAGGTATGAAACTCTATTATTTATAAATAAATAAATATATTAAACATGACAGCCAACAAAAAAAAAAGTATATAAAAAGTAGTGTAGAACTGTAGATGACTAGACGAGAGTAAATAACATATGGGCTGCATAGTTTAAGTTGGCCGACAACAGAATTTCAATGAGACAATGATGCAGATTCAGTTTCTTCCCACCTGACACTTTGACCCCATTTTTCTTGCTTTCTTTATCAACAATCTATAATTTTCATGAAAATAAAAAGAATAATAACAATAACTTTAATGTTCGAATATTAATAAATATTGTGTTATAATGAAGGTATTTTGTGGTTGAAGATATTGTAATACCCCAATCACAAAATAACTTCATTATAACACAAAATTTGCGGTTGAAACTTTGTGATTGGTTATTAACACAAAATATTAATAAACCGATATTTTTGCTAAGCTTAATTCAAAGATTACAAATTTTATATGAGATGAAGAGATAGTAACTAATATTGAACATTGGTGGGCCGTAATATTGGGCCCATAAGTTTAGGGCGTGATTGGTTGTTATCAGTTTTAGTCTTCGGACGATATTGACGCAATTAAAAGAAGAAGAAAAGAAAAATAAAATTCACTTTTAATTATTAATTATTTAATAGAATAAATTTGACGTGACCTCATACATGTCTTCTATCATAATTCATAAATAATTTGGCACCTAATGGTCACGTCCCAATAAATAAGAGGGACCAAACAATAATTTCAATACTGTGTCCCTTGATTTATATCTATAGTCCATTAAAACTTGACTACTTTAGTTTGATAATTTATTAATTCAAATAGAAACTAAACAGGACACATCATAATGACAAAAGTTTTGATTTAAAGGCTTATAAGATGTTGAAAACTGTGATGTGAGTCCAAAGAACTATATTAAAGTAGAGTTATCCTCTACGTGGAGCACCAACATGTCATATGATTAGACAAGAAATCAAAGAATACTTAATTTTAATTGTTTAATTTATCTTCAAATCAATTGGCTAATCATTTGAACTAGGAAGTGGTTGTTGAATTGACTAATAATCAAGAGTTTTCTTCATAAATGGACCTTAGGAGTATCGAAAACATGCATAAAAAACAGGTGTTATGCAAACTTGTACCTCACACACTTATGCATGATTTTGTATATTTAATATTTGTAGTAATTGGATTTTATGAACTATAAACTACTATTGATAACGGCGATATGAAATCTAATAATTCATGTAATATCACTTGCTTACACAAATACAAAGGATGTAAGTTGTTTTTTCTGTTAAACTGAAAATTTTAGTTGGTTGAAAATATAACACGGTCATCTATTTGTTGGATTATTTATCGAGTATCTCAACCGGCTTTATATTTTATGATTTTTTTTTTCTTTGATAAAACATTACGAATGTTTTAGTTGATTTCCAGAGGGTTCATTTGCTACCATTTTCTTATGCGTTTTTTTATAAATAATATCTTGTTTGGGTTAATGAGGTTCACATATTAGAATATATATATTTTTTTTATATGAACCAAATATAGTCATAAGCTCATTTAACCACAAAAAAATGTAAGATAATTAAGAAAAAAAAAAGTAAAATAAATAAGAACATGTCTTGGTTAGATATATGTGTGAGATACAGTTGAATTTACACCGGGAGCTATAGAACTAAGGCAAAAGCCATTACAAAATTTATCCCGAATCTTTATTTGTCGATATTTACAAGTTTACCCTCCAAAACCAAAAAAACATATACCCATATCGAAAGTGTTTTTAACTTTCATCCCCCTAAGATCGACGATTGGTAGGCAAAACCCAAACCGGTATTCTCCTTTATATCTTCTAGCAATCGTCGGTTTGTTCCGGTTGAGCTTCAAAGTATCACTACTCTGAATCAACCAAGATCAATCTTGCCAACATAGGAGCATCACAACACATCGTTTGATGATGTAAAGCTTAGCTCTTTGCTCTCTAAGAACACCTCCAAGACCTCTACTACTCGATACTCTTCTCTTCAAAACTCCCATCTTCGATATAGAGATTTTCTTCTAGGGTTTTTGCTTTGATGGTTTTAAGAGGATTTGTTGTGAAGATAGGAGAAAGTGAGATGAGCAAAGAAAGGTCTTTTATAGAAGAAGAAGAAGAAGAAGAGAGTTGTGTAGGGACAACAAGTCGAAGTCGCGCGTGGAAGTGCACCACAACCCACCCGACACTGTCTTTCACCATCCACTTGTGTTAGATGTCACACATCATTTTCAATCTTTTGTAACAAATATTTTTTTTTTTAATTTAATTAGATGATCATAATTGGGCGGTTTGTATTGTTGTTCCAGTCATATATGTTAGGATTTGGATTGCAAAACTAAGTTTTAAAATACTATAAAACACAAATAAAATGATACATAATCTATATTTGTACACTTAGTTAGTGAGTTACGTATATATATTTTTAGAAGTGTACAATATTTGTTTGTTTTGCCATACAACAAACGAGTTAGTAAAAAAAATGAGTATGTTAACAAAAAAAAAATGAAAATAAATGAGAAAATGTTGCGACAAACAACAAGACGAAATCCATCATCCCATCATCACCAAAACGGCAAAACCTTAGGCTCCACAACTCAAAATATATTATCAGAAAAATTTAAATCCGGTAAAAATGCACGTGTGATTTGTGAAATAAAAATCTCGAATTTCAGAATATCAAAGTTCTTATTGGTTGTCCACATGCAAGTCGACAATATTATGAATTATTGTACGATTATAATTAATTTCAATCATATGATTATGTGGTTTTAACCATGATTTATGTTCCATGTATTACTATTTTAATTCTTTCATGTTACATATTTTAATGATTCTATATATAATCCACGTTAGGATTAGACATAGAATCTGGTGAGTGTAGATGTTCGATGATTTTATTGATATTTCCTTTTCCATATGAGTTAATTTTATGCAGTATTTGTGAACCAGACTGAATGCTTATCTACTTAAGATTTAAACATGCTCAATCTGATGAGTGTGAAATATCTATAAGCCTATCGTTTTCAATTTTTATACCGTCACAAACCGCGAACATGTATGCCCCTCTTTGTTCCCTCTTTTATTATCCTCCAAATATTTTTTTGAGAAATTTAATTATAATAGATTGCTAGAATACAAAAATTTAAATCTCTCATATTTAAGATCATGTATTAAAACTTAGTTGAATGGTAAACAAATTTGATATTTGGAACCGAATTTTAAGTTTTGATTTAATTTGGACAAACCGGATCAAAATATTAGTAGTTTTCAACTAAACCTGTGATTATTCGTACATCTTCGAATAAATAATATTATTATATAATGTAATGATATGTAGTTTTCCATTTATTTGAAAATATGAATCATTTTTTTACCCTTTTTTTTGTTTGCCTAGTATGAAATAATTGGGCCTTTATTATATAAGAAAATAGTTTATGAATAATAGTCTATTGGTGTGTTGGATACACGTCAGTACAGTTAGACCTTCCATTCGAGTTGAAAACATGTGGTGCATTGACGACGTGGCAATGATGAATTTGTAAGATGACATGGTAATTAAGTTTTTTTTTTTTTTTAATATAAATATAATTAAAATTTACAGAATCGATGTTATAAGTTCAGTCAATTTGTCAAATATGTGGAACATCAATATGGATTGGAGTTCTTTATTACTAATCATCCAATTTTATTGATAAAATTATAAAGCGATTAAACGTAGACCTGTAACTTATAGTAAGTGTTTCTATTGAAAGCATTTGCTAATATGAAAATATATTGGAATTATGTTTCACAATATCAAATTTTTAGTGAAAATATTAGATTTTTTTTCAACTAAATACTAATAGATATATTATGTTATTTAGAAAGATCGATTTAAATATAAATTGTATCTGATATATATTGTGAATTAAAGTTGAGAAATTCTCAAAAATAACACAAAATCTAGTTTTTGTTCCATAATTAGCACATATTTTCATTTATGATATAAATAACATTTTCATTAAAGGGTAATCTTAACCTCTCATTTTTAGGGTTTAGGATTTAGGATTTATGACATAAAACCCTAAATCCTAAGCCCTAAACCCTAAATTTAGGCCTGGGCAAAATATCCGAACCCGAGTACCCGACCCGAACCCGACCCGAAAAAATCAACCCGAATCCGAACCCAAAATATTAAAATACCCGAAAGGGTACTAAACTTCAAAACCCGAAAATCCGAATCGAATCCGAACCGAAACCCGAACATGTACCGAACATACCCGAAATATATGTACATACTAATAATATATTAGTAATAATTATACTTGTAATAAACCAAGTGCCTAAATATTCATGATTTTTGGATATTTTAGATTTATTTTGAATATATTTAGTTATTTTTTTTGGTAGATTTGGATAATAATACTTGTATTTTTTAGAATTTTGGATATTTTCAAGTAATTTAGTAAAGTTACATTCAATTTTTTTTGTTTTTTGGATATTTGGGTAAACCCGAACCGAACCCGAACTCGACCTAATCCGAACCGAACTCGATCCGAAATTTTCTATTACCCGAATGGGTAAGGAATTTGTAAACCCGAAAAACCCGAACTCGAAAAATCTGACCCGAACCCGACCCGAATATCCGAACGCCCAGACCTACCTAAATCTTATCCCCTACCCCCTAAAACTATACCCTAAATACTAATATAATTAATCCAAACAAAAAATATTAAATTATGAACCTTATAAAATGCTATTTTTGTCTTAAATAAAAATGTGTGCTAATTATGGAACAAAAACATCATTTGGTGCTATTTGAGGGAATTTCTCATTAAAGTTAGCATATTTTAAATGTTAAACTATTATTGGTAAACCAAAACTGTTGTTTAAATGATATTATAATATATGAAACAGTTCATGTCTATTTAAAAAAATTCAAATCATAACAAATATGAAAAGTATATAATTTTATTATAAAAATTATGTGATTATTTAATTATTTATAAAATATATGATCAAATAAAAATAAAAAGAAGATATAAATATTAACAAATAATTAGTATGATTTAATTAGAAAGAAAATAGGAAGAGAGAGAATAATTAATTACTCCCTCTGTATCACAAAGATAGATTTTCTGAGGGTTTCAACAAGATTAAGAAAAATAATAAATGATCTTGAAATTAATAAAAAGTTATTCTCAAGTTTTTTTTTTTTACTTCATTTACCATTTTCCAACAATTATAATTACACCTAATATTAAATGCTTTATGATTTGTTTGTTGAGATCTTTCCAGATTTCTTCTACGTTTATTAAAAAGCAGTTTAAAAAAAAACAAATTTTGTTAAAAATCTCAAATTCATCGTAAAAGTAAAAACATTAACTAATTAATTGATATTGAAAATGAAAACACATTAAATCTATTATAGAAAATCAATCTTTGTGATACAAGAAAAAACCCTCAAAAAATCAATATTTGTGATACAGAAAGAGTATTTAAATTTAAATCTAATTGGAATATATAATATGATTAATGTCTAATGATTTCAGTATAATGACATTTGTTGTAATATCTCATGTAAATAGAAGGTTATTTTGCTAACAACATTCCTTAAATAATAGTATAGAGATAGTACTCGTTGAAATTGTACTGAAATTTTCCAATTCTATACCGGGCCTTCTTATCTATTGAAATTGTACTTCCATTGTTCAATTTATTGCTGATTCGTTTTGATGAAATTTCGGCCCATATGTTGACCTAATAATTGTTACAATATATGTATTCTTCAGTCGGCAGCTATGGCTGTGAAGTCGAAATCGACTGTAGTGACGACTGTAGCTGTAAATAAGAATGGCATATATGTGCGGTGTTTGTTTGTCATTTGTTGTGCATGAGGATGTTGAGCATTGTAATGTGTATAGTTTACAATGCTCAAATTGCAACTATATCTTCTGTTCTAAGGTATTTATTTTTATTTTTATTTTTAAATCTTTAAGAACATATCTAATTCTCTTATATATTTTGCTTTGTAGTGCAATGATTTAGCTCATTTTCCTTGTTTCTGCCATGATTTCATCTCTTGGCAGAACAAGTCGAGTGATCTGATTATTATCAGATCTTACTGATAAACAAATGTGTATTCAGTTTCACTTACTATGAAAATGTAAGTTCTCTATTTCTCCTGATTAATAAACTCAGAATGATGAGGATGATGTTGTGTAACATTTCCAGTGTTTCAGAGAATCCAATTTCTAGATTTCGGATCATCCTTAACATAGCTGTTCATTTGCTTCTATTATAAAATCCCTCATGGGCTTCTATTATATTCCCTCAATTTCTAATTGATTTTATTTCTAGGATTTTCACATGTATTAAGAAAACACATTAAAACTTGAGTATAAATGCATTATTTTTTGTGATTAACAATTTTCTATAGCTATAAACCAATAATATTCAATTATGTTTCTTGAAAATTACAATTGATCATAAATATCTAATAAAACTTGCATAGAAAATATAAAAATGTAATCTTTTTGAAATAATTTTGTTTTATAAAAATACAATCAATAAGAAATGGAGGGAGTATTTGTTTAAATGAGTCCTCACTATTGTGTTTATCTTTTAGGTTAGGGCATGGGCCTTATCAAGGCAAGATGCTTTCTCTGCCAGCCCTCTTGAGTTAATCAACAAATCCAGAGTTCGTCGAGTATTTTTGGCCATTGATGAGGTATTTATGGTGTAAGAAACACTTTCTTTTTGCCAACTTTAGACTTTCGTTTTGGTCAATGATCATTGCAATGTGGATTATAACTACAATGTGCCAACTATGATGCATTTTCCTATGCACTTTATGTCTTTGCGAGTTCCTTGGATGGCTGGTGGTGCATCAACCCTATTCTCTTGACCTCTCTTTACAATCCTTTCTTCGATCTTCAAAGATTATGTGTTGACCTTGTTAACGTCATATCCCGGATCCCTCCATCTCAGTCTTGCAAGCCATGCTCACCTTAAATTCAATGCTAGTCGTCAGCCTTGTCTCAGCGAGAAGAGCCATTCGCAGGCTGGTGAATCCACAGGAGACCGATGAGGAAGCTGATGTGTTGCTCGAACTTGACAACATGCATAGGGTCCGCAATTCTTGGGTTGCCCTCTACACCAGGCCCGTTTGAGTATTTACACATTCCCTCTCTTATTACACATTTCTCTCTTTGAAGTGTGTTTACGGTTTACGGTTTGTCTCGATTTTCTATTTCAGCCTATATTCATATTTTAAAATTAAAATGGTGACATTTGTTAAAATGGTAATTAAGTTTTTGTTTTTATTTTTGATAAATATAATTAAAATTTTCAGAATCGATGTTATAAGTTCAGTAAGTATGTCAAATATATGGAACATCTATATGGATTGGAGTTCTTTTCTACTAATCATCTTATTTTATTGATAAAATTATAAAGCGATTAAACGTGCGTATTAAATTTGAAAATCAATTTGTATGAGTAATTATCAGGAAAACATTAATTTTTTATATAATTAAATTGGTGCAACCAAACCCAATTTTTATGGTTTTTAAACTCTTGCTGTAGTGGACACAAGTTTTTCTTTGATGGCTTCTGGAAATAGCAGGTCCATGATAGTTTTGTAGGCATTAAAATGTGGAGGGAATTTTTTTTAGAGATCAAATAATTATGAAGTTTATTTCCCTACATGCATATAGATAAAATACATTATAGGATCATGTTCTGTATGTTTTTTTTTTAATGAAAAATTTATCTTGAATAAACTATAAAACATTACCAAAATATCAAAAGGATCTGAAATGAAAATTTACTGTCTTCTATAAATATGATAATATCAAACCCTTATATACTTGATATATGTATTAAGTAAACTAAAATAAATATGTAATACTAAACAGATTTTATATACATAAATTAATATTTCAAACATCTTAAATTTTTTTTAATACACTATAAAACATTACCAAAATATCAAAAGTATACAAAATGAAAATTTATTGTCTTCTATAAATATCATAATATTAAACCCTTATATACTTGATATATGTATTAAGTAAACTAAAATATATTTGTGATACTAAACATATTTTATAATTCATATACATAATTCAATATTTCAAACCTCTTAAAAAATATTTTAATTAGCTGTTCCATGATTTATTTAAAATTAGCAATTCTCTTATCAAAAAAAAAAATATTAGCAATTCAAAATTTTTATTATAATATCATTTTTTCTAATTATAAATTATGTAATATTTTTAGTGTCTGACCCGTACGAAGCATACTTACAACCAGTCAGAATATATCTTAAACATATACATATATATGTTGTGTCAATCGAATAAATCACTCCAATCTGTTTATGTAAACTTTTATACTCGCAAAAAAAAAAAAAAAAAGAGTAGTATCAAATCAAATTTCCAAAAGCACTTAACAGTTTTGGGCTTTTTAGATATAAAGTTATGTCTAGCCCATTAACACCGACATATATATAAAGTTGTCTGACCCATTAATACCGACATAGTTTAGCCCATTTTATCAGCTTAAAATATACTTCCAAAATCTTATATGATGATGCGGGCTCGAAAATATCCAACGGTTTGTTAATATATAATATACACACAAAAAGACAATACATATATTATATAAACATGCATGTGTGTTTATATAGTTTGGTGGTATATGATTTAGTTTCAAATATGTTTGTAATATTGAGTCTGAATCCTTGCTGTGTGATCTGGAAAATCCTTATAGTCTGAAATTTCATTAATTATCATTTTATTTTAATTCAATAAATTAACCACGATTTCTTGTAGTATCGTAAACAATACGTTTTGAGGTTATAGAAGAAAGTCAGTGGCGTAACATATTGTGTGATATCTTAAGAAGTTAAAACATGTCGGTCCATTTGTACGGAGTTACGTATAGTGTACATATTTGGTAAATACTATATATAGAGCTCGTTGACTTGGTTGACCTTTCAATTTCTCTTGTGGTGACGCCATTGCGTTCGTCATGATTTATCAACTATAAATATAAAATACTTTTTAGAGTAACGACAACTATGATATATATATATATAAATATATATATGTAAATATGTGTGTGTATAGCTTTTACAATTACTAGTTAGTGGGAGTACGGGTTTTTGATGAGCTCGTTTACAACAGAAAAAATTCCCTACATAAATATCTAAAAAGTCATTATATGCATAATTGCATACGCAAGTTAAATCTAAATATCCAACCCACTTTTTTTTTTTTTTTTTTTTTTTTGGCCAATTTCTACTTGGCTGTATTTTATTTCATTGGTGTCATGTCGGCAACGTGAATCTACTTATTACAAATAGTCAACTAGCTATTATCTATGGTTAAAAATAGTTATAAATTATCTATGGTTTTTTTTGTTTGTCGTCTATAAATTATCTATGGCTATCTATGGTTAATTAAGAATATACATTAGCTAAAAAGCCGAAAAAAAAATACATTATCTAAAAATTACAAATAGTCAACTAGCTAATTTTAAACCATAGATAATATACATTAGTTAAAAATTAAGAATATATATATATATATATATGGGTCAATAAAATCTATAACAATAGATAATCTGAAAATCTATATAATACACTATTCTTTTACAATTTTACCTTAGAATTTAGAAACATAAGGTATTATAACCATGAAACATATCTTAATTAACAAAATAATATGTAAGTTAAGTGGCTGGAATACACTGTATAATATTTTTTCCATTTCATATTAAATATCATTTTAGGATTTAAAATTTGTTTATAATATATGTCATTTTACATTTTTAATGTTGATATTTGATAAAAATTTTAATCTTTACTCATATTTTTAAAATGTATTAACTAAACAAAATTATAAGATATACATTAATAAGACATAAAAGAAAATACTTTAAATTATTTTCTTAATATGTGTTAAAAATTTAAACCATACTTATAATAACACAATAATAATAAAATGATATCAATTAAATTATTTTTGCAAAAAATTTTAAAAAACTTAGTAGTATGAGTTATGAGATCGTTCTACACAAAACAATAAATAAATGTTAGAGAATTATGGAAAGACATAATGGGGCTACTTTGACATCAGCTTCTCAACCAATGACAATGTATAAGTATGGGGTCGTTGGTCCTAGAGCTGTCAATGTAGACCGCCGCCCGCGGGCATGGCCCAATAGGTATTGATGCGGGGCGGGTCTGGACACATTATTTTTTGTCCACGAATCGGCGGGTCTCGCGGTCTTCACCAGGCGGATTAGCGGGTTGTGCGGGTTAGACCGTTGCGGGTTGGCGGGCATGCGGGTGGACTGCAAGTGAAGCCTTTTACCTGGCAACAACTTTTGAGTTAATACCTGATGGATCTTCATCATCTTCTCTAACCTCCCAATCGTATCATGAATTGGACCAGAGATTGCATTGTTTTGCAACAACCTAAACCATAAACCTTAAGCTCAATAAGAAAAATTCAAAACTATAGAACAAGAATCAAACATAGCAAAGATAATGATACTTACAGAGATTGTAGATAGGTGAGGTTTCCGATTCTAGGAGACAACATACGAGACAAGCTTTGGCTTGGAAGTCCCATATTTCACTAAAAAAAAACAAGACAAGTCTCTGAGATCTATCTGTTTCTTTTTGCTAGTGTAAGAGAAGAAAAGACTCACAGTGCAGAGACATAACCATCAATTGCAAGTATGATGAATCAAATTCAAAGTATACAAACTCACACATTACTATGACTTTTTTATACCAAACAGTATGATGAATAAAATTCAAAGCATATAAACTCACTTCGACTTTGCTCTTCTTAGCTACACTACTCCAGCTCTTAGATTGAACATTTGTTCTCCACTCAATGTCACGACAGTTTATGATTTATAGCTGTGAAACAAGCTATATAAAATTATTTGACATTTGTACATGACTAATATGGATGTCAATGACTCAATATAATAAAGCAGTTCCACACAATATGCTGTAGCAACAACAGATGCTTTGGAATTTGGATCATATGCAGGCTGATAAAGTAACCCTTTAATATGATTTGACATCTGTAAAAGAAAATCATCACTAGAAACTTAAATATTTAAAACTGTTAACAGATATCGACAAGCAATAGAATATTACCTCTACATCTTCAAACTTGTGTTTCTGCAAACCACTATCTTCTTATAACTTGAGAAGTCTAATAGAAAATGTAGATAAAACCAAAACAAACTTCAAAAAACAAAATTTAGTTCACTTGGTAAAATAGACTGAAACTCGATTATGAATTTAAGATCAAAGATTAGTTTTTGACTTAAAGTGTTTGCTAACCAGTGAAATCATGCTTGGCAAGAGATGAATTGCCTTTCCATGCTTCTTCGAAGTTACTTAGTTCGTCTTAAACAAATTGATTTCAATTAATTTTAGAGATTTACACACATGCAAAATTGTTTGAAATTGGAGTTCAATCAAGAGATTACAATCGATTGAAATCGATTTCAGCTTCCAAAACCCCAAAGATCGAAGATTCAATCGATCAGGAGTTCAAACGATCAAGAGTTCAATCGATTTCAGATGATGAGGACTCAATCGATACCAAAAATTCAAGATTCAAGAGGAGAAATTATCGATGATGAGACCCGCGGGCCTACCCGCATACCCGCTTGTCTAAGCGGGGCCGGTATGGACACTCTAATTCACAGCCGCGGTCCTTCACGGGCGACCCACCGCGGTCTGAAGTTAAGGCGGTCTCCGGCGGGCATAGACCATGCGGGTGCGGACGAGCCCGTCTGACAGCTCTAGTTGGTCCCATGGTTTATCTTCGAATTATTTCTAAGTCAACAAAAGCAACTTGGAGTGATAAACACGAGGAACTAGTCATTATATTGATTAAGTTAATAAGTATAACTAGCTCTTGAACTTGATTAGTCGTTTTATTAATTGATTAAGCTATTCTTTAATTACTGTTCTTTTTTCCACGACTTGATTTGATTTATGACTTGGAATGAGGTGTATGACTACATCTGGTCCACAAGTGGCCCATGCTCTGATACTTAATTTCTTTCCGTTGATATAGAAGAATCTTGCAAAATCCGTGACTTGATTGATAATTTTTAGTTATTAAATTGCAAACGTTAAGTATTACCTAATTTTATTTTATTTTTGGTCAAAAGTACATGACAAAAATAGCGAAAGTGGGCAGATTTCAGGTTTCTCTCCCACTAATTAACTTTTTTTTTTTATTAACCTGGGGGAAGATGATTTGGTAATTTAAATCTATATCACATATTTCTTCTATTTTTTATTAATCACATTTTTAAAATTTACATATATATTAAAATATATTAAAAGTTAATTATAAATGTATTATTTTTATGATTAACAATTTCCTATAATTCTAAATCAATAGTATTCAATTATTTTTATTGAAACTTACAATTTATAATCAATAAATAATAAAATATGCATCAAAAACTTAAAAAATATAATTTTTTGAAATAATTTTTTTCCTTAGAAATAAAATTAATAAGGAATGGAAAGAGTATATTTTATTATTTGTAATTGGTTGTAAGATTTTATCACTGACTATATATCTATTTGGTAATTTAGATATATAGTTAGTGATGTGTTTTTTTATTTATTTTTGCATACCATCGTTTGAGTAATGAACAAATCTGTAAAATTAATTTATATTTTTTTTTCCGCTTTACATTCTAGTTCACTCAAAAATTAAAATTTGAGTTAACTATCACAAAGAAAAAAATACAAAAGAAGAATTTAAAAAAAAAAAAAAAGAAGAAGAATGAACTTTCAGAGAAATGCTTGATTCAAGATGTCTTCATAAGTTAGTTAGGAGCACCAATTCTCAACAATTAGCTACTACTACAAATATTTTGACGGGAAATGTACATTACTTTCACAATAGATATACACGAAATATTTTCTTAAAAGAAAATCATACTTGCTGCAAAAAAATAAAATTAATTATATTTATGTTTTCGGTTTTAAAAATAATTTATAGATTTACATTTTATTCAGATCTAAAAACCTTTGTATATTATATGATTATTATTTTAGTTAAAGGTATTAAATAAGATCATGGTTGTATTTTTAAACCATTTCTAAAATTTATTGAAATATGTCAAACTGTACTCTTCATAATGGTGGGAGTATTTTGTACGCGACGATTTGAGAACCTGATATCAAATGGTAATTAAGATCCAAAATTTTAATTAAGTGATATGAAATTTTGTTTACATGTGAACACCGAACAGCCTGAAGAGACAGGTTGGCTAATCGAAAACACATAAATGGGAATATAATGCGTGACATTGACGTGGCACAAAGTTTCCGTTTTTTCCTTTTTTTTTTCACTTTTATTAAAAACGAAAATTAATTGGGTCGTGACCAAAAGATAAGATCTATCCCATAAAGATAACATTAAAAATTATTTCTTTTGTTGAGAAGAAAACATTACTATTGGATGACAAAAAAAAAACATTATTATATTTACACTTAACGCTGCCTCACCTTTTTATAAGATGCATGCTTTAACCGTCCGAACTATCTTATTTGATTATTTTATAAGTATATGATGTCATTAGTATCACAACATTTATAAACCATTTTCATTTAACTATTTTCTGAACTTTTCTTATCAAAAAAAAAAATTATCATAAAAAAATGAATAATAATAATAAAAACCTATGGAACTCATCATAATTAACTAATACATCAAGAGTAATAACATAAAATATGTATTATATATTTGAATAACTTATGTTTCTCATTTGTTTTTCTTTCTTTTTTACTTTTTAAATATTATGTTTCTCGTTTTCGTTTAAATTTTTTGTTTCATTAAAAGGTTAACTATTTAGTGGGGACATAAACAAACTAGTTCAAGATATTAATACACGCTGCAATTGTGAATTTAATTCAGTCTTTTTCCGAAAACGTCTAGCTTATTCGCTTAGTAATCATCGTTATCTAAACTCTGGGAAAAAGAGTTATAAGTGTATATATTTTTAATAGTTCTTATCCAAAAACTTATCTAACATACTTAATAGACACGACAAACAAAGGACAATGAATGTATATATATTATATACTGTACTAAATAAGTATACTCTTGAGTTAAAGTAAATATGTAATGAGATCGATATCTGATGTAATATTCGTATTGATCTGATAAAAAGTGAAACAAGTTAAAGAATACGATCGATCTCCCCCAAAATATAGAAATTTAGTATGGAGTATCTATATTAGTCTTGATTACTATATACATTTATCTATGATAAAAAGAATGATATTTTAATATGCCAAAATCAGATATACGAGTTAAATAATTTAGCATATTACGCGGCAGCCGACGGTAGATGTAAGGTATGACTTTGCGCAGACATATTAGTCATATTAAGTGTCATCATATATTGTCATTACCTGAACCAGCTTTACGTTGCACCAAAAATAAACTATTGAGTGCTATGTATTTGATGCCTAACAATAACGAAGTTATTATTATATATTTTTTAATTATATATATATTTTTTAATTAAATGGTTTTGGTCTAATGATTTTTATTTTAAGAGAAAATCAGCATGTTAGTTTAAGACAAAAATAGATTCTTCTCGAAAGTAAAAACATTAATTATTTTTATTTTATTATGAGCATTACAGACCTTGGATCTTCCTCAGATTCTAGAGAAATTACAGACCTCGTTCTATAACCTCTTAAGGAGATTAAGGATTTTGGTCCAAAATCCAAAACCTCCTAGTTAAAAAAAAAAAAAGTTTTTATTTTTTGGTTAATTGTGAAAAGGGTATTAATGTAATCCAAACAAGATTAATGTGGATAAACATTCCCTTTGCTTTTTTCATCACAACCCATCGATAACATAAATAATACTTTTTGGGTTAATTACTTTTGGGTCGGTAATCACATTTTGATTCTGCTATTGAATTTTATTTATTTAAAAGATTTGTTTTTTCAAAAGTACATAGCTAACCAAAAAGCTACAGAATGTGGAACTGCACTGAATTATTAGGATCATCATCAGCCGATGCTCGATCAATAAACACATGTAAATGTGATTTTAGCCGATTTGGTTAGTTAATAATTATTAATATCATCAGTATTCTCTTCTCTCTTTTTTTTTTTACTTACTTTAATCTGACAAGTTGCTTTGACGTTTATGTTTTTTGTCCTCATTCTTCTCAACTATATCAAATTCCGCAGAAGATAATATAAATTACTCTAAGTTGATGTAATGAGATTAGACTGCATAGTTGTAGACTTGGGTGAAAAATCACAAGTGTAGATTATCATACTTTATACTTGAAAGCCCTTTAACAAAAATAAAATAAATTATACTTATACTTGAAGAACGATTTGAATTGATTAGTCCTGTTAATAATTTTTCACCAATGTTCTAACTTCTATGTGGAAGTTAAAAAGAAGGTTTAAACTTTGTTTGCTTTCGTGGAAAACAATTAATTTCTATATGTGGGTGTTATAATAAAACTAAATTCATTTTATGGAAATAGTTTGTTGCGCGGTCCGTATATGATTCAACAATACATAACTCGAATCCGTAAATTTCATGATAACTATGTTTTTAAGTTTCAACTTTAAACATTATCTATGATATATGTAGATAACAAAATAAAGAATGAATAATATAAATTAACATAAGAAGGACACATGGATCATTTAAGGAACAAGAAAAGAGCAAACGATTTCTACTCTTTATACTGCACTCATAGGTCATTTGATAAAATGATTAACCGTTGATTTTGAACATGACAATGGCGAAAGTAGTTGGGAACGCCTTTTTGTTTTTATGAAATTAAAATACAATAAACATATAATTGGGAACGTTGAATATGGCATATTCTTTTATATGTCGCAGCGATAAAACGAAACAGTAATATCCGTGGTAAATATTTTTATCAAAAACAATAATATAATATATATCTGTAGTAAATAAGTAGAACAAACGATGGTGGTAAAGCTATTAAGGTGTTGCTAGCTAGCAAAATATGATTGCATATAAGAGATGTTGCTGAAAAATGATAATTGCTGCTGAAATTTCTAGCTATGACAAAAGGTATATATCTCCAAAATTAACAATATAGCCTCATGATCTCCAGTATAACTTTGAAGTTTAATTTATATTTTAAATTAAATCTCAAAATTTTATATTATTTCATTTTATTAATTAAAGAAAAAATTATTAAAATGTATTAATAAATAACAGAAAAGATTATATATATATATATATACTTTTAATTTTTTTTTGTAAAAAATATAATAATGACAATTTAAAAAAAAACGGAAAGAATACATACATAAATTTTGTGGCCACTCAACGAGTAAAAACCATGGCTTGGTTTTTAAACTAACAAACGATGCATCTATTATCGATTGTAATATGTTTTTTTTTGTTTGTTTCTTGGGTTGCAATGAACAGACCCAAAAACTCATTTATTTCAATGAAGAGAAGTGATGGCCATGGTTTTTCCAACCATGCTAGCCTCTCAAAAATGTAATGTATTTAACTACCTAATGGCCAACATAATCTATCTAACTTATTTTTATTAAGATTTCGAATAGATACGGTGAATAAAACATATAAAATCGTTTATGGATTAAACCACTTTTATTTATCATTCATAAGTTTTACTTGGCAGGATGCAAACATATAAAATAAAATAAAAATTCATTGTAGATCAATTATAGAGTATTTTTGCAAAAAAAAATAAATTCAATCTGCATTGAATTATTATTCCCTCTAAAAATTTGATGTTTTAATCTGCAAATGGTCTAGTCCACTCCAACTATAAAAACACCTGGTTTCTAAAATGTTATTTTAAATCCATCTATGTTATTTATGATAAAATAATAAAACATGTAGCATATTAATGATTCGGATGGAATCAACACTATAATAACACAAGTGCTTCTCCTGGAGTTGCACATCAGCTTTATGAATGATTTTGGGAATGACATGTCAATAAATGAAAAAGTTGAAGAACCAATCAGTTTATTTTAATTAAACACATCAGCGACATATTTTTTCTGACCAACGCTTTCTATCTTACACGATTTTCCTCTTCTTCGGTTTCATCGATGAAGAAATGTGACCTCATCGATCATTCTCTCTCCTTCTTCACCCTTTGATGATGGCGGTGATGATCCTCGGCGGAGGTTGGGTTCTCTTCGATCTAATTCGGTCTCCAGAACCATGACGGCGGAGATGATCCTCGGCGGAGGTTGGTCTTCAGAATTTCCAATTTTTCCTTTTCTCTAATCGAATTCATTCTGTTGCCCCAAGTTTTGGATTTAACTTTGTCGATTCTGATTCGCCGATTATACACATGTTGTCTTATGTGTCCTCTGTTTCGCCGATTGATTTGTGGATTTATATATGAACTAAGAACAAGACAGATTCTTTGTTATAGCCTGATCTATTTGTAATGGATTTCTGTATTTGTGAGTGTGTTTCGGCGATTGTACACAGGTTGTCTGTTGTGTCCTCTGTGTTTTCCGTTTCCGAATTTTGGTCTGAAGATTGGTTTCAATTGATTCGTTGTTTATTGATAGATTTGTGGGTTTATATGAACTAAGAACAATAAAGCCTCTTTGTTATTGCATTATCTATGTTTATTAGTATTGGATTCCTGTATTTGTGAGTTGATTTAGATTCTCTTGAGTTTTGAAATGATTGATCGATGTAGTTCTTTGTTGATCTTCATGTTCTTACTATCTTGGTTATGTTCTCTGTTTTCCATGTCTATTCTACATGTCTTGCGATCGAATCAATTTCATGTGTAAGGAGACGAAGAAGATGGTAATATTCCCAAGAAGGGACAATGCGACATGTTAATTGGAGCTAAGTTTTACTTATTCTGCTTCTGTAAGTGACTTGTTTTGATTATGCTGCTTACATGAGTTATTTGTTAGGATTTAAGAAGTAATGTTAGTTACAATCAATGACTGAAGCAGAATAACCTGAACAAGAGATCAAAGCAGAAAACTTTCACAATCAATGACTGAGTATATATTAACCTGAACGAGAGAGAATAATAAATTACACAATCAAAACAAGTAATGTTAAGAAGCATGCTAAAATCATTGGCACAATAGTCTCTATATCCCGGTGCTCTGGTTATTGTTCTGTATAAAGGCCCAAAACTTCTTGTTGCTTCATCGTTTACTTCATTCAAGTCAAGTTGGATAATTGGAAGCCTTTTGCTACCTTCACAATATATTATTCTTTCAGTCTATTTTAAACTTGAACAGAGATTTTGGATTTATTGGTTACGCAAAAACTTGAGATAAAAATTCTTCAGCTGTACATTTTAGACTCAGATCATGGAGATATATCGTGAAGAAATAACAATAGTTTTATGCTACAACTTATGTGTAATGTTAATCTCAGGGACAGTATGTATATTTGTAGAAAAAGACTTGAATTCTTGGCAGCTTAAACCGGGTTTCTCACTCGCTTCAGTCATATACTCGGTGAGAAATTAAACCTTCTAAAGTTGAGAAATCAAAGCTTAAGCTCAGAAACTAACACTTTGTTTTAGGGACTCTTTGATACTTCACTGGGCTCAGTAATCCACACATGGGGTTTGCATTTGAAGGGTCTGGCGTATCGTTCAAGCCATTGTCTCTAGCAATTGCAGTATGGCTGCCATTTTCCTAGGCGATGCACTTCACTTTAGGAGGTACCATATCTTTCATCTTCTTACAGTCAACTATAGCATCTCTTTCTTGAAAAAAACATAGGTGGTAAAAACTTAGTTCTAAGTTGCTGAAATGTTTAGTTTCATCTTCAAATGCATAATGCTTAAACTCAATAACTAATGAATCCAACTTAGCCTCCACATTTGTTTGTTGGGTAATAAAATGTAAAGATTAAATGATTAGTAAAATATAATATTGCATCTATGCGTTGTGGGCAGTGTGATTGGATTAGTGATATTGAGCTTTGGGTTTTATATTGTGATTTGGGGCAAAGCAAGAGAAGATTCAACCAAAACAGTAAGTGATTCTGAGTCGTCACTTTTTGTTGCCTTCACACATCAGAGAAATGAAACCTTGTCATGAAGATACATTAAAATGTGAAAAGTGATACTCTAATATAGATTACTGCTTATTCAATTATAAAATAGAAGAATTTAGTACAGTTTACTTCTATAGATTGTAAATTTGTTTTGTAACAAATTGAGAACATATTTGTTGATTAAAATTTTATCGATTTAGTGTTTGTCTATTAGTTTTTAGCTATAATCCTTTTCACATCTGAAAAAGTATTTGAGTTGACATTATTGATTTTAAATTTTTTAAAACGTCGATATGATTTTTTTTGGAAAACAAAAAGTGTTGATATGATTTCTTAGGTGATATAATAATATTGCGTGACTAATATTTTTTTAACATGTATAGTAAAGTCAATGTTCTATATTTTGTCAGCTGCTTGTCCTGTGTGGAAATGGTTTTTTGGGTTCACATGTCTGTAAAGAAGTTTTAGATCGTGTCTTATCTGTCTCTAGCTTAGCAGGTATCTGATCAGTATTATCATTTCATTTAAATTTTGTAGCTCTCAGTAATCTATTATATGTCAAATGTTGATTTATGGTTTTTTAATTGACCATTTTTATGGGCTATAGATCAAGTAGGTCCTCTTTACAAGAGTCATGGCCAAGGTATTTATTTTCGGTATGTTCATATTATTTTTATACTTCACTTGTGTTTCTAGGAAACCTTCTATTATCTGATTTATTGAGAGACGCTTTTAACGGGACTGCAAACATCAACACAATTAGAGCTACCTCAGAAAAAGGCCAAGAATGGTTTAGTCGCAATGTTTCATTGAAGGTTTTGTAACATTTATGTCTCATGCATTTTAATTGCGTTTGTGTTTGGTACTCGAAGTTGGAGATTTTGACTATGATCGCTGGAGATGGCGACCAGTGCACAGGAAGTGACGGTTGAGTCAAGTTTGTGAATCTGTTCTTCGTCACGGCAAAAGAGAAAGAAAAAAAACTTTGTGGGCTGAAGATAAGCCCAAGGTGGAAATGGTGAGTTATGGATCTTACTTTTTCGCCCAAATCAACAAATGTTACATAATTGGCCTTATAATAAGCCCATATTGTGAAGCTTTGTATTGCTCTTTTATCAACCTCATTACTTATGTTTTCTTAACATTTGAAAATTGAAACTCCAGATGCTATCCCACATTGATGAAAAAAATACAATCATTTGTTTCTAAGGACAATGATTTATATTGGTTGGTGTTTATGCCTAATTTTTAGAAGAGAATAAGTTGTTTTTTTCATAAACTATAAAATTCAAACCAAATACAATTATAACAAATCACTCATTAATCTAAATAAATATGAAATAGTTTACATATATAATAGTTAAATACGGTTGGTTTTTTTAAAAAATAAAAAATGTACTCATTAAAAAGAATTCACTACATATAAATATAAAAAAAGACCCCGCGGTGTAACATGGCAGCAACAACATCTGAGAAACTCATAGGCAAATGATAACATGTTTGCTTATCATACGGGTGGGGTTCACAACAACAAAGGTCTTCTTAGTTTCTTTGTATATACTCTGATCAGATAATTTAAACCCTCTTTAATTTTCAACAAATTTTTGCATTTTTTTGCTCCTAAATAAAATTGTTTAGTTCTCAGGAAACTTCACACACGACACATACTAATTAGTTTCCTTCCAACACTTAATTTGGACTAACGTTTCACAATTTTGACAAGGGCTAACGTTTTAGGCCTATTATCTAATGAAACAAAAAATGAAAAAAAGAACGAAAAGGAAAAAAAAGGAAAGAAGCAAAAGGAAAAGATGGACAAATGACTTCATATGATTGTTTTCACAAAAAAATAAAAAATCAAATTGACAAACAAACAAAAAAAATCAAAAAAATCAAAAAATATCAACATAAGCAATTTAAAAACAATTATTTTATAATTAATTAATATGAATATACCAAATATAAAACACCAAATTCATTAAAATGAATAAAAGATTCCCCAAATTGATTACAATATTAAAGTAAAAACAAAAAAACAAAAAAACAAAAAAAAAAACAAAAACCAAAATTTTTTAAAAATAATAATAATAAAATACCCCGCGGCGTAGCGCGGATACAAACCTAGTATTTATAATAAACTAATAATATTAAAATCATTGTTGGTGTGATTGGACATACTAGCGAATACCGATCTAAATGGGGAAAGTCGCATGACGTAAGCAAATCCTGGAAGATTTTCATATCAATTAAGATTTTAATTTCCACCTACATTACTATTAGTTAACACTAAAACCATATACGTATTAGTCTTGTCCCATGCGCATAATTAGTTATCATTTATTTTTTGTGTTTCTCTCGCATCATTGTTTTTTCTGTCTTTTTCAACTTTTTTTTTTTCGTTCTGTCTTAAATAAATTTAAAGAATAAATATAATTATTTTAAAATAAGATGTTACATATAGTTAAAAATAATGTTAATTGTAGTTAAAGTCTAATATACTGTAATTGTCGCTAAATGTCAAAACCAAAGTTTACAGTTCTTTATTATTTTTATTATCAAAAATAAAATGATAACATGATTTTTATTTTTTGTTTTGGATTTGTAAAAATAAAAACTCTTTTTTTTCTTTTCTTGTTTTGATTAAACAAGTTGTTATTTCAGTTATTCTTCCAAGAAATCCTCTCGCTTTTTAGATCGATTTCAATTCTTGTTTTCAAGATATATGAAATTTTATAATTCAAGATATCGTTAGTTCATAATATTAACAGCTTTAATTTTAAATGCTGCCGCAGACACACACAAAAAAAAAAAAAAATGCTGCCAATCGTCTTGTGCAGTCCGTTTCATCAAGTTGAGCAATTGTGGGTTAAGAACCCAATAACAATCGTCTATATATGTTGATGTTTTTAGGTCTAATCATGTAAATACTTATCAGAATTTTATACTGAAGTTGTGAGAGCCAATCTCATTGTCCCAAAGCTAACAAAGATGAAAACATATAAGATCGTGGCTTTTTTTTTTTTTTTTTTTTTTTTTTTCTTTGCTTTGTCAAACAAAACCATCTTCAACCGTAAAACTAGGTAATCGGATACGCCCGACACACAATACTAACGGCTAAAACACTAAAATAAGCAGAAATGAAAGATAAATACACAAATTTGATGAAGATAGTCACAAGAGGTGTCAAACATATCTAACAACATCCGTGAATGAAAGAACCAGTCTTCAACCCATAGCAGCCCAATGAAATTAGATTAGTCAACATAACTAGTGATTTTGTTATGAAGTCCATAATCTCTGTTCGCAACAAAAAGATTCATGTTGTCTCCACCCGGTCTCGATAGCTTTGGTTAAAAAATAAAAATTTAAGTTATCTTCTTACTAAGATTTGTATTATTATTTTTATATTTTAATAGTAAATTATGGAAAAATAACTCAATTTTAATAATAATAAGCTTTTACTTTGGAAAGCATTGTCAAATTTACTTCTCATGTTGTTATCGTCTTCAATATATAGCATATATATATATATATATATATATATCTGTTTATGTAATAATTTGTTTTTTTAAAATTTTTGAATATTGACTTTGTAATCTTGATTTGTTATTAATAAAATATTATTTTTTTTCATAAAAAAACTCAATTTTACCAATCATAATATAATTCATACTGTTATTGATTTTTAAATAGTATTAATATTTTCATTTACTAATTTACTAGTTAATTAAACCATCTGATATTTTTTGTTTACTTAATATAACTTTTTCTAGTTATTATGTTTTTTTAAACAGCTCAATACTTTATTAATCATAATTGAAACTCACATAGTAAATATGCAAAGATGATATGATCGGAAAAAAACATATAAAAGTTAAAACAAAGAATTATGATGAAGTAACCGTAAAAGAAAAATAAAGAATTATGTAGAAGTAGTTTAGTTAGAAGTGTCAAAATGGTTGAAATAAGTTGACCCATCCTATTACCCATAATATCAACGGATGCATTGTTTTCTTCGTATTTTAGTCGAGTTTTATCTTCTTTAAACGTTATTATTTGTAGTTATGATTTTTTTGCAAAATTATTCTATTACCATTTAAATCCTTGGTTTTGGGGCTAAATTCAACAAAAACAAAAATAATTTACAAGATTCCACATTTAGCCAAATCATGTCGGTTATATTATACGAAATGGAAGAAATATACTTTATTGCTTTATATGCATAAAATGGAATGAGCAAGGTATTATATCCCAAGACTCATATGCTTAACCATTGCATTTTGTAGCTTATACAGGAAAGACTCATATGCTTCTAGAAAAGATGCCAGAGAAACAAATTTATTGCGATTTAAAATAAAAACACATTAGTTTTCTTCGAGAAAAGAACAATATCGTAACAATTAATTAACATCTTTATGGTATCTTTTAAGAAAAAAGAAGAATTTTCCAATCTCCTACTTCTGTTTGATGTTAATATATGCTTTCTCATTATAATAATTAATTAAAAAATTAGTTAATTAATTTTGATCACCATTGCTCGTATTGTAATTTGTAAATTTGTAAATAAGCAAATTAAAGCTCAGGGGGAATGAACTTCACTAAAATAATATTCTATTTCTCATGTGAATCTCTTTTATCCATCTTGGCCCACTTGTCGGCCCCACTTCCCATGCAGCCCACAACATATTCATATAACCTTTTATTCGTCGTGAATATAATAACTTTTTAGTATTATATAAAATTGATTTCTTTTGTAAGATAAAATTTGATAATATAATATAGCTTAACAGTAAATATACTCCCGTTAATTAATCATATGTTGACAAAAAAAATAAAAAAATAAATCATATTTTAAGTTTTTAACACATGGATCATGTGTAGTAGAATCATTTTATCAAAAACTTGTGGACGTAAAAATTTGATATATATTCTAAACAGTAAAAGCAAATAGTGGAATCATATTTTAAAACGGGAATTATTAATGTACCATTTATCGTACAGTCTTATAAGTTATGTTATAACTAGGTTTTTTTTTTTTTTTTTAACACATGTTATATCCCGCTTTTAGTGCATGTTCATAATTAAAAAAAATAAAATTATAACTGATTTTTTAAATAAAACTTTTAGATATAAAAATTTTATATTAAAACAAGAAATATTGATATATGATATCAAATTACTGTTGTTGAAAAAGTCAATGATATCCATATTTGATTTTTAGTAAAATTTTAAGTTTTTATTTATTTTTTTAAAAGAGATTTAGAAAATATTTTTAATATTTAAAATAAAATAAAAAGATATTGTATTTTGTGTATTAATTAGTTAAAAGTTGACTTACTCTTTTACCTTAAAAAAAAAAAAATTAGTGACATTTTTTTGTAATATTATATTTTTTATAAATAGACTTCTTTAATATTAGTATAAAGAACTGATACTGAAACCCCAATATGGAAATGTTAATTCGAGAATTTAACTTTAAAAAAAAAATTAGGGCAATTCTCAAAAATAGCACAAAATGAGGTTTTTGTGACATTTTTAGCTCATATTTTTATTTAAGACACAATTAGCATTTTTATTAAAGGGTCTCATATTTTTAAGGTTTAGGATTTAGGGTTTAGGGTTTAGAAAACCCTAAACCCTAAGCCCTAAACCCTAAATTGTACCTCATACCCCCTTAAAACTATACCCTAAATTCTAATATAGTCAACCCAAACCAAAATAAATAAATTATGAACTTCATAAAATGCTATTTTTGTACTAAATAAAAATGTAAGCTATTTGTGGAACAAAAACTTGTTTTTGTGCTATTTGAGGGAATTTCTCAAAAAAATTATTCTGTAATCTTTTGCATGAACCTTCCAGTGAATTTAAGTTGACCCACAACAAATACACACATAAACCCATGTTATTCCCATACACCTACCCATATATTATACTTATCTCCTTAAAACACACTACAACAATAATCAAGGAAGGAAACAAAATAAAAATATGATTATAAATTTATAACATACATGCACTTGATGTTTTCTTATTTCCCTCTTGTCTCTCTATATATACACGCATACTTTCACACACGTTCACACTTATACATACATACAAACATAATTAATCTCTCTCAAATTTTTCACAATTTTCTTGTGATTCTTCTTAAATGGAGCCTATGAGTAGCGTAGACGAGAGCTCAACAAGTACAGATTCGATTCACACTACTCCAGCTAAGATTCCGGCGAGAAAGTCATCGTCTCCGGCGAGTTTATTATACAGAATGGGAAGTGGATCAAGCGTTGTTTTGGACTCAGAGAACGGCGTCGAAGCTGAATCAAGAAAGCTTCCGTCGTCAAGATTCAAAGGCGTTGTTCCTCAACCAAACGGAAGATGGGGAGCTCAGATTTACGAGAAGCACCAGCGCGTGTGGCTCGGCACTTTTAACGAAGAAGACGAAGCGGCGCGTGCTTACGACGTCGCTGCTCACCGTTTCCGTGGACGTGACGCCGTTACGAATTTCAAAGAGACGACGTTAGGTAATAACGGCGATGATGACGAGGTTGATTTCTTAAACGCACATTCGAAATCTGAGATCGTTGATATGTTGAGGAAACACACATACAACGAGGAGCTAGAGCAGAGGAAACGGAACCGTCACGGTAACGTGGAAACGAAGGAGACGACGACGAAGACGGCGTTTGATTCCGTTACGGTGGTTATGACGGGGTTTAAAACGGCGGAGTCACTGTTTGAGAAAGCTGTAACGCCAAGTGACGTCGGGAAACTAAACCGTTTAGTTATACCGAAACACCAAGCGGAGAAACATTTTCCGTTACCGTTAGCTAATAATAACGTCTCTGTGAAAGGTATGCTGTTGAATTTCGAAGACGTTAACGGGAAGGTGTGGAGGTTCCGTTACTCTTATTGGAATAGTAGTCAAAGTTATGTGTTGACTAAAGGTTGGAGCAGATTCGTTAAAGAGAAGAGACTTTGTGCCGGTGATTTGATCAGTTTTAAAAGATCCAACGGTCAGGATCGACAGTTGTATATTGGGTGGAAATCGAAATCCGGGTCGGATCAAGATACGGGCCGGGTTGTGAGATTATTCGGCGTTGACATTTCGTTAAACGATGCCGTTGTAGTGAAAGAAGAAACGGAGATGTTGTCGTTAAGGTGTAGTAAGAAACAACGAGTCTTGTAATAACAATTTAACAACTCTTTATTTGTTTTTTCCTTTTTTTTGTTTATTGTAATTTCTTTAAAAAAAAGAAAGAAGATTTTAATTTTCTTTTTATTTAACTTCTACTTTTTGCCGAAATTATTTATGTTGTAACAAACAAAAAGGGCAAATTAATTAGGTGTTAAACTAATTTTTGTGTTAATATGCATTAAGGGTGAGCTACTTAATTACTTTAACTAAAAGTGTGGGCTTTATTCGTAATTTAAATGGGCTTTATTGATTTATAGGCCCATTAAAGTTCTTCTTCCTCAAAAATTCTTTGGTCCGTTGGTTATTCACAACGAAAAAATGTTGTTCAGGATTTCTCAATCCCGTTCATTATTTAACGGCTATCAGTTAACGCCGTCGATATACTTCGCCGGAGCTCCGACCAAATTCTTCTCTTTCCCGCTCTCAGGTTCTCTACTTGCTCTATTTGGTTTCAAGTTCATGTCTAGGTTTCGAGAAAAAAGTTGATGATGAAGTAATTAGTAAAACACAATTCTCATTGTTTAATTGTTAAAAAAAAATGAAATTTTTAGATTCGTTGAATCATAATTTGAATTCTGTGTAATGTATTCTTTTGTTGTAGGTAAGAAGAAAACATCTTCTCTGAGTATAAGAAGGTATACATATAACAAAACTGAATTTAAGACATTTTTACTTATGAAAGGTGAGATTTTTAATATAATTTTCATATCCAATTTTAATGCATTTTCTAGGAATCAAAAACTTCAAAACACATTAGAAGATATTAGAAATGAACCTCTTATATGTGGAAAAGTATCGCCACGTCTTCTTGTTCCTGATCATATACCAAAGCCTTCATATGTTGAGTCTACAAATTTACCAAAGATATCAAGTGAATATCAGATTCCTGACTCTATAGGCATTGTTAAAATGAAGAAAGCTTGCGAGCTCGCGGCTCGTGTATTAGACTATGCAGGAACTTTAGTTAGAGTAAGTAAAGATTGGATTTTTACTTGTGGGTTTCTTCTATTTTTTCCTATTGAATCACTTTGGTTTGATGTTTTTTTTTTTTTTTGTAGCCTTTTGTTACTACAGATGAAATTGACAAGGCGGTTCACGAGATGGTAATTGAGTCTGGTGCTTATCCTTCACCTCTTGGATATGGTGGGTTTCCTAAAAGTGTTTGTACATCTGTTAATGAATGTATGTTTCACGGGATTCCCGATTCCCGTCAGCTTCAGGTCTGGACTATGACTATGAAACTGCATTTTCAGTATGAGAATTCTCTTGTAGTATATCACTAATAAACCATTGTTTTCAGAATGGGGATATAATAAACATCGATGTTGCGGTTTACTTGGATGTAAGTCTTCTTTTTTGCTAATCTTTCAAATCATGTTTTAAACGTTGGATGTAACACTTTTGTTTTTTTTGGGGGGGGGGGGGTTAACACTTTGAATCAGGGATATCATGGAGATACATCAAAGACTTTCTTATGTGGAGACGTTAATGAAAGCCTTATACAACTTGTCAAGGTTTTAATGGATTAATTCTCCTTTTGCCTTACTTCTAAACGTTTATGAAACTATTAGAGTAGAGGCTGAATTGATTAATTGTTCTTTAAAGGTTACAGAAGAATGCTTGGAGAAAGGTATATCGGTTTGTAAAGATGGAGCTAGCTTCAAACAAATTGGGAAGATAATAAGGTACTAACTACATTCAATAAAACACAAAGTGAAGTTAAAACGGAGTAGTTTTAGTGAATTTCCAGTTTTTTTTAACAGTGAGCATGCTGATAAGTATGGTTATAATATGGAGAGTTTCATCGGTCATGGTGTAGGAACGGTGTTACATTCAGAACCTCTTATATATCTTCATCGTAATCGTAAGTAATAAAAGATGTTTTCTGTAGCAACTCTACCTAATGGTGACATTTCTCTGAAAATATGTTCTTTTTTTTTGCAGATGATTATGAGCTTGAATATATGATTGAGGGTCAAACTTTTACGCTCGGTGAGCTTTTGAACTTGATGAAATGCATTGTACTTTTTATAAACTGATTGGTTTTTTTTTGTACAGAACCAATTCTCACCATTGGAACCACCGAGTTTGTAACATGGCCAGACAAATGGACAATTGTGACAGCGGATGGTGGTCCAGCCGCGCAGTTTGAGCATACGATTCTTATTACCGAAACTGGTGCTGAAATTCTCACCACATCATGAACTATATATATATCACAATGTTCAACAACTTCAGATTATTAACCAACTATTCATTTCTCTGCATCAAAAAGGTAACTTAACCATTTTTTAATAACAATTTTAAGGTTTTGTTTGATTGTTTTTCTTCCTATGACTTCATCTTCTACATCATACAAATCACATAAGAGAGTGTATTAGCAGGAGGTAACACATATAAAGATCAGATAAGACTTGTGTTTTTAGTTTTACAGTTGCTTAAACAGGTTATGGCTGCTGTAAAAAACTATATAAGCATGTTTGGTTCTGAGCAAAACCAGTTCCATGAGCATTCAAATTAATCCATAATGTTGATTCATTGTTGTTATTCTCTCTGTTTCATGAAAATTGATTTCATCAATTTAGTTTTGTGTTCAGGTTATGTTTTGTTTTCATGTTTAACGGATTTAGACTTCAAAATCATTATATGACGATGTATATAGATCTGTAGTTTCACTATCCACATCTTCAAGTAAATTCGAATTTTTAGAGTGGTTCATATTAGCTTTTTAACCGAAAACGTAAACATCAAGAACCATATGAATGCGAATGTAGGGAAATGTGACATGGCCAAGAGAAGAAGAAGAAGAAGAAGAAGAAGAACCTGAAGGAGTTTCACTTTCTCTAATTTTGTTACATCTTCGACATAGTTCAGATCAAGAACCATATGATTTTTTTATTATATTGCCACTCAATTCGAGCCTAGACTGAATATAAATGATTTTGGTTTTAAACAGATGATAGTATCACTTGGAGCATTGTTTAGAACTTTGGAGAGTTTAAAATAAGAAATTTTTTTACACGGCGTCGTTTGTTAGACCAGAGATGGTTTTCAAAAGTGAACCGACATCGTTTTGGAATTTCTATATAATCTTTTTTTTTTAATGAATAATTTGTATATTTTCTTGTTCGTCAAGCTGTGCCTTAATTTTTTTTTTGTTTGTTTGTTTGTTAAACTTAATCCTTAATTCATGATTTTATATTTTTTTGTTTATTTCTGAATTCTCAAGTTTCTTCCATATCTGCCAAAATTAGTGATCCTCACGTTTTAATGCAGCTAATTTACCTTAATATCTTAGAAAATCTACAACTTTTTTACGTGGATTCGAGTTAGTATACTTGGAGAATGGTTCTATTAGAATATCATACATATGTTCGATATAAGATTTTTGGGTAATATATAAAGTGTGAGACAATTATCCATCTATGCGACCCATATAAGTGTCATGTTTTATTGTGATATCTTCGAGGGCTTGTGATGTTTCCGTTGGACCGTTTTCTATCCATATCGGTTGGATATAAGATTACTGGGTAATATATAAAGTATTAGGCAATTCTCATCTCTTAAGCTAGTTCTTTGGATGAGTTAGGCCCATGCTAATAGTTTCATGGATTTCTGGTTTGAATCGTCGTTTCTTCATCGATATGAGAAGCATGAGAAGCTTATGGCTCGGATCGAGCCTAACACATGTAACATGATGAAATATATATTTCTTTTTTAAAAGTGGCCAAATATATAGTTAGAATAACGAATTTCAAAGCTTCACGAGTCACACGTTTTCTTTTTTGGTTGTTTAGGGACCGGCCATATAAAGTAGATTCAACTTATATTCAAGACCCAAAGGCCAAAGCTTGGACCGTTTCACACACGTGCCGGCCATGGAAGCAAATTCCAAATTCCCCCAAAACTATTTTGTGCAATTTACGCACGTGCTACTTCATCACCATTCATCATATAATATTCTCAACATTCCCCAACTATAAATACACATAGAGACATTTTGTACAACTCAACTCACTCATCAAATAAACCAAAAGTCCTATCTCTTCATAATATTCTTAAAACCAATCAAGTCAAAGTTTCTTCTTTAGTCCTTTTTTTTTTTTTGGATCAATGGCTTCTTCTGCTATGTCTCTCCAATCTATCTCTATGACAACTCTCAACAGTCTGATCTCCTTTAATCACCAATCTCATCATAGCTCTCTTTTAGGTTTCTCTAAATCATTCCAAAATCTTGGGATCTCATCCAACGGTCCAAGTTTCTCCTCTCGATCAAGTTTCACTCCAAAGAAGAACTTCACTCCTTGTCGAGCTCTCTCCCATAACTTGGGGAACACCGAAAACTCCAGACCAAGTAAGTTTCACTATCCATTTTCATAAACTTGTAAACTTTGATTAAACATCATTAAATATATATTTATTTATATATTGATTTGAGAGCCTCAAAACCAAAATACCCATTTCATAAATTTGAAAACTTTATTACCTAAACATATAAAAAAAAATCAAAACAAAATTACCCATTACATAAATCTGCAAACTTAATAACCAAAAACATAATTACAAATCTCAAACCCAAAAACCAAATTCACAAATTGATTCTTTTTTTTCTTTTTCTTTTTCAGGTAAAGTTCAAGAACTAAACGTGTACGAGCTCAACGAAGGAGATAGACACAGTCCAAAAATTCTAAAAAACGCCTTCAGTCTAAAGTTCGGTATAGGCGATCTCGTCCCATTCACCAACAAACTCTACACCGGCGATCTCAAGAAGCGCGTGGGAATCACAGCCGGTCTCTGCGTTGTGATCGAACACGTCCCTGAGAAGAAAGGTGAAAGATTCGAAGCTACGTACAGCTTCTACTTCGGTGACTATGGTCACTTGTCTGTACAAGGACCGTACTTGACTTACCAAGACTCGTTCCTAGCCATCATTGGTGGCACCGGAATCTTCGAAGGTGCGTACGGACAGGTGAAGCTTCAACAACTTGTGTATCCGACAAAACTGTTCTATACTTTTTACCTTAAAGGTATTGCTGAGTTGCCGAAGGAGCTCACCGGAACACCGGTTCCACCGACTAAGGACGTGAAGCCGGCGCCGGAAGCTAAGGCGTTAGAACCAAACGGAGTTATAAGCAACTTTACTAATTAAATTCATAATAGTGTGGTCCTATGTTTGTATACTATAATTTTTATTAATTTATATAAGGATTTATATTCTTATTATATTTCTTATATATATATATATGTAGTCGAATCTTTGATAATGAAATTTTGGGGGAATAAAATATCTGTATTTCTTATATGTATTTCTTAACGGAGTTATATTTCTTATTATATATGTAGTCGAATCTAGGATTTGTATGGCTCAAAATACTCGTATATTGAATTTAAAGCTACACATGCCCATGAATTTCTTCTATGATGCTGCTACGTCTCGACTCCAACATTTCTCCACATGCTTTCGAAATCGTTTTGTGAGATAGGATATATGATCCATTCTAGTGATGTACATAGAGTTTCTATCATTCCAAATACTCTATAGTACTTGGAAAACCTATTCAAAATTTTTCCAACATCCTTGGGCTATCAAAAGTGGTAGTGGAAACACGAAATAAAATGTTGTTTCAGTGGTTATATTTGAATGGTTTTATGAATCATGTAAACTCTTAAGATATAATATAAATAGATTTGCTGTGTTAAAAATAAAATAAAAATAAACTTGGTGTGTTTTTATTCAAACTGCATAATTGTTATCAGTTAGAGACAGTTTCGAGATGTGTCCATCCCTAACCGTCTTTTTCATGACCACTAGAAAAATTTAATCGTCTAGTTTAAATGTGGTCACCAACCAAATATCATCGAGTGAATTGAAATGGTGTTATGGTAGTAATTATTTCCTGATTTAGGAGTTTCTCATAACTAACCATTTTCTCATAAGCAACCAATGGACTTGTATTGTCACAGTCGGATGGTATTTTTTTTTTTTTTTTTTTTTTTTTTTTCTTGCAAACTATGTGTTTCATATATGCACGAAACTCATATCAAATTGATTGTGATTTTTCATCAATCATCATAGTGATATTTAATATAGGCCTTATGTATAGGGAACGTTGACACCACAGAACAAGTCACATATATCTTCACTAAAACAATCTGATCGACAAGAGCTTAAAGACAATGGCTACGCAGTTACGTTATCTTTTGGCTTCTATTTTTTGGGGTCAAACAATTTACTTGGAGAGGTCTCAATATTTTAATATCTTAATATTATAATTTCTTTGTTGTTTATTTTATTATTATTATTTTTTTTTTTTTTTTTTTTTTAATTCAGATTAGATTATAGAAAGATCCAGACTAATATCTGGGGAAGTGCAACCCATAGATAGACCCTCTCTTCGAATATTCAAATGGATCGTAAGCAAATGCGCATATCTATATCGATGTTCAGAAATAATGTGTTAGAGTTTCGCGTAGCACGTGAATCGAATTTGAGACGTGTTAGATACTTCAAATTCATCTCCTTACCGTTTGATTATGACAAAAAAAAAAAAAAAATTTCCTCAATAAAAAAAATAATATTATTACGATTCCTCAATATTATAAGTTTATAACACGGTTATATGCTTAGAGACCATTAGAAACCGAGTCGAAATTTCTCAAAGTAACTTTCGTTGGAAAGCCACATATGTAATATACGCACGTGCAACATTATTATCATCCACAATATATATAGACATAACACATGCGTAGACTTATATACTCAAACTCAACTACCATAAATCAAAAGACCAAACTCTTCTTTACTAGCCAGCCTTTAAACCAATCACATTAGAGTTTCAAAAAAAGTCTTTCTTGATCAATGGCTTCTTCTGCTATGTCTTTCGAATCCATCTCTACGACAACTCTCAACAATCTCTCTCGTAATCATCACTTTCATCGTAGCTCTCTTCTTGGTTTCTCCAGATCTTTCCAAAACTTTGCGATCTCATCTAACGGTCCAGATTTCTTCTCCCGATCAAGATCTACTAGTTCCAAGAATCTCAACGTTACTCGAGCTTTCTTCTGGAATTGGGGAAAGAAGACTGAAAACTCCATACCAAGTAAGTTTACACAGATCATGATGTTTTGTCTTTTAGTACATTGTGATCTAGTCAACTTATGTTGATTAGATCAAAAATCAAAATGCCTACTTCATAAGCTTAATCAATTATCTAAGTGTGATCTTAGATCTTAAAAATCAAACACCAATTCATATAAACAGAGATTTTCAGATTTGAGAAATCAATATTTTCGCTCAAAAAAAATAAAAAAAATGTCCACTTCATAAATTTGTAAAAGTGATTTATCAAAACAATAATTGAGATTGACGACAAAAAAAAAAGAGTAAAATAAAATAATAATAATTGAGATTTTTTTTTTGTTAAATAAATCCACTCTTCAGGAAAAAAAGAAAAAGTTAAAAATAATTGAGATCTTAATAATTGACTTTTCTTCTTCTGAAAATTCATAAATTTGAGAAATGAGATCAAATTTTGAACTATAAGGTAAAAAAAATTAAAATTCACAAATTTACTCTTTTTACTTAGGTAAAATTCAAGAACTGAAGGTGTACGAGTTCAACGAAGGAGACAGAAACAGTCCAGCAGTTCTAAAACTCGGCAAAAAACCAACAGAGCTCGGTCTCGGCGATCTCGTCCCATTCACCAACAAACTCTACACCGGCGATCTCAAGAAGCGCGTGGGAATCACCGCCGGTCTCTGCGTCTTGATCCAACACGTTCCTGAAAAGAACGGTGACAGATTCGAAGCTAACTACAGCTTCTACTTAGGTGACTATGGTCACTTGTCCGTACAAGGACCTTACTTGACTTATGAAGACACGTTCCTCGCCGTCACCGGTGGCTCCGGAATCTTTGAAGGTGCGTATGGACAAGTGAAGCTTCAACAGCTTGTGTATCCGACAAAACTGTTCTACACTTTTTACCTTAAAGGTATTGCTGCTAATTTACCGGTGGAACTTACCGGAACGGCCGTTACACCATCGAAGGATGTGAAACCGACGCCGGCGGCTAAGGCGACGGAGCCAGGAGCAACCATAAGTAACTTTACTAATTAGTTACTGTGTTTTTTTTTTTCCTCGTGGCAGTATAATAATGTTTTTTTTTTTTTAATATATATTTTTAGCAGTAATGTTTTGTTTTGTAATCGAATATTTTTGATGAGTTGTGTGCGTTTTAGTTAATGGCTTAATGCTGTGTTGGCGGAATAAAGTATCTGTTTAAATGTCTTTGTTTCTTGACTAAAATTAAGCAGTCTTTTCCACCGTAGAACAAATCCGTATAAGAAGTTTCGATATGCATGTTTTAGGAATTACAAAATATATTAAGCTTTTCCTTGTATTTTAATGAATCTAGCGACATCGATCAAATGTTGTTCGTTTGTACAGTCTCAAAATATCAAAAAGACATATTTTTGCATAAAATTTTTAAAAATATAAAAATAAATTATAGCAATCAGTCTACTAAACGAATAATATCACGACTCGTGACTGCAAAACGAACAACGCAAAAAATAAATTATAGCAATGAGTTGTATCAACTACGAAAGGAATAACTAGAATGGATTCTCATAAAAATGAAAAATTGTACTGTCATTTGTCAACTTATGAATGATTTAATTATTTTTTTCTTTAAAATTTAATTATATCAAAAAATCATATGTGAGATACTTTGGCGAGAAACCCTTATGATGAAGGTGCTCTAAGTTCAAATACATACACAGACTCCACTTAAAAGAGAGATTCATACATCTCTAAATCATTATTTTTCATTGACTTTGCATTTCTTAAATACTATAACAGGGCATACATGTACGCTTGCATGAACCTTTTGTGATGAGATCATAGTGGCAACTGAGCTAATAAAACCGGAGAAAAAACCATGTTGAGAACGGAGCCAAGCCTTATAAGCAAGAGAACAGAGATGCACACAACGAGTTCCAACAACCAAAATGAAGATTCTACTTGTTTAGAGGGTTTCACAAGACAAAAGACTCTTTCTTATGCAGAATTTCCCAATCCAAACAAAAGTAAAGAAGACTTACCTTATTTGGAGCCCAATCATGAAGCCCACAGCCCAAGCCTCAATCATTCTTATCTAGAACAAAGTTCGGCCTGACTTGAGGAAGCCACAAAAACCCAATAACGTTAGAGATGCCAAGGAAAAACGTATATCCCATTACAGAATCCACCCATCAGTTGACAATTGCCATTTCCGTGTTTGACTTCTTACGCATCTTTGCCATGTGAAGAGAAGTCTCTAGTCGCACTAGAGGCTTCGGAAGAAGCCAATAATGTTTATTTATTTATTTATTTAGAAATTAGAAGGTTTAAAGAAAGATCACTCACAAGGTAATGTTTCCTATCCAATCTACAATATCTCTTGCTTCATATTCCAATGGCTGACCCTGACCTAAAGCATGGGAAGCAGCTGTTTTAGACGCCAACAACTATATTAATTTGTTAAGGGCATCAATTACTTAAAATGCGTTTTGGTATTGTGGTAGAGTCAACATTGTATTGTACGTTGATATTGAAAGTTCGAGTCTTGACAGCTGCAGAATTTAAATGTCTTTATAAATTATAAATGGACTAACTTTTTTTTTTTTTCTTTTGCTTTAAACCCAACATCACTAAGGCCGGTCTCCTTTCCTTATATATTGTAGCCACAAATATTTTTCTTTCATTTTGAGTTTATTCCTTGCTTTTAATCTATTTTTATTGTCAAGTTATAGCCGTTGGAGGCTGAGAGCTCTTTATAAGCTTACTCATTTCTTCTTCGTAACTCTATTCATCACTTTTTAAAAATTCAACCTAAACCTTTGTGATTTGCTTATCACAAGTCTGCCATAACTAACTTGTGTGGATCGTTATCGTTTGCGTCCGACGTTATCCAAAAACATAATCCGAAAGGATTAATCAACTCATTAAACACCACTTCAGTTTGTTGAAGGAGACGACCAATTTTATCACTAAAGCTGACAGCTATTAGAGCTCTTAGTTTTAATATATTTAACTTCATATATAATTGAAACAAGATGGGATATATAACAACATCATAGCATATGAATATTCATTAAATTAATATATTTATTTGATTGGGAAAAGCATTGGTGCCACTACATTGGAAAGATACATTCGCAAATTGGTTTACTTGGTCATTGACATAATCAAAATTTATTGGTAAACAGAAGATATATAGGCAGTGCATTTCTGGATAAGGTTATAACGAATTCAAAGTCTTTATTTATTTATTATAAATGCACTAATATATAAAGAGTTATGTTAAGCTTTTCTTCTCCCATGTTTCGGCTATCTACGAAGAGACATTTGGCTTTTCATATTGGGATGTTGCATATATATTTTCAACGTTCTATACATATTTTTTTTGTGGGTGATTTTAATGGTTATAAAACAAAAGAGTTCATGCACGTTTGCGGGTTTTTTTTTCCACGTATTGAATTTATAAACAACATAATAATAATCTAAAAGAATCAAATTTGAAACAGATTAGATCAAGAAGCAATATTTGTGTGTGAAAAAAATATATATAGGAAAATGTATAGTTTACAGTCTTAATGCAAATTTTCGATTTCTGTTGTATTCTTATGAAAGGCATAGTTGGAAATTTATCAACGTATCACAAACATACCATACTCAATTACATCATTCTCCCATACCCACAAGAAGCATTTTTTTAGTGATGTTATAAACAATTTTACATTACAACAAAACTAGCGACCGGTGTATAATTTCAAAACATTTATGTAACATGATAATGTTTAGCATTCGATTTCAAAATCAATTAGAAAATGATGGATTGACTTATATTATGAAAATTTCTCGATCTATCCTGAACCAAATCCTACCTCTGCCAATATACACATATCAGAGATCAGGTGGATCTCCAATTACATGTCAAAATTTACTGATTTTTCCATTCAAAGTCCAACTGGCAAAAAGTGAATCCGTTCATGTCCCTTATTTTAAATGTGAAATTCTTAGCATAACAAATCTTCCATATAATACAGATTTTTTTTTAATCATTTGTGAGAACCCACACTTGGTTGGATATAGCCATATCGACCTTATAAAATTCTAAAAAAAAAAGTTTGGAATCACATCGGCGAATATTCACCACTCCCTGTCAATACTACTACACAACAAGAAAAACAAACTATGTTCTATTCTTATTTAGCAATCATTTTTTTGTGTGGTAAAGTTTACTTTGGCAATCATATACGCCATCTGTTTTCAAATAATTTTCGTTTTAGGTTTTTAATGCAAATGTTTGGTAGAATTTTCAAATTTGTCTATATTATTTTAATGTTTTAACTAATAAAATAAAATAAAATATAAATTAATTAAAGATAAAAAAAAAATTATTTTTTTAATTTACGTAAAATAACATAGAACGACAACTAATATAAAACGGAGAAAGTATTATATTAATTTGGGGATCAAGGGATATTCATATTATATAAACAAAAGCAAGATTCGCCTTGTAATGCGACGCCCCGACTTCTCCTCTCTCAAAATAATGATCCTTGAGAAACCCTATAGAGCCATATATATGTTGTCTTTATAAAGAGACATAACCCACATCTTCTTGCTTAACTGTATAGTTATAATTATTTAATTAATAAAAAGGTGGATTAGTCTCCCTCAAACCACCATGATTAAGAACTTAAGCAATATGAAAAATTACCACCAGAAACGTGAAAGATGTTGTGAGTACATCGAAGCTCTTGAAGAAGAACGCCGCAAGATCAATGTCTTCCAACGTGAGCTTCCTCTTTGCTTAGACCTCGTTACTAAAGGTATAGTCTAAATCTAATGCATACATATGTACATATGAATCTATATAATTTTTTTTTTTTTTTTAACAATATCCATAAAGATTTTTTTTAAGGTGTATATATATATATATATATATATATATATATATATCCTCAATGTTAGATCTAAAGATTTAAAACTTTTTATGGATTTTGTAATTTAGCGATTGAGACATACAAGAGGGAGGTATCAGGGACGACGACGGAGAACTTGTATGGACAATCGGAGTGCTCGGAGCAGACCACCGGAGAATGTGGGCCCGTCTTAGATCAGTTCATACCTATCAAACACTCTTCGACCACAACAGAAGAGGTAGATGACAAAGATGATGATGAAGAAGATGAAAATGAACATGAATCTCATGAAACCGACATAGATTTTGATGACAAGAACATGAAATCTGAATGGCTTAAGTCGGTTCAGCTCTGGAACCAATCCGACGCAGTTCTTTCTAATAAATCGGTAAGATTCTAATCAAGGGGTTGAATCTTGAATATTTTGTTTATGTGCATTTAGAACAGTTTGAAAATTATTTCATAAATAAATTGACATATTATATGTTTTTGAAAATACATAAATAAACTGATAAACACAATATTTTCACTTTTTTCATTATTTTGACTTTTAAAAGCAAACAAAAATATTTGGGAGTGCGAATGAGGAAACTTCGTTTTGATTTTTGTCTTGACAGAAATATATATATATATATATACATGTGAAGATGAGTTGTTTCAAACAATCAAACACAGTTTTTTGCTTTTGCGTTTAATTACATGGAAAGATAATTCATTATAAGTATTTTCAGATTTATTTATGAATTATAATATTTATAAAGTACAAACATAAACTCAAAATGCAAACATAAGGTTTGCGTTTGGTTTTACGTATTAACAACAAAAAATGTTTAAGGATGCTAAAGAATATATACTATACAATATGATACCGCAAACACAAATTTATACAAAAAATTGACGCCTACATTAATTAATAAAAGCGGAAATCTCAAGTTTAAATGTTTTGAATTTTCAGGATCGGTCACAACAGGATACAGAAACGGTGGAAGAGGTGATCAAAGGATATAACAGAGCAGAGCCTCGTCATCATTCGCCATGTTATGAAACGAGCAACGGGAAGAACGACATCATAAAATCTCCGGCGACTATTAGCGGTGGCGGTGAACAGAAAAAGGAGGCGGAGAAAGACGGTGGTGGTGGTGGCGGCGGCAGAAGAGGACAAAGAAAGCTGAGGCGGTGTTGGTCTCAGGAGTTGCACAGACGCTTCTTGAACGCTCTTAAACAACTTGGTGGTCCTCATGGTGCGTTTCTTGATTTTATTTAACATTTTACTCATTATAAATTTTTTTTTATTAGGGTTTCTGGAGTTTTAACTAATTCGTATCAATGTTTTCTTTAATGTAATTTTGAAGTAGCTACGCCAAAACAGATAAGAGAGCTAATGAAGATTGATGGTTTAACCAACGATGAAGTCAAAAGTCATTTACAGGTTAGTAAATCAAACATGAAAAAAAAAGAAATTTAAATAATAGTTTCCATAATTGGTAAAAGAATTAAATCTATCATTTTTGCCAAATTAAGACACTTTTTGCACACGTGAATTTTAAAGAGTACAGTGAAAGTTTGTCGGTATAAACCCTTTTTTCTTCAAAATATTAATACCTCTATGATAGATTGATTTTCTCAAGTTTTATTGTTGTATCAAAAGATTGATTTCGAATAATAGATTTAATGCATTTTTATTTTTAAAATTAATTAATGATTTACTGCTTTCAATATTTAGTGTAATTATAATTATTGGAAAAAGATAAATAGAAGAAAAATCAATTTAAGATTAACATTTTACTATTTTCCAAAAATATTTATTATTTTTCTTAATCTTGGTGAAAACCTCAGAAAATCAATCTTTCTGGTACAAAGGAGTATATATAGTATATAATTTATTCTAAGTAAAAATAAACTTTTATTTTTGGCAACAAAATAAAAAATATTTATCGTTTCATTTTTTTTTTGTTGGATAATAAATAGAAATATAGGCTGCATACAAGACGGCCTAGCCAAACAAGTGCTAACAACATAAACTCTCAAACGCAACATTTTGTGGTCGTCGGTGGAATATGGGTCCCACAGGCTAACAACTCCACGGCCAACGCCGTCGCATCGGCTGAGACCACCACTGGGATTTACGGGCCTATGGTTAGTCCGTTGCCCTCGGAGTGGCCGAGTCATCACTATTTTGGTCGTACGATTTCGGGAGATAGATCAAGAGGCTCTAACAAAGGAATATTTCGGTGTAGCTCACCAGCGATGTCTTCTTCTACTCGTACAAAGACGAAAGATGCAAAAATATCATAATTCGTTTATAAAAAAAATAAAAAAAAATTCTTTTTGATTAATTAATTAAGGAAAAAGAAGTCATAGATGTTGATATTGTGATGAAAGAATGTATATATAGATGTTTGGAGCGAGACTCTATATATAATAGTATTACACAGGATGAATGTAATTTTTACGGTTCTTTTTCACTTTGGTAATTCGGTATTATATACATTCAGAAAGATATATACTCTCTCCGTTTCATATTAGTTGTCGATTTAAGAGTTAAATTTCGTTTCAAATTAGTTGTCTTCAGGTTTTCAATGCAGATGTTTGGTAGAATTTCCAAATTTATCTATATTATTTTAATATTTTGACCAATACAATTATATTAAATATAAATTAATTAAGGATAAAACAAAAAAATCACTTATTTTCTTAATCTACATAAAACAATCTATAATGACAACTAATATGAAACGGAGAGAGTAATTCTTTTAGTTCATAACTGTTTTTTTAGTAGCTGGGAATGTCTTTAATTAAAGATTCATATAATTCACTTTGAAATATGAAATTTTTTTTATTTTATTTTTAAATCTATTACTTTTTTGGTTTTTCAAAGAATGTCATTTTAGAATTTTTTTATCAAACATTTACATTAAAAATATAAAATAACACATATTATAAAACAAATTTGAAGTTTTAGAATTACATTTTTTGAGAAATAAAAAAAGATGAAATGAAATGTTAGCACGGACGACCACGAAAATAAAATGTAATCTTTTTCGAAGACATTTTTGTGGTAGTCAGTGGAATATGAAACTCAAATGCACCGAAACAAATTACAAACAGAGAGATATTATAGAAATGAAATGTCTTCGAAAAAAGAAGAAAATATCAAATATCTTATGCATGCCATACAAAAAGACCCACAACTCGGAAGACATTATATTATATAAGCTTATTCTTGAAAAGAATATGCCGGAATCTGAAGAGCATAATCTGCAAATTTCCAGTGATAACTTTATATTCTTGTTGCTTGGATATATATGAATACAAATGTGCACGTTGGGGACCCTTCTCGTAGAGTGTATAATTCTTTATTCGTTGCCTTTACTTTTCCAGTTACAACCAAACTTGTGTATAAGTTATAACTGTACAAATCCTAAACCAAAATATGTTTAAAGTCAGGTTTCTTTGCCACTTAAATTTGTTTATGGCTAGAAATAGTCACAAAATTGAGGATACTAATTAATTAGTTAGTGCGATTAGAAACATGGCATAGAGCCGCATGAATATTGCTGACCATTCAAACTTATTACCACACCACTATTTCCTGATTTATTTCCCTTTTTTTTTTTTTAACAAGAACATTTTATTTGTTGATTTAAAAAAAAAAATTTATTACTTTTTTTTTATATTTTAATTCTTAACTCTCAGTTGTTGTCGATTAGGTGCTTCATGCAAAATTTTGTTCAACACTAAAAATTTATTGCTGGGGAATACAAGTTGCACCATAGAAAAAACGGTCAAGATCACTAAAAAAATCGGAGAAGTGAAAGGCGCAGGGAAGATATGTTAGCAAGATTTATAGAACTTATACAAATGAGCAAGATAATGATCTGCACATATGATTAAATATATTATTATTGATTTTTGTTCATCTAAAAAAAATTTAACTTATTTAATTTGTGTTTCATTTTTGCAAAAAATTCATAACATTTTTTTTGTTGAAGATTTAATGATATTAAATTTGGATTTCGGTTAGATTGAGATTCATAGTTTTTGGGTTTTAAATATTTTTTTGTTTATGGTTTAAAATAATAATATTAGAAATAAAAAATTTGAGAATATTTTATATTACGAAGTAAAATTTGAATTTATAACTAAATTACATTAGATATGATGGTGTGTTTGTATAGTAGATATGTGGCAGATTTTTTTTTAATCAATTTATATATTATGTTGTTTACATTTTAAACATTATAGTAACATTAAAATGTCAAATGATATTATTTATGAAAAATTTGTCTAATATTAAAAAAAAATGAAAAAGTTGAAGTCTGCAATTTTATTTTAATTTATTAGTAATAGTTTTGCTGCACTGTTTACATTATTCCCCATTTTGCAAACCAAAGCTAGGTATGTATGAAGAACCGGAACGGTCCTAATGGCTGTGTGAAGACCTTGGCTTTTACTTTTTCTAAGCGGCGATCTGCTCATGTAGATTACAAAAGAAATTATTGAAAAATTTATGGATAAATTAAAAAAAAAAAAAAATTATGGAGCTTCAGTTAAATGTTTATCTCTCTTTGTAATCTTGATGATTTATGGAGTATTATTATTTTTCAATTATTCTTCATCTGCTATATTTCTTTGCATTGAAATAGGAAGAGCCGAAGAGCATTGGGAAACTTGAACTTGGAGAAAGGGTATTGGCGTTCCCTATATGGCGGTTTGAGCTATTTTCAAATATATATATATATATATATATATATATATATATATATTTTTTGATTCTATAGATGTGTTAATAATAGTATAATAATTTGACGATAGATCCAAAAGAACAGGAATCGGATTAGGGTTTCCTTAAGATATGATTAATTAATAGATTAAAGGATGGGTTGAGCAATTAAAAGCAGGATCTTATATGTGACCTTTGGAAGTCATTAAAAGCCTAAACAGCTCTTGATACCTACTTTAGGACAATTAATTATGGGATCAAAACATGGGAAAATAAACAAATAATTAAGCAGCAAATGCATTTTTTGGTCTTACTTTTCAGATTAACTAATGTTATATCTATATGGAATATTCGATTGGACCTAGTTTGTAATTGTATAATCTTTGTTCCTTCCAAATTATCAGCATTTGTGCATAAAACATATATCTGATGTCGACAATATTAACTAAAGTACGTGCTGATCTTGTTTTAATGTTCTCTTAATGAGATTAGGATTGATAAACCAAGTGGACATTATTGTGTATTAGTCTTATAGGAGTGAAAATATTAAATCAAGCTTTCAAGGATACTTTCTTCTATCCACGAAGACGATTAGGTCGCAAGGGAAACAAAATTTTCAACATTACATATGTTTTCTTTACTAATACACAATCATTATAAATTAAACGATGTAAATGGTTACACAGCTGTAAGATATAATGCGATATTCTATTATTATTAGATATTTATTTACTATTTTCCTAGTGGCCAGTGCCACAGCAGGCTTTTTTTTTTTTTTTTTTGCCACAGCAGGCTTCACTCTTTCAAATAGAATAACAAAATCCTATATTTTTTATTTACTTCTACAAAATAAAATTATTTTGGAATTCAAGCAAGGATGAAATCTCATTGAATCATCTTTTCTTTATTTTTTTTTAAAAAGGGATGAAACCTTATTATTTCGACGTTGAGTGCTGCTCTTAACATTTGCATACGATTTGGGCTAATGAGCCCGAAAATGGACAAAGCCCGTATCTAGTCCCCGAAGTTAAGATTCCGTCGTTCCGATTGGTCACTTCATATATATATTCCCAAAAAGTTTTTGAAAATTGACTTTAGTGAATGGAAATAGTAAAATACATGAAATAAAAACAACCACCTAGATAATAAATAGTGTTAAGAAAGTATTTCACGTTTTGCCGGCAATCTTCGACGATACAATGTTGATGGTGGTACAAACAATCCAAATAAATTTTAATTATCATATAAAAATTGTAAGTTCACTTGTCAACACACCAAAAATATTATGTTTAATTTGGCATTGTCCACTTACAAAGAGTACAGTTCACAAAAGAATGGCAATTGCCGGAAATATTTATTTATTAAAAATGTTGTTTGTACACATACAACAAATTGTCTTCACTCCAAAGAATAATCTATTTCAACTTTTAATGTGATGAATTTTTCTCCAAGTTAACACATATCCAAATTCTCAACGGTCTTGTAAATAGAACATAACTAATTTAGAAAATCAATGTAAATGGTATAAAGAAAAAAACTTTAGACTTATGTTTGTTATATTAATTTACACATAGTCAATACTCAATAGTATAAACTAAACTACCATTCTAATAACGAGTTAAATAAAAAGTAGTTAGGTGAAGGATCGAGGTCGAGGCAGTATCGATATAGATTCTGCTCGTCCTTCACCACTGCAATTTCATGCCAACATCTTGCTCAAATGAGTATTCCATGGAGAGTAATTGTAACCTGCTAAAGAAAAAGAAACACACAACTATTTAGACATATGAAAATCAGTTGATTAATTAATACTGAAGCACAAATACTGTAATTAGAATTTTATTTTATTTTATTTTTTGTTTTAATATTGTATTACACTTTTAAGTATCGAACTGCCGAATTGGAAAAACTGAGTGCTATTATACAGTTTTGTATCAGCTAAGTTCACGCATGTATGTAACTATCTATATTGCACTATCTTCATCAACCGTACCATACTTATTATTTTTATTTTTTCGCCCAACCGTACCATTTTTTTTCGTTTTAGCCTCTATTGGGTTCTGATATTGTATTTCTATAAGATGTTAAGTTCAGATATTTTAATATAATGATCACCTCCTTTTCATCAAAAAATATTTAGTCGTCTAAAAAGGTAGTATATATGACTATGTAGTTCGTGTAAACTATTTATTATGTAACGTAAAGAACATCCTAAATAACTAGATAAGAAATTTTATATTAATGCATGTTAAATAGAAAATTTACTAGTTACTACTTCTCATAATATCGTTACTATTACTTAACACATTTAACAACAAAATAAATATCTCGTTACTATATTATTTTTTTCAACATGTCGTTACTATATTTTATGCGAATGAAATTAATTAGGAGTAAAATATAAGCACAAACCCAAAAAAATTATGTAAGCTTCCTCTGCGATATATATATATATATATATATATATGTCATGTTACTGAAAATCATAGTTAACATGACGTATCGCATATATAAGGTAGATACTTGAGTATATTTAAGTCAAAAATTTCTGATTATAAAAAAAAAAATCTCAAACCCTAAATACGGATATAAAGATGATTTATTGCAAATTTACAACTAATACTAACTAATCAATTTATAACAGGTATATATGTTATACATATGTACATATATATATATATATATATAATCAGAAATTATGAGCAAAAGAGAAATGTTAAACGTATACAAAATAAAAATATTCATAAATTGTGAGGACATATATATATTTACCAAGGCTAATACGATCTGATTCTTTCCCATTTGTTTTTTTCTCGCTCTCTTTCGTGGAATTTGAATGAAAGTCAACATTTTTTTTCCTTATTTGTATAAAAAATCTTGGGAAGAAGTTGTATAGAAAAATGATCTAGTAGATCTACTTAAATAGATAAAGCAAAGCATACATGTACATGTACATGTGTATGTATATGCGTGTTTGGTAGGAAAAAACCATTTTTAACTAAGGTGGTAGAGAGAGATATATGCCTTTTATTTGTCTTGGTGGTTGGAAAATATATGCTCTAACCTCCAACATTTTTTTATACTGTACTAAATTAAATTAGATTACACAAGACGAGTTGAGCATAAGTATACGTAATGTGGGGCTTGATATAAAATTATAATCGACAATTGTCTGTTCTAAAATTTATTTCGGATATATATGTAGTTTTACGACTAGTTTGAATTCCATACATGAAATTTGTTTACAAATTTATGTGTGGAGACAAAAAAATCTTGTTAATTTGGTGAATGTTTTTTTTAGTGACCCATTAATTCTTGTAGAACCCGAACTTAAAACTACATGCCCAAACTTAAAGATTTTAATATACATTTCACCCATTTTGTTTGATTTGAATCTTAGGATGGAATTTTTTTTAAAAACAATTATATCGAATAAACCTACAATACAGTATTTTGATATGATCATCAAAACAAAGTTATATTCATATAAACTGTGAATATTTGGTATGAGAACATGTTATGGTATATATGATTGTGATTCAACGTAACCGCTGACTATACAATAACTAGGCCTAGGCATAAAAACTGAGCCTGAAAACTCGAACTAGAACCGAACCGAAAAAATCGGTTTGGGTAGGGTATATATATTACTAAATTATTCTAGTTATATCCGTTGGTATCGGATAAAACTCAAACCCGAACCGATACCCAGAAAAGTACCCATAAACTCGATACTATCACTTATAGTATTTAAGATTTTCAGTTTCTTATTTATAGTTTTTTGTTTCACATCAGACTTGGATTTGTCTATTTGATATTATTATTTTTACTCTAAGTACTACTCTCTACTCTGTTGTCTTTTTTCTTCGTTTTGTGTAACTTGAATTTTTTATTACTATTCTATCATTTTATGTTTTAGTTGTTAAATTTGGAGTTATATTTTCTGTTTTTATGAGTTTTGTGTATGTTATATTGTTGTGTTTTCGGGTAATTGAGTTCTATTTTGAGTTTTTGGGTAGATATCGAATATATTCAGGTATTTTATATTCGAAAATATCTAAACCGATGATATATCCATTTTTATGGGTATTTATAAGTTCTTAAGCTTAAATCTGAAACCCAAATCGATCTGAACCCGACAAAACCCAAACCGAAACCGAACTAAATTTTTATAATTACTCTATTCGATAGTAAATACATACACCCGATATATCTGAACCCGATCGGGTTTTATCCAAATTCGAATTCGTTACCCATGTGCCCAGAACTAACTATAACTATATGATAGTTAAGGTATATTTTGATGGGATATCATCATGTAAGTTGTTGCTGTTAAAGGGGTATTTTGAATGGATATCGTCATCTGTGACGTCATTGACGTGCATGTGAGTGTATTGAGTCTACACGTGTCTTTGCGCGATACTGTTTCTTAAGTTTAATTAGTCACGTAGTTTATTATTACTTGATGATTCTACTAAATAAGAAGAGAAAAAAAAACACATGTCTTGTGATTTATAATTTCATTGCCATAGAAAAAAAAAACTCCTAATAAGAACCTGATTTTAAATTTCTAAGGCCTGTTATAAGTTTTTGTACGTCTATGTGTACATTCCAGAACCAAACTAAAAACGTTTTGAAAAATCTCGATGGGTTGTTCTACAAAACTCAAACCAGATAAAAAACCGACCATTAATGGAGTTATATATTAATATGCATGTCATGATATTTAAAAATAAATTGCAATTTCGAATTTTTGTAATAACCAGTTATAATCTTAGGCAGAGGCAGACCCACAATATAGAGTGTGGCTGCACGTGCACCCATTAAAATATAACCATTAAATTTTTTACAAAGGGCAATATGTTTAAAATGGCAATTTGGTTCATAGTGCACCCATTTTTGCACCCATTACTAATGTGGGCTGGATCGCCCCTGATCTTACGTCAAAACGCCATATATTAATTAGTAGTATATATTTATACCGACCAAATAAAAAGCCGCATATAATGAAAATCGAGCACGCTATTAGTAATGAGTCTAACTCAACATCCAAAAGCTAGTTTAAGACTCAAAAGTGGATATTTACCACATTACTTATACATTACCCAAAAATTTGTCTCATCCATCGAAGTGAGATATTTAATAGGCTTCCTCAAGATATAGGTGAGAAATGGTCCAGCATAGACAACCCAAGCCCAATATCTCAGGAATAACAACAAGACATGTCACTTATATGAAACACATATGTGAAAAACTATTTTTGTGAAAAATTGTTTGTTGGGTCTACTTGGCTCTGATACCATATTAGTAATAGGTCTAATTCAACACCCAAAAACTATCTCAAGAGTCGAGATTTGCCACAACACATATATTACCCAAGAATCTATCTCATCCATCGATGTGAAATATTTAATACTCGCACCAAACAACAGAATGAATTCACAATGGCCGAAACATTAACTTTATTAGTTTTTATTTGATTTCGGAAAAAAAAAAAAAACTAAACAAACCAAAAATATTAAACTCGAAATAAACCGACCAAAAACCAAAGAAGTCTAATCATCCCTAATTTCTAGACCCGAATCATAACGGTGTGAAATAAAAAGACGTAGTATGGGTTCCACTAGCATGTACAGTAGTACATATACAAAAATGGAACTGTAGAAAGATCATATGACAACACCCCTTCAAAGTCATAAATTATAAAATGGATCAAATTTCACGTGGAGTGGTGGATACACTCACCATTTAATTTCAACTCTTTTCTATATATTAAAAATAAAAATTAATAAATAAATACACTCACCAAGTTAAAAACAGACTACTGCATCACAAAGGGCTTGTTGCTTGGATGGTTGCTGGGGATTTTAAAAGCAATCATCACACTATCAGAAACTGCCAATCCAAATATCACCGCACTACTCTCCACCCATGGAAAGTTTTCACTCGTGCTTTTTGGATACTAGCTACTACTTTATTTTATTTTATTTTATTTTCCCAAAGTCTCAATGTCAAGTGGAAGCACTTTTGATCTGTTGGTTAAGGATTTAAAGACTTCTATAATAAGTTTGGGGTTCGAATCCCACCAAACGTCGTTTTTTGCATATTAAAGAATGCAAAGTTTTTTAGAAGTTTCAGAGTGTTGCAGATACAGTCGTCCGTCGTGGTTTCGTGTGTTGCGGGAAGAGTTTGTTCATCATAGAGATATCGTACATGCAGAACCGTCCGTCGTAGATCTGAGTGTTACAGAGAGAGTCTATCCATCATGGGGATGTCGTATATGCAGAACTGTCTGTCGAAGAGAATTTACGTCGTAGAATCGTTTTTTGAAGAAGTTGTTCATCGTAATCGTAACTATCGCAAAGTCGAATAAGAATCATCATAATAAGATTAGATCAGATATCTCTAATAATAATGATGAAATAAAAAAAAAAAAAAAAAAAGTCTCAATGTCACTTGTTCAAATAAACAAGATGGAATCTAATTGTGAATATGCATCCAAACATTTTTCCTCCGAGCCTGCATGTGTATTGTCTTCTTTACATAATTTTTTCAAGCTCTTCTAAGTTTTTATTATTGAGATCAAAAGTTTGATCAAACAATTTTTGTTGAGGGTGGGGGTTCTTTTTTTTTTTTGAGTGATATTGATGTAACTATTAACAAAAAAGAAAGAACAGTTTGGCTGGTGCAACAAAAACAAAATAAATTACACTGCTTGATTGCCACTACACAACGAAAGCTCTGACAGAAAAAGGTATGTAAAGTGATCTTAATTTTTGGGAATAAATCGAACAAATATCAAAATTTTAGAATGTTGATGGCAATGGAGCCATCCACGCGGCAATGACCATTACCTTACGAAAATTCCTTTTTTTTTTTTTTTTGGTAAAACCTTTCGAAATTAGGTTTACTAATTCAAATATATTTCATATAATATAGACAATTTTTTTGGGGTGAAATTAAAAAAAAGCCTCATGTGGATGCCACTTTATACAGCAAATGTGAACAGTAGCGCTACAGTAAAAATTTTTTGGCGATTATACTTTTAATAAGTAAAACAGAATTGTATAGTACACGAAACTGTTATATGGTACACGAAAAAATTATTTGGTATATAAAAACATAGAACGTATTTCTTTTTTGTAGGCAAAAATACAAAACAAATGTTGAATAATTTTTATAAAAATACCAATGAATAATTCTTTGTTTAAATCTTAAACGCTAAACTATAAATCCTAAATTTTAAACAGTAAAGTGTAAATCTTAAATTTTAAATCTTAAATCTTAAACTCTAATTCCTAAACCCACATGGAATGGACAACCCAAAAAATAATTTTTTAGAATTTATTTAGTAACAAGATTACTAAAGTAGGATATTATACCCTATACCCAAATAGAATAAGGAACCCAAATATATGATTTTACAGTATTAATTATCTCGTAACAATGTTACAAAAGAAGGACACTATACCCTACATCCACATGGAAAAGAGAATCCAAACATGTGATTTTACAATATTTATTCCGTAAGAAAATTATAAATGAATAAATTTATAACCAAAATACATATTGGTGGACAAAACATATTATATATATTAGTTTAGGAAAACGAAAACACATGCAAAGTCAAAGTCTTAGAATATAAACGGAAAATTTAATGTCACTAAGTTTGAATCAATTATCAAAATATATACCCTAATAAAATTTAAACCCTAAGTTATAAATAGATCACCCAAACAAAAAAATTTAGTTATTCAAACAGAAACTTCTCGTGGACCAAACAGATAACATAAAGCTGTTTATGAAAACTCGTGGAGCAAATAAAACGAAATAAATAAAAAAAATTCAGCTGATCAAATGGTTAAAAGGCAAAATTGTCTTTTTACGTAACCAAAAGTGGATTTTTCGGAGTGGTACTGAAAAGTGGTATTTTTCTAATGGCATGGACCAAATTTATGGCTTTTTGTAATTTTCCCATTTTTTCCCTCAAATTGTTGATAGAATTTAACTTTGATTCTACTCCATATACAAATAGTGGTATACCCATACAGCCGAAATGTAATTAATAATTTCGTATGAAATGACATATGAATTAATTATTTTAGCACGCACATTTGTATTTATTTAATTTAATAAAAAGAATTCATACAGTTAAGTAAAATTTTAATATAAAAAGATTGGTTTATATATATAATTAAGACGCAATCAAAAGTTTGTCCACTATAAACATTTGAGTTTCTTTTTTCTTGCTTGGAGATTAGACTTCTTTGATCGGGCACGCATTGCGTTATGGTGGTTTGCAGCATTCACCAAACGATTTAAGTTCGTATGTTCTGTGTTCACAGTATGTAAAGTCTTCATTTCACTTGTCTAAATCCACATTCCATTATCTTCTCACACGTTGTCTGAATTGCAGATTAGGAAGGGGCTTGAAAGACAACTGTAGAACGCATAAAGAACCTTAATGGAGGGCCCATATGTCTTTCTTGATTAATTACTCAGGGCCCATTGATGATCGTATTGGTTCTTGTTTGTCTAAGTTTGTATAGCAAGCTAGACAATAGTCATGTATTGGTTCAATTACATCGCCTCGCTTGCTATACAAACTTGGACAAGAACTAAAGTAGTCTACAATAATGAACCATTGCTCAACTTTTAGTGTTGTGGACATTGTGAAAAAGCTATTGTTATTGAGCAATTCATCCGCGCTAACAAAATGTTTATGTGCCGTTTTCATTAAAACATGTTCGAATGATTTAGCTTTTTTTTTTTTCTGCAAAAAGTAGTCCATGCATGTGAAATGGTGTATAGAATAGAAGATTCTCTAGTTAAACTATGAAACGTTGTTTTAATTAATTAGATAAATATAAGTTAAAATCGTGAAACATGTTTACTACTTTGTTTGTAAATGCATATTTTGTAATATTAACACATTAGTAGTAGTAAGACAAACGACAAAATCGGAACTGAGTCACTCTCTAGTTTGCGTGTAATAGAAACAGAAGACAATACAAGAATCCATTACTACGTTACAAAGTCTTGAGATTTGTTTTTTTTTGCATCAAAATAGATAAACGATTTTTAAGCAGATAGACAAATATCTTAATAACAAAATAGATTTCGTTTTTTTTTTTTTTTTTTTTTTTTAGCTAGACATCATCACATTATCAATAGATTGAAGAGCTTGGTTTGCGAAAAACCTAACATCAACATCTGGATCCTCGCTTAGCTCCACTAGCCCAGGACGTATCGTCTTCTCTACAACCTTTTTTGTTTTTTCCAACCACAAAACCAAATATCAAAACAGAGCTCATGATCATAGTGTTTGAGCTAACCAAATGGAATTTGCAATAACACTTACCGATTGATCGACTATCGGAATGAGGGATTGAAGCACTTTGGCGACGTTGAATTTGATGTTTGGAACTCTGTAGTAATGAAAAACTCTTGTTTATATACTTTAAGATGTTAAAATGATTTTGAGTCTTTAGCTATTTTAAAGTGAGAACTTGCCTGTCTTTAGATGCAGTCATTACTACAGGCAAGAGCTTAGAGCATGTGATCTCTGATCCCATGACTGGTGCAAGAAGAGAAACCGCACGCAATATGGTCATACGGTATAGATAGTGAGGGTTGTTAATCATCTCAAGAACCTGTAGATTAATGAAAAACGATTGATTGATTAACTCTTTAGAACATAAAGCACTGATATTTTAAAGCAGTTGCAAAAGATTAGACAAACCTGAGGAACGATATGTTGCATTGCCCATTCAGGACCAAATTCCTCAGCCAGTCGTTTGAGATTGTTTGCAGCAGCATCCCGGATTGAGTGAACCTAATGATGTCCATTACTTCAATATTTATACGAAAGGATTTTGTTGTATAATCTGATCTTTTACAGTAAAGGTAGAAGAGAGAGTAAGACCTTGTCTTGTAACCATTGCATGCAAAGAGCGCCAAGCTTATCATCAAAGAAGCCAACACCTAACTGACTTGCCAACAAAGGGATATACTCAATTATAGCAAGTCTTACTCTCCAGTGTCTATCTTCAGCAAGTTCCACAATCGCTGGTAACAAGGATTGTGATAGTAGATCGATCCCAATAACCTGCCAAATTTTTTTAAAAAATATTGAATCATCGACTAATTTTGGGTGGGTAAAAAAGTTGAAATTTTTTGGGTAACTTGGTATAACAAACCTGATTCACTTGGTCGAGTTTGCTGATAATGTTCAAGCGTACATCGGGAAACTCATCTTTCAACAGAGAAAGAAAGATTGGAAGGAGATGCTCTATTGTTGCATCCTGCAATGAAAAATCGATGTGAGGTTGTAATCCGCAACATATACAATCCAACGTATATATATTCTTAGAGATGAAAGTGAACATGAAGACATATATATATATAGGCATGGCTTCAAACAGGATAAGAAAAGGGTTGGACAGAGAAATAATCATCAAGATTCTACACTTTATTTGTGCATTATGAATATCAAAGATCACTGTAAAATTTATACATCTATATTTGCAAACTCTCTTACCTTACCCAAGACTGGAGCCATTCCCATTATAACTGAGGCCAATGCAGATCTGACATGCTGAGAAGAGTCTGACGATAGCTCCTACAGGTAGAATTTAAAAGGAACTCTCATTAATACGTAACACCTACTACATATTGATTCTCTGTAAGGAACTTGATAACAGTATGGAGTTGTCTTAAGCATGTACCTTAACACAGGGGAGAATGTGCTGGATAGCAAGTTCAGGGTTTAGGATTCTACAAAACTTAGTAACTTTTCCTGCAGCTGCTATACGTACTTCAGCCTCATTATCACGCAAGAGACGCACATATGCAGGCACCAGTTCCGTCCTTAATATAGTATCAAGAAGAAGTTAAGGGCATCATCAATATGGTTCAATAAACATGAAACTTTCAAGTACCTCATACCTTCGAAAGGGTAATCTAATGTTTGATATAAAAATGCGTACTATCCAATAGGCATAAGGAACTTCATAAGAACATGCTGCATTAGGTTTATCCAAAAATTTCTTACCTAGTAGGCTCAGGTCCGACGGCTTCACAAAGCTCATAAAGCTGATTTGCAACCATATAACGCACACGCCAGGACTTATCCTGCTCAGAAACAAAGTAAACGATTAAGCATTTCACAAGTGTAGCTATTTCAAGGATCTTCAGCATAAAAGCCCATATAATTTAGAGACATAATCACCTGCGAGAAATTAACAATCACGGGAAGAATGTGCGCGACACAGTCCTGGGGCTCCAACAATTTCCCGAGAGCAGCACAACCCTCAACGGCCAATAATCTAACGGAATCTTGATCTGGAATGATAGTCAAGATAAGATGAAAATTATGTAAGATAATTAAAGTGACATATGGAATATTGTATTCACGGCATTAATTCCTGCTGGCCATTACTGTTCTATATCCGTCACCCACAAAAAGAAACAGATTTGACAGTGATTCGACAAATACATGCTTGACGAGAAAAACCACAAAGTGAACCATAACAGACAAGAAAATACCATCTTGAGTAAGATCGTCAAACATGGACATAATGTCTGTCTTCAAATGCGCTGATTCAATTGTAGCAGCAAATTTTCCCAGATTGGTGGCTGCAGCTCTCCTCACCATTGGCATATCATCTTGACAGAGTTGGGTATATAATGATCTTAACTCGGTTTTCAACGTATCTGGGGCGCTTGGGTATGCAATATGAAAAACCCCACAAGCTGATACTCTGGCTGTGAACCACTCACCTGCTGCAAGTCTCTGTTAAACAAAGACGGGATCTTCAGTAGTTTCTTACTTCATGAGACATTATGCAAGGTTCCTAGCATAAAAATAAACAATGTACTTTGGTTTCTACAAAGATCATGCAGTATGGTTTTCAACTTAGCGGTTTCCATTTCCCCTTAGGACTAAAAGGGGGGAGGCTGAACAAGAGGAAGAAGAAAATTGCCAATTTCAAAACTTTGGAAAATAAACATCCTAGAATTGTATTTCCTGGATTTAAAGTAAACTTCACAAGTCTAATTAAGCCACTCGAATGACGTCAAATATAAAATATGAAACTGAAGAATATAATGAAAGCCATGAGCTTTGCTCCTTGACTAACCTTAACTAATGGTATGAAATGATCAACCAAGTCAGTCTCCCTCATCTGAGAACCAACTCTGCAAAGCGACTCTACAGCTTTCTCCCTCACACAAGTTTCTTCAACTGCTGAAAGAGTTTCCAAAGGTGGAAGTAGAACATGTGCAAACTCAACACCTCCAACATAAGGAATAAACACTCCCAATTCTTCAGCCATCGCCAGTAACACCTCATCATCATCGTCATTGTTTTCACTAAGAAAAGGGATCAACTCCTTTCTAGTTCTCTCTTCTCCAAGCGCACGAGCAATTGTAGAAAGCCTTCTAATGGAATTCAATCTAAGCTGAATATCATCGTTTTTTAGCTCGTCTATAAGTACAGCAATAGGGTACAGCGGCTCATCCGTCATAGACATCTTTTAACACCTTTCAACAAAAAAAAAACCACAAAAAATCAGAATAAAGTATAACGAAAATATATATACGAAAATAACCACAATTCTTCAGAAAATAACTTTACTATGGCTAAGATTTACACATTATACATAAGCTATAGTTCAAAAAGCTACAGAGCTAAATTTCTGAAGCTGATTATGATTCTAACACAGATCTCAATCAAAAGTAAAAATTCCCAGAAATAATTCTAAGAAGATCATAAACTTTGAAAATATATTAAATCTTAGACCAAACAATTACAGTAATCCCAACAAAAATAAACAACAACACAAAATCAAACCTATCTAGAATCGAGAATTAGCTTTCCCTTCTTATTTCATTTCAAAAAACAAATATGGCTCAATTTCGTAAAATATTATCGGAAACGAAACACACAAATATTTCGACCTAGAGACTACAAACTTCCATTAACTAAGAAAAAGATAGAAGAAGATCTAAACAATAGTAAGAATCTGGATTCTCCTATACGTTTGATTCTCCTATACGTTTGAAAATCCTTTCGAGTTTGATGAAATGATCAAAGATTTACCAAATTTTATGGCGCGGCTGTTGCAAAATTCACCGAGCGATCTACCGATCAGAAGAACGAAAGACGACTGAGAGAGAGAGAGAGATTTTTCCCGAAGCTTTTTTCCTAGCAACGAGCATCTTCAAGGATTCATTGAACTGGGCCTCAAAATGAATAGATTCTCTTAATGGGCCTAATATAGTTGTGGGTCAAGTAAAAAGTATAGCCTAGATTTTCCATTGATATTCACCTAATCGATTCAAATATACAATAAAACCTTTAGATATTTTATTAATTTATAGTGATATTAATTTATATAAATATTACCTTCGATTTTTTCACTATTTAAAATTGTATTTTAAAATTTCATAAAACTATAAGTTGTGATAATTTATTCTAAATAAAATTAATATTTTTGATGCTATAAATTTGTAATTTTGACTAAAACATTTAATGTTTAGAAGAATTTTTTTTTTTTGACGATAAGTAACAAAATTACTCATGAGTTCACTTATGAAAATGATAAACATAAATTAAATTTTATGATCAATGACTTTAGTTGTTCCAATATAACAAACTAGAAGACTATACAAATATAATTATGCATATTTACACAAATATACGTAATTTTTTACTATTAATAAAGAAGTTATAGAAAATACTACAATTCGATAACTTGAAATAACACTACAACAAGCTCTAAAAGACACTACAACCATATATTAGTATAATATCTTCTATATATATATATATATATATATATATCATATACATGTGATTATTAATTTACAATACTAATAGAGTCATATATTTACGTAGGAATTCCAAAAAACATATTATCTTATTATCTTATCGAATTTTGTTAAATTTTACATTTGGGATCAGAAAATTTTATTATTTTATAGTGTTTATTAATTTATCGAGTATTAATTTATAAAGGGTTCTACTGTAGTCATTGTTGACATTGACAACAAAATTTATAAAGTTTGAATTTTTCTTTATTCATAAAATATAAACGCAGTAAAATAATTATCAATACAAAATAAATATTTATATAGTATATGATATACATGATATATATGTGTACCGATTAACTAATTATATAGCTTCATCGTCAAGATTAAGAAACAAGAGATATGCAAGCAAACCTAAAACAGGAACAAACCTAAGATACTTCACCAACTCAATCTTACTCTTCTTCACATTTTGCAAGTTCTCTCCAATTAACCATGGCTGAAAGATTGTGTATAGACATATATCCCATATAAAGGCGTAAGCTAGTCTTTCCGATCCCAAATAACCAATCAGATACTGCCATCTATCCATTATCCCACCGAAATCTCCATCTGTTCGACCGTAGAGAGACCACAATGTTGATATCAGACATACCGTAGCTCCGGTCAGACCAACTATTGGCGCATTGTTGGTCATTGCTTCGCCAAGTTGTGACCTTTTGCTTGGTTTATCACCTGGGTCAGCGTCATTGAGCCTTAAAGCCATGTATGGGATTAGAAACGCTGTTGCAAAAACATAAAGAACCAAAGAGCAGCAGGTTAAGAGGTTTTGCTTTTCAAAGAAACTGAACTTATTAGATCAAAATCAAGTTGTGTTTTTTACTGTTTGTGAGGAACATCATGAGACTCCATAAGACATCAAGAGAGCTTTTGAATCGATCTCTCTTTCGGTCTGTGTATAGTAATGGAGCAAACATGAGTGTCCAAGCTATTACAAAGTTGAATAATCCTTCAGCCATCTGTTGATTGATTGTTTCACCATTTTCAGCAGAAATGACAAATATTTTCACTTAAAAAAAAAAAAAAAAACTGTTCTTCAACTAAATGGTAACTTACAGGGTGAAGAACAGGAGCTTGTAAGAAACTAAAACCAACTGTTCTGTCACAAAATTACACAAAAGCAAGAAACTTTCATCAGAGAAACAAACATGTAAACCAAATCCAATAAGAGCAAACACAGAACCATACCTGAGTTTGTAAGAGGCAATATAAAGAAGAAATTCAAAGAAAGTCCCAAAAGTGAATTCACAGTCTCTGAACTTATTGCCCAAACTGGATCTCCCTATTGACGATCAATCAAATCACACAATTTGAAGATTTGAAATTTGAAATGATTTCTTATTTATTCATAAAAATTAGTCTTCAAGATTCATCAATGTGATCAATTTCAAACATAAACGTTAGAAAAATTAACTATGAATATGATTTATAAACCCTAATGAAGTAAAGTTAGGAACTTTGAAAATTATCAAACGTACAGGAGCATAAGGGAGAAGAAAGAGCCATAGAATGTACACAGCTTCAGTAGTCCACAGAAGGTATCTAACAATTCTCCGTCGAGAATCATCTTCAATCTCAACCGTCGATGTTTCCTGTTTCCGGCGAGCATAGCACGTGAAGGAACTGTCTCGTGTTCGTAATTTGAAGCGGTTTATTGTTTGCCATGGATCGACGGTTGAGATTTCGCTACTCCGGCGAAAATGGCGGCGGATTTGAAGCGGTTTGGTTTGGGAAATATGGAGGCGGTGACCGAGATATGTCACAGTCGGTGACGTTATCAGAATCATCGTTTTCCGCCTGTCCTGCGTTATCCACCACCGTTTTCGGAAAATTTTGCTTTACGAGAGACAGACTCAGCAAAAACGGCAGCGTATTACCTTTCGAGAGTCCAACGATGTCGTTTTAATACAATCGAATTACACCCTTTTCGAGTGGGCTTCAATGGGCCTTTGGCCCATGATAGTAATTTTATGCCGTTTCGGTCAGACTCTCTCGCATAGGGCAAATGGTGGGAAAAGGAAATATATATATATATATATATATATATATATATTAAAAAAAAAATCTACGTGGCAGATGACTCAGCAAAAAATGCCACGTGGCATCTGACTCAGCAGAAATATGGCACGTGGCATCTGATTCATCAGTTTGACTAATATTATTTTGGTCAAAGTTGATTTCAGCATTCATATGAAAGTTCATGTTGATTTTTTAAAAATTTTGTAAATTCAAATTGAAAACCGCACCGATCTTAGTTCATGTATACAAAGACACCGTGAAAAAAGTTCATGTTAATTTTGGCCATTTTCCCCGGCAAATGGTTCCTAAATCGAATAGTTCATTTATCTTTGTAAAATATATCATGTATACAAATATGCTATGAATTAGTTTAAAATTTATATATATATATAGGGTAAATCAACAACCGTCTTAGACAATTCTTGGAGATTTATCCAAAAATGATAGTTAAGAAACAAAGTCTTGAAATTAATGGTGGCATAGTAGATGTATGAGTTGTTCATTTCCTGATTGGTTAAATTTAATATCAAATCTTTTTTTATGATTTTTATGATTTGATATGGCATAACAAGAGAATCACACCAAGTTATATGTTAGGCCATTTCAAAAAGAGTAATAAGTTTGGCATCATGAATTCAAAAACTGCTTGATAAAGATTAAAGATTTATTTCTGACGGATTTAAATGGGGTCGAAAGTAACTTACAAACTTTTTTATTATTATTATTAGTATCAATGTTTGATCAACTGAACAACAAAAGAATCTACCCAACTCAAAACGACATCAGCCTAATTTGTTAGCAGGTTTGATTGACAGACAACAAAACTCATTTCTATCAGATCAATGCAAATAACAGAACCTAGTAGTAATACTATGAAGTTACAATTAGGTGAAATGTTTCTAAAATTAGGTACTTATAGGTTAGACGAACATGCAACTTTATAATATTACAGTAAAACTTCTATAAATTAATAATGTCGTGACCAAAATATTTTATTAATTTATAGATGGTATTAATCTATAAAGAGATTTTGTCTAATTTCAAAAAAAAATTCCTTAGAATAAGAAGATGAAGACAATATTTTCATATGCAGTTACATATTATGAAACAATTATCGTATCTAAAATTCTTAATAATTTTTTACGTAATTTTTAAAGATAATACCATATATTTTGATGTGATAAGAAAAAATTATAAATGAACTCCAACAAAAATAAAAATTTACGAATAAATAAACAATAATAGAATCATATTTCGCTAAATTAGCATAACTATATTTTATTAGTTTATATAATTATTAATTTATAATATTGAGGGACCCTATATTTATATAAGACTTTCAAAATAATATATAATCTTATTATTTTATCGAATTATGTTAATATTACATTGGTCCAATCCGGGACCGAACTTTTTTATTAATTTATAGAAGTTATTAATTTATAGAGATTATTAATTTATGAAGTATTAATTTATAGAGGATCTACTGTACTAGGTTCTATCCCGCAAATGTTTCTAAAATTTTTGTGAAATAACTGTAAAATTTTCATGATTTTTAAATTTATAATATAATTAAAAATTTTGGTATAACTATTTTCTTGCATTGAAATATAAAATTTTAGGGTTTTGGATTCAGTGATTATAATCCAACTCTTGATAATCATTGATTTTATTAACCATGTTTTAGTAGGATTTGGAAAGATAATTAGTTAAACTGATTTTATTATAATTTGGTTGCATTAATAATAGATAACATTTTTTGGATATAATTATATAAAGATTATGATTAGATATTTCTACCCTTAATGAAGCTTTTTTCGTTTATCTTATTATTTCTACCCTTATTATGTTAATTGTATATTTCCTTCCGTCAAAATTTTTTTTTGTCAGCAGCATTTTAATTTCCTTCTATCTGTTGTGTAGACTGTGTAGTATGTAAACATCTCCTTAATCTTCTTTTTTTTCCATTTAACTATTTTTATATAAACTGAATTAATTTCGTGATGGTTTTATTTCAATTTTTAAAAGTAACAAAAATTATTTACAAAAAATTGATATGTAATATTTTAAGAGAGAATGCATCATTCCATATAGAAAATATAGAATAAAATGTTATTTCTTTCTGTTGAAAAAATAATAATAATGATTCATTTTGTGTAAAATATTGTTTTTAACTAACAATATTTATTAGTCCTAAAAGCTTTTTCAAATTCTATTTGACTTGCAACGTATTGATGAGTTAATATTCAATTTTTTTACTTAGTTACTTTTGCACGCGTGGAAAATTATATAAAAAATATTTTCTTATATATTCTAACTCTTTCTATATAAACATACGTATGTGTTGTCCAATGCATTGAGTCACACTAAGAAGAGAATCTTCTACATAATCGAATGGCTAGCTTATGTATGGGATTGGGTTCAGCTCCAATATACCAAAATGCTCTTACCCACAATTTTCGTCTTCAACGTCCTCAACGTTTCATATGCAAATCCATGACCAAAACGACGCCGGATGTTACTTCTGTTGACCTACGTCGACGCTCCGGTAACTATCAGCCTTCACCCTGGGACCATCGTGATCTCCTCTCCATTGAGAACAAATATGTGGTAAAGTTTTCATCATTTTACTTTATGTACTATCTTCATCAATTTTAATGTTTTTATGAGCTTTTTGATTAAAAGGTTGTTATTATGGGTTTAAACACGTATATATGGCTAAACTATATTATAAATGTGTTCGGACAAAACATCTCTCTTATGAACTTTGGTTTAGTGTACACACACATATACATATTATAAATATATTTGGTTATATTATTATATATATTAATTTGTAAGATCTTTATTACAAATAACTGATTAAATATTTGATGTAAATGATAGGGATATATAAATGCTATTAGCTCATAAATCTGGTTTTTTTTTTCTTTCTTTCTAAAATCTCTTTTAGTAGTATTAAAGACTTACAAGCTATAGTTACACAATGATGCATACAGAATGAAAAAGAAGTGACAACTAGAGATGTATTGAAGGAAAACGTGAAGAAGATGCCTGAGGTTGAGACCAAGAGCCATCTCGAGCAATTAGAGCTCATCGACGATCTGCAAAAACTTGGGATTTCGTATCATTTTGAGCTAGAAATAAATGATATTTTAGCGGATTTTCATCTTAAAAATGGAAGAAATGTCTTCGAATGTGACAAAGAAGAAAATTTATATGCAACCGCACTCGAATTCCGACTTCTTAGACAACATGGTTTTGATGTTTCAGAAGGTTAGTAAATAATTCGTTATTAATTTCCATATTCAGTAATAACGAAAATTTAATATATTGTCTTTCATTGTATATAAATAAATGATATTTATATACAATGATAAATAAAGGAAGTTTAAAGAAAAAAAAAAGTTATATTAACAAAAAAATACCGTTTATTTCAGATGTATTTGATGTGATCGTCGACAAAATAGAAAGTAATACGTTCAAGAGCGATGATATAAAAAGTATCATTTCTTTGTACGATGCGTCGTATCTCTCCACAAAATCGGATACTAAATTGCACAAAGTCATCAGACCTTTTGCAACAGAACAAATAAGAAAACTTGTTGATGATGAAACTTACAACATTAAGGTCCGTGACCGTGAGATGGCGATCCATGCACTAGAAATGCCGTACCATTGGAGAATGAGAAGGCTAGAGACGAGATGGTACATAGATGCATACGAGAAGAAACATGATTTGAATAATGTCTTGATCGAGTTTGCTAAAATCGATTATAATATCGTACAAACTGCTTATCAAGAAGATCTCAAATACGTTTCAAGGTAATAAAATAGTATAGTGTTAGGAGATCTCGTAACCCTGAGATCTCCTAACACATAGATATAAACTTAGAAAATAAATTTATATACTGGTTTCGCATATCTCGCATTGGTAGTTAAATGTATATATTATTTCTAACTCTCTCTCTTTAACTATATGAAGTTGGTGGGAAGAGACATGTTTGGGTAATCAACTTCCCTTTATAAGAGACAGAATAGTCGAGAATTATTTTTGGAACATTGGAATAATATACGAACCACAATTTGGATATGTCCGACGGATCATGACTAAACTTAATGCACTTCTTACAACCATCGATGACATCTACGATGTTTATGGCACTCTTGAAGAACTGGAACTCTTCACTGCCATGGTTGAAAAGTAAGGACTCTACTATTTGTATTTCTTCTTAATTTTCTTGGTATATTACAAAAATTACAGAAAATTATAAACTAAATTAAAATTACTAATAAAATTAAATTAATAATGGATTATAATATACATATGTGTGAGTTGTGCATATAAAATATCCCAAAATAACATTTTTAAAATTATTACCGCAGTCCTCATTTGAAAAAAAAAAAACTATTTAATTATGTTCACACACAAATTTGCATAAATAGTTTGAATTCCACCTTTTTATTAAAATTATATATTCAACAGTTATATTTGTGTAGTTTAAAATTATAGAAACAATGACATGTTGATGATATATAAACAGTAATGATTTAATCATATATATATATATATATATATATATAACAAAAGTGGTTGAAACAATATATTGTATATAAATTGCAGGAATAACATTTTTAAATCATTAGTTTTTATTTAAGCTATCTATTATGTTCATACACAAATCTGCATAACTATAATTGAATTCCACGTTTTTATTAAAATTATATATTCAACAGGTTAAACTTAAAAGTCATTGAAACAAATATTGATGATAAATTTTAAGGTTTTAAATAATCATTTTTCCAACCATACATTAAAAGCTCACTCTTTAATTGGTAACCCAATCATCTTTAATTGGCAACCCAATCAGGAGGAAATGAATTTATCAATGAGTTCTCAATAACTAAAACTCTAAAACTATCACCGGTTGCTTTGGGCTAGTGGTTAAGCACATGTGTTGGTCCTATTGTGTTTCTAGTTCGATTTCTGGTGGAAGTGATGATTTATCCCATGTTATAAATTGTTAGGGCTATAGGAGAATTATAAGGCCCATGTCTTAACCTCTCCTAGTTAACCAAAAATAATAATACTTTAAACTCTAAAGGTTTGAATCATATACTATTGTTCTTGATTTTTAATTTTTAAAAAAGTGATACTGAAACAACAAATCGTACATATTTATCGCAGTTGGGATATAAATCGTCTTGATGAGCTTCCCGAGTACATGAGGTTATGTTTTCTTGTTTTGTACAATGAAACTAATGGCCTAGGATGTGATATTCTCAAACACAAAAATGTTGACGTCATCCCTTTTCTTAAAAAATCGGTATGTTCAAACATTCATTTATTAATTTATATTTGTAATAGTTTTGATTTTTTTCAATATGTTTTTTTGTTAAAACTAGTGGGCAGATCAGTGTAAAACATATCTAGTGGAAGCAAAGTGGTACAAAAGAGGATACAAACCAAGCTCGGAAGAATACATGCAAAATGCTTATATTTCAGTTGCCGGCCCAACGATGCTACTTCACGTTTACTGTGCTTCTTCTGACCAAATCTCAATTCAAATCTTGGAGTCATTGTCCCAACACCAACAAAACATCGTCAGATGCGCTTCCACCGTCCTCCGTCTAGCTAATGACCTTGGAACTTCGCCGGTAAATAACCTATCCACTACAAAAAAACATGTCACTTCCCCACCAAAATTCTCATAAAAAAAAATGGTGAGAAATATTCTCCACCAATTTTCAACCAACTCTCGACAGATATGTAAATTGGTGGGAAAATAATTAGAAATTTTCCACCAACAGTTTCGTGGATAATCGGTCGGGTGTTTCCACACCGATTCCTTACCAAAATATATCCGCTAGTGATTCCGTAGAAAATTAGTGGGTTAGTGGTGAGAAAATAGTTACCGTTGCGTCAATATAGGTAGCCGTTATCTAACCGTTAAAAATTTCGTGAGTAAATGGTCAGGAATTCTCCACCAATTTCTGACCGAAACAAGATCGAAGTAAATAAGGGGACATAGTGGGTTTAGTTATCGTTACAAAATATAACGTTACAAAATTCGCGAAAAAACCGTGGGATATCTTGTAATTTTCAGTTATGTGTTTTGAATCACATGGGAATTTAATTTTAAAAATATTGATTAAAATATGGCTATATGACATATATACATATATATATATATATATATATATACATATATATATATATATATACATATATATATATATATGTATACATATATATATATATATATACATATATATATATATATGACATATATACATATATATATATATATATATATATATATATATATATATATATGACTAGTGAGTGTTGTAAAAATGTAGGATGAATTGGCTAGAGGAGACGTTCTCAAATCGATCCAGTGTTACATGCATGAGACCGGAGCTTCAGAGGAAACGGCACGTGCGCACATGCAACAGATGATTAGTGAGACATGGGACGAGATGAACTACGAAACAAAAACGGCACACAGTTCTTCGTCACTTCCTCGAGGTTTTGTGGAAGCTGCAATGAACTTGGCACGCATGTCGCAATGCATATATCAATATGGCGACGGTCATGGAAGTCCCGACAAAGCCAAAACCGTTGATCGTGTCCAATCTTTGGTCGTTAACCCAATCCCATTATATTGATTAATATTTTTCGGATTGCAGTTTTGTAGCAATCCAGTGGATGTGGTCTAAGGGTTGGGAATATATTGGTACCAAAACTATGTAAAATTGGTCGTCTTTTGAGAATAATCGAATGAGCCACTAATTGATAGAACGAAAATCAAAGTAAAAAGACATAAAACAAATATTAATTATGATATTAATTTTGGTTATGCTATAGGATTCTCTTCTCCTTTTATATATAGGATTTGAAACAAACCTTACGTTAACCTCAGTCAACTATCACGCTACAATATTTAGATACCACTTCGTTTTTTTTTTTGATAAAGTTACCACTTCGTTTTAAAAATAATATTTAAATCTATTTTTTAACATCATGTGGGTCGATAAGAAACTTTTTTCTTTTTGTTAAATGGGTCGATAAAAAAACTTACAAACCTTTTTCAATAAATTCTATAACCAGTGACAAATTACTTTGAGAAAAATGAAGTATAACTAGCAACTGTGATATCGCTTAAATCTATCTTTGAAAAAACCAGCGACACCAGCTACAACAAAACGTCGCCGGAAGATGTCGCTAATGGGATTAAAAAGAAAAAAAAAAAAAGTGTGCAGTTTATTGTCGCCGGAAGATGTCATCGAGACACTGAAAAAAAAACAGGCCTTTAATGTTCTTTTCTTTTTTTGGGAAAATTATCTATTATTGTCCATGTTTAATCTCCTAAACAACAAAAGAATCTACCCAACTCACACGACATCAACCTAATTTATTGGCATGTCCGACAACAAAACTTGTATATCGCCATCAGATTTCTACAAAATCACCTAATTGTTTTGTAATACAAGCTTGAATAATGAACACTGTTTCCATCACTATTTCTTTGTGCACGTTTTTATGTTTTTCATTAAATAAATATTACATTAATTTTTCCAATTCTTCAATAACACATATTAGATTCGGTTAAACATATAGTATATTTGCTTGCAATTGCAACGTGGTGGTCAATGAGACAATGACAGCTAAAACCAATCAATACAAATATCTTCCAAATTCATATTTAAAAGTAAATTGTAACTCTGTCTTTTTCTTTTTTTGTCACTCAAATTGTGACTCTGTCTATCTATTTAAACGTATGTGTTACTTGTTGTCCAATGCATTGAGTCATTAAGAAGAGAATCTTCTAATAATTTAATGGCTACCTTAAGTATTGGTTCAGCTCCAATATACCAAAATGCTCTTACCCACAATTTTCGTCTTCGTCGTCCTCAGCGTTTCACATGCAAATCCATAGCCAAAACGACGCCGGATGCTGCTTCTGTTGACCTACGTCGTCGCTCCGGCAACTATAAGCCTTCACCGTGGGATCATTGTTATCTCCTCTCCATCGAGAACAAATATGTGGTAAAGTTTTTCATCATTTTTAACGTTTCACCTTATTTTCTCTTTTATTTGATGAGCTTTTTAATTTTAATGTTGTTAATATGGGTTTAAAGACATATGTTGTAAATCTTTCAGAAAAGTGACATGTCATGAATTTTGTTGAATGCATTTGACAAAACCTCTCGATCTCCATTGAACTTTGGTTTAGTATACATAAACATATATAAAAAATATTTGGTTATATATATTTTTACATATTAATTTGTAAGATCTTTTTATTATAAATAATTATTTTTAGGTCCACATCATTCAAATATTACAAGAGAGATGGTTTTGTCACATATATATGCTATTAGATCGATCATATATCTGATTTTTTTTCTTTTTTTCTAAAATCTCTTTTAGTAGTATTATAAATTGTACTTACAAGCTAGTTACACAATGATGCATACAGAATGAAAAACAAGTGATAACTAGAGATGTGTTGAAGGAAAACGTGAAGAAGATGCTTGAGGTTGAGACCAAGAGCCATCTCGAGCAATTAGAGCTCATCGACGATCTACAAAAACTTGGGATTTCATATCATTTTGAGCTAGAAATAAATAATATTCTAACGGATTTTCATCTTAAAATTGGAAGAAATGTCTCAGAATGTGACAAGAAAGAAAATTTACATGCAACCGCAACCGCACTCGAATTCCGACTTCTTAGACAACATGGTTTTGATGTCTCAGAAGGTTAGTATATTTTCATATTCAGTAACAACGAAAAATCAATATATTAAATTTCATTGTAGATTAACTAAAGATTACTATTTGTTTCAGATATATTTGATGTGACAATCGACAAAATAGAAAGTAACACGTTCAATAACGACGATATAAAAAGTATCATTTCTTTGTACGAAGCATCGTATCTCTCCACAAAATCGGATACGAAATTGCATAAAATCATTAGACCTTTTGCAACAGAACAAATAAGAAAATTTGTTGATAATGAAACTAACAACAAAGAGGTACAAGAGAAGGCGATTCATGCGTTAGAAATGCCTTACCATTGGAGAATGAGAAGGCTAGAGACGAGACGGTACATAGATGTATACGAGAAGAAACATGACATGAATCATATCTTGATCGAGTTCGCTAAAATCGATTTCAATATCGTACAAAATGCTCATCAAGAAGATGTCAAATACATTTCAAGGTAATAGTATAGAGTATATACTAATAAAAGAAATATATATTATAAAGTATAGACTAATCCTCTTCCTTACATTTTATGAAGTTGGTGGAAGGAAACATGTTTGGGTAATCAACTTCCTTTTGTAAGAGACAGAATAGTCGAGAATTATTTTTGGAACGTTGGAATAATATACGAACCACAATTTGGATATGTCCGTCGGATCATGGCTAAACTTATGGCACTTCTTACAACTATTGATGACATTTACGATGTTTATGGCACTCTTGAAGAACTTGTACTCTTCACTGCTATGGTTGACAAGTAAGGACTCTACTATTTATATTTTTATTTTTTTTTGAATAAATAACAGAAATTCTTTTTAATTTTCTTGAAACAACAAATCGTATATGTTGCAGTTGGAATGTAAATCGTCTTAACGAACTTCCCGAGTACATGAGGTTGTGTTTTCTTGTTTTGTACAATGAAACCAATGGACTTGGATGTGATATTCTCAAAAATAAAAATATTGACGTCATCCCTTTTCTAAGAAAATCGGTAAGTTCAAACATTTATTTATTATTCTAAATTATAATTGTAATAGTTTTAATTTTTTTTATATATGTTTTTGTTAAAACTAGTTGGCAGATTTATGTAAAACATATCTAGTGGAAGCAAAGTGGTACAAAAGAGGATACAAACCAAGCTTGAAAGAGTACATGCAAAATGCTTCGATCTCAATTTCGGCTCCAGCAATACTAATTCACTTTTACTGTGCTTTTTCTGACCAAATCTCAATTCAAACCTTGGAGTCTTTGTCTCAACACCGACAACACATCGTCCGATGCTCTGGCGCCGTCTTCCGTCTAGCTAATGACTTAGCAACTTCGCCGGTAAATAATCTCTCTGTTAACTTTCAGTTATGTCACAGGATGGGTTAAAAAAATTACCAAACCGAAACTAAATTAAGAAATATCTAAATAGTATAGAAATTTATATATCAAAATTTTCGCTTCTGAACCGAACCAAACTGTTTAATCAAAATCCACTTAATTAAATACTCCCTTTGTATCACAAAGATTGATTTTCTGAATATTTCACACAGTTTAAGAAACAATAAATATTTAGTAATTAATACATACATTAACCACTTTCCAATATTTATAAACCAATAGAAATTCAACAATTCAAAAATTCTCAATTAATATTTCTTGAAGTTTACAATCTACCAACATTAAATAATTTAAAATCAATCTTTTAGAAACAAGAAAAAACCTCTAGAAAATCAATCTTTGTGATACAGAGGGAGTATATAAAAAGTACATTAAAATATACTAAAATTTTATAATATTAATTAAAATTAGTTTGTTTGTTTATTTTTATTATTAAAATTTTCTAAAACCGAATACAACTGAACCCGAACAGCCGAACCAAACCAAATAAATGGATTTCAATTCCTAGTTAATTATGTGTTTTGATTCGCTTGGGAATTTTAATATTGATTTAAATATGGCTATGACATAATACACGAGCGAGTGAGTACTGTTTGTAAATATGCATGTATGATGAAATGGCTAGAGGAGACGTTCTCAAATCGGTTCAATGTTACATGCATGAGACCGGAGCTTCAGAGGAAACGGCACGTGTTCACGTGCAACAGATGATTAGTGACATGTGGGAAGAGATGAACTACGAAACCAAAACGGCGTCGTCGTGCAGTTCTTCTTCGTTACTTCCTCGAGGTTTTGTGGAAGCTGCAATGAACTTTGCTCGCATGTCACAATGCATGTATCAATATGGCGACGGTCATGGATGTCCCGACAAAGCCAAAACCGTTGATCGTGTCCAATCCTTGCTCGTTGATCCAATCCCATTGTATTGACTAATATGTTTCGGATAACCAAATCCATTCGTAGTATTTCGTACCAAAATTATCGATTTACTAATAAAGTGATGAGAATTAAACCAAAACAAAAAAAAAGGTGATGAGAATTAAACCAAAAACCAAATATATAGGTATAAGCTTGAGATGCAAACTCTCTAAAATTTGAGCATCGTTAGACAACAAAGATCCATAAACAAAACTCATGAAAGTCTCAAAATTGTACGTTACCATCAAACATGACATCCGGCTCCAGTTTCCAAGGACCCTCCCAACGTTTTGATATGAGACGTGTTGCTACGGTGTCCCCAAACGTGCAAAGGAAGAAGAAAAGAACCCTAGTCTCGCTTATAAAAAATAAACTTAACATGTAATTTAAAAAAAAAAAAATAGTCGTAATCAATAAAAGTAAGTTAGTCTTACCTTTTTTTTGTGATTTGGTCTTACCTTAAACTTTGTTTATTGGAGTTCATGAGGATAATTCATATACTGTAATTATTGATCAATAGTGACAATTCTTACTTAGTAGTCTTTCATATTACAACTTTGCACAAAAGAAAGTCTTTCATATTTATTTTTGGAAAAGTCGTCCTATCTATATTATTTTTACGAATCTCTTTGTTCTGACTATCTTTCTTGCAATGCATGAAAAGCATTGAATCTTGCATGTAGTGTAATTATTTTTAAAAATATCTAATTAAAAAAATCAGCTCTGTTTTCACAAATTAAAGAAGATCCGTAGAGTGAGTTTGTGTTTCTTGTTCTTAGCCGTTGACAGCTCAGTCTTTTCGGGCTTCCAGTGAAAGGGTCTTTATTCGTTTGGTTTTCAATGAATCTATCATCGCCGTTTGTCATCTTATTTCTCCTTCTTTTATGTGGCATCTATGATATCTTCAAAATCGTTTATAACTTCATTGACTCCATAAGCTTTATTGTCAATGGACTGATTGTTTTTTTTGCTTCCATGTTTTTTATTTTTTTTTTGGCATGGAACCAACTGTAAAATTTACTTATGTAACTCTTAATTTTTTCATGTTAAATGAAATATTTATATTTTTATCAAAAAGAAAAAGAAAAGAAGATCCGGAGATTATAAAACAAAACCCACAACACCAAAAATAAAGTCAGGGAAAAGAAAGAATAAAAGCTAAAAAAACCTGTGTGTTTTAAAGACACACCACACCATTAAACACAAGCTGACATGTCTCTGGAGCTCTGTCCATAGCCTTTAACTTGGTTAACATGCGAATGCAAAGATATTTGTCTCTTTTATGTCTTGTTGTTGTTGAGAATGTCGCCAGCTTTAAGCAAGTAGCTTTTGCTAGTATGTACTCAGCAACCTTCATCTCTTGTTCTGTGCCTTCATATTGTCTCCATTCCAAGTTCTCAAGATGCCCCGATAAACATTTAGGAACATCTTTTGGTTCCTTCCAGAGGATCATCGGATCATTGTAATTGGAACTATGTTTCTGAGACGAAAAGATGAAACAGTCACTAGTTTAAAAACGGACACTATGTTCGTCGGATCATTGTAACAGGAACTAGTTTCAATCATAGATCATTCGAGTATATCCGTTATTATACCACTGTCAGGGGCGGAGGTACATATAGGAGAGGGGGTCATCTGATCCCAACTAAAAAAAAAATTATATACTATAATTTTAAAGAAATTTATTGTGATCCCATATAAAAAACAAGTTTGATCCCATTAATAAGTTAATCTAAAATAATATGAAATAGAAAAGCTAATTTGACCCCATTTTATTTATTTAGACTCACATTTAGATTATGACTACATTATTTATAATTTACAATTATTACGAATTATTTATAATTTATAGAATTATTTTTATTTTTAAAAAGCACAAAATTAACAAAAAAAATTTAAATTCTTAGGTTCAGTTCATTTTTTAAAGCTAAGTTTTTAGTATATTAATATGACTCCGGTAAAATAAATTTCTACCTCCGCGACTGATTACTTTTCATCTAAACATACTAGTTAAACCTAAAATAAATAAATAAAAAGGTTGCATTCTACTTACCGACTTAAGCTCGAGAGATCCAAGTTTTGGAGCGTCACTGAGTATAGTAGCAAGTAGATTCGCCCATCCCGCAGAACATGTACATAGCTCTAGATGTTCAAGAGAGGTGAAGGAAGTGTCTTTAGGATATGGAGTCTGCAATTGAAGCATATATTATTTACTATAATTAATGAGAGAATAATAAAACATAAAATGAGAAATCTTGAAATTTTTTTACCTTTGAAGTTAGAGAACAAAAAGAAAGATGTTGGACAGAGGTAAGAGATCCTATGAAGTTGTCAGATTGGTCACAAATAACCTCAATATCCGCTTTGATCACCTTAGGCATAGATTCAAACTCTAGAAAGTTACTGAATGTATCCTTAAAATTCAAATCTATCAATGAGGGAGCTTTTATCACAAACCCATGCTTATCCTCAACGTATTTGCATTTCCCTTTCGAGTTATCGATAGTTAAGCTCCTCAAAGTAGGCACATCGATATTGAACATCAACACATTGTCGTCATCTTTGGTTTGGTCTACAACCAAACATTCAAGAACAGGGCAAACATTTAAAAAACTTGCAACAGTTTCGTCGCCCGAGAACTTGACCGATACAAGGTGCAATTTTTCAAGTGATGGCATACGGAACCAAGGTGGAACAAACTTGATACTCAAACTATTGAGTAACAATTCTTTTAGGGTTCTGCAAGTACTCAAGCAACTCCCCAGTTCTAGGGTTTTACTAAACAATCTCAGCTCTCTCACAGATCGGATAGATAAGCTTCTCAAAGTAGGCACATCGATATTGGATATAATCACATTGTCATCTTTAGGTTTGTCTACAACCAAACATTCAAGAACAGGGCAAACTAATAAAAGACTTGAAACAGATCTTTCGCTCGAGAACCTAACCGATGTAAGTTGCAACGTTTTGAGTGATGGAAAAAGAAACCAACGAGGAAAAAACTTGATACTTAGATTATGGAGTATCAGTTCTTCTAGGGTTTTGCAAGTACTCACGCAACTCTGCAATTTTAGGGTTTCGTCAAACAATCTCAGCTCTATAACACATGTGATAGATAAGCTCCTCAAAGAAGGCAAATCAATATTGGATATCATCACATTGTCATCTTTGGTTTTGTCTATAACCAAACATTCAAGAACAGGACAAATGTTTATAAGACTTGAAACAGATTCGTTGCCGGAGAACTTAACCGATAAAAGGTGAAGAGTTTTGAGTGATGGCAAACGGAACCAAGGTGGAACAACCTTGATACTTAATTCATGGAGTATCAATGTTTTTAGGGTTCTGCAAGTACTCAAGCAACATGGCAATTCTAGGGTTTTGCCAAATAAGTCGACTCTTAGCTCTCTCACAGATCGATTAACTGCTATACGAACACAAAAGTTTATGTCTGAAGCCAAACATTTATATATAGGGAGAATCTTGATATGCAATCTCTCTAGAATTTGAGCATCGTTTGACAACAAAGATCCATAAAGAAAACTCATGAAAGACTCAAAACTGTTACCATCAAACATGAACTCCGGCTCCAGTTTCCAAGGACCCTTCCAACGTTTTGATATGAGACGTGTTGCAAAGGTCTCTTCAAACATTGGAAGCAATGACAATATCTTCAAGACCAATTCATCTGGCAACTCACTGAGCCTCTGTTTCTCCATATTTTTGGTGAATTTTTCTCTTAGTTTTGGAGGATCCGTCCCAAACGTGTAAATGAAGAAGAAAAGAACCCTAGTAAAATTAGGTTTCTCGATTATAAATAAATAAATTTAATATGTATATTAAAAAAATTAAAAGTACAGTAGTCTTTTTTTTCTTTTCCTACGGACCAATAAAAGTTAGTCTTACCTTTTTTTTTTGTGATTCGATCTTTCCTTAGGGCTATGGTCGGTCCGCGACCCCTGGATACCAAAGGCGTCCTTGGGGTGATCTCGTAGTTCCTACGGGGTGGAGACTATGGGGTCGGTCCATGGATTTTCCTTCCTTTTGCGGCATTTCGCTCAAAGGGTTGAAGGGAGATAGTGCATCAAGCTGTTCGCAAGGGCCAACTTGATCCTCTTCCCCAGGGATCAATCCCAGACGAGGGAACCCTAGGAGAGCCGCCGACTCCAACTACCGTCCATGTACGATCCATACTAGATCTGACCAACTGACCATCCTACCTCTTCTACGTTCTTGACAGCCCATCTTTGTCCAGTGTTATTGGATTAATGATTTTAAAATATACAATCAAATCCACTGTTATTGAAAACGTTATTAGGATTTGATTTAAAAGTTTCAGCTGAGATTTGAGGAGATTTCTTAGTTAAAAATACAAATACCAAATTCTCATAGTTTTATGTGGGATTTCAGAGAATTTAATAACAAAATTCATAATTCACCAAAATTTAACCAAATCATCTCAAAACTCACTAAAACTCAATTCTCTCTAAATATTCACTCCAATACACCCCTCTTACTTTGTTTACGAATCTCTTTGTTCTGAGTTCTGAGTTCTGACTATCTTCTAGCAATGCATGAAAGTATTGGTAACATCTTTTCATGTTCTCATCTCGAGTCATCCATTCATTAAAAAGTTTGAGGACAAGGATATTGGTCACGGGATACTTGCAGTGCCGGCTCAATGTTTCCTTCGGTCTAGGACGAAAAAAAAATTTGGACCTTTAAAATTTAATTTCTTTTTAGGGGTTTTTTTTTTTTAACTAGTTGCAAAGGGATAAAGAAATAAAATTGAAATCTTAAAGCTCCATCCAGAACCATCTTCGACATAATGTCTGCTGCTTCATTCTGTTCACGATATACCCATGAATATTTAATAGCTACAAATCTTTTCTCCCACGTTTTGATCTCACGAATCCAGTTATGCACTGTGAAGTTTTTCTCCTTGCCATTAAGCAGATCCATTAACCGCTTACTATCTCCCTCAAACTCGACTTGTTGATAACCCTTTATCCAAGCATGTTGCATAGCCATAATCAAAGCTTGACACTCGGCTTCAAGAGGGCTGAAACTGGCTCTCCTATACTATGGACTGCTCCTAGATATGTACCATGATCGTTTTTTAATACCCAACCTGCCTTAGCAGAGATTGTGTTATTAATAAAAGTCGCATCAAAATTGCACTTAACCCAATTGAAATGAGGTCGCTTCCATCTTGAGTTCAATCGTCCAGAACATGTTTTAGGGTTTTTACTAAATTTAATTAAACCAAAAATTTATAAGCAATATTTTTGTATATTTTGTAATATATATATATATATATATATACATACATACATATACATATAAAAAAATTTAGGCCCCTTCAATCTATTTTTTAATATTTTAAAATTTTCTATATATAAAAAAAATAAAAAATAAGAACAAAAATAAAAAAATTGGACCCCTAATCACTAGAACACGGGAGATACGGAAAGGGGTTCCAGACCATCGCCCCACTCGTCCACATATCTAAGCCGGCCCTGGATACTTGTTAACACTATGGAACCACTTGCTAACTACGTACCTTAGATAAGTATGTCCTATAATTCTGCATTTGCATTTGGTATATGATAATATTTGATGTGTAATGTGTCTCCACAGATGATTATACTTGATGATCAAAATTGAATGAGATTTTATTATTTCATTCCTATTTAAAAACTTATTTTCTTCAAAATTATGACATTTCTTAAAGGCGAAATCAAAGGATAAGAATATACTATACTCTTGACGTGAGATCCTATCTAAGGAGAATAACTTTTGGTGGACATGAGTCATGCACACTCATGGGTCCATACTCCATAGACTCCACATTTATCTATCAGAATAAAATTCAAATAATCATTTATTTTACCAGTATAATAATGATTATTGATCAACAGTAACAAGTCTTATACATAGTAGATTTTTCATATGATCATTAGTTTTTGGAAAGTCTCATCCAATTTAGTTTTCCAATGAATCTCTTTATTCTGATTTTAATCCTTGAAATGCATGAGATAATATTGAACCTTTCTTACATATAGTAAATTATGTGAACAAAACTCTGCTCTGTTTTCACAAATGAATGGAGATAAGAACCAGATCCGACCCAGAGGAGAAACGGACTAAGTAACCGCTTAAGACTACCAAATTATTTTATATTTTTTTTGAGCCACCAAAATTATATTTTTGTGATAATATATATATTTCAAAGGCTAAAATTTGATTTTTAACTAAATAACTGTTGTTTTTAAAAATATATAATACAACTTATACAAATTTTAAATAATAAATACAAAAAATACCATAATTTTTTTTTTTTTTGCTTCGGACCACCATTTTCGTTAGACCGGCCCTATTAAGAAACCCACATAAACTAAAATAAAATTCAAAAAAAAAAAGAAAGCGAAGGAAGAAAGCTAAGAGCATGTGCAGTGGAGAGAACCTCACATAGTCTCTCAAATATATTATTTAGTGATTTTTATATAATTTAATTTTGTATTTAAAATTTAAATTATAAGTAAAACTTCAAGCCAATCATATCGAAACATGTGTCAAATGGGTCTCTCACTAGGTTCTGAGATTTGAGAGACTCATTTTATTCTCTTTCTTACTTTTTTATTTTTCTATAACAGACTCCCACTACACATGCTCTAAGAAACTTTGTGTTTTCTAAAGACCAAAGGTCCAAAACCATCACATATGAGTTTAGTTAAACACGGGCTGACGTGTCTTTGAAACTCTAATACATGAACTTTAACTCTAATACATGAACTCCCTAAACATTGTCATAATATTTGTTTCTACATCCTTTTGGCTGACACAATACATGAGTGATGGGGTTTTGTTTATACGTGTACGATGAATTGGCTAAAGGTGACGTTCTCAAATCGGTCCAATGTTATATGCATGAAACCAGAGCTTCGGAAGAAAACGCACGTGCACACGTGCAACAAATATGATAAATGACACGTGGGACGAGATGAACTACGAACCACAGACGGCACGCAGTTCTTCGTTACTTTCTCGAGGTTTTGTGGAGAGCGGCAATGAACCTGGCACGTATGTCCCAATGCATGTATCAATTTGGCGATGGTCATGGCCGTCCCGACAAAGCCAAAACCGTTGAGCGTGTCCATCGCCTTAAATTGATTTATTACTAAAAGTCTAAAACTATTTACACTTTTACAGTTATATAAAGTTAATTATATAATAATTTGTGGGGATTTTGGATTACCAAACTGATGATCCCAAGCAAGAAGGAAAAAAAAAAGAGAACACAAAAACAGATATTGGCTACCAAAATGAAGCAACTATGGTTAAATTAAACAGTTTATGCACACTTTTTATTAAGTTGACAATAAATAAAACCTTATATTTTAACTGACGTATATATATATATATATATATAATATATAATTTCCATATCTCAAGAATTCAAGTTTAAATAAGCTAATGAATCTAACCATTGGCAGTAATTAAAACCGTAAGTCAAGGCACAATAACAAACACTGCTGATTCAACAAGAATGGATGAATTGGGGTCCAATCCACACATGATCCGGTAAGTAATTTTTCTTTTCTTTTTCTTTTTTGGGCTAAATGAATCGTTTGGACTGTTGAAAAACCTGACTAATTCTCGATGACTCAATAGTATTAAATCTTTTACGGACCAGATGATTTATGGCTTGGACCCAATACGTCCATATCAACCAACCAGCAACAAAAACTAATCAAAAGATATATAAACCCTATATTAAATCACCAAACCTACAACATTTTCACTATACAATAATAACCAGCAAGAAAAAAGGAAAAAAAAAAAAAAAAAAAAAAAAAAAAAAAAAAACGAATCGGCATAAACTTGCAAAATCTACATCGACAAAAAATTTCCAAAACAGAAATCAAGCGTGAAGATATGTACAATGAAAAATGCTAACAAATCCAGTGAGAAAGGTTAAACTATCCTTTGTAGTATAGCACTCAAAAAGAAAACTATAACTGTTTAAGGAACCGATTAACTAAGTCAGAAACCTAAAAGACTTCTACCGCACTAATGAAATTGGCCATAAAGCAGGAGATATACTTACCAAACTTGCAGGAGGAGAGAGGAAGACCCTAAAATATATAAAAAAGTCACAATCAGTTTGGGAGGAGATAAACAGCCAAAAAAAAAAAAAAAAAAACCCGAAAAGGAAGCCTAATTGAAAAAATAGAAAGCAAGGAGATATGATTTAATCTCAATACCTTGGGTACTTTTTTTCTTGTGCAGCTCTCTCCCCTCCAAGCAAAACCTCCCGAATGACAATAATACAATTTATCAGATAACATATACACACAACAACACTAGAAAAAAGGAAAAAAGTGAAAAGGATAACTAAATAAGAAAAAATAACTATTTCAGGGCAAAACACAAAACCATCACAAAAGAAATTGCAGATGCCTGATTCTCAAACACAAATAAAGAACAAAGGGAAAACTCTAAAACCTAATAAAACTACACAACTTCCATTCAATTTTAAACTACGGACCACTGCAGATTGAAAAGGTTAACTGAAATTATCATTTTGCTTTCACATAACTCCCAGTAAACAACCATTGTACCTTCTCCTGTGTGCCTTTAAAGCATTGAAAGACGTTAGGACTGTCTCTAAGCATTGTGGTAAGATGTCCTGGAGAAAAACAACATCAGGCCCTTGAAAGACCAGAAAATATGATGAAGCATTGTACTATGCACAAATGATATTCACAGAGCTTCCATATATATGAAAAAGATGACTTAGAATGGCCTCTTCTTATTCAGATGAAAAGTTTCCAAACATTAAGACAATCACAATGAGTAAAGTCGGCAATGATTACATAACACTGTAAAGAAAGAAGTGCCATTAAAATACCCCTAAGAATCGCCAGTAATGAGAACTCCACCCATGTCGACATTGTAACCAAAGCTCTCTCAGGCAGCAGAAGGAAGATAAAGACAATTCAAACATTAGAACCTTAAATTAAAATTAAGATGTGTATAATGTACAAATATCTAGGACAACAGCTTTTCCTGATATAAGAGAAAGAGAGAGAGAAAACGGAAAATGTTGTTTCACTTGCCAGTGATGAATGGGTGAGCTAATGCCTGTGACACAGTCAGTCTCCTTTCGGGATCAAGGATGAACATTTTTTCCAAGAGATCCCTGAAATGAGCTAACATCTTGGGATCCTCACCAGGGTAACCTTTAATAATTGAACCAAAATCTTTTGGCTTTACGTTTACAATCATTCTCTTTATCATCTGAAAAGGAAAAGATAACTAATTACTCAAACTGCACAATGCAATAGAGATATAAGGACGAGTTTGTTACCTTTCCACTAACAGTGTCCTCCTCAGTAGCGTAAAAGTTCAGGTCGTGATCAAAGTGCTGATCAATAAATGCTCCCTGTTAAACCGGGAAACACAAGCATTAGAACGTCATCAAAACTGCTTCTCTTAAACCTACAACTAGATCTCTCTAAGGAAAGTTTTCATTTGAGACGACCCAATCTGATAAAAATTAAAAACCAGGTGAGAAACCAATCTATTTTAATGCTTACCTTGCGAAGCATCTTTTTGGGGAAGGGACCTTTCAGTTCCATATGAAGGCGTAACATATCATTGTTTGTGGCACCAGGGAAAAGAACCTTTCCGCTATAAAGCTCATACAGGCAGCAGCCAACGGACCATATATCCAACGGATGGTCATAGGCAAGCCCCAAAACTGCCATGGAAAAAATTAGAAACTTCAATCACATTCTTTAACAATAATCACTGAAAGACCCTCTCTTAACAATCTTAAAATATAATAATTCTTACGGCAGATGAAACTTACTGATTTCAGGGGATCTGTAAAAGCGACTAACAAGATATGGTGTAACTTCGTTTTTGCCCGCAAACATTGCATTACCAAAGTCACAAAGCTTTAACACGTTTTTCCCCTCATTGACCTGGACAAATCAAATGACCAACTGTTAGAAAGCTAGTAAAATCAAGAAGGAAAAACCACAGAAAAGTATAACTGACCAGCATGTTGTCAGGTTTTATATCGCAGTGAAGAACCCCACAATTCTTCAGATGTTTAAGGGCAATAAATAGCTGCTTTGAATAAGCCCTAACAGCAGAGAGTTTAAGACCAATGTTGCGACCGAACTTCTTCAAGACCTCACGAAGATTCAAATGAAGAGACTCAAATACCAAGCAAAGGTGATTACGGTACTTAAAGCTTGAAAGAAAACGAACGCAGTGGCGCCTGTCATCTCGGTCAGCGCCAGCCAGCTTCTTCAATATCTGAACCTCAATCTGCCCAGCTTTATGCCTACACAAAATGCAAAATAGTAATCAGCCACAAAGGCATAATGCTGATCAATTAGATATCGCATAAAAATTCAAAGAAATAGTTGGGGCCTATAGAGTGCACCACCTACATCGTCTCATTGTTTCGAATAATTTTTATAGCCACTTCTTCAGGTTCAGCTGGTCCAGCTTTCAAATCTTTTGCACGAACCACAGTAGAGAAGACACCTTTTCCATGAGTAGCAATGACTTCATATCTACCATCAAGTAGCTCGCCAAACTGATAACCTGAAAAGAAGAACAGACTATCTTTAAGAAGAAAGAAAACAGAAGGGCTTTCAGGAATTGAAAAGAAGATAGAAACATGAGGTACATGAAGTGGTCAGGAAATAAACCATAGTGTAATTTTAATTAATTGGAATGTAGCCAATATACACACACAAAACACTTACTGTAATAACCCTCTGCATCATCCCAATTATCATGAAGCCCACTCCTCACCATGGGAACACCGTCACCTTTTCCTCGCATGTGACCCTATAAGGAGACAAGAAAATATTAAAAACCCTCACAGAGCAAACAAAGATTTTCCTTAAACATTAATGAAAAAGGTTTTATGAGGATCAACATAGTAAATTGATGGTGATAAAAGAAACCTAAGATGAATATCAGAAGATTAGTACACTGTCAAAATAAAACATGGACAGAAGATACCAAGTAATTAAGTTAAATACATACCACTTTCCGATTACCAGCTGGGGACTCTCCAAAGATATCATCTTGAAACATGTCAGCTGATCCTTCACTCTGGGCAAATAAAATTATATAAGATCAAAAACATCATCGCATACATTAAAAAATAGTATAAACATGAAACCAAGAAATTACTCACAACCACACAACACCACCAATACCAAAGAAATAATCAAGGTTTCCTTTGCTAACTCACCTTCGGGCTACCTTCACCAAGCCCTGCTGGAGCTTGAGTTTTCTCTGTCTCTGAAATTCCAAGCAAAGTAGGTGACCCACCAGCTATTAATGATGCCTTGGCAACATCAGCATCAAAGTCCAAGTTAGTGTTGGCTTGACTAACATTAGCTGCTACAACAACTGCAGGAGAAGCTGACTCTGGAGCACCATTTTCTTGAAAAACATCTGACACAAAAACAGAAAATCATTAGGAATGCCTGGAAGCAAGAGAGTGTTGTATGGAAGGAAGAGGTTGTATGAGATCAATCAACGAAATCTAATGAGGTTGTTGCAGCTTTTCTGTTAAGAGCCATTCACATATACCAGAATCACCCCATTCTTACCTAAGTGGTTGTTTTTGGTACACAAAATGCAGACTTTCACATTAAAGAACTACTACTTAGCGACCAATCGAAAAACTCATAGACAATATATTAACACCAAACAAGATAAGAAAGCTCATATTTGAAGAAATCAAAGTAAAGCTTGAAAAAATACCTGTCCCCTTATCCTGAAAGGAAAGCTCATTTTGCTGCTCAGGCTTCTTCTTATGTTTCTCCAGTATGGCTTCCATTCGCTTCCTGCTCTCCTCCTTAATTCTATTTAGTTCTTCTTCTTCATCCTCAGGAGATTTCCATATAACTCCTTCGTCATTATCATCTTGGTCATTCTCATTTTGGGACCTGATCACAAAATAGTTAAGAACCAAACAAGATACCTAAAAGATTTATTATCTACAACAAAATATTCGCAAGGAGAAGGTTATTGAAAGATTACCTTTCATCATTGCCCCAAGTTTCTTCTGACTTATCCCCCTTAGAATTATGGGACTTCAAAGAATTTGGCCTTCTTTCTATGTCATCAACCGCATCATATCTTGAGTGTCTAGACTGTCTGTGCCTCATCTCACCGTAGTCCACATCACTACTTCTATACTTCTCCCTATCAGTCTGGATATCTCTTCCTTTGTCCCTATCTTTTTCACTCTCCCTTCCCATTTCTCTTTTCCTCTCTCTGCTGTCGTATCTGGTTCTATCTCTACTCCTACCTCTTTCATTGTCTCTATCCCGTAAGTAATCACCTTTCCTCTCCCTTCTCCTATCCCTATCAATGCTTCGTTCTCGTTCCTTCTCTTTTCGCCTTTCACGGTCAGCCTCTATCTCCCTCCTTTTCTCTCGTTCTCTTTCTCTTCTCCGATCACTATCTCTCTCCCCCCGCTTACTTCCTTCTGAATCCCTATCTCTTATGCTGCCCTCCCTATCCATATCTCTCTCCTTACTTCTTTCTCTTTCCATGAGCTCTCGACCATAATGCCTGTCATCTTCCTCATATCGCCCTCGTCGATAATGTTTTTCCTCACTCCTATCAGTGTCAACTCTATCATGACGATAATCTCGACTAGAATTATGATGCCTTTCTCTGACTGAAAACTCATCCTCCTCAACAATCATTGATCTTGACACTTCCCTCTCCCGATCATGCGACTTAGATCTACTCCGAGCACGGCCTTTGTTAGACTGCCTGCTGTTTAATGGAGACCCGTTACTAGTCTTATGCTTCTCTTCAGTGATTTCCGGAGAATATGAACCCCTGCCATTATCATAACTTCTCTTACCAGCTTCTTTATACGATCTCTTATCTTCACGAGTTAAAACACCATTACACCTCTCCTCTTCTCCTTGACGAACATCTTTCCCAAGGGGAGGCTGCAAGCATTGCAACAAGATTTTCAGAACACTTATCAGAAGATAAACTATATGAGATAGAAAACACATGAGCAGACATCAAAAAAAAAAAAAAAAAAAAGGAAGTGAACATCTACATAAAACCAGTTCTTACAAATCAAGGGAAAGCCATCAGTCTCCATTGAACGTCTAGTGCAACACTCAGGTTTATCTAAAGAAAACTCTCAAAGACCAAAGCTTTATCATTAACTCAGCTTAATATAGAGCCCATAAATGCTATTTGGATGCTGAGTTATTAAACAAGTTGGGAATGAAAATTCAATCAAACCGAAACAAATTTCACAAGGAAAAAACGTAAAAGATGGGATTAGAACAGACCATATCATTCTCTTGAAACTGATCAGATTTGATTTCGCCTGACTCTTCATCGGAATCCGCCGCCTTCATCAAAACATCACCTTCTTCTAAAATCTCCCCTTCCTCCACATCATCCTCACGGCCGTTACTAACTACAATCGGAGCCACCGGAGTAACATCCATAACCTCTGTAGCATCGCCGGTGGATGGAATTTCATCGTCGCGCTTCTTATCACGGTGATGGCGATGCTTGTGGTGATGATGCTTGTGATGACGGTGTTTGTGCCGCTTAGATGATTTTTCAGTTTCGTCGGAGGAGGAAGAAGAACGGTGGTGCTTGCGGTGGTGAGATTCGATCTGCTTATCATTAGCCATCAGAGATCGTCGAAATTGAAATTAGGGTTAAGGCTCAAGAAGAAAATTTGGTTAGGAATCACGATGGACTTACTCCTAAGTCCTAACATCTTTTATATTAAAAAATATAATTTATAGTATATTTTAGACACGTGTGGCATGTATGTATATATTTTTTTTTTTTTTTAAATTTGTGAAGATTTTTCCAAAAACTATTCAAGTTAAGATAAAAATAAATAATTGTATTTTTGTATTCAAAAATATCTTTTAAAAAATATAATCGGTTTACTCCAGTTTTTTAGTTCAAATAATTTAAACATCCTACAATGACTAAAATTTGAGGGTAATGGTTCAGAGTCATATTATGAAAAAATCAAAATGAGCGGAAAATTTGACTTATCATACGTCCAAATTTTTAAAAATTTATTCGGTTTAATATAATTTTTTAGTTGAAATAGTTAAAAATAATTATCAATATTATTAATATTTAAACTATATAAAAATTTAAAATATATAGAAAATGAGGATCATTTAAAAAAAAAACTTTGAAATTGACCCAAATTATATGTTTTTTAAAATAAAAGTATTGTTAAAAAATAAAAATAATCAAAAGTTGTTAAGAAATATTTGGATATGTAATTGTCTACAATCCTAACAACAAACTATAATAATTTTTAGCATTAAATTTAAAATAAAAATAGATTTGAACCGCGGTATACCGCATGTCAGTTGTTTTAATATAAATTTGTAGTTTTTTTGTTTTTATTTTGTTTATAAAATATAAAAAAAATTAACATGCGGATAAGGATATTAACTTTGCTATTTTCGATATATACTGATAATCTGATATTCCGTTCTAAAATACAAAATATAAAAATATTTATAAATAGTAAAAATACATAAAAATAGTAAGTGAAAAATACAAATATTTATACCATTGTACACTGAGCTTCACTCTTCCAACATCTGTAATAGTTGAATCCAAATTTTAAATTAAACACAAAATCAATACAGTAATATACCATAGCATATACTAAACTATTAAAAAAGACACAATTTTATGAGTGTTTCCAAATATTATTCAAAATAATCTACTAAACTATTAAAAAGATCCAATTTTAGGGGTTTTTCCAAACACTGTTCAAAGTAAATTAAAAAATATATATTAAAATGCCTATATCCAAACACCAACACTATCAATATACCCAAACATGCAAACACCTACATCTTTACACTATTAAAAAAAAGATTAGTTATAACTGTTTCCAAACACACCTATTAAAAGAAAATAAATTAGGATTGATGATATAAATGTATACAAAAAGATTAAAATAACAATATTATGGAAACTAATATTGAATTTAAAGAATATGTACAATAGGTGGGTGTCCCATATCGGCTAAAAAATATGTGTAATAGTCGAGAGTCATATTATAAAAAAAAGACTAAAATGATTCCAAATACAAATTAAAAACAATTATTATGTTTAATCTGATTCTTTAGTTCAATAAATTTAAACTATTAAAAACTTAAAATTTTAAATTTTTTAAAATTCAAATAATTTAAATACTTAAATTTTATAGGAAGTTTAGTATATTATAAATATAGATTTAAACTTTATAAAATGTTTAAAATATTAATATATTAAACTCTGTAAAAACAAGAAATCACTATATTGTAATTCTCAAATGCACTAAAACAATGATCTAAAACAATAAGATTTAATACAGTAAGAGTAGAAATAAGATTTAAAATAATCTAAAACAATGATCAGCGGATTGGTAAAATCTATACACGAGTATCATGTTCTCTTACTCAGTGTCTTACCCGCTAAACTAAAATAATCAAATCCAAACCATGTAATTATATAAAAGTGATTGTGTACATGACAGAAGGTCTTCGACGGATACGGAACATAATGGGTTTCCGTCCTAAAATGAACATGTCTAAAAGAAGTGTTGGATAACTAATCATAAAATATATACTAAAAAATATAGTATATCTCTTCACTATTGAACTAATTATAAAATAATAAAATGGATTGAAAATAAATAGGTTTATAATCACATTCTCTTCAAGTGTAAATTATAATGAGGATATTTATTTATGTGGTAGAATTTAATTATACATAAGATTGACAATTATATTGGTTTTTATTTAGTTAGGATTTTTAAAAATTCTGATTTATTTAATATCTAATTCAGTAGGATTGTTTCAATTTTTTTTTTAAGGAAGCTCTAAATTGTTTCAGTGAGAGTAAAAAATATCATTCATTTGGTTATGTTTGTTTCAAATATCAGTAATTTGCTATTGGTACATGAAAATAAAAAAAACTTCATATTTAAAACACATTAAATATATTATATACAATAAAGAAACTAAAAAAAAAACACTACAAAAATATATTAAATTATACGAACAACTAAAAATATTTATAAATAGTAGAAAACTAAAACTACAATTTATATTAAAATAATTAACCCGCGGTGTACCGCGGGTATAAATCTAGTTCTTTTTATTTGAGACAAGTTAAGAGAAAAGGGTCATTTTGACCCAAAAAAAACAAAATGGTTAATTTGACCCCAAAAAAAAAAAGGAAATAACAGTATTTACTATTTAGGGTCATATGATTCAAATTACTTCTTAGCATAATTTGATTGGTAAAAAAGTAGTATAACAACAAACAATATAAATATATAACAACAAACAATATAACCCATAAAATTTGATTGGTCAAGTAAAATAAGTTTGATTAGAAAATCAACGTTTACTCTAACATAAGTAATTATATATATATATATATATATATATATATGTTTAATGTAGCTTTTATAGAATTTTCACATATTTGTATAAATTTTTTTATATCTCTATACTAATATTAGGGAAGTACATTTATAAAAATAACATTAAATTTGTAGAATATTCTACCAAAAAATGTCACTAGATTTATAAAAAACAAAAAAAAAATAACTACAAAAATATCACTAGAAAAAAGATATTTTCAATTTATCTTTTAATATCTTTTATTATTTTAAATATTGAAAAAAAATCTTTAAATACTTTTTAATCTCTTTTGAATTTTTAATAAAAATAAATAAAAATTGATATCATGTAACAATATCAATATTACCTCCAAGATAGATTATTTAAACATGTAACAATATTACAATATCAATATTATCATTATCAATTTTTTTTGTAAACTTTGCTAAACTGATATCATGTAACAATATTTATATTATAATACTAAAATTTTACCTCCAGATAGATTACGATCATAAAGATATATTTTCTAATTCATGAGCTAAACACAGGATATAAGCTAGTTAAATTTCATCTTTAGGAGCTATACATAGCTATTACTAATGTACAGTCGTAGACTCTGATGGATTTTCTCATTTTTCACTGAACTCGGAGCCATACTTCTCAAATCTCTCGTTATGTTGAGTTAATGTTGGCTTTATGTTCTTCTTATGCGCCAAATAATCAAACATACTAGTATATATTATGTATTATGTATATGTTATATATATATATATATATATCTGTAATTATACACAATGGTTTCTTCTAATAGCCCTAACACAACAATGGTGTGGTCATGTGATCATCAGGCTGTGGAGAATATTCGTGTGGCGGCTCATATGGTCGCTCGTACTCTTGTCCTCCTCCTTCTCCTCCTCCATGGTCGTCATTGGTGAGATCTTCAATTTCGAGAATCTCAACCCTTCGTTTCATCTTCTTTTGTAGTTTTACTGCAATATCTGACGGTCTAAATCGACCGCAAACTATTACCTGACGTTCTTTTTTGTGGATCATGTGTGTCTCAACTTCTTCATACAAAAATGAAAAATTGAGCAATATAACTCATTCTTTCGGAAATCAACATTATTTCCAAAAGTGAAATTTGAGTTATTGAGAAATATATTAAGAATTTTCGGAAATCACATTAAGACCTTGAATGGCAATGATTTTTGAAGTGGTTTTTGGATTTAGATTTTCCCAAAATCTACTTTATAGTCATTCATGATTATGAGAAAAAGTTGATAAAAATAGAGAATCTGCATTTTGATGGTTTTTGCATATTTCTAAAGAAAATTTATAACCCTTCTTTTAGTAGTTTTTGAGAAAATTTGTTGTGCCAAAAATAAAAAACCAAAAAACTCGGAAACCAAAAACTAAAAACCATATAAAAACTCTCAAACATTCATGACCTATATTTTGTCATCATTTATATCAAAAATGTATTCATCCTAAAAGTGAACTTACACAAATAAATCAATTTTAAAAAATTTCCTAATTCAATTTAGCAAGACAGAATTTTTTTTCATAATTCATACTATTTTCTTCTTGCTCATTTCATTTTCCACATATTTTGTTTATATAACCAAAATATACTAACCTTTCATATTTATGATAATCCTCCTTACTTTTCTACAACAAGCATTGCAATCCAAGTTAATTCGTATCACAACACAACATTGCTTCTACATTTCACCACCCAAAAAAAAAAAAATCATCAGAAATCCAAAAAAAATTATTCAAAGGAAAAAAAAAAAAAACACACCTTTTCCGACATGAGACGAATGAACAATGTTGTATGATATTGATATGTTTTTTTTTGGTCAAGAGAATACAAAAATCCTTATAAATTAAGCTTTTGGAATCTGATTCTCTAACTTAGGTTGAGCAGAGAAGATAAATAAGAAAACTGGTTTTGTTATGTTACCTTACCTAAATATCATTGAGAAGCATCTAATTTTGCTTTGTTTCTAGATGGTTTTATCTAAACCGGAGATAAAGACAAAATTCACCCGGTTTAATTATCCGGTTATTAAATTCCAACTGGTTATATACAATTTACAAATGTAGGTGAAGACGCTTAACGAACTTCGACCTCGTCTTCTCCGTCCACTTCACTCTCTCTAAATCTCTCCAGATCTCACACTCTCTCTGATTCATCGAGATTCAACAATGGCGGTTTCTTCTTCTTCGTTCCTATCGACATCTTCACTCTCCAATTCCAAATCCACAATTTCATTCGCTTCTTCCGTCTCCCCTACGCCAATCCCTTCCCTCCGCCGCGTCATTTTCCGCTCATCATCTTCTCACCGTCGTTTAACGACAGTCCGATCGAAGATTCGTGAAATCTTCATGCCGGCGTTATCATCAACCATGACGGAAGGCAAAATCGTATCGTGGATCAAAACCGAAGGCGAGAAACTCGCAAAGGGGGAGAGTGTTGTCGTTGTTGAATCCGATAAAGCAGATATGGATGTAGAAACGTTTTACGATGGTTATCTCGCGGCGATCGTCGTCGGAGAAGGTGAATCAGCTCCGGTAGGTGCTGCAATTGGATTATTAGCTGAAACTGAAGCTGAAATCGAAGAAGCTAAATCCAAAGCCGCTTCGAAATCTTCTTCTTCTACTACTCCTGAAGCCGTTGTTCCTTCTCCTCCTCCTGTTACTTCATCTCCTGCTCCGGCGATCGCTCAGCCAGCTCCGGTGACGGCGGTTTCAGATGGTCCGAGAAAAACTGTAGCGACGCCTTATGCTAAGAAGCTTGCTAAACAGCATAAGGTTGATATTGGATCTATTGCTGGAACTGGACCGTTCGGTAGGATTACAGCTTCTGACATTGAAGCAGCAGCTGGAATTGCTCCTTCTAAGTCCTCCGTAGTACCACCGCCTCCTCCTCCACCTGCGGCGGCGACGGCTAAAGCTCCCACTACCAATTCGCCTCCTCTATTGCCTGATTCAAGCATTGTTCCTTTCACAACAATGCAATCTGCAGTATCTAAGAACATGATTGAGAGTCTCTCTGTTCCTACGTTTCGTGTTGGTTATCCTGTGAACACTGATGCTCTTGACGCACTTTACGAGAAGGTTGAATTGAATTGAATGATATATACACATATACGCACATTGTGCTATGAAGCAAATGTTGAATTAATCACTGTTTTTTGTTTACAGGTGAAGCCAAAGGGTGTAACAATGACAGCTTTATTAGCTAAAGCTGCAGGGATGGCTTTAGCTCAGCATCCTGTGGTGAATGCAAGTTGCAAAGATGGGAAGAGTTTTAGTTACAATAGTAACATTAACATTGCTGTAGCTGTTGCTATTAATGGTGGTCTGATTACGCCTGTTTTACAAGATGCAGATAAGGTTAGCTTTTGCAGAGTAGTTAGCTTTGTGATTGAACTACACACATTTAGTAATTTGCGAGTTATGTTTGGTTTTTGTATAGTTGGATTTGTATTTGTTATCACAAAAATGGAAAGAGCTGGTTGGGAAAGCTAGAAGCAAGACACTGCAACCACATGAATACAACTCTGGTGAAATCTCCTTTTAATAATTTGTTTTAGAATGATGTCTGCTACTACACGCATGAGAAGGATTGTGATATCATTATGTATTGAATGCAGGAACTTTCACTTTATCGAATCTCGGTATGTTTGGAGTGGATAGATTTGATGCTATTCTTCCGCCAGGACAGGTATACGAAGCTTGAATCGACTCTTCATGATCAGTGACTAGAAGCAATTTTACTTATTTTTGTTATACTCAAATCTCTAGGGTGCTATTATGGCTGTTGGAGCGTCAAAGCCAACTGTAGTTGCTGACAAAGATGGATTCTTCAGTGTCAAAAACCAAATGCTGGTAAGTTTCACTTCACATGGAACAAAATTTGAGAACATACCTGATGAGTTTGGTGAATCTCTTTGATACGATTAGCTATAAATGTAGGAACTTATTTAGAGTAAGTTATGTTAATGTATACTTTGTGCTTTGTTGGGTTTGGTAGGTGAATGTGACTGCGGATCATCGTATTGTGTATGGAGCTGACTTGGCTGCTTTTCTTCAAACCTTTGCAAAGATCATTGAGAATCCAGATAGTTTGACTTTATAAGACGCCATTGTCTAAACCCCAAAAACGAACACGAACCAGTTTCCAAAATTCCTGAGCCAATTTTTCTCTAAAGTAAACAAAAAAGAATTTTATTTTTTATTGTTAACACTGTTCTTAGTCTTGTTCTTCTTTTGCATCTTGTTGCTTCAGTTTGTGTAAACTTGTGTTCTGTCTGTATTTTGTTTTCCGGAATAATCATTTTGGGTTTTACACAAATAATATCCGGGTGAACTGTTAACTAGAATCAAACAGGCCTTGGGAAAACATAATGACCAGAAACGGCCCATCTTCGTAATGGGTCTTTTAGTCAATTTAGTCCAAATGTGATAAAATACCGAGTGCAAGGCTTTAAAATTTTAGGCTTGTACATAAGCAAACTCTCAAATGTCAAATCCCAATTTAATTGAACGAACCTCATTTGGGGTTAAACGTGTTATTTGCTAAACTTCAAGTCGCTTATTTGCATTTAATATGACCATAACTCATACTTTAATGGTTTTTGATATCAGTCTGTCACCATCCAAATTTAAATCAGCTTGTTGTTGATAGTTAATCATTTGATCTAGATTCTAATTTCTGGGATGAAAGCTATGATAATACTTAAATTTTAACATTATCAAAAGCTAACCAAAGGATGAAACGATTAAAGATCAACAGATTCTGGAAAAAAAAGGGAAAAAAAGCATGATCATTATAAACAAATCTAAGCCATTTATCGTAACTAAACATTTGATTTTTCTAGCTCTAAAAAATCTACCCTACGAAAAAGAAAAAGAAAAGGTCAAACGCTTTACAAAGCGACACCGTTTCGTTTCCCTGACTTTTAAGGAAAAAAAAAGACTCCGAAACGTTTCTATTCTTATTGTTTTACTCCGCCGGTAAAGACTCCGACCGCCATGAAAACAAATCGCCGGAATCTAAACAGACATCGGAATATTCGAAAAGTCCATCATCACCCAGATCGAACGATCCAAAACCCGTAACATGATCCTCGAATCCACATAACTCAACGACCTCTGATAACTCCGACGAGGCTCGTACCAATCCCGTCACCGTCTCCTCCGTTTCCTCAGACGACGGACAAAGCTTCGGCGGTAGCGGTGGCGGCGGAGGCAAACCCAGCTCGTCGTCAGAAGCTTCAAAAAGGTATCCTAGATCCGGCTGAGTCTCGCCGGAGACTTGCGCCGTCGTTGTAGACAACTCATCCTCGAAACTCTTCATCACCGAGTCAAGATCTTGAATCGTTGGGTCATGAGTCGAGTCATCGAACAAATCGTCTCTCAACCGCTTCACTTCTGGCGAGTCGAGGCTTAACTCGTTTCTGACTCGTTTTTTACCATTAGATTCAACCGAGTCAACCCGAGTTAGCCTCACCTCATTAGCCAATAAATCCTCCATAGCTTAACCGGTACGGTTTATTACTTGGTTTAAGTGGTACGTTTTTTAAAAATCAGTGGCAAAATTGAAATTAAGTTGAGATATCGGTGCAGAATCGGAAGAAGGGAAACACGAGATCTTATAGTGGGGAGACAAGAGAGAAGAGATATGAAGAGATAAAAGTCGGTAAGGAGAGAAAGCGCGTGATTACAGACGCATACATAGGCGCGTGGGAGAGCGAATCGTTTGGGCATCACGGATCTCTCGCTTTTATTTTTTTTATTTTTCTATTTGTTTATTTTTGGCCTTTTCTGGTTTTATGTTTTTTTTGTTTGTTAAATTTTTTGTAAATTTCGCTTTAAATTTTTCAAACGTCGCTTTCTAAATACTGAACGTTTTATGTTTTTTTTTTTTGTTAAATTTTTTGTAAATTTCGCTTTAAATTTTTCAAACGTCGCTTTCTAAATACTGAACGTTATCAATTGGTTTGAATTAGAACTTGAAATCCGGTCCGCTGCAGAGTACTGAATACACTATATTCAATAAATATTTTCCTATTTCTGGTACTTTTTTATAACGATAGTGTAATTCAAATAAACAAAAACAAAAGGGACGACGGCCTAAAACCCCCTCTATAATGCTGATTCTGCGTCAATCCATCCAGACTCTTAAACTCTTGATTTTCCTCTCTATACTATAACATTGCTTCATATTTACCCCCATACTATTTTTCTCTGCTCAATTCCACCTGAAAATTTAATTGCGATCAAAATTACAAAATCGCGTTTAGAAAATAGCGATTGCCTAATAAATCAAGTTAACCCAACTCTAATTAAATCTAATTAAACCAAATTAAAATCCTCAAATCAATTTAAACTCAATTAAACTCAAATCGATTTAATTTAACAAAAAATTAAATACAATTAAAATCTCCAAATTGATTTAAACTCAATTAAACCTAAATCAATTTAACTTAACTTCAATTAAACCTTAATTGATTTAACCCAACTAAAATTAATCCAATTTGATATGGGTTTAAATCTATGTGAAAATTTAAATTAGGTTTAATTAGATTTAATTGGAGTTGAGTAAAATCAATTTAGGTATAATTTGGTTTAAATAGATTTGGAGATTTTGACTGGGTTTAATTAGATTTAATTGGAGTTTGGTTAAATTGATTTGAGTTTAATTGGACTTGGGTTAAATCGATTTGGGTTTAAATCTATTTGAATTTAATTGGGTTTAAATCTATTTGAATTTAATTGAATTTAAATCGATTTAAATTTAATTAGATTTAAATCAATTTGGAAATTTAAATTAGATTTAATTAGAGTTGGGTTAACTTGATTTATTGGACAATCGCTATTTTCTAAACGTGATTTCATAAATTTGATCGCAATTAAATTTTTAGGTGGAATTGGGCAGAGAAAAATAGTATGAGGGTAAATATGAAGCAATGTTATAGTTTAGGAAGGAAAATCAAGAGTTTGAGAGTCTGGGTGGATCGACGTAGAAGCAGCATTATAGAGGGGGTTTTAGGCAGTCGTCCTATTTTGTGTAATTCAATTTTTATTTTCCTGGTGAAACGAATAGGGTAAGAATTCAATAAATACATTTATTTTTTATAAACGGTGAGAATTCCGATATTTGGCTCATAATCTTCTTCCACACCTAGAGTTCGCTTTTAGTACATTTCAGTTTAAAAAATATTTTTCTGTGCAGAATAAGGATTAAACCTGAAATATAAAAAAAAAATCAACTATTTTATACTAATATTGAAGGTATATGGCCTTATACTCAGAAGTTCTCTAAGTGTTGGAGAGACTCTACAAGGGAAAGAGGCTTTTGACTAAGGCCTTAAGTCAAAGAGATGTTTGGCACGTGAGAGGCACACACGTGGAGGAAGCCTCGAGAAGATCTTTATCTTCTTCGCTTGGTTATTTTTTCCCAGTTCGTTCTGTTCATTCATTGTTGTAACAGAGTAGTGAGAGAGAGAACAAATTGTAGAGAGATAAGGAGCTCGGATTTGAGCTCAAGAATCTAGTGGATTCCGGAGAGAACTCCGGCGAGACGTAGGGCTCTTCAACGGAGCCTGAACTCGTATAAACCTCTTGTGTACTTTCTTGCTTACGAGTTACGAACGAGAGAACCAGAGAGAGATTGAGAGATCGAGTCCGAATCCAGGGTCAATCTTCACAAATTGGTATCAGAGCTTGAACGGCTAAGCTCCGATCCTCAAGATGACGGGCTCCAAGCATAAGGTCGCCTTGTTCGATGGATCTGGAGACTTCTCTCTGTGGAAGACGAGGATGTTTGCTTACCTTAGCATTCATGGTTTAAAGGATGTCTTGGTTGAGACCCCAGCTCCCGAAGGGCTATCAAAGGAGGAAGAAGACTCAGATCAAGATCTGAAAAAGAAGAAGATCGAAGAAGACGCAGCAAGATCCGATCGATGTGAGAAGGCTAAGATGATGATCTATTTGAATGTAGCGGACCCAGTTCTGAGGAAGATAAATCACAGTGCCACCGCAGCTGAAGCTTGGAACACATTGGAAAGGCTTTATATGATTAAAACTCTTCCAGCTCGAGTTTTTCTTCAACTCAAAGTTTATACATACAAGATGCAAGATAACAAGTCTATCGATCAAAACGTAGACGAATTCATGAAATTGATTGCAGACTTGGGGAACCTAAACATAGAGGTTCCAGATGAAGTACAAGCCGTGTTACTTCTAAGCTCATTACCCTCAAGATATGAGATGCTCAGAGAAACTCTCAAGTATAGTAGGGATGTGATCAAGTTCGAAGAGGTCGCAAGTGCTGCAAGGTCCAAAGAAATGGAATTCAGAGACAACCCTGCATCAAGTTCGAAGACAAATGGAGAAGGTCTATTCGTAAGAGGCAGGTCAGAGACTAAAGAAAATCACTCAGGAAAAGGAAGAAACAGATCAAAGTCCAAGACGCAAGATGGGAAAAAGATCTGTTGGATTTGCGGAAAGGAAGGTCACTTCAAGAAACAATGCTACAAGTGGCTAGAAAGAAACAAGAACAAGACACAGTCACAAGAGCGAGGTGAGTCTGCATTGGCAAGGGATGATGCAGAAGATTTGGTAGGTTTGATTGCATCAGAAGTTAATCTGAGTGAAGACAAGATTGATCAAGATGAATGGATAATGGATACAGGCTGCTCCTTTCATATGACACCAAGAAAGGAACTATTCATCGAGTACAGAGAGGTTGAGTCTGGGAAGGTAAGAATGGCAAACAGTTCATATTCTGAAGTGAAAGGAATTGGAAAGATAAGATTCAGAAACACAGATGGGACAACATTTGTTCTCCATGATGTGAGATACATGCCGAGTATATCAAGAAACCTCATATCTATGGGAACATTGGAAGCAAAAGGGTGTGAGTTCAAAGGAGGAAATGGAATCCTCAAGGTAGTTAAAGGATGCACAGTCTTCATGAAAGGAGAAAGAAGGGCATCTCTATACATACTACAAGGTGAAGCTAAACTTTCAGAAGCACTTACCACAGTTTCTGACAGTATGAGTAAGAAGTATGATGACACAATGATGTGGCATAGTCGGATGGGTCACATTGGTCAAAAGGGCCTTGAAGTTCTCAAGAAGAAAGGCTGCTTTGGAAATGACAAGGTAACAGAAGTGAAATTCTGTGAAGACTGCATAATCGGAAAGACTCATAAGGTGAGTTTTGGTCCAGCTCAACATGTAACGAAGGATAAGTTGGACTACGTTCATTCTGATCTATGGGGATCACCAAACGTCCCTTTAAGTTTGGGAAATTGTCAGTATTTTGTCTCTTTTACTGATGATTGGTCTAGAAAGGTGTGGCTGTACTTCTTAAAGACTAAGAATGAGGCATTTGACAAGTTTGTTGAGTGGAAAAAGATGGTAGAGATTCAGAGTGAAAGAAGAGTCAAGAAGCTTAGGACTGACAATGGGCTTGAGTTCTGCAATACGAGATTTGATGAATTCTGCAAGCAAGAAGGAGTGGTGAGACACAAGACGTGTACATACACACCACAACAGAATGGAGTTGCTGAGAGACTAAACAGGAGTATTATGAACAAAGTGAGAAGTATGTTGAGTGAGAGTGGACTGGACAAGAGTTTTTGGGCTGAAGCAGCATCAACCTCGGTCTACTTGATGAACAGGTCACCCTCTTCGGCTATAGACTTTGATATTCCAGAAGAAAGGTGGAGCTCAGTGATTCCAAATCTGTCAGGACTAAGAAGATTTGGTTGTATTGCATATGTTCATTCCAATGAGGGGAAGCTTGATCCGAGAGCAAAGAAAGGAGTCTTTACTGGGTATCCTGAAGGAGTTAAAGGCTTCAGAGTATGGCTTATTGAAGAAGGGAAGTGTACAATCAGTCGCAACGTAGTGTTCAAGGAAGACATGATGTACAAAGAGTTCATCAAGCGGCAAGAATCAGGTATATCTAATAACCCTTTATTGACTAATGAGTTTGTTAAAGTGGACATTGCAGGTAAAAATATACCATCTGAAGATATTGTTCAAGGTGGAGCCACCAGGTCTGATGAATCAGACAAAGGAGATCAAGAAGAGGAGTTAGCTGAGGAAGGGGAAAGTGAGAATTATCAGCTAGCTCGTGATCGTCCAAGAAGACAGACGACTATCCCATTGAGGCTACAGGATTATGTGGTGAATGAAGACGAGCTTGAAGAGATATCGGGGTATGCCTATCTGGTTACAGAGGATGGAGGTAAACCAGAACCATCTTCGTACCAAGAAGCTTTGAGAGATGCAGACAGTGAGAAATGGGTGGAAGCGTCAGATGAAGAGATGGATTCTCTGATGAAGAATGGAACCTGGATTCTTGTTGACAGAGACAAAGTTCAGAAGCCTATTGGTTGTAAATGGGTGTTTAAGAGAAAAGCTGGAATTATTGGAGTAGAGAAGCCCAGGTTTAAAGCTAGGTTGGTTGCAAAAGGGTATTCTCAAAAGGAAGGTGTAGATTACCAGGAAATTTTTTCTCCTGTAGTCAAACATATTTCAATCAGATTCTTACTCTCTGCTGTTGTGCATTTTGATATGGAGTTACAGCAGATGGATGTGAAAACAGCTTTTCTACACGGTTATTTGGATGAGGTGATTTACATGGAACAGCCAGAAGGATATATTGATAAAGAGCATCCAGAGAAAGTATGTTTGTTGAAAAGATCACTGTATGGTTTGAAGCAGTCACCTCGACAATGGAACAACAGGTTTAATGAGTTTATGCAGAGCAGTGGGTTTAAGAGAAGCGAGCATGATCCGTGTGTTTACTTCAAGGTTTTGCATGATGGTGAGTATGTGTATTTGCTCTTATACGTAGATGACATCCTCATTGCATCTAAAGATAAGAAGCATGTCCGTGAGTTGAAGGAATTGTTAAACTCAGAGTTTGACATGAAGGATTTAGGAGATGCTAAGAAGATTTTAGGAATGGAGATTTCTAGAGACAGAACTAAAGGTACTCTTTCTATCTCTCAAGAAGGATATCTTTTGAAGGTTCTGGGAACTTTTGGTATGGACCAAGCTAAACCTGTTAAGACACCTATGGGAGTACATTTCAAGTTGAGAACTGCCACAGATGAAGAAGTGAAGAAACAATCTCAAGTTATGAGAAATGTTCCTTATCAGAGTGTTGTTGGGAGTCTCATGTACTCAATGATCGGTACTAGACCAGACTTGGCGTTTTCTGTTGGACTTGTTTGCAGATTTATGAGCAAACCTTTGAAGGAACACTGGCAGGCAGTAAAGTGGGTACTTAGGTATATTGGTGGTTCTTTGAAGAGAAGGTTGTGCTACAGAAAGAGTGATGAGTTCACAGTAACAGGTTATTGCGATTCAGACTACGCTGCAGATTTGGATAAGAGTAGGTCTACGTCTGGAATTGTGTTTACAGTGGGAGGGAACACGATAAGCTGGAGGTCAAGTTTACAGAAAGTTGTTGCATTGTCTACAACTGAGGCAGAGTATATGGCGTTAACTGAGGCTGCAAAGGAGGCAGTTTGGCTTAAGGGACTTATGAATGAACTTGGTTTTCCTCAAGACACTGTTAGTATTTTCTGTGATTCTCAAAGTGCAATTGCTTTGGCAAAGAATGCTGTGTTTCATGGGAAGACTAAACATATGGCAACTAAGTTCAATTTCATTAGAGACTTGATTGCAGATAAGGTAATTCAGGTTTTGAAGATAGGTACTGCAGATAATCCAGCTGATGTGTTTACCAAGATTACACCAGTGAGCAAGCTTCATGAAGCTTTGGAGTTGCTCAGAGTTAAGGAAGATTGAATAGGAGATTGAAAGCTCCAAAGAAGCTGAGTGGGTTTACTCAGAAGATAAGAAGCCAAGTGGGTTTACTTGGAAGATAAGAAGATGAGCGGGCTTGCTCATGATCCGGAGTTGGAATCCCAGTTAAAGCTAGATTCAGAGTACTAAGGCCAAGGTGGAGATTTGAAGGTATATGGCCTTATACTCAGAAGTTCTCTAAGTGTTGGAGAGACTCTACAAGGGAAAGAGGCTTTTGACTAAGGCCTTAAGTCAAAGAGATGTTTGGCACGTGAGAGGCACACACGTGGAGGAAGCCTCGAGAAGATCTTTATCTTCTTCGATTGGTTATTTTTTCCCAGTTCGTTCTGTTCATTCATTGTTGTAACAGAGTAGTGAGAGAGAGAACAAATTGTAGAGAGATAAGGAGCTCGGATTTGAGCTCAAGAATCTAGTGGATTCCGGAGAGAACTCCGGCGAGACGTAGGGCTCTTCAACGGAGCCTGAACTCGTATAAACCTCTTGTGTACTTTCTTGCTTACGAGTTACGAACGAGAGAACCAGAGAGAGATTGAGAGATCGAGTCCGAATCCAGGGTCAATCTTCACAAATATTTTTATTATTATTAAAAAAACCAGAGTTCAAAAAAAAAAAAAATTAGACTAATAGAAAATTTGGACTTGAATCCTCTTAAAAAGAAAAACCTGAAAATATATAAAAGCGGAGGTGGAGCACATTCGTATTTTGTTAGTGGTCATGCAAGATTAAGGTGAAACTATTTTGTTTTTGTTTTTTGTTAAAGGATAATGATGTGAAAATAGTTTAATCTATTGTGCGGTTCAATCTATTTGTAATCCAGAAAATGTAATATTTTATGACATTGGGGTCGGTCGGTTCAACAAGAAGAATATAGGAGGGTTCGATTGATTGGGTTTTGGATATTTTAAGTTAAAAATTTAAATAGATATTTTGGCAAAGCAAACAAGGAAAATTAAGATGGTGAATTACACTATTTATTAAAAAAAAAAAAACTAATATATAAAATGTTAGATTACAAAGAACATGTAGAGAGTACCAAAGAGAAAAACATCTATAGAGTACACATCACGTGAGAGTGCGTAAGGCAAATAATTCACGTCGACCCCACCACCCTTAAGTATCATCGCCATATCTAATTAATTAGAGGATAAATATTATTTGGGTTTAAAAATTTTAAATAATTCGTAGTAAAGTAAGGTTTTTTAATGATGGCAGCATATTTTTTTTTTCTTTAATTGCACCGATCTTATCACTTACTATATAATATTCTTACTCTATTTTGTTATTTTATAATTTAAATTTTATTTTATAATAAATATCGTTTTGTATTTCTAGCATTAATTTTTAATTTTTTGTTTATTATTTCAATTTGTTATCCAATATTTTTTTTTGTATAATATACTAATGAATAATAAAATTTAATAGTTTTTTTTAATTTGTGTGAACAAATTTTAGATTATTTTTTATTATTATATTGTAATTTGTAAATTGTGGTTTTATATCGTTTATAGTTTCAACATCTTTATATTCATCATTTTTAACAAAAAAAAAAAAAAAATTTAGGCTAATACTTGTAATAAAACGGATGGAGTAATTTGTATAATAATTATATAGTTTCCAAATTAAACGTGTCATGTAGATTGGACGACACTTCGTTAGAGTCACATTTTTGTTAGAATTTTTTTAAACATCTTCATGAATAAACGATAAAGTATTTGGTTTTCTAGACTACGACCGAGAAAATAAATTTCATAAAGAACATGGAAAAATCATGTTATTATTTTATGTCTAAAAGCATGCTCTCATCTTTGCCAAAACTTTTAAAATATTTTCATTTTGTCTGTAGATGCGAATAACTAAATATGTAAAGACTTTTCATACTGAATGATATCGATCAGGTTTTAGTCGTGTCCTTAACGTCTTAAACAAAAAATTGTTCGGATTTAGGCCTATCGATTTGATTGTAATTTACCGAACAAATATCAGAACTCAGAAGAGTCAAATGTGATTCGAACTAACATATAGACTTTAGTTACAAATACTTATCTCCACATTTCTTTCGCATATTTGAATTTTCAATTTGGAAAAGAAAAACATCATTTTAGAATTATTCTATTTGAAGAATGTATTGCTAAATCCAACAAATAAATTTACAGGAGAAAAAAAAATAAGCAAAAAAAATAGTAAATTATAGAGTTAAAAATAGTAAATAATCGTTTCTCTCGGATTGCAATAAAGTTTTTTTCCTAACTACAAAATTTGAAATACAGAGAGAGTAATAAACTTTATAGTTGTCTACATGTAACATTATTACTTGTGGGCTTATTGAGAGGGCTAAAAGGGCAATTTGACATGTTTTGGTGACCTGCACAAAAAATGAAGGGCAATTAGCGGAATACAATCTTTAAATTTTTTATTTGTTTCATTTTTGGTAAGAAATTTTTTTATTTGTTTAAACAACCTTAATTCAGGTTTAAATTGTAAAAGCTTGTAAAATATTTGAAAGCTCTTAGAGACTTCTACATATACATATTTTCACAAGTCATTACTGCTATATATATGTTATAAATTCATAGTCATTAAAGTCATTAGTACTATAGATATGTTTTTCAAAATATTAATAAAATTCTGATAAAAAAAATTCCAAGTTTTTTGAAACTTTTAGTAGCCTTTTAAACATTTACTTTGTAGAAACAAATTCTATCTTCTTCATCTTAGTGGTCATTTTTAATATATTTACCCTAAAACGTAAAATCTAAACTTAAACCCAACATCCTAATTTTTAATTATCGTTTTCCTATTAGAAAAACAATGTACTTCTATTTTATTTTTGTCAACAAAATCTGTAGTTTTAATTTCATCAATTTTACAAACTTTAACCTACAAAATTTACACTTTATTTAGCATTTACAACTTACAAGGCATAAAATGGTCGGCCCCATGATAGTAAAGACAGAAAATAATATTCCTTTTGTTTTATTTTATTAATATTTTAAGTATTTTTATTTTATTTTATTAGATATTTTGCAAATTTTTTATACTAAAACTAAAATTTGATTGCTTAGTTAGATTTAAAATAAAATACTAAATGATATTTTTGTAAAAAAAAAATTAATATTTATGTTTTAGCCAACATATCTAATAAAATAAAATGGAGGGAATAATTATTTACGAACATTTAACTTTTTTCCTTTTTTCTTATGTTTTGTCTCTCACGCTATTTGTTGTTTTTATTTTCCTTACATTAGTAAAATCTACAAATTAGTCTTTCGTAACCTAAGAAACTCATTAAAAAGATTAAAACTTAAAAAATATTATTTAATCTAATAGGGAAAGACCCTAAAACTATAAATGAAATAATGCACACATAGCCTCATAGGTCGGTATATTTATTTAAATATGGAAGAAAGGCAAACTAGCTAATTAACGGAAAAAATATTGCAAACTAGTTTTTATTTATTTATTAACTCTAAACTTGTTTTTCTTGTTTGCATATTTTGCAATTCCTTATATTCTATTTTATTATATATTTGAACTAAAACCGCATATATTAAAAATTTTCTTTTGTAAAATTTAATATTTTATCTTAAATCTATTTAATTGGTTAAAATTTAAATTATAAATAAAAATTTACAAAATATTTAATATAATAGAGCAAACAAAATATATTAAAGATATATATTAAAATAGAACAGAGAGAATCATTTTTTTTAATGCAAGTGCATGTGTAACATGAGAGTGGGGACCATGTGTTGGAGTCTTGGAGTTGGAGAGCCATCAATACAAGGCTATGCACAATTTTATTTTAGAAAATTTTATCTAAAACAACCTATTTTTTTTATATAGCTAAAATAATTTCTTTTAAATTTTATTGCTAAAATAGCCTATTTATATATTTGCTCATAATGCTAAAAATATATTTTCTAACTTATAAATATCTAAGAAGAATAATTTATTAACAAATTAATATTTTATTTTATTAACTAATTTTTAATTTATATTTATATTTAGAACTGTATTTTTAATATATATTTTTCAACTTAAAACATTTAATTAGGATCAAATAATAATTTATTCTGTCAAATATCTGTAAATTTAGTCAGAATCTAATATCAAATTATTAAAACAAATTATCAAATTATTTAGGTTTTTCTTAAACAAGTTAAAAACTAAAAGAATTCAAACCCAATTTGGAAATTTCGTTGAATTGTATTACACGGTGATTTTTATATAAATGAGGAAACAAAAGAACAAAAATAGTGGTGTAGTGAGACCTTTTAACCAAAAAATAATTAAAAAAAAATAAAAAAAAAAATAAAAAAATTGTGGTGTAATTCTGTAATCTTTCTTGAGAATTGAGAGGCTATTCTGGTGCGCATTGCTTTCACGTCTTCTCGTCTTCAGTTAGCGCCACATTGAGGAACTATCCTCTGCTTTGACCATACGTTGTTTCCATAGAGATCCCATATTCTCATTTGACAATCCAATTTGTTTTTGTGTTCACATTTTCAGTTTTTTCTCTTCGATAAGTCAAAATTTGAAAATCCAGTTGTCATCTATTTGGGTTTAGAGTTAAGTTATACTAGATTTTTAACCCGTGCTGCGCCCGGGTCCTATGTTTTATAAATTTGTAATTTTTGAATTACTTAAATTATTAGTTTTTTTTTTGTATTTTGTATATGGTATATGTTAATTATTAATTTTATTATTGTTTCTGATATTTTATTTTGCAGTTTTAAAACTCTACGCTTATTTGATATATTTTGAATGTTACATGTTTTATGTTAGTATAGGTATTATATATATACATATTAGTATTATATATTTATTTGATGTATGTAAGTAGTTATTTTAGATATGTAAAGAAGTTCAAGTGTTTTAAAAATCATAAATCTATACTATTAATTGTGGACATTAAAAATTTAGTAAGACTAAAATAAATTTTAGTAACAATACATACTGTAATTATTTCAAAAGGAAACAATAAAATAAGTTCTAAAAAAAACAAAAACAAAATTGAGTCAGCAGAGTAATAAAAATTGATTATAAATATCCAAGACTACTGTATATCAACACAAAATATTCGTATACGACAATATTCAAAAAAAAAAAGAAAAATTACACTTTCTCATAACATTTAAAGTCCATAACATTTAACAATTTTTTAAAATTGAGTCAGCACGGCCCAAAAACGGACTTGATTTTAAAGCCCATAATATTTAACAATTTGTTTCAGAGATTTTGTTCCCTCAAACTCATTCTTATCTATCCCGACAATTTTTTTTCGTAAGACAGGAAACTTTATTTTCTCGTTTTTGTTTTCTCTCCAAATCTGGCGATTTTAATCCAGACATCTTCCATTTTGTTCATCGATATCGCGTTAATCATCAATCCTCTAGCTGAATCTTCCAATCTTCCAATCTACACAGTTTTAGAGATCTGATCCTGATTCCTTCAGACAGAAAACGATGCTCTTGCCGACAATATTAGGGTTCATCAAAGGAAAGTTCTGATCTCGTTTTTTTCCTCAAACGATAACCAAATCTCGTATATTTCTTCATTACTGAGCAATACTTAGGCGGAAATCATCTCCCTCAAGATGAATCTACCAATCTACATTTTTCTATAAGCTAAGTGTCTCTGAGAATTATTTGCGTAGATCTACAATTTTCCTTTGAATCTTCAATATCTTTCTTCGTTTCCGTAGAGCTAATGGTTCTAATCTTTTTTTATATTCTTCAGTTAGGTGATTTATAAGCATTCGGAGGAAGAATATTGATGACCACCATACTTAGGTGTTTAAGCTAAGTTTCATACTTTAAACTTCTCATTAGCTCATACTTATTGTATCAAATCGATTTGTCATATTTCCGCCATTTGATATAAACTCGTGTAGATATAGAATCAACTATTTTCCTTGTTCTCCTTCTTTTGCATGTTATCCATTCCGAATCTATTTTTATAAATCGGTGAAGAATATAAGATAAAGGGGATTTTAGAAATATATGTTTTGTAGATTTCTGATTTATTCATAGTTTTTCATCATACTTAGCAATTGTATGATGAGCCTTTAGTTATATCTTTATAGTTGGTCTAAAGATACAAATTTTTTCATGTTTACAGCAGAATCATTAATCTCGTACTTTGCATAAGGGATAGAGAGAAGTGATTATAGAGCTAAAGGAAAAGAACATCAAGGTTGCAACCTATTTCCGTCGAGGTAACCATATAAACCTTGTATATGGTTTTGATTTTTACAATTCTTTGATTTGTCTGTTTAAGTGTAGTTTTTAATAACTAAAAACTGAAAACACTAAAAATTTAGAAAGACCATATCAAATTCAGTAACAATTAATACTGAGATTATCCAAAAACAAAACAATAACATAATTTTAAACTTAAAAAAAAAAAAGAAAAGGAAAAAAATAGAATTGTTTAACTACATGTAACTTTCAATAGGATACTCATCCGAATCAGACAATGATAGTCGATAGAGCACCAATATTGAATCCATTGACATCACCCATTAATACTTCATGTTCACTTATATGAACATTATTCTTATAACCATCTAGACAATTAAGTCCATTAGAATGCATCTCTTGCTTTAGCCTTGTATAACCAACAGTTTTTAGTTCATTGATAGACATAGGTTTATCTACAAAAAAAAAAAAAAATATTATACCGGAAAACAGAAATACAAATGAAGACTTGTATGTAAAAAATAAAAAAAAATAAAAGAATACCATTGTTATAGTTGTTATCTGCACTACTGTAGTACACATCTGTGCACAAAAGTTCCCAACTTGCATCCCAAACATTAAGAACATCTACTTCACCATTACTATTCTTACAACATGTAACCAATAATTTGCACAAATTTGCCGCATAAGTCCAAGTAGAAGCCTCGTAAATAGCATCTATACACTCTTGAGTTGGTGTAAACATATAAAACTTTATGATAAAAATTAAAATAAGTTAGTTTTTTATATCTTACTTAGCATCTCGGATTTCAAAGTCAAGCTTCTTTGTTGGCTGATCTCGAACATTAAGTGATTCAAACTTAGCAACACTAACAACTTGACCTAAGATGTCTGGAAATCAGTTTAATAAGTTAGTTTAATTTCACTGATTATATGCGTTCAAAAATCAATGTCTGAAAAAGTTTACCAATCAAAACATTGTCGTCTAATGTTTTGTCCTTCACTTTTTCAAAATCAGCTAACTCAAGAAAGTTACTTTCAGACATTGAATCAGAATCAAAAATTTTTGTGCCCTTGGTAAAACTTATCTTGTAGTTAATCTTTGAGAGCTTGTACTTTCCAGAGCACGAAGCCACAGTGAAGCTTTCAATGATAACCCATTTGCCGACTTTAAGCTCTTCTTGGAAAGTTTTCCAATAAACTTTCCTAATGGTTGCTTGCATTTTCGTTCCCTATTAAATCATTAGGATGACAATTTAGTAAAGTTAAAAGGTGTTTAAAGTATCAAACATATTTTCCGAAAATATTTAAGACTTACAGATTCATCGCATATGATCATGTCTGTTGTTTCTCCAAATCCAGGTGTGTATTGTGTCCAGATGTGGAGAACTTTGACACGAATTCGCCAACCAGCCTTGAAAGGTTTCACTTGATTGAGGTATGATTCACCAAGTCTTGGACCCATGGTTTAATGGTTTTTTTTTAGCGTTCTGTTTTTTGGTTGCTCTTGAATGAATAGATGAGCGATGATGAGCCGATAGTATTTATAGTGTTTTTGGATTATTAGAAGTCTGTTTAGGTTAAATGAATAAATGGTACGAATGAATATTCCATTGTTATATTTTAGAAGATCTCTTTAATGGCTAGATATGAAATGATAGGATTGAATATTTTATTTGTAAAATTTTAGAGATTTTCGGAGATTTTCGGAGATGTGAATGAATATATTTTCGGAGATTTGCTAAATTTATTAAATTTATTGTCGAGATTTTAGGATTAGGAAAGTGTAATATATGATTCGAATATTTGCTAGATGATTCTTTGTTACGATTTAATTTTTAAAAAGATTTGGAATAATGCCAATTTTTAGATCGATTTAAATTCAGTATTGTACTGTTGGATATTCTAATAATTTTGATGGGCCGGATTATGAATCTATATGTAGTAAACTTATATGGGCCTAATTCGTTTGTTTTGATTTTTTTTACACAGGTATCTCGAGTCGGGTCGAAATGTATTTCAACGGGTTGAAATTGCACCGACTCAGGGATCCGCGTCCCTCTAAATGGGTCGGGTTATATCCTTCGGCTCGGATCGGCTCGGATCCGCGTGAAAAATCTCTTTAATGTCCTTTTTTTTTTTTTTCTTAACTAAAACAGAGTGGCAATTTTCGTAATTATATGAAAATGGCTTATATGGCTTGGAAATTTTTCTGCCCCTCCCTCTCAATTAATAGTATAGATATTAGACTTTTTTTTTTTTTTTTTTCTAGTAAATTAACCTGCTCTATCATTTTGATCGACTAAATCAAAATGATGACATGTTTTAATTCTATTAGAAAATATGATTAATAGACTACTTCAAGGTTATACAATGTGAAAAATATCCTATATAAGAGATATAAATCAATCCATTTATTAATAACTGGTTTTGAGTTAAACTTACATCCTAAACTTTATATTAGTTAATTTACGATTAGAGCTTTAGCCAACAGTATCTAAAAACATTCGCAATAATTATAATTTCACTTATTTTGTTTACATTTCTACACTGTAAACTCGTTTTTTTTTCCTTTTTCTTTCTTGTTCTTTTGCTTGAATTTTACATACTCTTGCATGCAGGGGCGGAGGTAGGTAGATTAAAAATTTTTAATCATGCTCCTATTTATGTATTCCCTCCGTTTCAAAATATAAGTCGTTTTGGCTTAAAGCACGCATATTAAGAAATTATTTTTTTCTTTTAAAAAGTATTAATTAATATATAGAAAAAAATAATTTAACCAATTAAAAGAAAAACTGTAAATCATTATTGGTCACACAATATTCAATAAAGTAAAAAGCTAACTAGAAATATGAGAACGTCTTATATTTTAAAACAGAACAAAAGTTCTAAAACGACTTATATTATAAAACGGAAGGAGTATTATTTTATGTTCTATTATATAATAACTTTTGAGTTTTGTCCCGGATAAAAATGATTTCTAGATCCGCCCGTGCTTGCATGTCGTGGTTCGAAAGATATATGGTGGAGAAGAAATTTTTCTTTTGAAAAAGGGTCAAAAATGGTAAAAGAAATACATATTTTCATAATGAAATTTCAGCCGACAGTGTGAAGCTCTCTGTGGCAACAGTAAAATTACATGTGTAGGAACATGGCACGTGTCCGTATTGGTACCCTTTTCATCATTCCATATCAGCCGTCGATTCATTTCCTACCAATCCAAGTCACCGTCGCACCTGTCGTTAGATCAATTAAATGGGTTTAACTAAATAATTATGCCGATCATGCAACATTGCCAAAACCCCAAAAAAGGCTTTATTTTCTTATTTTATCATGAATTCTAGATTTGTACTACGCTTCATTGCCTAGCACTAATTATGGAACGATCAGGTTTAAAATGAAAAAAAAATATGTAAAATTAGAGATATGTGTAGAGTAGTTTTGTCTGTGTGTAGAAAATTCTCTAAAATAAAGATAAAGAGTTATAATCTTACACCATTTCCAACTGCACTCTATATTTACTACTAAACTCCAATTTACAATGAAATCTCACCAATTATATTTATTTTCTTAACTCCAAAAGGGAGATTTCCATTTTTTTACTCCACTACTTTTAATATACACTAGGTGATACCCGCGTGGACACGCGGATACATTTTATTATATATTTTTAAATTATAATTAATATAATAATTTAAATAACATGTATATTATTTTGATTATAAGTTTTATAATTTTTTTATTGTATTTTAATATGTTGTTTAAAAAAATTCAAATAAATTAAGTTTAAAAAAAATTGGAAATTTTTTAGAAAAAATATCCTAACATGTTTGTCCTGAAAATAGAAATGAACTGTAGTATTTTTTTAAATGATCTCTTCGTTATAGTATTTTTTTTTATTATAGATATGCTACATGTCTGATTTTTTTTCTTTTTTTAGAAAAAATATCCTAACATGTTTGTCCTGAAAATAGAAATGAACTGTAGTATTTTTTTAAATGATCTCTTCGTTATAGTATTTTTTTTTATTATAGATATGATACATGTCTGATTTTTTTTCTTTAGAAGATAAAGTCCTTGTGAATTAATCGATTTATCCTCTAACTTCATTATAAAAATATAACAATTCACAAAGGGCTTAAAACATGATATAATGAAAATCTAGATTTTTGTTATTTTATTGTAAAAATATCATAATTCACAATGCCTTTAGAAAATGACACCAACTATGAAAAATAATAAAAAAAATTTCAAAACTCTAATAACCCAGTCTATGCATGCTTTCTCATTCCCATGTCAATCTTGTCAGAAAAAAATATTATAATTATCGTTAATAGATGAAAACCGATAGTAGATTAGAGTATTTAGAAAAATGTATATATGTTTTTATTAACCGATAATTATAAAGCACATAAATTTAAAATGGTAGAATATATATTATTTAAAAAAAAATTCTTTTTACTTCAACTCTTGAAATACTTAACAAATTAAATTTTGAAAATTTTAAAATAATAAATAAATGATTAACTGTGTCATGGAAAAGAGTGATGATGTATTAACTCTTATAAAATATAAATTATTAAAATAATAAAAAAAAATTATGATGATGTGTCATGGAGAGGGATGCTGAGGTGTCAACCTCTTGTGAGACTAACTCAGCCTTTATATAATAGATTAAGAATGGAGGTTTCTATTTTTCAACTCTAAAATTGAATAAGATTGAAAAAAAAACAATTCAACTCAAAAATATAGTTACTCAATTTTGGAGTAAAAAATGAAGAAATGAGTTGGAAATGTCCAAAGAATTATATATTTACAATTCGGTAAACCAGCTTTTGAATCTGTTATACATGTTTTTGGGTAGAACCATGTTAAAGAAAAGGAGTTAAACAATGATTATACACATTTACTCGGATCTTCATCATCAGTTTGATGCAGAATATTAGTGATCAGTTTTGAGTCTTCTCATACTACACGATCATTATTTTTAAGAAATATTCGACCAAATGTTTTAAAGTAGTTTATCTAGATATTCATTATTTTTTAGGTAGTTAATTAGTTGTCCATAAAGTAAGATGACAAAATATGTTTTAGAAAGGAATACTTATTAGAATTAATGTTTAAATGTATACTATATTAAAAGTTTTATCTTTTATTCTTTAACCCAAAAAAAAAGTTTTCTCTTTTAATTTGTTTTCATGGTACTGTTGTCAATGGGAAACTCAAGTGGATGTCCGTACGCGTCACATGATTCTGATCATCAGTGGTTAGGTTTATAGTCGCTTTGTGAATTGTGGATGCAACTAACATAATATGACTGTTAAAAAATCTTAAAACTATTTAAAATAAAATCTAACCGATCGAAAATGGAACCGTACAACTTTATACATGAAATATTTATTTTGACTGTGGCTAACATGTTTGACGTTTTTAATCTCTGGCGAGTTTTTACTACGGCGCTCGAGAAGATCAGAAAAAATGATAATTATTGATTAGCATCATTAAGAAATTATTTCCCAAGAATTATATGATCATGTAGTATAACACGTCATTTAGATGGCCAATATGGATGGTCCACGTACGCAATTCAGACAAAATTGTTCGAGTTGTAACTCTTTGTAGCGTATGCTTAGAAAGCGACCAAAACAATCGTTTTCAAAGCCAAAACAATTTCCAATTTTTGTGAAAGCCTTACGAAAAAAGAAAACATGATGACATAAATTAACAAATATGACATAAATAACCAAACATTTTAGCGATTATATTCTACGTATTTCAAAATCAATTTTTTGGTTTTCCAAAAAAATATTTTCTTAAAACTTTTATTTAGTCATTAGATTTTCTTTTTAACTAATTTTTCGACAAATATAAATGACAAAAAATACAATATATATATATATAGTATAATATATGATGCCGTCAAAAAAAAAAAAATATATAGTATAATATATGATAAAGGATTATTATTGTCTAATTAAATATAACGACTCTAATTAGAATATGGATTATATGTGGTCATCAACTTAAGTATAGTTTTCCGGTAATTTTCACAATGTTTCAAAATAATACTGCATCAATATCCCTACACGATATTAGAATAAAATAAAAACTGATTTTTTTTAGTAGACACGAATTTAATTTAAATTATAATAGTTAATATGACCCCTAATTGAAACTAAAAACATATAGAAATTTTTTGGTAATTCAGTGACTTAATATTCTTGCGTAGTTGCGTGTATGGTTTTTGAATCACATATTTGAGATGTATACATTTGTTTCTCATTTTTACAGTGATTAATGAACTATTTTTTTGTTAGGAAGCATGAGGGAAAAAACAAAACTTTATCTTGCTTAAGGTGATTTCATGTAGTCTTTGTGATAATTATGAGACACGTATTTTCCAGGAAATGCTTTGCTTTTTAAAGTAGGAAAAAAAAAAAAAAAAAAAAGAAGAGAAGAACAAATGTATGGACCATATGGTGGCCCATTTCTATCTTTCTACATTAGAAATTCCAAAAAGATAACATATTAAGTCATCTCGTTCTCTCTTTTTCCCCATATCTAAAAAATGTAGGTTTCCTAGAAAATCCTTTACCAAACAAATAAAATAAAAATTAGGTTTCCATTATATGTCATGTTTGGTGCATTCCAAACGCATCAACGCTTGTTTTCATATTCTTTCAGTTTCAAAATATAAGACATTTTATCTTAAAGTACACATATTAATAAATTATTTTTACTTTTTAAAAATACTATTTAATATATAAGCAAAAATAATTCAACTAATTATTAAAAGAATTGTAAATTATTATTAGTCACACAATATTCAATAAAATAAAAAAATACATAGAAATTTGAGAACACTTTATATTTTGAACATAACAAAACTTATAAAACGTCTTATATAATAAAACGGAGGCTGCATTTTTTTTTGGACTGAAAAAAGCTTATTGTATGACCAATGGTGGTGATATGTAGGCCATGTTCTTTTTAGCATCGCTGCGATTAAGTTGAGCTACTGGAATTGCTCTTCCTTTTTTATAGTTTTTCTCATCACAATCGCCGGTGTTGAGATAGCGACTGAAAAATTTAAAGAAAAATTTGATCGCCGGTGTCGCTAGGATTGTCAGCGACCTCCATTCCCTCGTAATTTGTTGTCGCTGGATCTTCAGATTAGATAAAGACCTACATTTAACACATATGTATCTCTTTTTTCTTCATGTTTGGTGTCGCTGAAATCAAAAGCAGTTACTCCTAAAAGAACACGGCTAAAATGATTAAATATGGCATGTTTAGAAAAAAAAAGATTTAGTTTACCCATAATACAGCCGTGTTCTTTTAGGAGTAGCTGCTTTTGATTTCAGCGACACCAAACGTGAAGAAAAAAGAGATAAATATGTGTTAAATGTGGGTCTTTATCTAATCTGAAGATCCAGCGACAACAAATTACGAGGGAATGGAGGTCGCTGACAATCCTAGCGACACCGGCGATCAAATTTTTCTTTAAATTTTTCAGTCGCTATCTCAACACCGACGATTGTGATGAGAAAAACTATGAAAAAGAAAGAGCAATTCCAGTCGCTCAACTTAATCGCAGCGATGCTAAAAAGAACATGGCCTTTGTTATTTTTTTAAAATACCACTTTTTAGCCATGACTACTCATAGCATAAGTGGTATTTGAAAAAGAAAAACAAATCTTAATCGTATTCTTGAAAGATGGTATGTAAAAAATTGCATTTCATTAAAATTGTTTTATATAATAAATGATATCCTAAACGTTAGTAATGACCATGAAAATGAGTAATTCAATATCTTATCATCAACTTTTGACTTATTCAATTAACTTTAAGTTTCATTACAAAGAGAGGAAAGACAGCATACTAGTTAAATTAAAATGGACGGTTGTTATTTTTATCTTGTGCCAAATTTCTATCCAATTTCGTTTACAAGGTCCACAACTTGAAAATGAGTTGAAAAGTATAGGCGTTGCTAACAGATAAATGATGGAAATGGAATCTAAGCTCAAAAGTTTAAAGACATACAAATCATTTTTTTGATTCCAACCCAATCATAAATCCAGAGTGTTATGGTCTCCAAAAAAACCCTAACAAGACATATAAAATTCTCTACATCTCATCACCAAAACCTAAGAAAGTTACTGTTGGATGTATAGTAGCACGAGGTATGATTAGAGAAATATGAAGGGAATGTAGACTTTCGTAAAAGTAGATAGATCGAGGATGATTTGACGAGATTGTGAGGTGATGTCGGATACTTTCCCGTGGAGTTGAGGCGCGAAGTGCGGGGTTGAATCTTCCACCGAAGTCATCACTCGCGGTTGAATCTTCTACTGAGCCCTTTTTTTTTTCCTTAGTGTGTAGTTAATGCTCTGTAATTAAGGCTCAACCTTTTTTTGGTGGCGGGAGTTATGTATTTATAGCTTTCATTTATCCAGCTAATCCCTCGCTTAACACTCCTCCCCGGGCCCGCATCGAACAGTAAACGCGGGGTAGTTAAGTTCACTGTTCCGAGCCGTACCTATCGCAGGTAGGCGAACAGTGAAACGCATAGTAGTTGGGAAGCATGGAGCACCGTATGAATCGTGGGCAGGCGAACAATGAAATGCGGGGCAGGTTGGACACGTGGGAGGTTGCGCAGCGAAGTGAGTTATGCCGAGGCGATCCATTGTGTATCGGTTCGTGTTCGGACCCTGTCGCTGTCTCCGTTAGTGGGCATGAGGTAGATTGGGCCGAGTGGCATTTTGGTGCTCCACCCGTATCCAACATTTACCCTAAAAAATATTAAATGATCAAAATCCACTAGAACCAATGAATCTCATTACGAATATGCATGAGTAATATTAAAGTTATTGAAAATTATATTTGTGGTTTTTCTAATTTAAGCAATAATTAAAACTAGCAAAATAACGCAATAAACGACTTGTTAACAATAGAATAAAGGCATGGACATAGAGAAATTTGCAGGAATTAATGATCGTAAATCATATACATGGATTACATTAAACACCGTCTTGAAAAAAATTGATGACATTATATAAAATACTTAAAGTAAAGATAAGAACATTGATTACATTATATAAAAGACTTAAAGTAAAGATAAGAACATTGATTAAAACAGGTAACAAATTCTAGTACATTGATGATTTAGACGGTTAGTTTTTATCACAAGCATGGAAATAACATTTTAGGAATTGGCTTTTTCATTTGTTGGAAAATAATAAAAGATTTTGACTATTTCATTTTTTAGTAACTTTTTTTTTTTTTGGTTTATTTTACTTGGGCCAATATCTCAGTAGGCCAACTTTTTATTAAGGCCCATTAGCTCTTGAAAAATAAACACTACAATTGTACTCAGAGAAAAGCTATGTTGTATGTTTTGCATATCTTTATTACGAGCCAACCCATTATGTCTTGCTATCCTAATCATGATCCCTATCCTTAATATAACATAATTAATGGACCATGAAACAATTTTACTACAAACAAAGATTTTTTCTTAAAGCCCTTTGCTTTCTAAAAAATGCACTTGAGCTGCAGAAAAAAAGAAAAAAGAAAAAAACAGGACCGTACGCTAATAAATAAATATATATAAACTGATTAAGGAAACATCATTCTAGACCTGACTAAGACAACATTATTCAATTATTGTCTACTGTATAATATAATATTAACTAGATTCAAACCCGCGGTACACCGCGGGTCAATTATTTTAATAAAATTTATAATTTTTTTTGTTTATTTAATATTTATAAACGAAAAATTCCATAAAAAACCTATAAAGTAGCACACATGGCGTGTCAATTGTTTAAATAAAAATTTGTAGCTTTTTTTTGTTTATTTAATATTTATAAACGGAAAAATCCCATAAAAATTTGTAAAGTAGCACACACTTCTACACTAAACCATCGAGGTATTACACTGCCACATTAAACCGCCAAATTGACACTTTTTCCAGTTTAGACTTTCAAAGTGGTGTTTTGTTTCACACGATATTTCTAATCCCGGAAACAATTAACACAAACAATTTTTTAATTGGAAAACGAAACAAAAAGTCATTTTGAAGGTTTAAACTGGAAAAAGTTTTACTTTGACGGTTTAAAATGGAAATGTAATACCTTGAAAGTATAATTAAGAAATGTGTGCCACTTTGGAGATTTTTTATTAACTTGTTTCGTTTATAAAATATAAAAATTGACCCGTATATACGGATTATTAACTTATTTTTTTGTATACATGGATATCACGTTCAAAAAATAAACAAAAAAAATATTTATAAACAGTAAATAAACAAAAAAAATTATAAGCTAAAATTATATGGAAAAATACAAATTTTTAAACCATTATACACATGAGGTTCACTCTTCCAACCTATATAATATGACTTTGAACCATTGCCAATAAAATTTAGTCAATGTGAGATGTTTAAATTATTTGAACTAAAGAACTGGATTATACCGAATAAAATTTTTTAAATTTGGACGTCTGATTAGTCAAGTTTTTTGTTTATTCGTATTTAAAATCATTTTTATCTTTTTTATTATATGACTCTAAACCATAATCCAAAAATTTTAGTCAATATGGGACGTTGAATTTTTTTTCTTCTTTAATTGAGTAATATATATCCGTTTTCAAAATTTTGAATCATAATATATGTAGAAAAATTTAAAATTTTATTAATTCTATGTATTATATAATAATTCAAAATAATTTAAAAATAAGATCTGAAAAAGTGTTAGGAGAAGCATAATTTATTATATTAGTATTGTAATATTATATATGGAAATAAATGATGAAGAGGAGAAAGAAAAAAAATGTAAATGTATGTTTGGATACAAAGGTAGAATTATTATTTTTTAGTTTAATTTTATAGTGTTTGGAAATACCCCTTAAGATTGAGTCTTTTTGAATAGTTTAAGTAGATGTCCGTTTTAAAAAAAGTTAATCACAATATATACAGAAAAAATATTAAATTTTAATAACTATATATATTATATAATAATTTAAAATAATTTAAAAATAAGATCTAACAAAAGTGATAGGAGAATTATAATTCATACTATTAATATTGTAATATTAAATAAGGAAATAAATGATGAAGAAGAAAAAAAAAAAGATGGAAAGTTGTGTTTGGATACAATTATTTCTTTTTTAATTTAACTTCTATAGTGTTTGGAAACACCCACTAAGATGAGGTCTTTTTAATAGTTTAGTAGATTAACTGCATTCCCCATAATTGAGATTTGGATTCCTTGTTTGTTATATGAAAATAATATTACAGATTGACACAACGTAAATCATTGATAGTTAAAATTTTCTCTGACAGATCAAACTGTAGAATTTGAAATTCAATAACAATGTAAGAATAATATTTTTTCACCAGTTATTAAAAATTATTTTAGCATATTAAAAAATTGATTATTGGAAAAAAAGGGAAAAAAACTCGAAGGATTACAACGACAAACTAACGCCGTCGGGTTCCGGTTTACAGTTCAGATCCAAACCCAAACCCTGTAACCCGACCCGATTTACACCGTCTTGAACGCCGTTACTATCCAATGAGTTTCTCAACCCAATACTCTGACTCCGTTTCCTTTTCTTAGACGGTAACTCTCGTTCAGCAACACCGCCGTTAACTTTCACAACCGTACGTGTCGCCACGTGTACTCTCCTTAATATCTTGAAAAACTCATCCACCTCTTCCTCCGTTACCGTCCGGACAACTTCCGTCGACGATTCCTCTCTGTTTCCGTTATCTTCTTCACGGCGTTCTTCCTTCTTCTCCGAACTCATATTAGCCACAAGAAACGTCGTTTATAGCTTTAGACAAGAAAATTTTCGTTTGCTGATTTTTATTTTGGTTGATTATATTAATGAAACTCTCTTATAGCCCGTCGGTGTAGATTTTGGACGGTCGATATTGTCAACCTTAAAATAAAATGGACGGTGGAGATTGATCATGAGTGATGAGTCTGATGACCTCATCAAATCATAAGCTTCATGACGTCACACTTTAGTTGGAATAAAGGAAGTCATGTGGAAATAACTGGTATCGACATATTTTTTTATATAAAGATTTTATAATTTTAATTATTTAAGGACGACCAAAGAACTTTGGCCTAGAAAAAAAAATTGGAAGACCAAGACCTTTTGAGAGACAACATAAAAAGTAAGACAAAGAAATTGGAAATTGTGTGATCAAGGCTAACGTGGGAAATATATTCTTAACTTTTTAATTTTCCACTATTATTTTTAAAAGAAATTTACAAAAAAAAAACATTTAATCTTTAGGCATTTTGCTGTACAACCTTCCAGATAAAGCACTTCTCTGTTGAAATGTCTCCACTACCCCTATGCACATGAGGTCAATGTATTTGGCAATTACAAAATACATTTTCTCATCTCAATTCACATCAACTATTCATTAGGATTTCTTCGAATTTATAGAATTAACTGATAATTTTTTACCGATTCGTTCTTTATTTCTCTATTCCCTTCAATTACTATCTCCACTATAATTTGTAGTTATACATTCCACCTCTTTATCATACATTTTTCGTGAACATTCAAATAATATAAATTAGTCTACGTATATTTTTAATATTCCGTATACATTATTTGGTTCATAAACACTCTACGTCTGTAATATTAAATAGATCATTTCCAGACAACCTAAACCAATATAATTTCTGAGAGAATTTTATGTTATATGTTTTGCTAACGTGATGTTTTTTTCTTATGTATATTGATCTTTCATGTTAATGATATATATTTTTCTCGTTTTATAATTTTCTTTACTATATAATAATAAATTTTGTTTCAGTAAATTATGGTTCTGATCTTCAGTTAATAGCTTTTTTTGTATGAAATAAATATTATCAAATGCTATGCTTGGATTCGTTAATCTATAACGGTGTAGGATATAAAAATATTATTTTTCATATTTGATAATTGAATAAATACTAAAAATTAAGATTTTTGACGGTCTTACCATATGTGGAAGACAAATATGGTAAAATCCTATGTTTGGGTTCGCCGATCTCTATCAAAATAAGATTTATTTTTCGTGGACATGTATATAATAGAAATTAGTCCATTTACATCTTTTAACACTCCTTATACCGTAGGTACGGTCCAGCTCCGGTTAAACTTTATCTTCTAGATCATCTACACTCGCCTAGCTGACGTCATTCATTTTGACTTTGGAAGCGAGACAATTTTCCTCCCAAACACGTAAGGGTAAAATAGTCCGAATCTGTTGTTTTCCGATCAAGAATTATACCCACAAATTAATAATGCCTTTTTCCGAACATTAATTTATCAAAATACCTGTTTTGATAAAACTCTCTATTTTAAAAATAACATGTTAATTGCAATGACTTCTTGAAGAATATAAGCACTAATTAAATTAATATTGGTGTTTTGATTATAGGATAATCTCACAAATGCAGTGTTACCTTTTATTTATACTCTACCATTTTTTCATTATTTGGATCATAAGACTGACCCATTAGTCCAACTTTTCATATAAAATGAATAATTCTATTTAAAGTGAAAAAGTGAGGTTCGAAACTGGATTTGGTGGAATGCTAACAGAAATGGTGCAATTACTGGCCCACTTGTTCCTTTCCATATACAACTATTTCTTATGACCATGTTCATATATCAAAATAATATTCAGAGATTATTTTCGCAATTTTTTTCTTTTTTGGTCAACACATTCATATTAGTTAAAGATTCATGATCGGGTTTACATCACAATAACACTAAACCAACATACAACTTCTAATCATCAAATCATCATCTTTCACTCAACCAAGAATTTATTTTCATTCACTTTCATCATTTAAATTTCATAGTAAGTCCAATATCATCACCCACTTTCAATTTTAACCACTAATAAAACCATCCACAATGGGTTTAGAATCAAATTAAACACACGAAGACTTTACAAACTAAATTAGTCAACAAAGACTAAAGAAAGACCTCACAAAAAAAGTCAACAATAATCATCCTTGGGACTTGGGAGTATCTGAAAAATGGGTCTAACAGGCCTTTAGTAAACCTAACATTCGAATTGGGCTCTTTAATGGACCATGTATATAGATATCAATCTGTTAACAACTTTGAATAATCAAATTATTGTAGCAAACTCGAATATGACAATTGGAGAAGAAAAAAAAAAAGAGGGGTCCACGTAGGCGGCTAAGCTGTTCTCAACTTTACGTCTACCCACTTGACTTCTGTCACAACACTTTGTTTGTTTTTCAACTCTCGATTATTCTGACGTGTCCACTTATTTGTATTTTTCTTTTTTTTTTAGTTTTCCACATTTAAATGATAATAATTGCTTTATGGTCGTTGATGGCTAATTTATTTAGTTAAGAATGTAATAGTACACATGGTGGAATGTCTACATTTAAACACCACGTGACATTGATAATACGACACCTGTGTGAATGTAATTATTCTTTAATTCTCCCTCAAACGAAATATGTTATTTATATAACTTTTATTAAAATAGTATTTATATATTTTGCTTAGGAACTGATTAGTTACCAACTGTAAAGACTTTAGATAGTTATAAAGTTTTAACAGTTATTTTTTAATCAATCACACTTTAAAATCTTTATATTTTTTAAGATTTTAAAAGTCTAACTGTCTCTTCTTCATTATTATTAGTGTAAATTTTATAAATCTTATAAATGAGGATTATAAGGCTATAGAAAAATGTGAAATTATGCACAAATATTTTAAATATTTTTTTTTTATTTTTTTTTTATTAGAAGGTCAATTCAAAATAAATAATTAGTTATAGTTAATTAATAACATGTAATACAACAAATAAATTTTGTTTCAAATGTTTTTATTTTGTTGATATATATAGCATATAAATATATTGTTTTATATTTTTATTAAAAATAATATTTTGCGTACTAAATAAAATATCTGAAACAATTTCAGCAAATAAAAAACTTATAAATAAAAATTTAACTTGTCCATTTTAAGACAAAAAAAATCACAAACTATTTCCATCTAAGTATTTTATCTTTTGTAATTTATAATGCTTTATATACACAATTTTGTAGCATTTGTTAATAAAGTAAGTAACGAATCTCAATATTAAAAATAAAAATAAAATAAAAAATAACGAGTAATAACCGATCAAGAATCATTCAATAACCTTGGAAAAAATTTCAAAAATATATATATATTTAAAATTATAGTTTCTTCAGCTTTTTTTTAACCAATCAGACTTAAATAATAACCAAAGTTTTTACAGTCCTTACACTAATTGCAACGACAAAATAGTGTCTAAAAGAAATTTTATTTTTCTCGCGACCTTTTTTTGCATGAACGTCTTAAAAGTGTATTTAGGGGTGGACATTCGGACAAAACCGAACGGTAATTTACCGAACCGTACCGAATGGTATCAAACCGTATCGAACCATATTGCTTAAATAACCCAATTGGATATATTTATAAATTTATTTGGTATTTGGTTTGGTATTTTTACCGAAACCCGATTGGGTAATCGGTTAACCGAAATTGTATTCTAAATATGATTTATGATTTTTAATATTTATTTATAAAGTAATTTATAATATTAAAATTTTATTTTATATATATATATATGTATATATTTGTAACTCTATCCACCCAAAATAAAAACCAAACATTTTCTATTTCACTCTTGATATTTGTCTTCGGCGAGATAGGTAACATTATGTTTAATATCCGATCTATCATGCTATATCTATTGTTTTTATTATTTACAATTGACTTACGCCTCGGTATATCTAATCTAAGTATTTGATATAGTAATTGATTACTAGTTTTGCTTCAACGTATATGTTTATTATTATCATCAACTAGTTGATCATAGTGGAATATTACAATTGATGTATGATTAAATATTGCTTATCGTTTCAAACTTTCAGTGTGGAATTATTTTCCATAGATTATAAGATTTGTTTCATTTTAGATTTCATAATAATGTTTTGATAATTTTTTATACTCTATAATATTGGGTTTTTAATTAGATAATAAATTTTAACAATTCATGTTTAAATTAAACAAACAATAATAAAACTTTAACCACAATAAGCCAAAATAACTAAATTCTGAACCGAACCAAACCAAACCGAATTAAGTTTGGTTTTTATTTGGACTTAATATTTGTATGACCAAATTTCCCGAATCCCGAATTTTTCGAACCGAACCGAACCGAATTAAGTTTGGTTCTTATTTGGACTTAATATTATATAACCGAATTTTCTGAATCCCGAATTTCCTGAACCGAATCCGAACCATTTAACGGAATGTCCACCCGTAAGTGTACTAGTTGATAATCCGTTTTAGAACAGGTTATTATATTTGTAGTTTTTTTTTCCTTTCTATTCTATAATTGATACATGTATAGTATAGACTTGCTCTATTATTGGAAAATGTCATCGAATTAATATGTTGCCTTTACCTAAGTATCTTTTTGTTGGATTAGTATCTTTTTTCCTTTTTTTTTCTTTTTTTTTTGAAAATAATTAGGCAAAAAAAAAAAATGTTTTTCTAACTTCTGTCATTGTATAATGTGTCATATGTTGGCGTAGGGTAGGCACGCACATGCATTCAGGCGTGCGTTCACTGTTTTCTTTTCTTCTTGCATTTTTTTTTTTACTTAATTTTCTTTTAATTGGTGCAGAAAAAAGTGTGGTTTAAAACTTTAAATTAAAATAAGTCTCCAACACTTTGACCGTGGCAGTCTTGTAAATAAGAATGGAGTAAATCTGGACGAATGTGGCAGTCGCCAGCGATAAGAAAAAAAAAAAAAAACCTGTGAACACGAAAAGAAACAAAACTGGAAATCACGAGTTCTTAACTTTTTATTTATGAAATTTAAAAGACAAGGACATTTTATTTCTTTTTCTGTTCTTTTTTTTTTGTCTTTAATTAGTTCTATAATAGTAAGTGGTTGTAACTTTTAACGGATTGGATCGTTGTGAACCTTTACGTAACACAAAATTATATATTTAGATTTTGAGTTGTTGAAATGATATATTTAAAAAAAAATGAATATTAGAATAATGATTTTGAGTTATTCAAATGTGCAAAAAAGTATAATTCGAGTTATTCAAAACAGTTTTGAGTTGTGAATTATTCTCATTGTATTTATATCCACTCAAATTGGGAAAGAAGACTTATGAATTATGATGTAAAAAAAGTCCCTCGGTTGGTAGCAACTAGCAAATGTGGAGATGTGACATTTCCCCGTGACAAAATCCCCCACGTTCGAAATCGTCCTTCTTCAACTCAATCAAGACATAGAAAAGTAAAACTATATATAACCTCTAATTTCATTATTTAAACCTCCCAAATTGACATGTTAGACTAATTATTTAAGGATCAATTTGGGGATATGAACTAAATTATTACACTCAAAATACAACACATCAAGTTAAATGAAATTAAACAATATGAGGGAGTAGTTACTAGTCAGTAGTCACTCTTTTTTCTTTTGTTTTTGGTTTAATTAAAAAAAACGAATAGATTTATTATTGTAGTTTAATAATATATCTACTTTGCAGAGCCACAGACCCACAGTGCAGTACCAGTGACAAGTAATCGTCAAGTAAAAAAAAAAAGTATTATTATTTTCACAAACTAAAAAACATATTTTTTTACCATCTGTCCATAATATAATTCCAAAAATAGTATGTTTTGTTACCATATTGTAAAAACAGTTACACCAATCTGAACACATAAAAAGAGTCATCATCCACCGTCCAAAAAAACAACAAAATTTTTTTGTTTTTTTTTTTGTGGACTTTTTAACATCTTTTTCTTTTCCGACATAATTTTTGTCTTTGGTATAGAAAAATCTTAGCCATAGATTTATCATCTGTCTCCGATTCGTTTTGATACTTTACTTTATCTTCTTCTTCTTCTTCTTCTTCTTCTTCTTCTTCTTCCTTTTTGAATCTTCTTCTTATATCTAAATTATCTCACTTTCCTTTTTCACTTTTTTGGGAGCGGAGGAGTGACAGATGAGGGAGCGAAGGTTTCTTTAAAGTCGCCGGAATTGTTTAACCGGAGCTCCGACTAACTCTCCTCTCTCTTATACTTTTCTTCCTTTCTTTGACTTCTGAATCGCTTTAAGCTCTGTTTTTGGGTGTTTCTCTTAGTCATCTATCGACTCTCTCAGTGGTTGATTTCTCATACTTTCATCGATTTTCATGTGTTTAAGGCTTAAAAGGTAACTGGGTTTGATAAAGTTTGCTACTTTTTTTGTGATTTAGATAGTTGGCAAAAATTTAGGGTTTTTGCGTGGGGTTTGGTTTGAATTATTGCACACCAAGTGTTTGATAAAATGGCTGAACCAAAGAAACGTTCTTCTTCTCTTCAAACCAAGAAACCCTACAAAAAACCCATGAAGAAGAAAACTTTCCAGCTAAATCACCTTCCTGGTTTATCTGAAGATTTGAAGACTATGAGAAAGATCCGTTTCGTTGTGAATGATCCTTACGCTACTGATTATTCATCAGGCGAGGAAGATGAAATGATTCAGAGAAAGAAACGTTATGTCTGTGAGATTGATCTTCCTTTTGCTCAACCTACTACTCAAGCAGAATCTGAAGGCTCTATATGTGAGGAGAGTAACAATAATGGTGGAAGCAAAAGTAAAGTCTCAGCTTGTAGCAAAAGGGTTTTAAGCAGCAAAGCCTCTCCTGTTGTTGGACGTTCTTCTACTGTCTCGAAGCCTGTTGGTGTTAGGCAGAGGAAATGGGGTAAATGGGCTGCTGAGATTAGACATCCAATCACCAAAACTAGAACTTGGTTGGGTACTTATGAGACACTTGAACAAGCAGCTAATGCTTATGCTACTAAGAAGCTAGAGTTTGATGCTTTGGCTGCTGCAGCCACTTCTGCTGCTTCCTCTGGTTTGTCTCAGAACACTCCGTCCAATTCAACTGCGTCAAATGAGTCTGGTTCTCTGATCTCAGCTTCAGGGTCTAATGTTGAAGCTGTGTCAAGCATTGAGCTTGACAAGAAGCCTGTTAATTCGACCATTGATCCACAAGATATTGAATCGAAGAAATTGAGTTTTGATCTCGACTTCACAGATCTACAGATTCCTGAAATGGGTTGCTTCTTTGATGAGTCATTTGTTCCAAATGCTTGTGAGCTTGATTTTCTCTTCACAGAAGAGAACAACCAATTGTTGGATGATTACTGCGGCATAGATGATATGAACATCATTGGTCTTGAATGTGACGGTCCAAGCGAGCTTCCAGACTATGATTTCTCAGATGTAGAGATCGATCTTGGTCTCATTGGAACCACCATTGACAAGTACGCTTTCGTCGATCATCATATCACAACAACTACTACCACCACTCCTCTTAATATCGCTTGCCCATAAGTTTTGCAGCTAGGTGTTATTATTAGCTATAGGAGCAAAGTAAAAAGCTCTTTGTTACTCGGTTTTGTCGTAAGTTATTACAGTATAGCAGAGGCAGTTAATCTCAGGGGAAGCAAAAAACCCTTAAAGATAGAAGCAAATGCAGTTTTGTGTGTTGGTGTTACTAAAGAGTTTTGTTGACAAAATGGTTTTTGAATTTTGATGTTGTGGAGAAGATTGAGAGGTGAGAACGAAATTGTAATTTCAGGTGGGTTTTTTTTGGAGGCAATAATTGTTTTTGAAAAGCCTTGAGATGTTTTCTATTTCGTAAACTCTCTCAAATCTTTGTAAGTTTTGCCTATTGAGTTATTGATAATATTATATGTGAGACCTATTTTATTGTTTTGTGCTACATACATTGTTGGTTTCTTCTTCTTCTTCTTCTTCTTCTTCTATGTTAAGTCATTATCACCAATGTTCGATAAACCATTTGTTCTCTATAACCTTAGCTTAGTGTAAATTAAAGCCGAATCCGATTTTTTCCTAATGGTTAAAAAAAAAAAAAAAAAAGAGTGGTTTTAGAAAAATTGTTATCATGTAAAAATCTTCATATTTTCAGTTATGCCTTCTTTGTAATTTGTAATTATATCCTTGATTTTTTAAAGAATTTCAATGTTGTCCCCCACAAAATTCATTTCTAGGTCCGCCTCTGTTATCCAATATTGAAAAAGGCAATTCTTAAAAATAGTACAAAATATAGTTTTTGTGACATATTTATCACACATTTTCATTTAGGACACAAATAACATTTTTATTAGGATTTAGAAAACCCTAAACCCTAAACTCTACTAAATCTTACTCCCTATCCCCTAAAACTAAACCCTAAATATTAATATAGTTAACCCAAACAAAAAAAAATTAAATTATGAACTTTATAAAATGCTATTTTTCTCCTAAATAAAAATGTGTGCTAATTGTGGAACAAAAACATCATTTTTAGTGCTATCTGAGGGAATTTCTAAAAAAAAATCAGCTTTCTACCCATATTAGAGCTCAATTTGATATGTGAATAGAATGTTTTCGGTTTAGTTCAGATCGAAATGGTTTGGTTTATTCGTATTGAACACTTCAAGGTCCGAGCATGGATATATTCAAGCAAATCATATATTGTGAAAATCACTTGGGAATGCACTTGTTTTTCTTCAAATTGTATCATTGAACATTTCAACCCCAAAAATTGGTAATTTTAGGAGTTTAAAATGAAGTGTTCGTCTAAGTGAAATGTAAAACCTTATGTTAGGTTTTACGCTTATCCTCTTTTGAACTAGTCAGTAATTTGTAAAAAAAAAAAAAAAAAAAAAAGTTTACATAAAAACAAGTGCATGTGGTTAATGGATTTGGTTGATGATAGCAATAGCACCAATAAGCACCGCTCTAATTGCGTTTGGTTCTTATCACTGAAATACAATATTTTATAATTATCTTATTTTCTTAAAAGAAAACCTTTGCGTATATTACAAGTCTTGACAAATGTTTACATAATTACAACTTTCTTAAGTTCTTTTGCGTCAAGCCATCTTTTAACTTCACACTGTAACTGTGTTTGGAGTTTATTAGTTTCATTTTATTGGACAAGATTATGGACCCATATTATAATAATCATATATTGAGATATGACATGCTCGAAGTCGATGTATAATTGGTATTATTATTTGGTTATTTTCAATTGTCATTATCATTTGATGGAAAATTTTATCAGACGTGGAAGTTAGTGATTTCGAACTGAATGATTTGAAATAAAAAAAATTGTTATTACATCAAGCAATCAGCTACATGATTAATTCTAGATAGATTTTATGGTAATTATTTTTTGTTATTTTTAGCAACTTACTAAAACTTTTAAACATGCCAACTACGTTAAATCGAATCAAAATAACAATAACGATAGGTTTTGTATCTTACCAAACTAAAAGCCCAATGCATATAGCACGTAAAGCCCAAACTACAAATTAATTTTGGGCCCGAATAAGCCGAGTTCAATAAACGACCATTATGCGAATTTTATTTAATACTATAATACTCCCTCTATATCATAATATAAAATATTTTAATTTTTTTGTTATGTATAAGACGTTTTCAATAGAAATTTTTATGCACTTTTTTATTTTATTCAAAATTGTGTGACCAATAATAATTTGTAATTTTTTTTTATAAATAGCTAAATTGTTTTTGTTTATATATTATACAAAAATAAAAATAACTTTTTAATATACGTGGTTTAAGTCAAAACATCTTATATTTTAAAACTGGAGAAGTATAAAGTTTTCTCTAGGTAGGCAACATATCCAGATCCCAGATCTGATCCCCGATCGCTTCTCTCCGGTCCGTAAAAAAAGAAAGAATTTTTGGATTCTCACATGTTTGGATTTGGATCCAGATATATTAATTTGAAAATCTCGATATCCTGATTTTACCCGGGTTTGTTATTATATATATATTTATATAAAATATAAGTATAATGTTTATATATGTATATATATATATATTATTATAGACATAAGAATTTGTCAAAATATCACCAAAACAAATTTTATTTGAAAAGTTTGTGTATTTTTTAGAAATCGCATAGTAAATATGTTATAAATTTTTAAAAAAATTAATTTGAAATATTTAATATGATATTTTATTTTAAATAAAATTTTACTGATTTTTAATAATTTTATATTATTATTATTTTAATATTTTTATCTATTTTGGTCGGACTGGATCGAATCCGAATATTGATTTATTTTTTGGATTCAGCGGGTCCGTATACCATGAAATTTCTGAATATCCGACTTGTGGCCATCTCTAAATAGTAAATACTATCACATGAAATACTATCTGACTCGTGTGACAGTGCCCATCTCTAAATATATATATTTGGTAGAATTCTAAATACTATATATGAGAAGCGATCATATGCTTTTTTAATTTTTTTCTTAAATGATTGACACTTTTTGTCATTATTCTAAAAGTTCTACAACAAAACATTTCAAATTTGATGGCTTATAAAATATAACTAAGTCAATTTAATAAAATATAACTCTAATGTTGTTTGTTTATTTGTAAATTTGTATTATATGGAGGAGACTCATAAATGAAGCGATTAGAGTTTTATAAATTATTTGGAAATAACTCTAGTGTTGTTTGTTTATTCATATTTATTCTTTTTAAGAAAAAATCTCAATTTTTTTTAATGAAATATAACTCTAGTGTTCTTTGTTTAATGAAATATAACTCTAGTGCTTTTTTTTTTAATGAAATATAACTCTAGTGTTATCAATTTAATGAAATATAATTTTAGTGTTGTTTGTTTATTCATATTTATTTTTTTAAGAAAATATCTCAATTTTTTTTTAAGATAATAATCACTTCCACTTTAAATTTTCATATTCAAAAATATTCTACTTTAATCCTCAAAATGATATTTCGGTTCACACCGACATTTTAGGTCATTAACTATAGACCATTTTAAATCATTTAAAGTAAAAATGCTTAAAATAAGTCAATAAGAAGAATTAGAAGAGTAGTTAGATACTTGAAATGCTTTAAATAATCTATAAATTAATTATTTAAAATGTCTGCACCAACCAGAATATAATTTTGAAAATAAAAACCGGATTGGTTCATTTAATGATTAAGTGGGCAACTAATAAAAAAATTTGAGAATGATGAGTTTTTAGTTTGGGATTTCATTAATATTATAATTATTTACAAACTTATAATATTTTATAATTATTTTCACATTGTTTCATCTCTTAAAATAACCATTATAACCTGGTCATAATTGCATATGTTGTAAGTGACTTATAATCTCAACGATCACAACTAACGACCAAGTCCTTCTTCTGCAGTTTAGAAAACGATGATGTTAGCTTGTAATAAATATTTTTAGGATGGTTGAACAAACCTAAGCTACTTGGATTCAATGTTTCAAATTTTTAGTGCAAATTTCCAAGATGTGTCAGGGTTTCTCAACAATGTAAACGATATGACAAAATATAGAAAAATATGGTTGATTTAAAAAAAATGCTGCAATAGCGGTGAAGCCATGCCACATATCACATATGCTTTGCTTCAAAGTCAAGACACAAGAAATGTGCAGAGTTGACCCCACCAAACAATACCATGCCGGAGACTTCTAGTATTAACATTCAAAGATAGAATCAAATTTAATTTTAGACTCCCCCAATATTTATTTAAAAAGAAAGGTGCCAAATAAAATTAATATTTTGAGAAATATAAACGAGTCACAATTCTTAAAAGGTGAAATCGTATTGTTAGAAAAAAAAAAAGAGAATGTGAAAATCTCTATTTCGACCAGTATTTCATAAATTTAATAACTAAAATAATATCACTCTTCTTACAAATACTTTAAGAATACTTTGATGTTTTGGCTATGACTTTAAGATATACCTTTCACATGACTGATCGTATATAGTAGCTTTGAAAACAACTAAGACCAACTTTTTCTGCACATGTTAATGTTTTAGGGTTTAATTCATGCCTGCATTTACGGCTACATATTTGCCACACCTGTTAGATATTCTTGGTCGATATAAAGAATATTTTTTAAATCCATTTTTGGATCCTTTTCATATTTTGTTCCCTTGACGTATATAAACATTATATGTAATCAAACATATACCAGAAAGTTTCCATTTCAAGATTATAAATTTCCATATCAAATAATAATGTATCTTAAACTCGTTTCTCGTGTCTTTAGCTAATAGACAGAATCGTAAGAATCGTATTATTACCTTTAAGTTAATGAAATCTGAGAAAGCAATACATAATGAAAGCATGATTTTCGTTTGTAAATTGTATACGTTACTTAGAATATTTAATTAAGTAGATAAATTGACCAAAATTAAGTAGGTGTACGCATTTTCCATGAAAACAATTAAATATAAAGAAAATTCCACTTCATAAGTTTGACGGTGGAAAAAAAAATTGGAAAACGGAGAATGAACTAATTAAATTCGTCGGCAAAGTTGAAATTCTGAAATCTGAATAATTTGGTAGTTTTACAGATTAGAGAAACGCGTTATTAAAAAGATTATTCAATGGAAAAAGGAAAATTTATTATATTTTATTACATATAGTGGGCCCAGCCCAAGCCCATTATCCATAACATATATAGTAGAGGGAAACATGAAGCATCCGTTGTGGTTTCGATAAACACAAAAGCGGCGTTGATTTTTTTTTTTTTTTTTTCCGGATTTCGCGAAGAAAAATTCAAATTCTCTCCGGTGAGAGATTTGTTTGAATTTTTTTCTTTCAAAGAAACGGAAAAAAGAGCGTCAGTGGAGAATGGGTTTAGAGAAGAAATCTGCAATGTTGGAAGATTTGATTGAGAAATGCGGCGGTTGTGCGGTGGTCGACGGTGGTTTCGCGACTCAGCTTGAGATTCACGGCGCCGCCATTAATGACCCTTTATGGAGTGCTGTTTCTCTCATCAATAATCCTGAACTCATCAAACGGGTTTGTAATAAAGTTTTGTATTTTATAAAAAAAAAAATCATTTCTGTTTTTTGATTATTATTATTTTTTTCTCTAAATTTTGAAAATTGCGGTTTTTAGGGTTTGTTATGAAGATTCTAAACCATGAAATGTTAATTTCTCTTCATTTGAGGTTTCGTATGATTCTTGGTGTAAATGCAGATCTCTGGTTTTTTTTTTTTTTCTTTTTTTTTTTTTTTAATTCGAACATTTTAATTTCTTGTCTGAAGATTTTATAATAATAGGTTTATTGAAAATTTAATTTAGGTTCACATGGAATATTTGGAAGCTGGAGCAGACATTTTGGTTACTTCATCTTATCAGGTAATTTAATTTAATAAAAAAAAACAAACCCAATTTATATATATGTTTATATTTGTTCGTTCCCTTTCTTGTTTAACAATCTATCTAATATCTTAATTTTCCCAATCTTTAAAGATCCCACATTTTAATAATTTTCTGGTGATTATTAAGATTGATACAAAAGTTCAAGATTTGTAGATTGGATTTGTTTTTGTATTTTTGTAAAGATTACAAAAGTGGGATTCTGTATTTAGTTTGAAAGTAATCATTTTTAATTACCGGGTTTGTGTGTGTTTAGGCTACAATCCCAGGGTTTCTTTCAAGAGGTTTATCAATGGAAGAGAGTGAGTCTTTGCTTCAAAAGAGCGTAAAATTAGCTGTTGAAGCTCGTGATAAGTTCTGGGACAAAGTGAGTAAAGTTTCAGGACATAGCTATAACAGAGCTCTTGTAGCTGCATCTATTGGTAGCTATGGAGCTTATCTTGCTGATGGCTCTGAGTACAGGTGAGGATCATGATTTGTGTGTTTTGACAAGTCTAATGGTTTGGCAGATTCAAGATTCTGTGGATTGGGGACTTACTTATTATTGTTCAATGTTCTTCTTGTAGTGGAAGCTATGGTGAGAATGTAAGTTTGGATAAGCTTAAAGACTTTCACAGGCGAAGACTTCAAGTTCTAGTGGAAGCTGGTCCTGATCTTCTTGCTTTTGAAACCATACCGAACAAACTCGAAGCTCAGGTTCGCTTTTTCCCCCACTGAAAACACTGCTTCTTACAAAAAATGTTGTGTATATATGAGTCTCTTTAATATTGTGATTCTCACATCCTCAGGCGTGTGTTGAGCTTTTGGAAGAAGAGAATGTGCAAATCCCATCATGGATCTGTTTCACATCTGTAGATGGAGAGAAAGCTCCATCAGGAGAGAGCTTTGAGGAATGCCTTGAACCTCTTAACAAAAGCAACAATATTTTTGCGGTTGGCATAAACTGCGCGCCTCCTCAATTCATCGAAAATCTTATTCGAAAATTCTCCAAGGCAAGTATTAGTTCAAACTCTGTTGCATTGTATCCCAAAGTTACTCTCTTTTTCTTACTTTTCTATGTAACTTTTTGTTTTCAGCTGACGAAGAAGGCAATCGTTGTTTACCCGAATAGCGGAGAGGTTTGGGATGGAAAAGCGAAAAAATGGCTGGTATGTTGTTTTCTTCTCACTTATTCATATGACTATGAGTCAATCATGGCAGCCATGGAAATGCTTACTACAATAAGTTGAATAGGTCATAAGGGTCAAAGTGGTTGTGCTAAGAGATATTCATATGGTTTTTTCATAAAGTTTTAGTCTTGAATATGATCTATAAATTTGATTATATTATATTTAATGTTGAAGAAATGAATGATCTCTTCTGATTTTTGGGGTAAATTTGGCAGCCATCGCAATGCTTTGGTGATGATGAGTTTGAGATGTTTGCAACAAAATGGCGTGACCTTGGAGCTAAACTCATTGGAGGATGTTGTAGGACTACACCTTCCACCATTAAAGCTATCTCCAGAGATTTGAAACGAAGATGAGTTTTTTTTTTCTGGGAAGAAGAAGATCGAAGATTGAAGATTCTTTCTATCTTTTAACTAGTTTGACCATTCTTAGGTTTTTTTCTTATCTGTGTACTGTTGTTTTCTTGTTGTTCAAGTTTCCTCTGTTGTCTGAGATAATGTATTCGTAAACTAGGCCTTGGGCTTTTCATATAAAGGCCCATAAAGTGTTATATTTATCAAAATTGCCCAATTTGAATATTTAATAACAGCAAAAAAAAATGAATGTTTTTTTTTTCTTACACCTCAAATTTAACAATGATTACTCTATTGTTGATTGGGTATCTAATAGTGTTTGGGTTTTTTTGTCATCAACTGAATAATTCAAATAATTTGAATATCAAGATACCAGAAAAACTCAAAAAGTCATCAATGAAAAAAGAAAGACATCAAGAAGAGACTTGAAAACTCCGATCACATTATCTCCGACTTTCTTTCTCGATACAAGAATCTAGTAGTGTTTAGTCCGACAATATTGTTACAAAGAGTGATTAATTTAATATAGACTAAAATTGTGTACATCGTAAAAAAATGATAGTAGTAAAATGTATTTCAGTGTTACCACTTTTGTCTATTTTTGTGTTTTTTTTTAATTGTGTGTGAAAGTATAACTAGAGTTATATATCATGTGTTTTGCGCTGATAAAAAAATTAAAAAAAAATACTAATCATTAAAATTTATCTAAACAGATTTTATAAAAGAAATTCAATTACTAAATTTCTCATATATATACACATATATATATATATATTAACAATTATTTGTCCTTCTTATGCTAAGTTATTTAAAAAGGCAGCCAGACAACAAATAAATTAAAACTAAAAGATACGAAAATCAATATATAAATACCAAATACAACTACTATGGAACTATATTTAGAGTTACCATTATAAAGATAAAAATATCTTTTGGTTACCTCTAATTAAATTCAAGACTTTCATAAAATTAAATTTTATGAGTACATATTTGGTTTTATTGTTAAACAAGTATATATTTTTGTAGACCAGGATCTATATAAAAAAACAAAACAAAACAAATTTTCAATATATCGTACTACATCATGTAAAAACAAAAAGGTTTTAACTTTTTAGGCAAGTAAAACACAATACTTACATAAATTTCTGAGATATCGACCGACTTTATACCCTTTATATATAAGAAGTTAAAAGAAGTAATATAGTGGTTCAATAGCCAATGTCTTAATAAACAAGTAATAAACTTATTTATTTTTACTACATTATGTGTGGGTATAAATTTCATCTGATGTTTAAGGTTACTTTAATATAACAATATCTGCTAAATTTAGTTCAAAAATTAAAAAAAAAATCTACTAATTTAGTGAAAAAAGGAATAAAAGAAATAGTCAAAGAGATTCTAAAATCCAAACAGAAAGGGACAAAGAGAAGACACGAAAAGCCCTTCGCCGCATATTACGTGGCGCTTCACACATTGGTTTCTCTGTCTCTCATAAAACACCCAAATTCGAGACCTCTTTTTCCTAAAATTTTATTCCAAATTTATTTTACAGTTTTTTTTTTTTTTTTTTAAGTTTTTAATTTATAAATGCTTGACTTCGTATTGACTAGAAGAATACAATCAAGTGGCAATAGAATGGAAGAATTTCGAAAACTGCAAGTCATACGTAAGCAAATGATGCAATACATAACATATGAACTCGTCTTGGCTCAATTTTTTAAAGGAAGCCGTAGCTAAAATTAATTCTTATTACTAGAACATACTGTATATGTATTTTTATATCTTAAACATTATGATAAATTTTCTTTTCTTGTTTTGGTTTGTTTTCTTACATTTTGAAAAATAGTTATAACAAGAAAGACAAAATACTCCACTTTTTAGCCTGAAAAAGACAATACTCATTTTTCGAATGCATCATAAATGAGTTCTCTCTAGAAGAGTTCTAATTAAAACTTTTTAAAACGTTGCATACTTTTTTTTTTTTTTTTTTTAAGTGTGATATTGGAAAAAATAACTAAACGCAAAATAGATTTTTTGGAAAGTTTGTCTTTTATAGTGAATTGACTCAAATATTGAATAAGATTACATGAGATCAAATATTTGAGCCTCGAAAAAAATAAATTAGGCTTGAGCATAAGTAATTGGATCTAAAAACATAAATTAGGCTTGGGCATAAGTAATTGGATCTAAAAACCTGATACAAACTGACTCGAAATTATCGAACTAAATTTAATCTGATTTTTAAGAATATCCGAATAGGTCTTATGCTCCTATATCCGAAGAACCGAAACCGAGTCCGAACCGAACTGAGAATCGAATGAATATCCTAAATAAAATTATATCCCTAAAATTATTAATTATATTAACATTTATTATCATCAAATTACCAAAATATATATTTTAAATTCGAAAATAATAATTAATCTTAAACCATAATAACCACAATACCAAAATAAACGTAATATTCAAAAGTTCTTAATAATAACTACAATATCCAAAATAAACGTAATATTCGAAAGTTCTTAATAATATTTGTGAAATCTTAATCAAACTATATTAATTTTAATAAATTTATTCAAATTTAACTAATTTTTTCTTTAATATTTTGGATATCTAACTTCGATCTGAATGTGAATGAAACCGAATCGAACCCGAACTAAAAGTTATAAATATCTGAATGGATCTTAAACTTCTACATCTGAAAATGCAAAAACCTGAAAAATCCTACCTAAGTCCAAACGAATATCCGAACGCCTAAGTCTTAAAACTATTACGCTTTTTATATTTAAATTGTTTGAACATTACATACATTGAAACCTCTATAAATTACTACTTTTTAAATTAATATCTTGATATAACAATAATTTTTTCCGATTTAAAATTAATATTTGGACCTAAATATTATCTTTATAAATTAATAAACATAATAAATTAAAAAAATATTTTAAATTACTCTGATCTCAATGTTATTAATTTATAAGTTTTATTGTATATTTTCCGTTGTAGTTGGAGGTGTTGATGCATGTGGACTGGATTGTTAATGTGTATACATATATAAATATAAATCTTGTATTGTAGATGCTAATTTAAGTATGACTCTACCTGAATAAAAAATTGGATATCGAATATTTATTGTATTAACTAGGTGATACTCGCGTGGACACGCGGATGCATTTTATTATATATTTTTAAATTATAATTAATATAATAATTTAAATAACATATATATTATTTTGATTATAAGTTTTATAGTTTTTTGTTGTATTTTAATATGTTTTTTTTTAAATGCAATTCTCAAAAATAGCACAAAATATAGTTTTTGTGACATATTTAGCACACATTTTTATTTATGACATAAATAGCATTTTTAGTAAAGGATAATCCTAACCTCACATTTTTAAGGTTTAGGATTAAGGGTTAGGGTTTAGAAAACCCTAAACCCAGTGATTTAGAAAGATTCTTCTTTATCGATGGTGATCGGTCATGGTATCCATAGCGTTGTTTTTTTGCCATAAACCCTAAATCTTAGTCCCTACCCCCTAAAAACTATACCCTAAATACTAATATAATCAACCCAAACAAAAAATATTAAATTATGAACTTTATAAAATGTTATTTTTGTCCTAAATAAAAATGTGTGCTAATTATGGAACAAAAACATCATTTGGTGTTATTTGAGGATTTTTTCTAAAAAAAATTCAAATAACTTAAGTTTTAAAAAACATCAGAAATTTTTTAGAAAAAATATCCTAACATGTTTGTCCTGAAAATAGAAATGAACTGTAATATTTTTCTAAATGATATCTTCGTTATAGTGTTTTTTTTATTATAGATATGATACATGTCTGATTTTGTTTCTTTGGAAGATAGGGTCCTTGTGAATTAATCGATTTATCCTCAAACATCATTATAAAAATATATCAATTCACAAACGGCTTAACACATATATAATGAGTATCTAGATTTTTGTTATTTTATTGTAAAAATATCATAATTCACAATGCCTTTAGAAAATGACACCAACCATGAAAAATAATAAAAAAATTTCAAAACTCTAATAACCCAGTCTACGTATACTTTCTCATTCCCATGTCTATCTTGTCGAAAAAATATATTATAATTATCGTTAATAGATGAGAACCGATAGTAGATTCGAGTATTTAGAAAAAGGTACATATGTTTCTATTAACCGATAATTATAAAACACATAAATTTAGAATGGTAGAATATATATATTATTTTAAAAAAAATTCTTTTTACTTTAACTCTTGAAAAACTTAACAAATTAAATTTTAAAAAATTTTAAAATAATAAATAAACGATTAAATTTGTCATAGAAAAGAGTGATGATGTATTAATTTCTTATAAAACATAAATTATTAAAAAAAAAAAAAAATTATGATGATGTGTCATGGAGAGGGGTACTGAGGTGTCAATCTCTTGTGAGACTAACTCAGTCTTTATATAATAGATTATATGATTTTTCGTGGATTTAAACTTAAAACAGTTTTATACTACATTTTCTATATTAATTTATATAATGCGAGTTACATAAAGTTTCGTAAATTTTTAGTAGGTCACGTGGATTTCAGTTTACTTTTTTCCATGAAGCTTTTAATTTGGTCATTGCACTCGATTCCAAGTTGTCTCCATTTGATTTTGTTAAGAATTGGTACAATGGAATAAATATATTATAAAAGAATAAATCCAAACGCTACCGTCCATACCATTTCTTTTATTTATTTTGTATGATTTCGTGACTGTCAAAAACAATCTCAGATCTTTCGTGTCCTTACTTTGCATCTAGTCCGCGAATCCCAACGGTAATAAAACCTTTTTTCACCATAATATACCTAAGATAATAATCAATTTAAATGGTGTTTTATATATTTTAGATAAAACGTAAACTAAAATTTTGGTTTGAAATTTATTGAATGTCAATCTTAATTTTTTTTTTTTTTTTTTTTTGAGAATTATCTTAAATGTTCAAACTATTAAGGCAAAGGCGTACATACACCTAATGACCTAGATATGACAATTTTTTTTTGTTGGTGCACCAAAGTATGAGAAGTTTATTTTATGAATTCTAGCATTTTCAACCAAACTATTGACCGAACAATTTTAAAGTGTAAGAAATACTTTTAATAACAAAAAAAATCTCCATAACGATATTTTTTTTCGAAATAGAGAAGATATTATTCTTATGGCGTGAAAACAGAAAACCCAATAGAAGGAAAAAAAACATATATAATTTCTTTTATTCAATAAGTTTGCATAATTGATTTTTTTTTTTTTTTTTTTTTTTTTTTTGCTCTTTGTAAAACGTGAATTGAACTCTTTAAAAGTTCATTCTCCAATAAATGTATAGAATTAAGAGGATTGACCAAATACGTTTTTAGGTATTGTTCTTAAGGCGTATCTATACTTTACATATCTTAAACTTGTATACCTTTATGGCTTTATCTTATGTATATATTTATAGAAATATTGAAATGAAAGGTTCGAAACGTGATTTTTCTTGGTAAAAGTTTAACTAGTATCACGGTCCAGCATAATGCATGTCTGTATATACAGTAGAACCTCTATAAATTAATACTCTATAAATTAATAACCTCTATAAATTAATAAATTTTTCCGGTCCCGAGTTGGGCCGGTGTAAAAAATGACACAATTCGATAAAATAATAAGATAATCATTTATTTTAAACCCCTATGTAAATTTATGGTCCCATTAATAACATAAATTAATAATCATAAAACATTAAAAATATAATTAAGATAATTTAGTAAAATATGACTCTAGTGTTGTTTGTTTATTCCTAAACATGCATTCTTGTTGGAGCTCATCTCTAATCTTTCTTATTGCATCAAAAACTTCTGGAATTTTTAGATAAGATAAAAGGAATTTTAGATAAAAAAATTTTATAATAATATGAAATTGTCAAAAAAAATCTTATTTTAAATAGATTTTTATAGAATTTGTGAAAATTAGAAATATCTCTATAAATTAATAATTATTAATTTATCGATAAATTAATACCCTCTCTAAATTAATAAAATATCTTGGTCCCAATAGTATTAATTTATAGAGGTTTTACTGTATAACTTAACTAATTTATTTATTTTGAACATTTACAAAAATGTCTTAATATATATATACTTAATCCTTTTTTTTGTTTGAGTTATAATTAGACAAATTTGACTCTAGAGCCTAGGTTAGGGAAAAAGCAAATACTTTTGGATTGGTCAATGCCTCAGTGGTAAAAGCAACAGCCTTTTATGAGTTATATATATACTACGGTCAACACAACAATTCCTGCTAGAAAGTCAATTGATCTGACGGCTGTTATAAATCTCACCATGCACAATTTTCTCACCAATTTTTTCCTGCCGTGGATTAATAATTTTTTTTTTTTTTTTTACAAATGATATAATTATGAAGTTATATTATCTGTTCCCTTGGCCATACAATTGAAAATATTTAGATTGAACATGACCCTTTAATAATTATATATATAATCTACCGGATTGGTGAAAATTGTAAGAATGTACAAAAACATATTAAATCACACAAACATTCTAATATACCAAAAGCATCTCTCTCTATCCCCATATATATATGAACGTCAATATATATGTATATGTTATATATACATATGAGTATTCAGTTTGGAACATAGTTTTAACCAATGATATTTTTATATTAATATGATTCGCTGCTAATGAATGTATATCATCAGAGGTAACGAGTACCAAGAAGAAATGATCAGAATTTTCATTTAAAAAATCAGGACCTGTCCAGAAATTAAGTATAAACAAAAACTCCAAGGGTTTGTACATATTCTTCCTCTTCTTAATTATATGCAAAATTAAAATGCAGAAAATTAATCAATACAGATTGTAATAAAATTATTACATTGCCATGTATATATGAAAATGTTTATAGATATGATCAGTGATTAAAGTCTCCAAAATACCCTCGTTTTTCCCTTACATTAATGAGAAAAACGTGGGTATTTTGGGTAAAATACACTACTTGATTGATCATTAACAGACACAAGAAGAAAACAAAAAAACTTACAAATGAGAGAACACCAAAACATAATTGAAAAACAAAAAAAAAAACCCATCATGAAACTGCTTCTACTAGTTATGCAAAGGATCTGGACAACTTGGTACCATTCTTTTACTGTCACTGATCCCTTTTCCGACCGGAGGATATTTTCCGGCGCCGAAGTACTTCTTCATTAGATCTTCTTGTTCCGGAGCCGGAGCAGGAGTATCTGGAAATACCCGAATTGCCCCTACCCGTGAATATACAAAGAAGAGATGGAGTAGAGAAGAAAGCAAGATCACCATGAATAGAGTAGTAGTTAAGGAGCTTCTCCATTCTCGAGCATGAGTCATATCCCAAACCTAAACCCTAACATAAAGTTTGTCTTCTTGATTAAACCCTAATCATCGATGTCTCTCTCTTCTCTTTGTCTTTCTCCTCTCTGGTTTAGATCTATCTTCTGTGACTATTTCTGAAATTGAGAGAGAGAAAAAGAGAAAGAGATTGAAGTTTTGTTTTGTGAGAAGAGGAGTGGCTTTCATGCAAATTTGAATGGCCCACGTGAATGGGTATATATAAATACAAGACAAGCTCTGATAATTTATTTATTTAGATTTTACTACTAGTACATATTTTACATATCTAATTATGATAAATAGTGGTATAGTACTATTATTGGTCCATAGTTTTGGTGTGTAATTGTGTATATATTATTCAAGCTGTACGAGCAAATGTAAAATAATTTAATATAGTTTTGTCATTTGTGTTGTGTCTTCCTAAGGAATTGTCAAGAATTACATATCATATGTATTATTAGCTCGGAGTCTTAAATTACACACATATATATATATATATATATATTAAATAATAGTTTTAGACCCACGGAAAAGCAGAAATTTCAATAACTTCAATAAATCAATAAATGCATCACCCACCAACGTACTTACCCTTTTTTGGTATGAATTTCAAAATTTGTCGTTTTGGAGTTTGCTTTTTTTACATGGACGTAGAATAGGTTTCCTTTAGAACAGTTGATGTGATAACGAAGTGCAGTTATAAGAAGAAAAAAAAAAAACTAAACATAGAATGATTCTGAACACATAACACATATATATATACACACGAAACTGTGAATTTAATGGATTTGAATATAATTTGTGTCACCATTATTGACTTGCATGACGAAAACATTAGATCGGTAAATGGAAATGGATATATGTATTTAAGTTTAAATTTTAAAAACGTTATGTAAAAGGAGTTGTCACATAAGGTTTCACAGTCATTGGACTACATACTACTAGTCTAGGTGCTACAAAAACTAATTAAAATACCAACAAAGAAAACTACATATATATTATAGTGAAAGCGTCTTGTTTGTTGAGAAAAATCTGAAAATAGTGTGACGCAAGCATATGATTACGTTTGGTATATGTCCAATACACACAAAAAATGTTCGTTTGGGATGATTGAGATGAGTTTGGAAAAAAGGTGTCGTTTTATTAACTGCACTTTGCCGTTTTGTGTTTGTTCCTCTTCGTCGTTAATTTCGTCTCTTCTTCTTGCCTTCTTCCTCTTCGTGTCAGAATTATACAACATCCCATCATTATTATTGTGTGATTCCAAACTTTTTTGTAATTATTTACCCTTCGGATAAGGAATTCTGGGTCATATTTTCTGCATAAATAATAATTAAGTGATATGTTTTTTTTTTTTTTTTTTTTGATATAAACAAGTGATATATGTTAGACAATGGTTACTAATATTTACGCAAATGAAGAAAAAAAAAAAACACAATGATATCATTCATTCGTAGTTTATTTGTCGTGTATTTGGATGTCGGATCAGTCGAATAATTTGACAAACTGTTTATCTGAAGATAATACATAAAAACAACAAGAATGGGCCTTAAAATATTAATATTACCCACCAAAAAAAAACAAATAATTATATCACACATTATATATCTTCAGTATTAGTAAGCTTTTTATACATTTTAAGTGTCTTCTGAAATAAGTATTTTAATGTATCAAATATTTAAATCTATATATAGACGCATTATTTATATACTGCTAAGTAAATAAACTCTCTTCATGTGTATATCGTTGGTAAAAAAATGATTAATAATTAAATGAAATAGATTGGTGCAAAATCTCAAAAAGTCCCACATCGGGAATCGCAAAACAATAATATGTTATTTATATATAGAAAGAGGGAAGAGTATGGTCGCTGAGCTCAGTAGCGTGGGCTTGTAACTCGAGTGAGGGCAAATTGGGTAATTGGGACGTTGGTTCGGACCCTAGTTGATCGAGTTCAGGCTGGGATTTCACTGACCTGCCCGATCCAAGCCAGGAGCTGGGCCTTGTGGTTTGAGCGAAGGCTCGGTCCACGTGGCTCTTAGAGCGGAGGGCATTGCGTGAGGCTGGTTTCACAGAGCACAGCGAGTACTTCCCGTTTCTGGCAGTGGATGGATAACGGGTCGGATCCTCTTGGGCTCAATATGATCTCATGGACCTAATTCAATTGGACCATTACCCATCTAATATATTTTTTAAACAATTCGGTTTGATTGTTTTTTTTCTTAAAATAGTTTTCGTATGTGTTAATAAGTTCGTTCCATATGTTAATAAAATTTCACTCATTATCTTTTCAATATTTTTTAAAACAATTCGGTTTGATTGGTTTTTTTTTTCTTTGGTTTTAAAATAGTTTTCGTATGTGTTAATAAGTTCGTTCCATGTGTTAATAAAATTTCACTCATTATCTTTTTAATATTTTTTAAAACAACTCGGTTTGATTGGTTTTTTTCTTCTTCTTTAGTTTTAAAATAGTTTCCGTAAGTGTTAATAAGTTCGTTCCGTGTGTTAATAAAATTTCACGCAATTTTAAGTTTTGAAAAAAGAAATTGTTGTCTTATGTTTGTGAAATTTTTTTTTTTGTCTTTTCACTTCAAAATTTCGAATTCTTCCTTTTTTTCATTTTCATCATATTTTCCACCCTTTAGTAATTTCCCATAAGAAGTTTTGGTTTTAATTAGTTTTGCTATTCAACTGGACCAATTACTTTTTCTTATTTTTTATAATACAGTACTCGTTTTCTGTATATTCATCAAATGTGCACCTTACAGTAGTTTCTGTAATTTGTTTTTTCTCGTGAAATATGGCTTTACTAGTCCACTGATTTAAATTTCATATTTATGATGTGACAAGAAGAAATTATTATGGAATTTGATGTACAAAAAATAAGACTTGTGAATCCGTTTGGCTGACAAAAAAAGAAAAGAAAAATCATAAGCTGTGCTAAGAAGCCCAATAATGGAGATAAGCTCCATAAAGGCCCATGTACACAAAACTAGATCAAAGAGTGAGACAGAGAGCTTTTGGCTTGAACTGTATAGCCTTCCTGGTGGACATCAAAACCGAACCGAGTTGAACCAAAATTTATTAACCTGAATTTGAACCGACTTTTGTTTCTCTTTTAAAACTCTAAACCGACTTTTATATATACAAAATTTTTATACTAAATTATCCAAATTTCTGTACTATCGAACATAAATTAACCAAAATTCTATAAAAATAAATATTTTAAATTAACCTTACAAAAATACACGAAATATATTAAAGATTTATAATATTATTTAGTTAGATAATAAGGAAAGTATTTTTGGTAACTTTCTATTTAAGATATTATAAAGCAAATCTCTGTAAAATTGAGGGGGCGTATTGGACTGAATATTTAGGGAGATTTAAGTTTTAATGAATTCTTAGAGGATTTGGTTAAATTTTGGTAAATTATCAATTTTGTTATTAAATTCTCTAAAATTTAGCTAAAACCATGAGAATTGAGTCTTTGTATTTTTAACTAAGAATTACCCTAAAATCTCACCTAAAACTTTTAAATGAATTCCTAATAACGTTTTCAATAACAGTGAATTTCATTGTATATTTTAAAATTATTAATCCAATAAAATGAAATTTAAAATATATTTTGAAATTCATGTTTCAATAACACATGATTTGTCATTTTAACTCAAATCTCACCAAATACTCAGTCCAATACACCTCTGAGTGTATTTTCTAAAACTCTTATAAATATTTATAGTATTTGTCAAGTTCCATATATTATTATTATTTTCTCCACATTAGTTTCTTTCAAAAACATTTATTTCTCGAATGAATAATTCTACTATAATTTAATCTACTAAAATATTTTAATGTCAAATTTTTTTAGCTTTATAATCAAAAGGAAAAAAAATCCAAGAAACAAAATCATTTTATTTTTAAAAAAGGACGTATCCATTATTACAAAGCAGCATGTAGATCAATATAAAAGTAAAATGAAGAAGCATGTAAATAAATGTCGACACGAAACTTTGTAACGTTGTATGTCTCTCTGTCTTGTTCATTATTTTTCTAATTAATTAATTTTCCTTAAATACAAATACACCGAATAATCTTATTTATTTATTGATTTGCTAAATTATTATATATCTTGAAAAAAAAAAAAGAAAAAAAACAAAAGTAGCCGCCTCATCTTCCTCGTCTCGCCTCTCTAGCTCTCTCTTATGGGGAGCCCAATTTAGGGTTTCCTCGATTGATTTATCAACTCACCATCGCCACAGAAGTTCTAGTCTTTTTCGGTAATCTCATCTTCTTCGTCTCTCTGGTCATCTCTCACTCTCTTTTCATTTCGATTTTAGGTTTTTTTTTTTTTTTTTCACATTGGCGTTGATTCATCGTTTCTGGTTGTAAAAATTCGTACTGATCTTTCATTTTGGCTAGATTGAAGAAATTTATGATTTGATTTGAGCAAGTTTGAAACTTTTTTTTGTGCTGTAACAAGTTTGCTTTAAGATCTCTAGACTTAGTGCTCTTTTTTTATCAATCTGATTCACCATGTTATTGCTATGAACTTTATGACTCTGATGAAACTTTCATTTCCTCGGCCGATTGATTCAGTTTTTTTATGCGATTGTAAATTTCTATATATGAATTTTCAAGCTTTTTATATAGATCTATTGTCAATCTGATTCTACATCATGTTTTAAGAACTTTGTTCTTCCTTTAGGCATACCAATCTCTAAATTGTTAGTCACAAAAATTACAAATTTGAGTTTGATCTTGCTTATATGAAGTTAGTTTATTGCAGGTTTAGGTCACTTTGTTTAAAAAGATTAGTAGTATTAGTTGTTGAACATGCCGAAAGAGAGGAAAGACCGTTCGGTATCTCATGATAAGTATAGAGGATCACCACTGTGTTGTGAGTCAAGCCGTGCTTTGAAGCCAAATGAGAAACAAGTTAAGGAATGGGAAGAAGCTCGTTGTCCTGTCTGTATGGAACATCCTCACAATGGGATTCTTCTCATTTGTTCTTCCTATGAAAACGGTTGTCGACCTTACATGTGCGACACTAGCCACCGGCATTCTAACTGTTTCGATCAGTACTGCAAAGCTTCTAAGCAGACAGCGTCTTTGGCTTTAGCTCATGAGCAAGAGGAAAGTAATGTACCAACTGAGACGGAAGATGTAGCTTTGGAATCAACTGCTGTAAATCTAGGTGAAGAAGCTGTATCTGAGTTAACAGTTGTGAATGTAAGTGAAGGTGAAGGAGTAGAAGAAGAAGGCATTGTAGCAACGGAGGATGACCAAGAGAAAAACAAACCACCAAAGCTTACTTGCCCGTTATGCCGTGGACATATAAAAGAATGGATAGTTGTTGAACCTGCTAGATGTTTCATGAACTCAAAACATAGAAGCTGTTCTTGTGAGACTTGTGATTTCAGTGGAACTTATTCTGATCTGAGAAAGCATGCAAGGCTTCAACATCCTGGAGCAAGGCCATCAGAAGCAGATCCAGAGAGACAGAGAAGCTGGAGGAGGCTAGAAAGGCAGAGAGATATAGGTGATTTACTTAGCACACTCCAATCTTCTTTTGGAGGAGAAGAAAGAAGTAATGACGATGGGATTCTATTTGACGATGGTGGTTGGCTCACAGTGTTTTTTCTCATCCGCGTGTTTAGACCTGAGTCGTCGAGTAGCTCAAGGAGTAATAGCTGGTCGGCATCTAGAGCTAGGTCACAGGTAGGTGTGAGAAGAAGATCTCCAAGGCTTTGGGGAGAGAGCTATGAAGTTGATACAGGAACATCATCAAGAGATGAGGAGAATAATCAGTCTTCTGATGATCAAGAGTTTGGAACTCGAAGACGCCGCACTAGAAGAAGATTCATTGATGATGGCAATGAAGAAGAAGAACCATGATGATGCTGATGCTTCTCAGAATCTGCAGTTTGGAAATTTGGTATGTGGAGTTTTATGGAAACGAAAAATGGGTGAAACTTTGTAGTATTAACCCCACTTGTGAAACCCTTATTCTGTAAAATTTCTTTGGAGATTGAAAAAAAGTTTCTGATATCGAGGAACAAAAATGATCAAATAATTTATACTTTCGGACCAAAAAAAAAATAAAAAAAAATTATACTTTCTGATAAGGAACTCTTAATTAAAACAATAAATTATAATTTTCTTAACCATACAAACCGAAAAGACTAAAAAGGAATTGTAATTAACGCTTCTCATAGACAAATTATCTCTGCAGCTTTACAATACATTAAAGAGCTTTGAAAAATGAAGAATTTATTAAGCAGAAGCTGCTGGTTCTGAAGCTGTTTCTGCTGCAGCAGCTCTCTTCTTGGCAAAGTATTCATCTGCTCGTGCGAGGTTCTTTGCAACTGATGGCTTAACCCATTTCTTTCTTCCAGGCAACACAGTGAGTGTAGAACCTGAAGCTTCAAGCTTCTCTTTTGCTTGTGTTGAGAAGGCACGCGCTTTGAAGTTGAGCTTCACGCTTAGTTCCCCCGTACCTAGAATCTAAAATCCAAAACAAATCAAAGCGTTTAAAATAGAGCAAATATGAATGCATGATCAAAAGAAGTAGGATCGATTAAGAAGCAAGACCTTTAGTGGGAGCTTCCTTTCCCTTCCTGAAGGATTGATCAAACCTTTCTGCTTCAATGTCTCCAGTGACACTTCATCTCCCTCCTCAAATCCAGCTGTTTCAACGTCTTTGAGATTAACTGGTATGTACTTGGGTAAACCTGAACGCATACCTGTTCAAAAGAACACAACAACACGAAGAAAATGTATCAGGAAACTAAACAAGGGCATAGGTCAAGTAAAGATCTTTCTTTCAATATGGATAAAAAAAACCCCGGAAAATCCGAAAACCCAAGAAACGTCTCTAGTCACTGGTTCCTAATTCTTTCTCTGAGTCACACAACATCTCTCAACACAGTTACATAAGGAATCTGTGAAAAGATCTGCCCTAAACGGATTAAATTGCAAGAATCCGCATCAAATCAAACAAAGACTACAGTCTATGGATGAGACATTTCATCGAACACATAGCCTAAAAAAACCCCGGAAAATCCGAAAACCCAAGAAACTTCTTTGAGGTTATCAGCAAAATAAAACCATAAAACATCTCTACTCACTGATTCCCAATTCTTTCTATGAGTTACCATTACTCTCTTAACACAGTAACATGAACGGATAGAGTTGCAAGAGTCATCATCAAATCAAACAGCGACTACATACAGTCTATGGATGAGACATTTCATCGAACACTTAGCCTACACAAAAATTCGATTTTTTTTGAAAACAAGGCCAAGAATTGATTACCTCCGGCGATTCCTCTAAGTTTGGGAAGACGACGATAAAGAGCAGTTTGACCACCTTCAAAACCTCTCATAATCCCAGGACCAGATCTTGATTTCTGACCTCTCATACCAAAACCACAACTTGCTCCTTGTCCTGCAGATATACCTCTACCTTTTCTCTTTTGCCTCTTTCTCGAACCAGGTTGAGGTCCAAGATTATCCAAACGGAATCTCTCCGGAGCTATTACTGCTTCCGATGAAGAAGTAGCCGTTGTTTGGTTCATCACAACAAGTGGTCTCGCAAATTGCTGCTGCTTTCCCGTTTTATTAAGCCTTTGGTGAAGTTTCAGAGCAAGAATTTGAATAGGGTTTGCTCCCAATACGCTTACATTTCCCTGAAGACATTGAAATTTTTACCAAAATTTCCGATGGTTCAATGTTCCGGATTCAGCAGCGAGTGAGTGGAAGGGAAAGATTACCTTGAATGAAGTGGAAGGGAAGTGAAGACGGTAACAATGGCGGGAAGTGAGAGGATTTGATGAAAGTGATAGAGGAGCAGCCATTGTCTCAGGGCAACAACTGATGAAAAAAAAGCTTCTAGGATAAGGATGACGATAGATATCAGAAACTCAACAGTAAAACGACGCCGTTTTAAACATAGCGCTCGAAATGTTTATTGGGCCTTTTTGAGAAAAATGTAGCCCATTTTGAGGTTTTCTTTTTTTCTTTTTTCGGATTGATGATTTAAATATCGGTTTTGCATTCCGGTTTAAGTTTAGGATTGTTTAAAGCTCCGATTGGTAACAATATATAATTGCTTAATTACATAATCAGAACTTGTATATTGAAAAATTACAGAATGAAAAATTGCATAATTAAAATTTTGTGTGATGAAATATCATACATAATAAAATAAATTATTAAATGCATGCTTATTTGCAGAATGCTTTTTCTATTTGTATATTTTTAGACAAAAAAACAAATTTTGTGTTTTTGTCTGATTGTCTATCATTAGACAATTTATTATAATTGGTAAGAATTTAGCATAATCCATTAGAAAATGCAATTAGGTAATTATGTATGTTACCAAATATTGAGCATGCTCACTTCTGCTTTAGTCAAACTTGATCCAAACACCAGCCAAAACGGAAAAAAAAAATACATTACTTATGTACTAACCTTTTTTATATATAAACAAATATGTATATATATATATATGTTTACACGTACACATAAAATTATAAGTTCAACTACAACCCCAAACTATAATAATCATTACATAATCACAATTCACAACCACATACAAATAATCTATATTTTAGCATTTTCAACCAAGTATTTTCTTCACGAGAAGAAGCGAACAATCCGTATTATGTAAGCACCTGCATTTATTTAAAACATGTTCGGTATCACCTTTTTTCATACACTACTAAGTCTTTTGATCGATTGTATAAAAATAATAATAATAATGATTGAAACTCTATACGATTTTTTCTTACTTTTTGAGATTTTGAGTTTGTTGATCGCTCATAACTAATAAATCAATATTTCGCTCTTGAACTATCTTGGGGATTAGATCTTTAGGGTCTCCAGCATCTGTAAATGTCTCTGCTTTAATCTGTTTTCAAACATGATTAATTATGAGATTAAAACATTTCAACAAATGGTTTAGTTGATGACGTGAACTTAAATAGTGGGGTAATTATTTCAAAAACGATCCCATAGATATGAGTTAGTCAAGAAATTACCCCATGATTTAAACATATCTTCTTGGCTTTCTCTAATATACCCAAAGCAATTTTCATATTCTTTTCTTGAGCCAATCTTATGAGTTCTGCATCTGCAAACACACATAAAAAATAGTTAGTTGAAAAATATATAGATTTTTTGAATTTAAAAAAAAAAAAAATTTAGTATGTAAAACGACTTAACTGGGTGAAAATGGATAGAAAATTTGAGCAAAGGCGACTGATGAAGAAAATACGGTAGGAGGAGTAAAGGAATTTTGTGGCTGTTTTGCAAAGATAAAAAATTTGGAGCTCTCAATGGTATCTTTTTGGTTTTCAAGGACCCAAATAAGCAAATCATAACTTGAGTTGCTCTCGTCAATAATCACCATAACATTCTTCATCTTCTCTTGTGTTTCTTCTAGGCTAGTTTCTTCTTCTTCTTAAAGCTTCTGTTAGAATTATAATCTCTTTGTAAATGTGCCAATTTATAGTATGTATTTGGAAGTGGTCCAAGTGGAATATGTCTAAAAAAAAGGTAATATAATTGTCTTCTAGGTGATTGGATATAATTGAAAGGGCTTGTTCATCGACTAGAATCTTTCTTGTTTTTTTTTTTCCTCATTTACAAACAAAATAATAATATATCAAATCTGAAGACGGTGGTACAATATGGTATTAGGTATAATGTCAAGGGTTCAACGGCATAAACTCGCTACAACCCATTCTTTGTAAAACTCTTTTTGGCAACTCTAGATAATCTTATTAATATTTTTACACTCATATTTATATGAATTTACTTTAAAAACCTAGTTATATATGGACTAATATATATTAAGGGTTTGATTGATTCTCTTGCAACCACTTGCACATGCTGTGTTTGAGGGTGGTTGCGGTTGTTAGTGTTTTGAAAATTTTATAGGAATCACTTTGTGCCGTTCAAAATCCTCTTTCCGCTAGTGTTTGTGAATTGCGATTGCGGACGGTTGTGGTTGGTTAAAGAAATTTTTTTTAGTCAATTTCTATATAAATTTATGACATTATCCTAATCATTTTTAAACAATTACGTTACTCTAATTATTATCTAACCTAATTTCGTTTTTTTCCATCGACATTCTAGCTTTATTATGTTTTTTTTGTCTTTATTATTCATAGTGAACAATTTATATTTAATAATAATAACATGTTTTAGTGTTTTATAGTTTTTTTTATTAATATATAATGTATTTATTTTGATAATTTTTTGTTTAACCGCTATTTTATCTGATGTTCAACTAGTCATAAATTTTTTGCGAACGTTCAAATTTTCAACCGTTAAATTAGTCGTTCAAACTGTTTAATAACACTTAAAACCGTAACTATTCACTTCCGCAAATTCCCGCACCGACAACAACAACCGGTGCGTTTAAACCAGTCGAGCCTAAGATAGATTTGTTTGTCACGTAATGTTGGATTTGTGTCATGTGCTCTAATATATTTACAGTTTTACGTAAGGAGTTACTTTGGGTTCTGGTTAAGATGTTTTTAGTCGTGACTTTGAGTTATGGTTAATATGTTTTTAGTCATAGTGTTAGTCATAGTGTGTTTGTGGAAAATTTCTTACAAAAGATTTTGCTCACTCGGTCACCCCAAAATTAATCGGAAGTTTGGTAAAATTCGGTTATCCACCGCTGAAATCTTAAAACATTATTATATTGAAAGCGATCGAATAATACGATTTCTATCTACAACATACGTATTATTACAATAAATTAATTTATAGGGATCAATCATCACCAATTCCTTATTGACATATTAATTTATATAATGGTTTTAGTGGACCGTGTTTGGTAATTGCCGGATACACGCCACTGATGACATAAAACATTATTCTCTTTGTCGGAAATTTTAATCAAAAATCAAAACTTAAAAAGTCAAAAACCAAACATCATTAGAAGATTGACACAATTAGCTAAACGGGCTACAAAGAGTTTTATTAATTGGGCCTATAGAATTTCATTACGGCCCATTATAACCTCTTCGTCTCCTACCTCTGAACTAAAACCCTAACGATTTTTTTTTTTTTTTTTCTCTCGAGACGCTCTGCGAAGAAGGAGAAAGCACTTTCAATCGTAATCTAAGGTACTCGATGATTCTTCATTTACTTTTGTATTTCTCGTGGAAGATTTGTGCTTAAGATTATGTATTTAGTCAGAATATTGGATTTTTACTGGATTTAAAGTCTCAATTTTTATGTTATGCATATCAAGAGAGACAATAGAAATTAAGACTTGACATAGATTCTTATAGTATAAACGGTGACGTTTAGATGACATTAAGAAATATATTGAGCTTAAAAATGTTTACTTTACTTAACTCACTACTCTGCAAATTTCTATAAGCAATTGAAACATGTAGAGATGAGTAATGTTGCTTTTGTGTGTATGTGTGTGAGTGTGTCTGTTAAAGATTATTTAATGGAGAAATTTCGAGAAAGCGGATTCTTGTTCTGATTTTGGATTTTACCGGATTCAAAGTCTCGATTTTTGGATTCCGAGTATGATTTTAATGGAGTTTTTTGGTTGTATTTTGATGTTATTCACGTCAAGAGACAAGAAAGTGAAGACCTTACGTAGATTCTTATAGTAGAAATGGTTAAGTTTTAGATGACATTAATGGAGATACATTGCGTTCAAAGATGTCTGCTTTACTCACTTAATGACGATGAGAAATAATTTTTAAGAAATCGAAACATGTAGAGATGAGTAAATGTTAGTTATTTTGCGTTGTTTTTGTTTAAAGGTTAGATCTAATGGAGAAATCTCGAGAAAGCGGATTATTGTTCTGTAATTTGTGTGGGACTATGTTGATCTTGAAATCAACCAAGTATGCTGAATGTCCGTTATGCAAAAAGTCGCTAGACGCAAAAGGTATCAATGAGTTCTCTTTATATCAAATGAGTTTTGGTGCTTGGTTGGTTTAATCTTAGTAATTGTGCGTTATCGTCATTTTTTTTTCAGCGATCATCGATAAGAAAATAGCTTACACAGTTACTGCTGAGGTATGTTTTTCTTCTTTATGCAGCATTGTGGATTCTTGTCTGACTAACTTTTGCTACGTCGTATCATCTATATGTCATTCACAAGTTGTGTGTAAATCAATCGCATCTGGTTATTGTTTCACTGAGTAGCAAAGATTTATCGGTTTCTGTTAGTCCATTTGTTATTAGGCTATGAACACACAAACACACACACATAGAGTGAAGGACCAGTTCTTGCTATGTAATTAGATTCAGATCTGTTTTTGTTTGTTTGTTTCAAGAACATTGCATCATGAACAAAGTGGTGTTAGTATACAACTCATGACCTTTGCTTTATTTGCAGGATATCAGAAGAGAATTAGGAATATCATTGTTTGGTGAAAAAACGCAGGAAGAAACTGAGCTACCAAAGGTTTACATTATAAGAAAACACGATTTTTTACGCGTTTTTCTTAATCTATGACTTATGATTTCGATGATTCTTCTTCGTCATCTATTTGCAGATCAAAAAGGCGTGCGAGAAATGTCAGCACCCTGAGCTTGTTTACACGACTAGACAGGTATAACCCTCAAGCTTTTGATTCTTAATTTCAAGTTCTTGTCTTCTTGTTTCATTTTTCAAAGAATGTGTGTCATCTGATTTTGCAGACGAGATCAGCCGACGAAGGACAGACAACTTATTACACTTGCCCCAATTGTAGTCATCGATTCACAGAAGGTTGAGACTTGAGACTATTATCATCTCCAGCTCGCAGGCTCGATTCGCAGAGAACACCATTTTTGTTTCTTACATGAATGTTACTAAATTCAATATCCATTTTCATCATCAGATCAGAACCTTATGTATAGTTTCAGAACTCAGTATTCAATGTCATCACCATAAACGTTTATTTATTAGTATTGAGAACAATCTTACAAAAGGAAAATATATTGCTTGATGCAAAATCTATTGCTTGATGCAAAATCGTGTCCAAGTAATACAATGATTAAACTAATTTTTCATTAAGATCATAGATTCATAATTCATAAGTCTTACAACTTAACCATGCTGTTTTTAAGTTTCTTGTAATATTTATTTATTGACGTGTGAAATATTAATATATCCCTTTAATACGAAAAGAATATCCAAATAAGCACCAGAGCATAACTTGTAAAGCACGTACACGTCAAAACAAAATTAATCTTACTCCTTGATCCAACGGCTACAAAAGCTTACGATCATCTATTGACAGCTTAGATCCACCGAACTTTCCATAGTCCTCACCACACCGAATCATTTTTAACTTCTCAATTTAAAAAACCCCAACTCATATTGAGCTCCCAAACAGTTTCAAAACGGAACCATGGACACGGCGTCGTTCAGTCTTTCTTCTCCGGCGATACTTCCGTCGTTTCTCCTCCTCTTCCTCGTCGTATATCTCGTCGGATATTTCCTGATTTTCCGATCATGGAAATCATCTCATTTAGGCTCTAGCTGCTTAATGTCACTCTTCCACGGCACTCCCGCCGTCGTCATGGCTTCACACGCGCTTCTAACAACCCCACGCGCATCCGTAACAGAACCACACTCCTTCGCTTCTCCCAACACCGCCGTGGAATCCGCCGTACTCGATTTCAGCATGGCTTATTTCAGCGTCGATCTTCTCCATTACTTGATCTTCCTCCCTAACGACTTCCTCTTCATCCTCCACCACATCGCGACGCTGTACGTCTTCGCCACGTGTAGATTCGTCGTTGGTCACGGAGCTCACGCGCTTCTTCTCCTTTTGATCCTCGCGGAGGCGACGAGCGCGTGTCAGAACGTTTGGACGATCGCCGGGTATAGGAAAAACGACATCGTTTTGGCGAAGAGAGTGAGAGAGGTTTTGTCTCCGCCTTTTTACTTGTTTTATAGTGTGGTTCGTGGATTGGCTGGTCCGGTGGCTCTGTACGATATGGCGATGTTTTACGGTAGCGGTGCGGCGGAGGGAGTGATTCCACGGTGGGTTTGGTTATCGTGGCTTCTTGTGATTGGCTCTGCTATTTTCGTTAGTGTTTTGTGGGTTTTACGAAATTGGGTTGATTGGTTTAGAGAGAAAAACTCTAGCAAGAAATTTATATGAAATTATTATATCAAATTGTTGGTGATAGAACTCATAGAAGTGTAGATATAGAAATGTTGATTTGTGATGTATATGAACAATCTTGTACCTTTTTATGTGAATCCAAATCTTATTGCTGTTTGTATTGTAATTCTTTTTTTGTTTGTTTGAATTAAAACTGTTCTGTAATAAAATTTGGATTGAGGTATAGAAATAAATGGAAGTGTTCATTACAAAAAAAAGTTAATTTATATTAATAGTGATGTGCTTTATGTGAATCTAAATTTTATTGTATCAATCTGCATATGTGAATCTTATATGTAAAGTTAGACTTTTCAATCCTAAATTTTATGTTTTAAACCTTTATTTTGTCAGTTTTTTTTTAAATATAAAAAGTCAACATCATTTAAATTTGTGATTTGGCCAAATAGTTGCCTAACTCAAGTAGAAATGATCACGCCAGATAGTTTCGATGACTCACTCATTTGGTAATCTATTGTTGTAATTATATCAAAATGTTCAATACTTAAATTAAATGGGAGTTTGACCAACAAAAAATAATAAAAAAGGAATAAAGAGGATTGTGTTGTGGGTACTTGGGGAGTTTTTAGAAAATGTACTTTTTTTCGTTGACAAAAATATTATATTTTTTATAACAAGTTTATAGCTACAGCAAGTTACATGTCTTATTTTTAATGAAGAGACTCCCATTTCTTTGTCATTAACACGGTGTAATGAATGGCGTCCTCACAAATAAAATTCAAATAGATTGATAATCTCAAATCTGACCTTTTAGTTGCAAAAACGACACCTAATAGTTTTAAGTTAAAAACAATGGTATTTCATTGACGATTGGGTATGATTTAGAAAAACTTGTCATTTATCAAGAAGCGTTGTTTGATTAAAAAAGAAGACATATATTTTATGAAATTTTTAGGTTTCTCAAATCGATATTTTTTTTTCGAACAACCATAGCGAAGTCAAAAGATATATATACACATTATATTTCTTTGTTATTTCAAAGTAATGGAAACTTTTTGTTTAATTAATAAAAAATTCTTAATAATTTATATAACTATTAAAATAAATAAATATGATATCTCTAACTATGATCTGTTTTGGAAACATCAAAATTTCGATCGGATAAATTTTCAATAAAATTTTATTTTATTTTTCAATAAAATTTTATCTTATTTTTCAACAAGACTTCCAACATGTTCTTGTAGATGGTCGACAATAACATATGTGACAACATAAAAATAACTAAAATTTGCCTAGAATAATACTACTTTTTGAATTAATTACTAGACTAACACCCTAAAAAAAAGTTTACTAGTATAATACTAATCTTTTGTAAAAATACAAATAAACCATTATGAATTCTACTATTCACAAGATTGCCATTATGAATTAAAATTAGAAAAAAACAAATAAAAATTGAAATTTTTATTAAAATTAATTTGTTTTAAAAATAAATCAAATGACTTAAACCTTATTTTCCAAAAAAAAAAACCTAACCCGACATACATAAAAAAAAATCTCATCGCCGCTGAAGAATTTTCTTCAATCCTCATCGCCGTATAAATCTCGCCGTCGCCGTTCACGAGCGCCGTTGCCTTTCATCTCGCGCCGTCGCCACTCTTGCTATCAACAACAAACAACCATCTTTTATTTTTAAACATCCAATTTCCAGATACAAGGATTATCCTCTCCATAGTAGAATCTTTGAAGGAAAGAATCACAAGAAGGGATGAGATAGATGAGAAGCAAATAGAGAAAGAATAAGATGAAATATCATGAAAGGAAATAACTTGGAGATTACGGTTGAAAACTGAAAGAATGATTGAGGAAGAAGAAGAAGAAGGCTATAAAAACCCTAATTATTTCGTGGGTATGCGTTTTTTTTAAAAATTTTTTCTAATTTTCGTCATTAGTAAAATATGAAAATCTGCGATGTCATTTAAACAAATATACGGTTAAAACTCTGAGGTAACATTGCTGCAATAAGTCTACCACAATAACTCTGCAGTCACTAAATATACTATTCTAGTAATAATAATATTTGCGGTAAAGGGAATTGCATCTAATCTTTGACGTTTTCAGGAACAATAACTCTGCGATAACGCAAAAAAAATCTACGGTAACTAAAAGGTTAATCTAGCAATTAAACTTTGGTCATAAAATCTGCGGCCACTAGTATGTGAAACAAACCTCTGCTGTAACTAAATTTTAAAATCTACGATGAAAATAAAAGTCTGCAAAATAAATCTACAGTAAAAAAATAAATCTGCCGTATAAATTCTAACAACTTTTGAAAATGGGAAAATCTGCTGTCTCTTTATGAGTTTCAAAAAATAAATCTACGAAGGCTAAAATATCTACGATGAATTCAAAAATCTACTACAACTAAGGCATATAAATCTACGGTACAAATTAAATCTTCGAAGCAAATCTACGGAATAAAATAAATCTACAAAGTAAATCTGCGATAAAACTTTAAATCTACCGTTCTAAAAAATCTGCGACAACGTCGAATCGTAGATTTATGCTGTAGATTTTTATGTCAGCGAAAAAAATGTTGATGTGGAATTATTTCATAATGGCATTTTCGTAAAGCCTTTTTTTTTACTCATGGTCTTAAGGGTATTTTTGTAATCAAAATAACTCATTTAACACTAATTTTTTCAATGTTAAGTTAGCAATTAAAACAAAAATTAGTATTATTCTAGTAATTTTCCCTAAAAATAAACATGCAATAGGAAATCTTGGAATAGTACTTGTGGAGAGAGGGAAAAAAAGTTGTTAAGAAAAAATTGTAATTTTGTTATTATATTGAAAACCGGTTGAAATGTCTTAAAAAATATGTTTTAGTAGTTAGAGGCTTAGAGCTCTCATAACTGAGTTATTCTAGTCACTAGAGTAATAACCCGCGCGTTGCGCAAGATTCTAATAAATATTATAAAAAAATTAAACTATTTATATATATAAATAAATCATTAATTATAAATAGAATTATAAAGGTAATTCATTATTTTCCACAAAAATTAACATATTTTAAGGTTAAAATCATTCGATTCAAAAATATCCTCAAACATGTATTTTTTTTATCACAACATAGACAAAATTACATTTTCACTCATGATAAACTACAAAGATTATGTGTCACCCCTAATTGGATGCTTTATTGTGCAACATTTGAGTTTGTATTTACCTATTCTATATTTGTTATTTTTAGTGTAAAATTTTGAAATCTTTTACTTAAAATATGAAGACTATAACTCTTTTAATTTTTGTAAAAAGTTTAGATGTTTCAAATAATCCAACTCTAACTTTTATGTTTATATACAAAATTCCAAAAAATATTGGTGTAAATATTTATATTGTTTGGAGAAAGTTAACTATCCTTACTTTATAGTTTTTTCAAACTCAGTTTGTTAAATCCTTTCAATACTTTGATTACTAACATTATATTTTTAAGTTTTTTTAAAATTTTTTTACCCATTTTATTTAATTATTTTATAAATATTTTTAGATTTATTCAATAAAAAAATAAACATGTATTTAATTAATATTTTAAATTATCTTTAATTCAAAGAAAAAATTTGCTTACATATATTATAAGTTTATTACATTTGTGTTATTATTGTTTTAATTTACATTATATATTGAATCATTTACTTGTAGTGGTTGTGACTTGTGCCTATCTATAATTTTTCATTATTTGGTCTTTCATTTCTTTATATTCTAATGTCGTTTATATAAATTTTAATTTATTTTATCTTATCTTTGTGTTCATTTCTTTCCCCTATTAATAAAATATATAAAAAATATAATTACAAAGTAGTTTTTTTTTATTATCATTTTAATACTCTTTTTTTACTTTCACTTCTTTTATTGTTAAATATCTTAATACTCATTAACTGCTATATTTAAATAATGCTAATGAATTTTTTTAAAATGTAATTGATTCTTAATAAAAACATAAAAATAAAAAATATTATTTGATGACATGTTTTATTTTCATTGGATGATTAGGATGATGATGTGGATAGTCTCAATGGAGAGAAAACTCTCCCATTATATATATGATTTCACTATTTTTTGGGTTATTCTAGTTAATTCTCACCATTATATTCAAACAAATTGTTTGACCTAACAATATATGATCCATTTTGAGAGATTATTTGTTTGAGGGTACATCTTTTGTGCATTAGTTACATCATATTTGTTTGAAAGAACGTAATTCTTTCAGCTCCATAATGAGTTGTAAATAAAAAAATATAAAATGTTGTTTCAAATTTATTTCATCGAACATCTTTTCTTTCCGAGCTTCATCATTGATCCAAAAACAGCTTTCTCAACGGATAATTTAATTCCTCTTCTTACCGGCTATTTTGACGCTCTTGAGTTTAGATCATTTGAAACTGTGTCGTTTCAAATTAGATAATAGTTATTTATCTAATTAGGCTCCAAATTCCTCATTTTTCTAGTTCAAAATTATGCATCCAACACGAAATCACTACTGCTAATCGTTATGTATTTTTTTTTTGTCAATAGATATAGAAAAAGTCACAAGTTATTCTTTGTCATCTTTATACATCAAATAAAGAAAACATTCAAAAAATAACTAATGAAAAACAACTAAAAGTAATTAAAACCAAGAAGTGAAGCTTGATCAAACCAATTATCAGAATCAAACCACTGCATTTCCTGATTCAAATCTTCAATCATCATATAAATCTCTTGACAAAGAGGATTTGATCGATCTTCAGCATTAAAGGCATAAACTTTATTCTTAATCTCAATCCAGCTCCAACCTGGAACTTTCTTCAGACCTCTCTCCTTCATCATCTTCTTCACTCTTGCTTTCTCTTCCCATTTCTTCAGATCACTATACATATGAGATAACGAAACATACGTAAAATGATCTTCTGGTTCGATCTCTAGCAAATGGTTAGCTACTTGAGTAGCCATTTCAATCTCTCCACAAGCCCTGCAAGCTCCAAGGAATGTTTTCAACACCATTGGATCAGGATTCAATGGCATCGATTCTATTAATTCTTTCGCTTTCTTCACAAGCCCTGCTCTGCCTAAGAGATCAACTGCTGCTGCGTAATGTTCCATTCGGGGTTGGATTTTGTAAACCAGTTCCATCAAGTTGAGCAACTCGAGTCCTTCTTCTACCAAACCGGTGTGGCTACAAGCTGTTAGAATTGCTGTGAAGGTTACGTGGTCTAGTTTCACGTTTTGGTTACACATTTGAGAGAAGAGGTCAAGAGAGACTTGGCCTGAACCGTGTTGAGCGTATCCTAGAATCATTGTGTTCCAAACTATTGTACTACTGTGTTTGGATGAAATCTGATCAAAGCATTTCCGCGCGTTCTCGATCACTCCACATTTTGAGTACATCAGGATCAGAGAACTGGTTACAAACTCGTTACATTCGAAGCTTGATTTAGTGGCAAGAGCGTGAATCTGCTGACCTAATTGGAGTGTTGCTAGGTCCGAGCATGCTCTAAGAACTGCAGAGAAGGCGTAATCGTCAACTTCTATGTTTGAAGATCTTAAGTAGCTAAGAAACTTTAGCGCATCCTCGCTAAGACCTTTCTGGGATAAACCTGTCATAATTGAATTCCAAGAGACAAGATCCTTAGATTTCAAGGATTCAAATAGAGAAAGAGCATCTTTCATGGCACCTGTAGGGAACTGAATATACATAGAGATCAATGCATTTGATACCGAAGTTACTTGTTCCAGTCCCTTCTTTATCACCAAACCATGCAAGGACTTTCCAAAGATTTGATGTTCTTCATCAGAGCAAGCGCTTAAGATGCCGGTGTAAGTATAAATGTCGGTTTCGATCCAAGTACTTTGCATTTCAGTAAAAAGTTCAAAAGCTGATTCCTTTAGCTCATGTTTAGAGAAAGCTGTGAGCATCGAATTCCACGTAATCAAGTCTTTTAACCCACCCAACCCATCAAAAACTCTCTTCGCATCTGATACTGAACCACAATCTGCATAAGAGTTGATCATCGCATTACATATATTAATCTCACGTTCAAGCCCGAGTTTTAAAACCTTAACATGAACTTGCTTTGTTAAGTTACAAAACATTGGATCATCAAGCAAAGTAAGAAGCGGAGCAAAAGTTCCATCGTCCATTGTCATAGCAGCTTTCATCTCCATAAAACCCAACAACCAAAAAGCATTCTCGATATCTCTCGCTTGCACAAATCCAGCAATCAAAGCATTCCATGAAACAGAGTTAGGCTCTGAAATCTCCATAAAAGCCTCAAAAGCATCTTCAACTCTTTCACATTTCGCGTACATATCAACAAGCGCACTTCCAACAAACACATTACACTCATAACCTCCCTTTATAACCAAACCATGCACTTGCTGCCCAAGATCAAGCCTTTTCGCAAAAGCAATCCCTTTCAAAAGCCTACTGAAACTATACCCATCGACAACAGATTCAGATCTTCTCATACCTTTAAACAAACACCACGCATCCTCCAATTTCCCAAAGCTTGTATATCCAGAAATCATCGTGTTCCAAGACACAGAATCTCTCTGAGACATTTCATCGAACAACTTATGGGCATGACCCAAGAAGCCAAATTTCATATAAGAAGCCAAAATCCTGTTGGATACGTAAACATCTGAGATGTAACCATATCTGATGGCGCAACAATGAGTGGTGGAAAGCTTTTGGAAGGAGTTTAAAGAGCTCTCTCGTAGAGAGGCTAACAATGCTTTCATTCATCTGTTTTAACTGTCAAAATGATTAGGGTTCATGTGATTCACCAGAGACGTTAACATATTCTGTAAGATTATAATAGCTTCTGCAATTATTAGGGTTTATGTGATTTTACCTTAAACTTTTGTAGAACACACAGCGCAGAGCAGAGCCAGAAAGCACCACTAACAAGTCAAAACGAACTCTGTTTTTCTTAACATCAAAGAGGTTTTTTTTTTAATAAATATTTTTGGTTTTGTCAAATATTATAGGTGTTATTGGTTTTGTGATTTTTAAAGTGATATAACTTTTTTAAAAATTTAGTGTTATTCAAACATAACTCTATTAAAGTCATATGTTATTGGTTCAATATTTATAACAAATTGTTAAAAGTCATGCGTTATTGGATTAATAAAAACTTTAACTAATTTTTAGATTATAATAAAGTTTATTAAAATTTAGTGTTATTGGTTGATTGATTTTTAAGTTTTTTGTTCATTTGAAACAATTTTTATAAATTTTCAAAATATTACATGTTAGGATGATACTCTGAGATACTTTCTGTGAGTTTATGTGAAATGTTTGTAATACTCTCTATTTTTTAAAAAAATTTCTGTAATCTTAATAATCATTACAAATATACATAAATCTCAGTCCAATAACATTTTTTTTTACTTTATAGTCACATATTTTTAATTTATATATGTGACCAAAAAGTAATTAAATTATTTGGACTGGTTTTCTCTCTTAGGCTAGTTTTATGATTATAGTTTTTTTCTTTTTTTTGGCAAGAAAAAACTTAAAACTACAAATTAAAATGACTCTAAAATAGGCTAAAAACCATTTTAATAGGCGTTTTAGAAAGACAAACAAAAAAAAGTAAATCCAAAATAGGTTATCGTCGAAATAAAAATAAAATCATTTATTTTCAAATATTCTCTCCTTTGTTTTATATTTCTTTACATTTTGTATTTAGTGGGACATTTGATTAACCTTCCTTAAGTAAAAGTCTAAAACAATTAACAAGTAGCCGTTGGAAGCGCACTTCCATAGAAGAAGAAGAAAAGACTAGCCGTTACGCTCCTTATCCCCTTTTCTCTTTTTATTAAATCTTTGTCACATTTTTTTCTATCTTTCAAAATCATCAAAACCCTAATCGTCGCTCTTCCCAATTCCAAATTTTCTTCCACAGATTCATAAAATTCCCCAAAAAAAATCACAGATCCTTCTTCCAATGGCGTCCAAAACAGCGGCTGCTAAAGATATCATCACTTTGCACGGATCTGCTGCCATCGTCAGCGAGTTCTTCTGTACGTATCTCAATCCCTTCATTCTCAATTTCATCACTCATTTTCTACTCAATTTGATTCTTCTTCTTCTTCTTCTTCTTCTTCTTTTTTCCAGGTTACGCTGCAAACAGGTGAGAATTGGATCTGAACATCTGAATTTCAAATCCAATTCTGGAAATTTCCGATTCTATAATAAAAATTGACTCTTTTTTAATTTTGTTCGTATAGTATATTGTATAATCGTGCAGTGTATCCAGAGGAAAGCTTTGTGAAAGTGAAAAAATATGGACTTCCGATGTTACTTATTGAAGATGAATCAGTCAAATCCTTCTTGTCTAATCTTACTTCTCAACTTTCCGGTAAAAGTTTTTTTTTTTTTTTTTTTAATCAATTTCCATAGATAGATTCTGTTCTGAGATATGATCTTAAAGATTCCTTTGTATGATGAGTTTTGTGAGAGCCTAAGACTGATGTTGTTGAGATATATATATCTGTGTTTTTTTTATCTAGAGAATTGATTAAAGCCAAAGTTTTTAGTACTTCCATGGTTTTTTTTTGGAACTATTTCTAGTTAACTTAAAGATTTGTGAGAGCCTGAGACTAATATTGTTGAGATATCTGTGTTTTTGTTTTGGGTTTGAAGAATGGCTTGAAGCTGGGAAGTTACAGAGAGTAGTGTTAGTGATAATGAGTAAAGCTACTGGTGAAGTCTTGGAGAGGTGGAATTTTCGGATTGAAACTGATAATGAAGTTGTTGAGAAAGGGTGAGTTTTGTCAAATGTGTTATTTTGATTCTTGTTTTCATTATATTATTATCTTATGAGATGAAAAAGTTTCAGTGTGTCGAGGGAGAAAAGTGATAAGGAGATTATGAGGGAGATTCAAGCTATTATGAGACAAGTTGCTTCTAGCATTACTTACTTGCCTTGTCTTGATGAAACATGTAAGGAACTTGAATCAACACTAGTTTGTGTCTATTTGATTTCTCATGTGTCTTATTGTTTGGTTTTAGGTGTGTTTGATGTATTGGCATATACTGATACTGATGTGGCTGTTCCATTCACCTGGATTGAGAGTGATCCCAAGTTGATTGCTAATCCACAGATGGTTAAGTTACACGCTTTTGATACCAAGGTGAGGAGGAAGAAACTTGAAACCAAATCTACTATTCACTTTGAAATGTCTTAAGCGTTATTGGATTTCATTCTCTGCAGATTCACAAGGTCGACACTCTCGTCTCATACAAGAACGACGAATGGGATGAAGAAGAGTAACAGAAGTCAGGAGGACACGCACACACGCAAGGCTCCTTTGTGTTCAGCTTGCGTTTATCTCTTTGAGAGTTCTTAAAAGGGCAAGTGAATCCTTTATTCACCTTTCTCGTTTTCTCTTCTGTTCTTTTTTGAATTGTATGAGAATCCTGTACCTGTGTTGTGTTGTGTTGTGTTTATTAAGAAGTTATCTACTGTTTTTATTGTCCATGTCCATTTTGTTTCCAACCAAAGATCTCTAAAGGCCAATCAAATCTCACTAACAATAACATTTACAAAGATGGAATGTAAAAAGGGAATGTATTTACAATGACAATTTAGCTTTCACTACTCGTTTTCTCATCTCATTCCTCGGTATAAGACACCCGGTTGAAGACTATGTTCCGATCCTTGGATAAAAAAAGATATCTAAAAGCCAGGCAGATTTCTCTGACAACATTCACAAAGATCCAAGATGTACAATGCTAAGGTGGTTTCTTCTAGCTTTCTGTTGTACCCATTTTCTCATCTCATTCCTCGATATAAGACACCAGGTTGAAGATCATCCATATTGTCTATGTTTCGAACCATGTCTATGTTCCGAAACGCGTCAAACTCTCTCAGGCATGTCCATCCTCGTCGAGCCAAGAATTCTCGGTAATCTTCTTCAGTGTAGAATATCTTCTCCTCTTGATGGACTGGTAATGGATCAGATTCATCATAGTGGCACACTCTAACAGCTATACCTGAATATCAGTTTAGATATTGAGAAACCTCTAACCAGAGATCATATTGTTGAAGCAAATTTACCTTCATCGACATGGAGTGAATAGTTTCCTAAAGGCATGTCTCGGTCAAGAGAGCGAACAACCTGTTCTTCATCTTCTAGCCAGAAAGCTCGTCTTGTTCTTAATCTAAATGCGGATCTAATAGCTTCCTTTATTGCTTCAGCAGTACCATCAATCCCAACTCTTCTTGTATAGTCTCCAAATTTCACTGTTATGATCCTCCCGACAAACGGCTGACCATCACCACCTACATGAAACCGAGAAGTAGCTTGTCATAAAAGTTCACAAAGCTTGATGAAAACAAAAACTCTTGCAATTGGATTTAAGTTTAAGAGTCATGTAAGCTTTTCAAGTAACTTACCATTCCCAGGTGTGGTTTCTCTCCAATTCCAAGGAGGAACTCCATTAGCTGTAACGGGATCAGCAGAAGCAATGGCGAGAGGATGACCATCATGATCGAGCTGCCTTTCAAGATTTAACGTTGGCCTGCCATTAGCTGGACACATATATAACTCAATATCAAGGACTAACCAACTCCAACAAATCAAACAAAATATAGAAAGACAAAATCGTCTTCACATTATCACTGACATTCTACAGTTTCATATGAGATCACTTTCATTTCATTGATTTACAAGCGAATCATAAGTTGTTGCGCATAGCTAGAACTGATACAACCATTTCTTTTGAGAAGCAATTCGTTCTTTAGATCAAATAAATACCCCAGAGTACTCCCCCAAGAAATGTGAGGGCAACCACCATTTATAAATACTCAAAAGATTCAAGAAATGTGAGATCAGTACCTTCAACAGATGCAAATGATATGCCAGTATCTTCAAAACCTACAGTAAGATAAAAAAGATAAATACCAATTCTACAAGAAAAAAAACCCAAATTTAGTACCAAAAAGTCAACAGTTTAACAACCATATCAACTACTATATAATTTAGCTATTAATGGTTAAAATCCTTTTAGCCAGGTCTAGCACTAAAAGAGGAACAAACTCAAAAAGCAAAAAGACCAGTCTTCTTCTTCTCAATCTAAATCTAAACAAAAACCCATCAACAATTTTATCCAAACTTACAAAAACTAATCCTTAAAACCCCAAAATGAATGCAAAGATTGTACCTTTATCTGAAAATTGCATAAAGGAATCAACTTTAGCAGAAGAAGGTGGAGTAGTAGTAGTAGTAGCAGGAGTCTTATACAGAGCCACTTTCTTATTTCTTTCTCTAAAGATATCTTCAATCTCTTTATAATAAGACATCTTAGCTGATCCTCCACTTGATGCTTTATCTTGATTCTTAGCTTTCTTAAACTCTTTCAACATATTCCTCCATTTATCAGTACACATAGTTGGAGATCGATCAAACCCTTTCTCTCTCATTTTGCTTGAAATCTCTTCCCACAGATGTTTATTAGACTTTGATGTGTTGAAAAGACTATCCATTTCTCTCCTTAACGCTATTAAGCTTCGAGTTTCGTCTTGTACCCAAGTCTCTGCTCGTTTCTTTGGTGCTTTGATCTCATGATCTTCTCCACCACTGCTATCTCCGAGGATTATTTGGTGTTGTTGTTGTTGTGGCTGTAGATCTCCGTTTGATGTTACATCGATCATCATGTTTATGTCTCGTGAAGAAGGATTGTTATCGGAAACAAACATGTTTGATGTTTCTCTCCGAGGAAGAAGAATACAGAAGAACATGTCAAAAAAGATTAAATTACACATTTTTATTTCCAACCAATATATGCGTGGAGTCAACGCGATGCTAAGGCGCGTGAATAACTCTTAACTAGAGTCAAAAGCTTATCTTGATTTGCACATGACTTCTCTGTTTTGTTTATTGGGCTGTGGAATATAAATGGATCAAGAACAAATCCAAAGTTACAACCTTGTGAGATACAAAATAGATATGTAAAACCAAAGTTTAAGTCTTTATGGAAACAACAACATGAAAGGGAACATAATTTTATTTTATTTCAAAGTAGTCTCCAAGATAGTTGAAGAACATCTCCATTGAGAGAAGACTTCACCATAGTGGTAACACCTGGAAAAAAAAAACAAGTACTGGATTCAGTATGAATATGTCTGCAGAACTTATGAGATATAGAGGTGTATTTACCTTCATTTTCGTGGAGATTATGATCTCGGTCAAGAAAGCCGATAACCATGTTCTTCAAGCACAAATGGTCATATGCTTCTTAACCTAAATGCAGCAGCTCTGATGGCTTCATCAATGCCCCACACTTTTCTTTATTATGTAGTCTCTGAATCCAAACTCGGACCACCAAAACAGCTGACAAATCACACCGCCTGCTGTAAAATATACTACTCAGCCTCAAACTATATAAGCCACACTCATCTAGACAGTAGACAGACACATGTCCTCCATCAATGGCATTGCAGACTCTTTTTTTTCTTGGATATTACTATTCCTTGAATCTTTTTTTTTTTTTTTTTTTCTTCTCAAACCAAATAAGCAAATACTAATATATATATATATAGCAACTACACCCATGAGCAGATTCAGTTCCCAGAAACTACAGCCTACCCATGAAGAACTGAGCCATTCAATCATAGAGAAAGGAAAGGCTCAGGTGGAGTTTTATCCCTAGAGAGTTAACTTAGGGGCCGGCTTCGAACAATCAGCACATAAAAACTCCAGGCAGAAGGTTTCTTCGTATTCGCTGTCATTGATGCACCGACCACAATGATAACACCTCTGTATGCAAAGAGAACAAGCACGACATTCCTCAGAGCCTTTCTCTTTCCCTTTACAATCTTCAGCTGGACAGTCATACACAAGCCTAGAATTCTGACACTTTGGACACATCTCAATATCTAGCGCCCTGTCATCATCACAGGACACACATGACTCTCCTCTATGGTAAAAACGCGGCTTCTGTATACTCTGCTCAACATTGTTGTCTATGTTCAACAAGTCAAACAATTCATCGTAGTGATCTTTAGTCACTCCAAAGATACCACCAATTTCTAAATGTTTCAGTTGAAGCTTTCCTGCAGACTTCAGATCCCTCAAGATGCTCAAAATACCATCGATAGTGATCCTTGTGCATCCAGGCAAACCAAGCTGCCAACCAAAACAAATATTAGGTTTACTTATGATCCCACAAATCAATCCTACAACCAAGCATTTCTATAAAACGCTTACAGAATTACTTAACTACTAATCCAAATCAACTTTAAAGTAAATGAAGAAAAGCTCACCTTGACTACTTGCGGGTTGTGCTCCAACACCCGCTTAAGACAATCATCCGTAATTCTCGAGCAATCAACGAGCCTCAAACACTGCATAGTTCCCTGAGCCCTCTCAGTTAAATGCAGTAGAGCCTCTTCTGTAATCTTTTCATTCAACGGTTGACTAATGTGGATATGTTTCCACAGTAACGAGTCATCGCAGACAGTCGTATGCAGAGACTTGCAAACCATACTGACTGAAAGAAGATCCTTCACTCCCAAGTGATAAAGACAAAAACTAAACGCCGAATGAACGTTTGAATTCTCTCCTCCATTGTTGCAGCGATCACTGCTTCCTGCAACTTCACCATTCCTCCTAGCATCCTCGATGCTCAAAACCTCATCCACACTACTAGCAGATATAAAGGCACCATGAAAAGATCCATCACCATCAAATGCCTCATCCACACTACTAGCAGATACGAAAGCACCATGAAAAGATCCATCACCATCAAATGCCTCATCCACACTACTAGCAGATACGAAAGCACCATGACAAGATCCATCACCTTTAAATGCATCATCCAAACTACTAGCAGATACAAATGGACCCTGACAAGTTCCATCACCACCAAATCCATAATTATACCCATTACTCTGAAACTGCATTGCATTGTTCCAAATGAAACTCAATCCAGCAAACAACTGATGGTTTCCATCACCAATCCCAATATCATCTCTTCTTCCATATCCATATTGGTTATTATAATCCAAATCCTCAAGCCATCCAGTAATGGCAGTGAACGTGTTGTTGATATCCATACCAAACGGATCAGATGGCAAAACATCAAGTATATCAACAGAAGCAGAGTCTCCAGTATTCTTCCTTCCATAATCAAAGCAATTCCCTTCAACCAGATGATACCCATTGGCTATCTTCATTGGCTTCTCCTCAGATAGATGGGAAGAAAAGTGTCTATGTGAAAAATTTAAAGCCATTTCTATCAAAATCTATATACAATTTTTTTAAACCTAAACCTCCTTTATACACAAATCCCTTAAAAAAAAAAAACTGAAAACCCCTAAAAGATGATAATAGATTCAGATCCCAAAAACTAAAAAAGTTCTTTTTTTTTTTTTTGGTTATTTGTTAGAAACGAAGATAGATCTATGGAGAAAAAAAAAAGGAAACTCTTGATTTCAGATGGCAATAAAAAAAATACTTAGGCACCAGAAATTTTCAGAGCTTCCTTGGTTTAGAAAGTAAGGTAACCCTAAGAAACGAGAATGAAACCTGAAAACGAAATCTAGAGATGGGAGAGACGTATTAACAAAAAAAAACCAAATTGGGTAACAAAAAGAATGAATGAATAAATCGAATTTGCTTTCTTTTTTTTTTGTTTTCTTTTTTTTTCTGTTTACTCGATTCAAAAACTAGGGTTTTCAAAACTAATCCTAGACATTAACAAAGATATGATTTTTATCAGTGGGATTGAATTAAGAACTTGAATTTAAAGATAACCCACGATCAACGGAGAAACCAAACCGAACCCTCGCCGCGAAAATTAACAAGATCGCCGCGAAATAGAAACAAAGATCCCCACTTTCGAAATTGGAATCAAATTAAAGTAGTAAGCTTTATGATTCGATTCAATTCAGTTGGATTGAAGAAGAAGAAGAGAAAGAGAGAACGGGTTGGTGAAATTCGTCGACCGAGTCAAGAAGAGAAAACGATGGAAAGGACGAGAAAATTGTGCGAGAAAATCTCTCCTCTTTTTTTTTATTTTTAGTTTTGGGGCTGAGATTTTACGAGGGAGAGGAGAAAAAAAATATAAAGTGAAGAGAAGAAAAAAAAAAAAAAAAAAAAAAAAAAAAGGAAAGAGATAAGATTAGGGTAACGGTGAAATCGTCAAAGTCTTTTGGATGATAGACACGTGTCGGGTTTTTTTTAAGAGTTCTCTTGTCATTTCTATTTGATCTGGCGACAAATTGGGGTTTTGTGAATCTTTCTTGTTTCAGAATAATTTTTATTTATTTATTTTATCAAAATATATAAAAATAAAAACGATATTAATTAGGCTAAACAACCTTCAATTATTGCAACATCCCCATTCCATTGTTGAGAAATGATATTTTCAGTACTATCTAATTTTTTGATTTTTCATTAATCACAATTATTTATTAAAATTGATTTTTTTTCTATTTCGGTTGGTACACTAATAATATCATATATGTATATATAATTTTGATCAAAGGTGGGTTATCTTGTGTTTGTTAAATACATAGTTCCATAATTTTGCGACATATTTAGTGGTAGATTTATTCATAGAAAGTGGAACAAATAAATAATGTTTTGGTTTAAAACCACAGAGATTCACAATAAAGAGATTATAAATAAATTAGCAATAAAAAATAATTATATTATGTAGATACGATGAAATAAACCAACTATAAAGGGTAGTTACTATTTATAAATTCATGTTTTATACTTTATAGTAAGGAATAATAGGGATGTGTGTCAATCAGGTTGCCAAATATTTGTTGATTTTAAACAACACGTTAAGTTTGGTATATTCCGCTTTTTTAGCAAGGAATACTTTTATTGGTAGAAGAAGATGAACTTTCGAATTACAAAAAAAATGTGAACTTCCAAGATTCTTCTCTTTTCTTTGTAACATATTCAGAAAGAATAAAAGAATAAAAGTCAGTCATACGTTAATGAATAATGTGAACAGTCAAAATCTATATTAATATTGAAATATACGTAATTCTGATTATTAGTATTATTTTTGCTTCTTGGTGAAGGATGTTCACAAGTTAAGTAGGACGAAATTTCTTAAATAAATATTGAGAATAGTTTTGGTCTATAAGGTATTGGTTAAATATGTTAGCTTATTATGCTAGAGAGCAACAACAAGTCTTGTAACGCGAGAGAGAGAGAGGTCGTATTTCTCATCTTTTCCAAGAAACATTATCACTATGAAGGAGATATTTGGGGATTCTTAAACTTATCCATATTCGTCAATATTTGCTTCTTCCTTTAGTCCAACATTGAAAGCGTTTGTTTGTGTATTCATCTGAGACTTGCAAGAAATTTCACCAACATTAGCCCTTTGACTATGAATAGTCATAGTGAACTCGTAGCTTATGATTTCTATTCTGAAACCTCTGATCAGTTTCGGGTTATACCTCTCCCGGATCATCACAACCACAAATTCAAAAATGCTTTTACTACATCAGGAGGGTTTTTCATGTATATCAGAACATTAGCTCAATCTTCGTCAACTGTATTCAAGGCTTGGAGGTTGAAGAATGATGACTCTTGGCAACTTTTGTGGAATATCGGCTTCCCCCGCTACTTATCGGTGATTATGTACCCATGGCAATGCATCCATTTGATAGCGATGTTACTTATCTATGGAGTCTAGAGAATCATCATGTGCTGTCGTGTAACTTGCAGACACAGAGCAATAGAATCCTCGGAGATGCATATGATGATGATGATCATCAAGATTGTATCTTGAACCGGTCTGGTTGTGAGGAGTTTATGGATGACATATGCAGCCGTAAAGATTCGGTCGGGTTATTACAGTTGGTACTCCCACGGTGGATGGACTTGGTGCCTTGTCCTCCCCAAGTTGAGTTGATAGATACAACTTCACTACTTTCTTATATAACTTCAATGGAAGAGACAAAAGATGATTCTTTGGAGTAATGATTTCAAAATGGTTTCTCTTGTTTTATAACAAATTTGTGACTTTCTTGAACAAGAGTTCTTTAAGTTGATGTTTTATTTCAGCCACATAGTTTTTTTCTTTATAGCTTTACTTCCGAAAACATAGAAACCATAGACGAGTGCTTTATCTATTGTTAGATGTGAATCAACAAATGAAACATTTACATAAACTATGAGTCAAGCTTGAAGAGCTTATAATGGAGCCACTTGGCTAATAAGAGCATGTCACATAGATCCCCTTATTGTGGTACAGAAGCTATAAAGTTTATGTAACGAATTTGCGGTGAACCGGTGATGATCTCAAGGTTAAATTTATGCATACTTATCTGCGATTTCCAAGAGAAGAGTACAAAGTTCTTGAGGCTTGGACAACATTGCCATATGGTCAGCATCTTTAATCTCCATTACTTCTTTTGGCGGAAAATTGTTGATAATCAAACGTTGATATTCCTCACGTACTAAATGATCTTGTCCGCATATGATAGAAATACGCGTAACTGATCCATAGCCTTCCTCAGTAAAGCTTACTGTCCCTGCAAGATCATCCGTAGCTAAAGATGGGTTTGCCCTCACCAACATTTTCGCCAATTCAAGATCCTAAACAACAATTTAAAGGTTTACTAGCAAATCTCTCATTTTGTGCTTGAAAAAAATGAGGGTTTGGTTTAGGTTTGGAGTCTTACTTGGACAGGAGACAATTGATATAATATCTTAGCCATGAACTTTGGTCCGAAAAGGATATTATGTAGAGGACGATCATGTGTTCCGTAGCTGCAAATTACGGTGTCTAACAACTCTTCTGCTGGAAGGCTTGGGACAAACTGCGGAATTAGCATAAAAGTATACTCTTTTTGGTCATTTTCAGTTCGTATACATACCCAAAAACGAACAAACTTGCATCCAAATACAACATTTGGATACAAAAGCCAGATACAAAAACGAACATCATCTAAAGTTACATCTAGATACTAAATCTAGATGTTACATTCAGATGTTGCATCTAGATGCAAAAACGAACATGGTCTAAGTGGTAATGATTTGATCATACTGATGGAATCAAATGAGAACGAAGTACCTTGTTAAAAACGTAAGCAGGCGGGTTTTTGGTGTCGGGCATTGTAGCTGTTAAGAAGACAATAGCAGAGATCTTATGAGGGAAGGTATCGGCAGCGAGAGCAGCTGGTATGCCTCCCATGCTATGAGCAACAAGAATCACTTTTTTGTCATCTGAGCTTAGAAGATCGAGCAACGGTTTTGAGTAGTCTTTTAAACTCTGAATCTCTTCCACTTTGCTTGTGTTTATACCTGATGCAGCCAGATCTATTGCGGTCACGATGTGACCAGCAGCCTCGAGTTGAGGTTTGACCTTGTACCAACACCATGCGCCATGGCAGACCCCATGGACTAGCACAAACCGCTTTTGGCTCTTCCTCATTCACAATATTGTAAGACTGAGCAACTCAAGATTCAATTTCAAGAATCTGTAACTGCGAAAATCTACTAATCAAAAACACCAGATTTTCTAAAACAGCAATCGAACGAGTGAATTTAGCAGAGAGAGGTTAAGTAATCATTACCTTGTGATTTTAAGTTTTGAAGAAAACCCAATTCAATTCAAATGTTTAATGGTTCAGACTTCAGAGATTCAAACACAGGGAGTTAAACGGCGGTGGTCAACTCATCTCTTCCACGTGTTAACAATTAGTAACATAATGGGTAAACACTAATTTAAAATAGTAAAACTGGCGACAAAAAAAAAAAACAAAATATATATATATATATATATATAGTAAAACTCTATAAAAATGATAAAAGATAATATTCTGAAATCATACCAATTTAGATAATTTCTATTAATTGTATAAAAGTTTAATATTTAAACCGGAATACGAGAATATAGACATTTTATCTAAAACCTTACTTAACTTCTTATAAAAAAAAAATATCAAATGGATAATTATTTAAAAAAAAACAATTATAAAACATAAAATTTCGGATGGTTACATGATAAGACGATTTTCTGTTCCAAAATATATATATGCATAGATTATATACTTATATTTTAAATTACTTAAATTAAAAACCGAATCCAGATTTGATTTAATACTCCTAATCATACTGTTATAAATATTTTGATTAATTTATAAAATATATAAATAACATCATTTAACATTTATATTTTAAATATAAATATCAAATAAATTTTTTTATTAAAGTATAACTCTACATATGTACTGTTTGGGCAAAATTTAACCAGTTCGTTTGAAGGATTACGGAAAACACGATATCAAAGATCTCTTTTATTGATTAAGAATATGTCGTTATAAGCAAGATCAAGGAACAATAAATCTCTAAGCTAAGCTGGATATTAAAGACTTGGTCGTTCTTGTCTCTTGCCCTTTAGGGTTTGTGTAGGTTTCTTTCTTCCCCCCTCTTTGCTCTGACCTCTCCTCTATTTATAAGGTCTGAGGTTTCGTAGTCCTAACCTCCTTAGAGGGTAGGAAGTCGGTTTTCCTTAGGAAACGGAGGTCCGTTCCTACTTCATCGTTATCCAGGTAGATACGACTTTATCCGTATCCAAGTAGATACGACTTTATTCTTATCCAAGTAGATACGACTTTATCGCATCCAGGGAACTACGATTCTACAATATCTTGGTAGATACGCTATCTCTTGTGTGAGGGCAGATACGTCATTTTAGTATTAGGGCAGATACGACCTTGTTCGTACCTGACTCAACAACATGAACTATGTACCCGTCTGTGTTGTCTCGGATCCTGGATTATTCACCAGGTTCGACCCGAGCGATTAAAATATATCCAACATGTACGGATCCAAATCTAGTTTATTTTAGAACTAGAATCGGACCCGCACGTACGTGCGGAGTTATATTTATGAGAAAAAATTATTTGATAATTTAAATTTAGGATATCATTTAGTTGTAAATGTTAAGTGTTGTTACATGTATATTTCTTAAACTTATCAAAACATCTACATTTACATGTATTATAGTTTGATTAGAGGTGTTTAAATCGAATTTGGATTCGGTTTTAATTTTGCGTTATTTCACTATATAATATATCAATTTTAGAATGGAAAACTGTTTTGGTTAGAATATGTAAAAAATCTTCCATCACATAACATTTTCTTTTTATATAATTATCCGCTCATCAATTTTAACAAAAAAAAAGTTTCTCGTTCGGCATGTTTGTTATAAAAAATTGGATAGCGTTTTTAAATAAGATACATGTATTTTTCGTTTGAATATTTAATTTTTATAAAATTAATGGAAATCATCCAAAAAATATAATTCTTAAAAATTCTTAAAATATCCGTCTCGATATGGATTCTTACCCGTCTCATAGTTAACTCTCACCAAAATTAGTGATAATTTAAAAATTGAATTTACCTACACAAATTTTCTAATCTTGTACCGTTATCCAACATTTTTATCCTTTTTTTTATCAAAAATCGTTAGTGTAATGTTTTTGTTACCCAAATTATCCGTTCCCGTCTCATGCCCACTATTTTCATTTTCAATACCAAAAACAAACGGACCTTTTAAAAATTACTCTATATTTTCAAAAGTTTTTTAAATATTTTCAAAAGTTACCCAAAATTCCTAAAATACTTGACTCAATGTGGATTCTTACTCATCTCATAGTCAACTCTTACCAAAATTAGTGATAATTTAAGAGTTAAATTTACCTACACAAATTTTCCAATCCCGTACCGTTATCCAAAATTCTTATCCTGCTTTTTTTTTTATCAAAAATCGTTCGAGTAATTTTTTTTTGTTATCCAAATTATTTGTTCCCGTCTCATACCCACTATTTTCAGTTTCAATACCAAAAACAAACTGACCTTTAAAAAATTACTCGATGTTTTCAAAAATTCTTTAAATGTTTTCAAAAGTTACCAAAAATTCCTAAAACACTTGTCTTGATGTGGATTCTTACCTGTATCATAGTCAACTCTTACAAAAATTAGTGATAATTTGAGAATTGAATTTACCTACACAAATTTTCCAATCCCGTACCGTTATCCAAAATTCTTATCCCGATTTTATCAAAAATCGTTCGAGTAATATTTTTTGTTATCCAAATTATCTGTTCCCTTCTCATACCTACTATTTTAAGTTTCAATGCCAAAAATAGACTGACCTTTAAAAAATTACTCCATTTTTTCAAAATGTTTATTATGTTCAGATCATGTACCGTTATCCAAAATTTTTATCCCGTTTTTATCAAAAATTATTCGACTATAATGGTTTTTGTTATCTAAATTATCTGTTTGAGTCTCATACCCACTATTTTTAGTTTCAATACCAAAAATAGACTGACTTTTAAAATAGCAGATTGATTTCGTTGAATAACGGTATTAGAGTAATTAAAATTTAATTATCGTTTTTGAAAGTCTATGTAGTTAGTAAAATGAATTACTTAAAAACTGGTATAATTTTAAAAAATAAATCACAAAGATTCATGATTATTCGAATTTTGATTTATTTTGGTTCTATTTATAATATGTATTGAACTTTATCTAAAAAGATTTTACCTATGTGGAATGGTCAAACTTTATCGATTATGTAATTTATGTTTGATTTGAATCATCATGTTATGGAAATCTCATAATTTTATGTAATAAATCTTTTTTTTTTAACTAAATCAATATTTCCATAATTTTTAGTAGAAAAAATCATAATTAAATCAATATACAATATTTCCATAATTAAATATAGTATAAATCTTATATTTAAATCTCTTGATTCTATGATTATTAGTTTTGATAAGGAAATAAGTTCCGATTGGTATGAAAATCAGATTTAAATATTATAGACCCAGAAATCGGTTAATTTTTTCTTTTAAATTTTTATTCGTTTTAACTGATGTGGGACATTGAATGCATATTTTTTTCTAATCGATTGATTAATATATCTCCGTTTCTAAAAATTTGATTCATAACATATGCAGAAAAAATCTACATTTTTGTTAACTATATATATTATATGATTAGTTCAAAATAATTTGAATATAGATCAAAGAAAGATGGTAGAAGGATCATAATTTTAAATCGTAGCAAAATCTTCAATGAAATAAATTAAAATAAATAATATGATATAATTAGATATCAAATCTTTGTTTTTCAATTTTGATTGGTTAAATTTTTTTAAAAAAATAATTAAAATTTCGTCCGTAATTAATAAGAGAAAATGAGTTTAAGTTTTTGGAAACTAATAATTATTTTAAATATAATTTACGATTTTTAGTTTAATTCTATAATTATTTACAACTAAAAAGTTTATTTTACACAATATTTTTTTTATATTAATGTACACATAAATCTTCTATTAAAAGATTTTATTAGAGATTTGTTGATTATCTAAATCTTTTATTTGTTAATTAATATTTTAAAAAATCTTAGTTTTTGGAAACTAATAATTATTTTAAATATAATTTACGATTTTTAGTTTAATTCTATAATTATTTATAACTAAAATTTTTATTTTAAACAATAAATATTTTATATTAATGTGCACATAAATCTTCTAATAAAGATTTTGTTAGAGATTTTTTTATTATCTAAATCTTTTATTTGTTAATTAATATTTTAAAAAAATTTTAATTGTGTTTAGATACATGAATATAAATTAAGATACAAAGACATTTTTGCCATTAATGAATATTTTTTTTTTGTTCTTTATTCCAATGGCATTACATGTAAATTTTTACAAAACAAAGGTTTCTATCCAAATGTCCTTCCCTTTTAATAGTATAGATGTAACTAATTCAGTGACAATTAACCTAAATAAAAAAATCTAATTTTGACTATTTTCTTATGTCTGTTATAAGTACTTATAACTTATAATAGGATTCTAATCAAACATTGATTTTTTTTTCCCTCTTCAAAAGGTTTTCGGATTGGGCTCAGTGAGGCCCATAAGGTCTCGCGAATAGTAAAGTGAAGTGGTACTAGTGAGGGAGGGCGAGAGTCGTTGACTCGTTGTCTTTGTCATTTTCCTCCAAAAATTTCCAAACCCTAATCGCAAATTCGAAATGGAATCACCAACGAGAACGATACACTTGACAGAGGCGATATTCACAGAGATCCTAGCGAGATTACCATTGAGAAGCATCTCAAGATTCAAATCTGTAAGCAAAACATGGAAATCAACCATCGAATCTTCTTATTTTCGTCATCTCTTTGTATCTCTGCACAAAAAATCCTCAACCTCATGGTCACTACTAATGAACTACGGAGAAGAACTCATAGGGTTCCATGGATGCAAGACATGGGATCTTCCAAAGCCTCTATTATCTTTCAAGACATGGCTTCAAAGTTGTTAGGTTAGCTTCAAGGATAGTCACGAATAACTATGTTTCGAGTATTTTGAATGTGTTTGTGTATGACTCTGAGACTGGGGTTTGGAGTTCTAAGATTATTCACTACCCTTATAAGATCACAAACCTTGGCTGTTTGACTCTGAATGGTACCATTTACTTTTCCCATCTTAGTGAACCTCTGGAGTACTCGCTGCTTATGATTTCTATTCTGAAATCTCCGATCAGTTTCGTGTTATACCTCTCCCGGATCATCCAAATCAAGAATTCAAAAGTGCGTTTACCACATCCCAAGGATTTCTCATGTATATCAAAACATTAGCTCAATCGTCGTCTAATGTTTTCAAGGCTTGGAGGTTGAACAATGATGATGACTCTTGGCAACTTTTGTGGAATATCGGCCTTCCACTACTTATCGGTGAATATATACCAATGGCAATGCATCCATTTGATAGTAATGTTGTCTATCTTTGGAGTCAAGAGAATCGTCATGTGGCAATGTGTAACTTGCGGACACAGAGCAATAGAATCCTCGGAGATGCATCTAATGAAGATGATGATCAAGATTTTATCCTGAACCGGTCTGTTTGTGAGGAGTTTATGGATGACATATGCAGCCGTAAAGTTTCGGTCGGGTTATTGCAATTTGTGCTCCCGCGGTTGATGGAATTGGTGCCTCGTCCTCCCCAAGTTGAGTTGATAGATACAACTTCACTACTCTCTTATTTTACTTCAATGCGAGAGGCATAAAATAGGGCTTACATTACTGCATTGCATGAGGAAATTGAGAGGATTAGAGAATTTCAATGATTTCAATATGGTTTTCTTTTTTATTTTTTCTCATCTCTAGTTCTGTATAATAAAACATATTTCGGCCTTCTCAAATTATCCATATTGCTATTCATCTTTCGAAGTTCTTACTACCACAAATAATCACTTTCTTAAACAAGAGTTCGCTTGATGCTGTCATCAGGTTTTGAACTTAGCCAATATTGTTAATCCAGTTCTAAGCTTTTATCATCTTTGTACTTTCTTGAGCAAAAGTGAAGCTCCTTCTCTTGAGTCTTGACGCTTTAGTTGCATATGGCCATCAAGAGGACCATATCATTTGTTAACGCCATCTCTAGTAGGAAAATTTAGTGTAATTTTTAGGAAATTTTTACACCAAAACCTCTCCAATAGAATGCTAAAAGTTACGCTATTTTGGTGTGATGGTATAGTGACAGTGTTACACAAAATTTGGTTTAAGAAAATATTTATTTTTTCTATTTTACCTCTAGTTAATATTTATTTGATTTTTTTTCATTGGTCAAAACAATAAAACAAGAGAGACAAAGTTGGAAATCTTATCAAATATATGCATTGAAAACACAAAACGACAACTAATACGAAAAGAGATTACCAGAGAGATCCTAGCGAGATTACAATTGAAAAGCATCTCAAGATTCAAATCTATAAGCAAAACTTGGAAATCAACAATCGAATCTGTTTATTTCCGTCGTCTCTTTTTGTCTCTACACAAAAAAATCCTCAACCTTGGGTCGCTAATGAACTACGAAGAAGAACTCATAGGGTTCCATGGATGCAAGACATAGGATCTTCCAATGTCTCCATCTTCTTTCTTCCCACCGGCTCTTGTTCAGATTGTTGCGTTTGCGTATTATTCCAATGGATTGGTTATGATTGAAGAATCTGATCATACTTGTTGCTTTGTGGGCAATCCAGTTTTACAACAATGGTATCTCTCTCATATGGTTTTTAAATATTATGATCTTAGACTAATACTTACCACGGTCAAAATTTCTTTACACCAAAAGTATGCTAGATATCACTTAATTTATTAATTGGTCCTTCTAAGTTGTGTTATGTGATGGAACACTTAAATCGACTCGTTCAAAATGATAGCCCTTACTTGTTTTTACACTATTTATTTCTTGCCAAATTAAAATTATTGTTATGACTCACTCAAAAACAAAACAAAAAAAATTCTTGCCCAAATAAAACGTTTGATCACAAGATGTGATGATGTTTAAGTCATGAGTCAATTTTCATTGGTAACCACTAACATATCTGTCACAAAATGATATTGTCTTTAAGCTCTAATTTCTAAATTTTATAGAACATATGAGTAATCAACTCTTATAAATTCTAAAGAGTAGTAGACGAAATATATATTCCAAAGACTATATTATCTAAAGCTTTTTGCTAAGGATCATAATTAAACATGCGAATGTCCGGATTCGTGGTAGCACTTATGGTGGTGACAGTGGCGATAATTGCTACTTGTAAAATTGATTGTAAAGAGGTCCTCGATCATCGGGAAATTGAAATACAAAGACTTTTGAAACAGCTCAACAAGTCTGCTCTTAAATCCATTAAGGTACAGTAACACTGAAAAACTATTAGTTTTAGGCCTCTAGTTTTAGCTTTATCAGTTCTCATATATTCAAATTAATTGGCAGTTTATTCCCTTCTTTTGAAATGAATTTTATTTTATTTTCCTTTGTAAACGGAACATTTTTCCTTTTTATTTTTCAATGAAGATCTCTCATTTTTTTCCTGACATTTAGAGGCGATGCCTAATGTCCAGTCATATTATTTTCAATCTTAAAATGCTTTATTAAATTAGGTTGGAATTTAGTTGATATCTAAAATATTTTCAAGACTTTTTTTAAGGTGAAACTGCAATATATATATATATATATAAATTTCTTTTTATAATTTTTTCTATATCATATTTAAGTATTCGCTTTACCTGTTTGTATCTGAATTTATAAGATTTATATAAGTAATTCTCCTGTAAAAACGAATCCGTTTCTCACCAAAAAACTCGATTCCGTAATTTTTCTAACCAAATACAAATCCATAATTTTCCGCTAATTAAAAAATTCGTAATTTTTCAGCCAAAAACGGATCCATAATTTTACCACTAAAAAATTGATTATGTAATTTTCTGCCAAAAACTTGATTATGTATCTTTTGTTCAAAATAAGGAATCTGTAATTTTTCCTCCAAAACGGATCCATTATTTTTCCGGCAATAACTTAGATTCCTTATTTTTGCGGCAATAACTTCATGCTTTGGATACTCACACTTTGAGAAATTAACTCTGCACTTATATTTTGTTCTTACAGAGTGAAGATGGAGATATAGTTGATTGTGTTCCAATATCTAGTCAACCAGCTTTTGACCATCCCCTGCTTAAAAATCACACCATCCAGGTTTACTTTCAATTTTTTTTCTTCTATTTATATATGCATTGTTGATTGTTTTGAAACGGGAAGATTTTGCATGTAGATGAGACCGAGTTTTATACCGGAAGATGATTCTACGTACACCAAGAAAAAGACAAAGGCTACTCAGGTGTGGCAAAAAAGTGGAGAGTGCCCGGAAAACACTGTTCCGATTAGAAGAACAATGAAAGAAGATATATTGCGAGCAAATTCTGTTGATCAGAGTTTCGGGAAAAAGAATCATCAAAGCATCCCTGACTCGGATCCAAATCAAGGCCATGAGGTACGGTACACACCTTTTTATGCATTCTCCTTATGTTAATTACTCTGCTCTTGTGGCTAATTTACAATTTTTTCCAACTTTTTTGGAACTGGTTTAGTACGCGATCATGACATTGATGAATGGAAAAAAGTATTTTGGGACAAAGTTTGTAATAAATCTGTGGAAACCAGAAGTTCAAGTTCCCAGTGAATTCAGCTTGGCTCAGACTTGGCTCGCTACTGGAGTTGACAATAATCGTAACACCATTGAAGCTGGTTTACAGGTCTTCTACTTCTTAATTTGGTCCTCACATATCCTTATAAACTACACCTTGTTCATAAGCAATTAACACTATATTTGTTTGCCTTAATTTATAGGTTTATCCAGGATTGTATGGTGGTGATCATAATCTTAGATTATTTGTTTATTGGACTGTAAGTTCCCATTTTCAATTTCAAAAAAAAAAACCCCAAACCATATTAAAAGCTAATATAGAATATTTGAAATAAGGCTAATGGATACCAAGAAGGGCGACCAGGGTCAGGGTGCTACAACAGCGAGTGCAAGCCAGGTTTTGTTCAGATAAGCAATCGTGTCGCTGTAGGTCTAACTTACTTCAATTCCGTCTCACAATACGACGGGAATCAGTACGAGCTCTTCATACAGATATGGAAGGTAACGTAGTCGGTTCTGATTTTTTCATAACAGTTGATACGGAATTTAAACTTAAAAAAAATGGATTTGTCCATGATTTTTAGGATGACAAAAACTGGTGGCTAAAGATAGATGAAGAGCTTGTCGGGTACTGGCCTGGCGATTTGTTCAATTCTCTTGGAGATGGAGCTACGCGAGTTCGATGGGGAGGTGAAATCGTAAACTTGAATACCGATAGGAAACACACGACAACCGATATGGGAAGTGGTCATTTTGCAAACCAAGGATATAAGAAAGCGAGTTATTTCAGGAATCTTATGATAGTTGATGATGCCAAAAGTACGAAAGCTCCAGAGGGGATTTACCCTGAAACTACTAATGATAAATGTTACAACATTAAGGCAGGAAATGTTGGAACTTCTTGGGGGGTTCATTTCTTCTATGGTGGTCCTGGTCAGAATGAAAATTGCCCTTGATATATTATTATTATACTTAGATCTGTATTTGACTAAGTTTATGTATGTTTGATCGAATCTTCAGTTATTAAGTGTCTGTGATCTGTGTGTAAGGCTTTTTTTTTTTTTCACTTGTTTGTGTTTGAATAAGAAAATTTTGTGTTTGTTCGAATCTTTCAGTTTATAGATTTTTGAATTTCATTATTACTTTAGTGGCACGAAATCGAGAAATACTTTTAACGACTCAACTATGCTAAGTTTTATGGGCTTCCTTCGTCTATTAATTCTAATTACATTTTCGAATAACATTTTCTTAACGTCTTACAGTTTAGATCTGCATCAGATGGTATTGTTTTTCCCCTTCTTTTCCTTTGGGCTATTTGTTGGGTTTGACAATTAAACACACAAAATGGGCCTTATTGGGCCAGACGAATTTGGCATAAGAAAAAAGGAGAACAAGACTCTGGCCCATATGCATATATCTATATATGCTGTATGTCTCGTTGATCAAGGAGGCATTGAGAAGGGTGAGACAAGACAGTGAGTGTTCTAGAGAAAAAGAGAGAGAAACAAGAGCTTCTTGTGCAAGCTTTCTTCTTTCACTTTGATCTTTGATTCTTGTATCTTCTTGTGTGCCAAATCTGTAAAACCAAGAACAACATCACAAGTTAGTGGTGTGTGTAACCTCTTTCATATAGTGAAGCTTGGGAGCAAGAGTTCTCCCCCGAGACGTAGCGGTTAGAGGCCGTGAACTCGGTTATCAAACCGTGTGTTGTTTCTTTTACAAGCAACCGTTACTCACGCATTTCCCCTACAAGTGGTATCAGAGCACCAGGTTTGGTGTTTTGGTTGCTAAAGAGGTTCAGGTCTAGGGTTACAAGAAGACAGTCAAGATGAGTACCACTCGGGTTGAGGTGGACAGATTTGATGGAACTGGTGACTTCTCCTTGTGGAAAGTCAGGATATTGGCTCACTTTGGTGTGCTAGGGCTGAAAGAGATCTTGAATGATGAACAGTTGCTGAGAGATCCACCTGCTACAGTAGAGGACGCTGCAGCTGGAGCGTCTGAGCCGTCTGAGCCGTCTCCAAGTATTGATCCTGTAAAGTTTGAAAAATCAGAGAAGGCAAAGGATCTTATAGTACTAAATGTGGGAAATCAAGTACTAAGAAAGATCACACATTGTGAAACAGCAGCAGCCATGTGGTCTACACTTAACAGGTTATACATGGAGATATCTCTACCCAATCGCATTTACTTACAGCTTAAGTTCTATACTTACAAGATGACTGACTCTAAAAGTATAGATGAGAATGTGGATGATTTCCTTAAGCTAGTTGCAGATCTAAACAACATTGGAGTAGAGGTGACAGAAGAGGTTCAAGCTATACTTTTATTGAGTTCATTATCTAACAGATATGATCAGCTCAAAGAGACCTTAAAGTATGGCAGAGACACCTTGAGATTGAATGAAGTGATCGGAGCAGCAAAATCAAAGGAAAGAGAGTTGACAGAAAGTGGAAAGCTCTCAAAATCACCAAGTGAAGGCCTGTACATTGAAACAAGGGGCAGATCAGAGAAGAGGTCTGACAAAGGAAAAGGCAAACCATGGAGAGGACGGTCTAAGAACAGAGGCAGATCAAAATCAAGGCCAAAGTACAACAAGAACAACAAGGGATGCTTTGTTTGTGGGAAAGAAGGGCACTGGAAGAGGGAATGTCCTGAAAAGGCCTCAAATAAACCTGCAAGCTCAGCAAACATAGCAACAGAGCCAAGACAACCACTGGTACTAACAGCCAGCCCTCAACACAGTAAGGAAGAATGGGTTATGGATTCTGGTTGTAGTTTTCACATTACACCAGACAAGGATTCTCTATTTGACCTACAAGAATTTGATGGTGGCAAGGTCTTGATGGGTAATATGACTCACAGTGAAGTGAAAGGGATAGGCAAGATTAAGATCTTAAATTCTGATAATTCTGTAGTCATATTAACAGATGTGAGGTACATACCTACAATGGGAAGAAACCTCATTTCATATGGTCAATTAGAGAAAAGCGGCTGCAAATATGAAGGAAAAGACTTTGTAGTCACTTTCTACAAAGACGGGCTGAAGGTTATATCAGGAAGATATCAAGATGGGTTGTACTATCTACAAGGGAAGGTAGTAAAAGGAGAAGTTGTTGTGGCAAGACCAGAAGTTGATATGACTAGCATATGGCACTCTAGGCTTGGTCATATGAGCTTGAAAAATATGAATGTTTTGGTTAAAGAAGGTTACCTATCTGGAAAAGAAGTAGACAAGCTGGAATTTTGTGAGAGTTGTGTACTTGGAAAATCTCACAAACAGAGTTTCCCAACTGCTGAACACACCACAAGAGGTATATTAGATTATATACACTCTGATCTCTGGGGTTCTCCTTCTACTCCAGAAAGTCTTGGTGGTTGCAAGTACTTTGTAAGTTTCATTGATGACTTCTCAAAGAAAGTATGGGTCTATTTTCTGAAGACTAAGGATGAAGCATTTCACAAGTTCAGAGAATGGAAACAAGCAGTTGAGAATCAAACGGGGAAGAAGATTAAGTATCTACGGACAGATAATGGTCTTGAATTCTGTAATACACAGTTTGACAACTTGTGTAAGGAAGCAGGAATTAAGAGGCACAGAACATGTACCTATACACCACAACAAAACGGTGTATCTGAGAGGATGAACAGGACCATTATGGATAAGGTTAGAAGTATGCTGGCTGAGACAGGACTGGGTCAAGAGTTTTGGGCTGAGGCTACTTCTACGGCTGTCTACTTAATCAACAGGACTCCAAACTCGTCTATTGGTTTCAAGTTACCTGAGGAAGTGTGGACAAGTGCAAAACCAGATTTGAGTCACCTAAGAAGGTTTGGATGTTCAGCCTTTGTCCATGTTACTCAAGATAAGACAAGTCCAAGGGCAGTCAAAGGAGTTTTCATGGGATATCCTTTTTGGTATTAAAGGGTACAAGGTCTGGTTACCTGAGGAAGGAAAATGCACAACAAGTAGAAATGTGGTGTTCAACGAAAGTGAGTTGTACAAGGACACACTAAATAGTACAGATGGAAGGAAAGAAGAAACCGATAAGGCGCACAATAAATTAAAGAAGGCTGGAAAAAGAGTGTCTTTCAGCCATGATCTGGTCAGAGGCCCTTCTAGCAGTTACTCTGATTTGGGTGAATCATCTTCTCAAGATGGAGAAACATCAGAAAGTTCAGAGAGTTCTGAATGCTCAGAAGAATCTGAAACAAATGAGGAAGTTGATGAATCTGGAAATGAACAATCTCTTGATGATTACTTGTTGTCCAGAGACAGGGTACGGAGAAGTAATATTCGGCCTCCTTCCAGAATTGAAGATGCAGATTTTGTAGCTTATGCATTGGCAACAGCAGAAGACTTGGAAACAGAAGAACCTAAGTCTTATGAAGAAGCTATGAAAAGCAGTAAGAGAAAGCAATGGGAAAATGCAATGAAGGAGGAGATGGATTCTCATAAAAGGAGTCATACTTGGGATCTAATTGAGAAACCAGAAAAGCAGAAGCTGATTGGATGTAAATGGATTTTTAAATTAAAGCCAGGCATACCAGGAGTGGAGAAACAGAGATACAAGGCCAGGTTAGTTGCTAAGGGATTCTCGCAACAGGAGGGCATTGATTACAATGAAGTGTTTTCTCCTGTGGTAAAGCATGTCTCCATCAGGCTAATGTTATCACTGGTTGTTAACATGGATTATGAGTTAGAGCAAATGGACGTTAAAACAGCTTTTCTGCATGGGAACCTAGAAGAAAGGATCCTAATGAGTCAGCCTGAAGGATTCACACAAGAGGGAAATGAAAACAAAGTCTGTGTATTGAGGAAGTCTTTATACGGCTTAAAACAGTCCCCCAGACTTTGGAATCAGAGATTTGATGGGTTCATGAAGGATCAAAAGTTTGAAAGAAGCAGTCATGACCCATGTGTCTACATGAGAGACACTCAAACTGATAAAGCTGTGTATTTGTTGCTCTATGTTGATGATATGTTGATAGCTTCAGGGAGTATGGATGTTATTCAGAAGCTTAAAGACAAGCTGAGTAGTGAGTTTGAAATGAAAGATTTGGGAAAGGCTTCAAGAATTCTGGGTATGGATATTATAAGAGACAGAGAAAAGGGAGAACTGATTCTGTCTCAGGGAAGCTACTTGGAGAAAGTGTTGAAAACATTTGGAATGTTTGAAGCAAGACCAGTGATTACACCAACAGCCTCTCACTTCAAACTTAGAAGCTTGTCAGAGGAAGAAAAGAAAACAGAAGCGGTACACATGGAAAAAATTCCATATGCAAGTGCTGTGGGAAGCTTAATGTACGCTATGGTTGGTTCAAGGCCAGATTTAGCATTTGCAGTTGGTTTTATCAGTAGGTTTATGTCAAGTCCAGGAAGAGATCATTGGTCAGCGGTGAAATGGGTGTTAAGGTATCTAAAAGGTTCATACACTCAGAATTTGATTTTTAAGAAGGATTCTAAGTTCTGCATTGAAGGTTTTTCAGATTCAGATTATGCAACGGACTTGGACAGGAGAAGATCAGTTACAGGTTTTGTGTTTAAGGTTGGTGGAAACACAGTTTCATGGAAGTCATGTTTACAGTCTGTTGTGGCTCTTTCAACCACAGAAGCAGAGTACATGGCACTTGCAGAAGCAGTGAAAGAGGCCATTTGGTTGAAAGGTTTGTGTTCAGAACTGGGTTTTAAGCAAGACAGTGTTAAGGTTCATTGTGATTCTCAGAGTGCTCTAGCCCTAGCAAAGAATGCAGTTCATCACGAAAGAACCAAGCACATAGACACTAAATTCCATTTCATCAGGGATATAGTGTCGCAAGGCGATGTTGTTCTACACAAAATCCACACAACAGCGAACCCAGCAGATTTCCTAACTAAGACGGTACCTGGTCAGAAGTTCCAGCTTTGCTGTGAGCTTCTCAACATCCACTGAAGCGGAGCGGCGGCTACAGGTAACTCCAATTAACTCACAGAACAGGAAAATAAAGTTGAGTTAGTTTCTGTGAGTAACGCACAAAAGTCAGAATTGTGTAAAGGGTTTATTGGAGTTGGAGTTACCTGTTAAGTTCTGGAACTGTGTAGGAGTTACAAGTTCCAGGTGGAGTATCTGACGACTAGAAGTTTCAGAGAGAAACTTGATTAGAGAATCACATATCTTGAGGTTTGAATAATCAGTCAAGAAGAGGTGATTCAAGATGGTTAAATACCTGAAGATTTGTGAAATCATGTTGAAAGGCATACAGATTTCAGAAGGAGTCACTCATATGTGGTCGTTGAGAGTGGAGATTCATCTATTAACAGAGTAGATGAGCTAAATCTCTCGGTTAAAAGCTGAATCACAACTGGTTTGACAACAGCAAAGGAGAATTTAGTGAGAAGTGACTACCTGAAACTTGCTGGAGAAGCTGTGGAGTTCACCGGAGAAGTGGTGAGGCTCGTCGGAGAAGTGGTGAGGCTCGTCGGAGAAGTTAACGGAGCTTATCACCAGAGCTGGTTTCAAAAGGGAAAAACTTTGAGTTTTTTTAAAAAAATTTCAGAGGATCCCAATCTCTAATTATCACAGTGAAGAGATAAGAGAGAGAGATTAGATGACCTGGGAATTAAAGAGGAGGCGATGGGTGGTTTCGCCGGAGAAGCTTCGTCGGAGACATAAGGTGAAACTCATCACCTGGAAAAAAAATTTCGGCAATCTCTGAAAATTGAGCTTCACAATCTCTGAAATTAGAAGAACCTAATCTCTAATTGCTGCAACAACAAGAGAAAATGAGAGATATGAGGATACCTTAGATGGAAGGTGACGGCGTTGGTCACATTCATCGGAGAAGGTGAGATGGTTCAAAGAGGAGGCGGAGATGATGTCTCAAAATTGCCAGAGAAAAAACCAGCTGGAGCTAATAGCCAGCAAAAAATGGAGATGAACCATGATTTCACAATCTGAGAGGTTAAAAATAATTGATGAAGGGGATGTCTTTGATTCGCCAAAAATTGATTGTTGCAAGGAACAAAGACTCGCCGGAGATGGAGGTGATTCTCGCCGGAGAAGGTCGCCGGCGGTGGTGACGATCTGGTGGTGATTGGCTTCACGAAAGATGAAAGTGGAGATGTTGGTGTCTAATGTCGATATCATCGAGGATGTGTGTTATTGTCAAAAGGTGGAGTGTTGTTGGGTTTGACAATTAAACACACAAAATGGGCCTTATTGGGCCAGACGAATTTGGCATAAGAAAAAAGGAGAACAAGACTCTGGCCCATATGCATATATCTATATATGCTGTATGTCTCGTTGATCAAGGAGGCATTGAGAAGGGTGAGACAAGACAGTGAGTGTTCTAGAGAAAAAGAGAGAGAAACAAGAGCTTCTTGTGCAAGCTTTCTTCTTTCACTTTGATCTTTGATTCTTGTATCTTCTTGTGTGCCAAATCTGTAAAACCAAGAACAACATCACAAGTTAGTGGTGTGTGTAACCTCTTTCATATAGTGAAGCTTGGGAGCAAGAGTTCTCCCCCGAGACGTAGTGGTTAGAGGCCGTGAACTCGGTTATCAAACCGTGTGTTGTTTCTTTTACAAGCAACCGTTACTCACGCATTTCCCCTACACTATTATAATCTATGAGAGACGCCTCTATTCAACGGATCATGCAGCGTTCTCATTTAAATTTTCCGATGAAAATTTTGAATAGAATTTATATTTGGTTCTCGTTTACAAAAGTAAGTATTTTTTTTTACCGATTATGTGAGGATGATCATCACAATTATTGGTGGGTATATTTTTTTCAGAGGTTTTCCCGTGGCTTCTTTCCGTTTAATATAATTTTAGACGGTTTTGATTTGGTGGTCCAATTTCATGATGAAATTTTGAATATTATATTGTGAAAACAACTACTATCATACTATGTAAATCACCATGAATGATTACACATAGGCCCTATTCTTTAACCAATCGCTGCGATTCTGTCTGCGACAAAGCAAAATGATGGTGACCACTGTGGCACTGTATCTAAAACAGAGCAGACGATCTGATGGAGGTGTCACTAAAGAGAGAGATGGGTGTCGCTTTACACAAAAAGGATCGATGGAATTTTTGAGCGATTGTTGCGATGACTCCTTTAATACTAACGGCGTCACCTTTCAACAAAAGCGGCGATTTCTTTTAATGATTAGAACTTCGTCGACGTTTATTTTGTAGTCGCAGAAAGTGGTCACTGCGACCACATGCCGAAGAGGGCCATAATCTTATCATTTTCATAGGAATACAGCCTTCCTGGGATCAAATTGAGAGAAAAACAGAGTTAAATTTTTTAATTAACATGACTGTTATGGAAGCTTTGGTATCTAAATTGACACTTTAGAATGGTTGACGAAAACATCGGGTTTTGTGCAACATGGAGGTTCAACCAAGAGATTCTATGATCTTTCAAAAAGTAATGCTTATATATTGAAAACACCGTCAAATTCACTTTTTTATATTTATATATTTTATTATAGGCATATATCTGTTTATATAATAATTTGTGTTCAGAGAGTTCTGGGGGTGGTCATTCGGACAAAACCGAACAGTAATTTACCGAACCGTACAGAATGGTATCAAACCGTACCGAACCAGATTGCTTAAATAAGCCATTTGGATATATTTATAAATTTATTTGGTATTTGGTTTGGTTCGGTATTTTTACCGAAATCCGATTGGATAATCGATTAACCGAAATTGAATTCTAAATATGATTTATAATTTTTAATATTTATTTATTAAGTAATTTATAATATAAATTTTTATTTTCTATATATATATATATATATATATATATCTCTCTTTGTAACCTTATCCACCCAAACTAAAAATCAAATCTTTTGTCTTTATATTTGTCTTCAGCGAGATAGGTAACATCATGTTTAATATTCGATCGATCATGTTGTATCTATTGTTTGTATTGTTTACAATTGACTTACGCCTCGATATTTCTAATCTAAGTATTTGATATAGTAATTGATTATTGGTTTTGCTTCAACGAAATTTGTTTATCATTATCATCAACGAGTTGATCATAGTGGAATATAAGAATTGATGCATGATTAAATATTGTTTATTGTTTCAGACTTTCAATTCTTTTCGAGACTATAAGATTTGTTTCATTTTATAATTCATAATAATTTTTAATGATTTTTTATGCTCTATGATATTCAGTTTTTAATTAGATAATAAATTTTAACAATTCATATTTAAATTAAAAAAATATTAATAATATTTTAACCACAATAAGCCAAAATAACCAAATCACGAACCGAACCGAATTAAGTTTGGTTTTTATTCGGACATAATATTTATATAACCGAATTTTCCGAATCCCGAATTTTCCGAACCGAACCAAACCGAATTAAGTTTGGTTCTTATTTGGACTTAATATTATATAACCGAATTTTCCGAATCCCGAATTTCCCGAACCGAACCCAAACCGTTTAAGCGAATGTCCACCCCTTCTGTATATTGACTTTTTAATTTGATTTGATATCAATAAAAAGAAATTAGAAGGAAAAAGAATAATCAAACATTGATTTTTTTTTTTCTCTTAAAAATGTTGAAATTGGTTTTATGCAGCTTCTAAAAAGGTTTTCGGATTGGGCTCTGTGAGGCCCATAAGTAAATTGAAGACTTGAAGTGGTAGTACGAGCGAGAGTCGTTGTCTTTCTCATTATCCCCCAGAAAAAAAATATCAAAACCCTAATCGCAAATTTGAAATGGAAACACCAACGAAAACAAAACACCTCACAGAGGCGATATTGGCAGAGATTCTAGCGAGACTACCATTGAGAAGCATCTCAAGATTCAAATCTTTAAGCAAAACATGGAAATCAACAATCGAGTCTGTTTATTTCCGTCGTCTCTTTGTGTCTCTACACAAAAAAATCATCAACTTCGTGGTCGTTACAATGGTACGGAGCAAAAGAACTCGTAGGGTTCCATGGATGCAAGACATGGGATCTTCCAAAGCCTCTATTATCTTTCATCCCACCGTCTCTTCTTAAAATGGTTCGTGCGGTTTCGCCTTATTCCAATGGATTGGTTTTGATTCAAGAATTGGGTCATACTTGTTGCTTTGTGGGTAATCCAGTTTTACAACAATGGTATCAAATCCCTTCATATCCAGTTTCTAAGTCTTCTTTGTTTGGTTTAGTTACTCGCGTGGACGAAGATGGTTTTGTTTTGGGCTTTAGAGTTATTAGGATAGCTTCAATTGAAGACACGAATGACTATGTTTCGAGTGTTTTGAATGTGTGTCTGTATGACTCTGAGACTGGGATTTGGAGTTCCAAGATCATCAATGCCCTTATCAAATCACCAACCTTGGTTGTTTGACTCTGAATGGCACGGTTTACTTTTCTTATCTTAGTGAACCTGGAGTACTTGTAGCTTATGATTTCTATTCTGAAATCTCCGATCAGTTTCGGGTCATACCTCTCCCGGATCATCCGAATCACGAATTCAATAGTGCTTTTACTACATCAGGAGGTTTTTTCATGTACATCAGAACATTAGCTCAATCCTCGTCTAATGTTTTCAAGGCTTGGAGGTTGAACAATGATGACTCTTGGCAACTTTTGTGGGAAATCGGCCTCCCGCTACTTATCGGTGAATTTATACCAATGGCAATGCATCCATCTGATATTGATATTGTCTATCTTTGGAGTCAAGAGAACCGTCATATGGTTTTGTGTAACTTGCGGACACAGAGCAATAGAATACTCGGAGATGAAAATAATGATGATCAAGATTGTATCCTGAACCGGTCTGTTTGTGAGGATTGTATGGATGAGATATACGGCTTTAAAGTTTCGGTCAGGTTATTACAGTTGGTGCTCCCACGGTGGATGGAATTGGTGCCTTGTCCTCCCCAAGTTGAGTTGATAGATACAACTTCACTGCTTTCTTACATGGCTTTAGTGCAAGAGATAGAAGAGAAGAAAAGAGGTACGTAGATATTGTCTTTGGATTCAATTATTTTACTAAAATCATTTTAGTATGGTTTTCTGGTTTTTCTTTTCTTGTATTTGTGTTGCTACCATTTCATCTTTTCTAAGTTTTTTTTCTTTTTCTTGTAATGTATTGCAAACATCAAACATTGTAGCTTACAGCCTCAAGGATTATGAGCTTGAGGATTGTGATACCTGGGCAGAGTGCCGAGACCGTGACTGAAAGATCCAGAGGAGTAGAAGACACAACTCTAGAAGCCAGCGGAAAGTTTTTTTTGTTCTATTTTTATCACAAATTTGTCACTTCTTTGAACAAGGGTTCGTTCCTTCACTCATCGGGTCAGTTCTTCGCATGTTCGATTCCAATCCAACTTAATCTATGTTATAGGTTGTCTCTTGACCAAATCTAAGTTATGTTTAGTCTTTTCCATGAGACAACTAGGAAGAGATCACTAGTCAGCAATTTGGCATATTTAGATGACATTTTTTTCAGTAGGGTATAAAACGGCACCGTTGCTGTAACTCAAAAACTAAACGACGTCGTACGTTTGTGTCACATTATTGAAATGCAAATGCCCGCTTCAAAATTCCTAATCATAAAAAACACACACACAAAGTAAAGGACTTGGCACCTCAGAGGCATTTGCACAAAATAATACTTAAAAAAAAAAAAATCAATTAAAAAATATTAAAGAAGCAAAAAGTTTCATCGATCAAACGAAAACCGTTGGATCCATTCATCGGAAGTAAGAATTATAAAACTAGATCACGAGAATAAAAAAAAGAAAGGAAAAAAGGGAAAAAAAAAAAACAAAAAAGAAAAAAGTAGAAAATTCATCCTCAAAAAAAAAAAAAAAAAAAAATTCATACTTCCAAAAGAAAGGGGAAGGAAAAAAAAAAAAAAAAAAAAATCTCAAGTCAACAAACAACAACGAAGGTCCGAAGAAGAACTTTGAATGTTGTTATCATCATAATAATCATCATCATCATCGTTGTAATCTTTTTTTTCTGGGTATTTCTCCTCTTGTTGACCTTTAATTGTATCATCGGCCGATTCTTGATTTTTGTAGAAGCAATCGTGTTTTGTTTTATCAAAGCCCTTCTCTTTGTCTGAAAATCAAATCCTATCTCTATGTTTTGTGAGGGAATGTGAAGCTTTTGTCTTCGTTCTCGTTCTCTGATTTGTCTCTTTCGTTTCGTTTGTGATTGTTTCAGAACTGGAATCGACGAAAGTTCGAATTTTTTTCTGGTAGATTATACAAAAGGGATTGATTAAGGAAGAAGCAGAAAAAAAAAATGGGATTTTTAGCTTTCGATTTAAGGTTTGTGTTTTGATTCTGTATGTAAATTTTATAAGCTGATCTAAAGATTTGAGCTTTTCATGAATTTTTTTATGGATTTTGTTTTTTTCTTCTTCTTCTTCTTCTCAGATTATGAAAAGACGAAGTCTTAGTTTGAAATTGATGGATTTGTTCGTCTAGGTGATTAGAGAATCTGAATTTTGAACCCATTGGTGGTGATTCGGGTTTTGAACTATGTGGAAACAGATTTTAAGTAAGCTTCCTAAAAAGTCTTCAAAGCATGAACATCGTGGACGTGAACACGGTGGCCATGGTCATGGTCATTCTTCTTCATCTCATGCTTCAAGTGCATCTACTTCGAAAAGCAGTGATAATGGCGTCGGGAAATCAGGGAATTTGCAGAGTAAGACTGCTTCAGGAGGTGGAAAAGCCGCTGCTTCTGACTCTGGTGGCAATCTAAAGAGCAGTGGGAACAACAATAACAACAACAACAATGGAGTCTTTACTCCTTATGAAGCATTGCCAAGTTTTAAAGATGTTCCAAACACGGAAAAGCAAAACTTGTTCATTAAAAAGTTGAATTTGTGCCGTGTAGTGTTTGATTTCACGGATCCTACGAAGAACATCAAGGAAAAAGAAATTAAGAGGCAGACATTGTTGGAGCTTGTGGATTATGTGAATGCTCCCAATGGAAAGTTTAGCGAAGTGGGTATTCAAGAAGTTGTTCGGATGGTCTCTGCTAATATATTTAGAACCATTAATCCTCAACCACGTGAAAATAAAGTTATTGATGCCTTAGATCTGGAGGAGGAAGAGCCTTCCATGGATCTCGCGTGGCCTCATTTGCAGCTTGTGTATGAGCTTTTCTTGAGGTTTGTTGCTTCGCCTGAAACTGACACCAAGTTGGCTAAGAGATATATAGACCAATCTTTTGTCCTGCGGTTACTTGATTTATTTGATTCCGAGGATCCTAGAGAAAGAGATTGTCTGAAAACCATTCTCCATCGGATCTATGGTAAATTTATGGTTCACCGTCCTTTCATTAGGAAATCCATAAACAACATCTTCTATAGGTTTGTTTTCGAGACAGAGAAACATAACGGGATTGCTGAGTTTCTAGAAATCTTGGGAAGTATCATTAATGGTTTTGCTCTTCCCTTGAAAGACGAGCACAAAGTGTTTCTTGTTCGAGTTTTGATACCTCTCCACAAACCGAAATGTTTGCAAATGTATCATCAACAATTGTCTTATTGTATTACACAGTTTGTGGAAAAAGATTGCAAACTTGCTGATACAGTTATAAGAGGATTGTTGAAATACTGGCCTGTGACAAATAGTTCCAAAGAGGTCATGTTTCTGAATGAGTTGGAGGAAGTACTCGAAGCAACTCAGCCACCAGAATTCCAGCGGTGCATGGTACCACTGTTTCGCCAAATAGCTCGATGTTTGAACAGTCTGCATTTTCAGGTACCTGTAATTCTTAATTCTTTCTCAAATAATAGCACCTCACATTTTTTTTCTGAACCCGGCGAATGTCTTGTTGCCTAAACATTTCTTGAAAAATGCTCTGTTGCGGTTAGTGTTGAGTTTTACATTAGCTAGGCCATATTGTTCGACATACTTCAACTGTATCAGCGTTTCGCTTGTGTATATCTGTTACTAGCTCATGGGAAACCGTTATATCATAGATCAAAGAAGAGTTGGTTTTGTGATATCATTGATATGGAAGTAACAATGTATAGGACAGTTTTATTCTGCTCTGTATGATACTTGCGACAGTTTCTTAGCTAAATCAATATATTAGAGTTATTGTCGGATAGAAAGATGTAAAAATGGAAAATATATTTCGCGGTGAAAGGTAATCTGTTTTGGCTAAAACGGTGACTGCATATGATCTACTACAGGAAAAATGTTTCTTCAGGAATCAGGTCATATAAGTCTAGTTAGGTTCATGATCTAGTGAGTCGTGTCAAAGCTTCAATCTTTGTTTCAGTCTGTCACATGCATCTGTCTGGTTTTTGCAGGTTGCAGAGCGAGCTTTATTCTTATGGAACAACAATCACATCGAGAATCTGATAATGCAAAGCCGTAAAGTAATTCTTCCAATTATATTCCCTGCGTTGGAGAGAAACGCACAGAAGCATTGGAACCAAGCTGTTCATAGCTTGACACTAAACGTGCGAAAGATATTTCACGACCTTGACCCTGAGTTGTTCAAAGAATGTCTTGCTAAATTCAAAGAAGACGAGTCAAAAGCAGCTGAAACCGAAGCAAAACGTGAAGCCACTTGGAAACGACTGGAAGAAATCGGGATGCGAAAGGCTTCATAACTCATAAGGTTTAGAGCTGTAGAGCTTTCGTGTCTTCTTGGGATGTTCTTCAGATACTTCTGATATCAATTCGGGAGAGCATTGGAGGAAAAATTTCATATTGGTCTCTTCATTGTGAAGTAAAGGAAACTGAAAGATGTAAGATTTGTTCCCATTTTGATTTCCATTATTTTTTCTTCTTGTTTCCTCTTCTTTGAAGCTTGTTAATGCTTATATTTTCTTTTTGTTAATTTGCTACATTGTTCAATCTTTGGTTCCACTTTCTTGAGACTTGTCTGATTCATACCTGCAAAATTGCATCTTTAGGGTTGGGTTTGCTACACACTAAAGAATCAGTTTGTTGGTTGTATTAAATATCTTCCCTTTTGGATTTTCAGTTGTATAATTTCTCCAAAATCAGAAGAAGAAAAAAATCGCAACTTTACCAAAAAAACTACATTTTGTTAAATAAATCTTTCCGTTAATTTGCTTTTAAATGCCAATTTTTTGAAATTTTCAGTTGTAATTTCTTCAAATCCATAAAAAAACGTTACTTTAATAAACATTTGTTAAAAAGGCCATTATTTTGGAGTTTTCATCATAAACCAAAATCAATGGTTTCAGTTTTTAGGAGTTTGTGGATTTGTTTACGAACTCCACAATTATAGGAACTCTCAAAAGATCAAAAACAGAGATTGGTTCAGTGGTTGGATTTGAATGTTAATGTTGTTCCATTGGTTATGACTTAGCATAAACTAAACACTGTCGTAAAGTTTGTTCCTTTGTGTGGACAGTGAAAATTTTCTCTGGTCTTACGGTCTTCTCTCAGTCACCATCTCTCTCTATTGTCGTCTAATCTTTATCCATTTCTCTCTCTTTCTCCACTTTCTTCTAATCTCTATGCCAACGAAGCAATACCTATGAAAAAAAGCTAAACCCTTTCTTCTTCCTCTTCTTCTTCTTCTGTCTTTGTAGTTGGTTTGTTTAGATTACTTGGGGTCAAACCCTAAGTTCAATCTAGATCTTGCTTTCTGGGTCCAGAAACTATTCACGCGCTTCATTCATGATATAAAGTTACTAACTTTTTTTAACTTCTGGGGTCATAGTTTTGTCTGCTTTTCATCTTTTTGCTTTTGTCTAGATGGTTTAGTAATCTCTGAGATCTAGTTAATAAGAGATTATTATGTTCACTAGAGTTGTTCTTATGCGTGGTGAGATGATCTTAGGAGTAGTTCAGTATCTTTCTTGAGATCTGATTTTGCTTTTTTTTGGAAGCTTAAGAATCTTGATCTGAGTTTCTTCTACTCGTTTGAGAAGAGAATTGAAGTTGACTCATAGATCAGAAGATGTTTAAGCAGATACTTGGGAAGCTTCCTAAGAAACCTTCTGCTAAGTTTTGGGATAATGGTGAATCCCAAACTGTAGATAACAACAATCAAGTTGATGAAGTTATAAGCCAGAGATCATCATCAAATGGAGATACTTTGGATTGTGTTTCTGTTGAGGTATTGCCAAGGTTGAGAGATGTTCCCATCTCTGAGAGGCAAGAACTGTTTCTTAAGAAGCTTAGATTGTGTTGTATAGTGTTTGATTTCGTCTCTGAGCCTCAATTGAATCTCAAGGAGAAAGAGATTAAAAGGCAAACACTTCTTGAAGTTGTGGATTATGTTCTCACTTCAGGGAATGGGAAGTTCCCTGAATCAGTTATTCAAGAAGGTACGAAGATGATATCGGCTAATCTGTTTAGTAATCCTCATCGACAATGGAAGAACAAAACTCCTGAAGCATTAGATATGGAAGAAGAAGAAGGATCTTTGAATCCTTCTTGGCCTCATTTGCAGATTGTTTATGAGTTCCTTCTGAGAATCGTCGCATCTGCCAACACAGACACAAAGATAGCCAAGAAATACATCGATCATACATTCGTTCTCAAGCTATTGGATTTGTTTGATTCTGAAGATCCCAGGGAAAGAGAGTATCTGAAAACAATACTTCACCGGATCTATGGGAGGTTTATGGTTCATCGTCCGTTCATCAGGAAAACTATGAACAACATCCTGTATGATTTTATATTCGAGACGGGGAAGCACTCAGGAATCGCCGAGTTTCTTGAAGTTTTAGGATCCATCATCAATGGATTTGCTTTACCTCTCAAGGAAGAACACAAGCTCTTCCTTACTCGCGTCTTGATTCCTCTACACAAACTGAAATGCTTACCGAGTTACCATCAACAGCTTTCTTACTGCGTTATTCAGTTTGTTGAGAAAGATTGTAAGCTCGCGGATACGGTTATTAGAGGGTTGTTGAAGTACTGGCCGGTTACTAATAGCTCTAAAGAAATCATGTTCTTGAATGAATTGGAGGAGATATTAGAAGCAACTCAATTAACAGAGTTTGAACGGTGTATGGTTCCGCTCTCTCGCCAAATTGCTCAGTGCTTGAGCAGTTCTCACTTTCAGGTAAAAGTTAGTTAGAGATTATTAGTTTCGCTTACCGTTTGTTAAGAGTCGAGAGTTGTTCATAAATTTTACTGCTTGTGTGTTTAGGTAGCGGAACGGGCTTTATACTTATGGAACAACGATCATGTCACTAATTTGGTGAGACAGAACAGTAGAATCATTCTACCGATAGTGTTTCCTGCTTTGGAGAAAAACGGTAGCAGCCATTGGAATCAGGCTGTCAAGAACTTGACTGAGAATGTTCTTAAGGTTTTGTCTGACACAAATCCAGACTTATTCGAAGAATGTTTACGTAAGTTCCAAGAAGATCAGCAAAAAGCAGAAGATACTAAGAAGAAGAATGGAGAAACCTGGAGACAGATAGAGGAGATTGTTGCTTCAAAGGGACACACATCAATGGCGAAGTAAGAGTTTTTCCTGCACTTTACGCAATGCACCAAATCGGTTTATTGTTTTGTTTTTCTTGTCTTTACGACTGAAAGGTATATACATTTTTACTTGCTTGCTTATTTGCTTCAAGTCTCCGGTTTCGACTTCGAAACTGTTTAAATTCAGTTAAACAGTGTGAGAGCTTTTAGCCAAATGTTGTTGTCTCTCTTTCAGTTCTTGATTTCTCTGTATACTTCTCTTTACGTAAACATCTTCTTATGAAAACACGAATTTTATATTGTCTGAAGTAGATTAGTTTATACTTTATAGGTGAAAGAGATTGCTCTAATATTAAAATTGATCTCAATCTGGAATGAAAAGTTTTGTCCTTAAGTGTACAGAGGATCTATTGGCATTTTCCTGCAAGAATCTTTGGATTTTGCCTGTTAAAAGCTCTGTTTCTTTAGGTTTCTTCTTTTTAACATAGAAACCGAAAAAAAGCTAAGCTCTTTGCGATGACTCTTGGCCGGTTTATCATCAGGAGGTTTCACCAGATGAGAGTTGATGTAATCTCCAGAGAGATCATCAAGCCATCATCTCCAACTCCAAATCACTTAAAGAAGTTTAAACTCTCTCTTTTAGAACAGCTCGGTCCAACGATCTTTGGTCCTATGGTTTACTTCTATTCAGGTAACAACAGAATCAAACCAACTGAGCAATTGCAGCAGCTGAAGAAGTCGTTATCAGAGACTTTAACTCATTTCTATCCTCTCGCTGGACGGCTCAAAGGCAACATAAGCATTGATTGTAACGACTCGGGCGCTGATTTCCTCGAAGCAGAAGTTAATTCACCGCTTTTGAACCTCCTGCAAGAGCCTTCTGCAGACAGCTTGCAACAACTGATCCCTACATCAGTTGATTCCATTGAAACAAGAACCAAACTGCTTCTTGCTAAAGTGAGTTTCTTTGAATGTGGAAGCATGGCTATAGGAGTTTGTATCTCTCATAAACTCGGTGATGCGACTTCTATCGGTTTATTCATGAAGAGCTGGGCTGCAATTTCGTCTCAAGGATCCATCAAAACCGTTGGATTTCCAGTTTTCGACACGGCCAAGATCTTCCCACAAGGAAACTTCTCTGAGACTTCCCCTGCACCAGTTGTTGAGCCAGAGATCATGATGAATCAGACTCTTTCGAAGAGATTCGTATTCGATTCTTCGAGTATTCAAGCTCTACAAGCAAAAGCTTCAAGCTTTGAAGTGAATCAACCTACAAGAGTTGAAGCTGTTTCAGCTCTAATATGGAAATCTGCAATGAAAGCTACAAGAACAGTTTCGGGAACATCGAAACCATCGATTCTCGCAAATTCCGTGAGTCTACGCTCTCGTGTCTCTCCACCATTCACAGAGAACTCAATCGGGAATCTCGTGAGCTACTTTGCAGCAAAAGCAGAGGAAGGAATAAACCAGACAAAGCTTCAAACTTTGGTTTGCGAAATACGAAAAGCGAAACAGAGGTTTCGAGATAACCATATACCAAACGTTCTAGGAAACCCAAATGCTACAGAGATCATCTGTAGCTACCAGAAAGAAGCAGGAGATATGATTGCAAGTGGAGATTTCGATTTCTACATCTTCTCCAGTGCTTGTCGGTTCGGTTTGTATGAAACCGATTTCGGTTGGGGAAAACCGGTTTGGGTCGGGTTTCCTTCGGTTAGACAGAAGAACATCGTGACGCTTTTGGACACGAAAGAAGCTGGTGGAATTGAAGCTTGGGTGAATCTGAATGAACAAGAGATGAAGCTTTTTGAAGAAGACAAAGATTTGCTTGATTTTGCTACTCTGAATCCTAGTGTGATCCAACCTTTTCTCCATGTTCTCTGATTGTAAACCCGGTTTAGTGTTCTAAACCGGATCTGTGTATTGAAATTGGTTTTATATTGACTAGCCGTTGGAAGGCCACCGAAAAAGTTAAAATTCAAATAACGGGAAAAAAATATGGTGATGTAATAAATAGTCCAGGAGATGGAAATATATAAATATAAAAACCCCAAATAAAAATTCATCTCAATTAAAATTAGTCAATTTTGTCGTTTTGATTTTAGTCAGAAGTCATTGTTAAGTAATCTCCTGTTAACATTTGTCATTTTACCACAATACTTTCTTTTAACAAAAAAGAAGTTAAAACATGAAACAATTTTTTTTGCATAAAAACACTGTCCAAACTTTATAACTTTCTATAATTTATTAGTTTAGCAATAATTTTTTATTTTATTTTACTTGAAGCACACTCATTATTTAATATCGAAAGGCAAAATATTATTATTTTATTTACACAAAAATAGTAAAAACATGAAACAAATTTTTTGTTTGGTCATATTTTTTTTGCATTAAAACACTGTCAAAACTTTATAACTTTCTATAATATATTAGTTTAGCACTAATAATGAAATTTTACTTGAAGAGGACAATCTATATATCTAATAGCAGTAAGTAATATTTAAAAAAGAGGACAGTAAGAATTTCCCATAATAATAAGTTTATAACCAATAGAAAAACATCTACAGAAAATATACTAAACATTAATATAAATATACTAGATTCTTTAACTATTTTTATTTCGTGTTTGCCACTGGTACATAATTCTCTTATTATATTACTCCACTATTAGATCAGATATTTTTCTATATATGACGTAAAAAAAAAAAAAAAAAAAAAAGTGACCGTTGGGAGCAAAATTTAAATCATATGCTTAGAGTCCGGAGAGCTACTTGGAGAATTGTAGCCGACGAAGCTTAAAGATTCACAAAGTTTCAGTTTTCTCAGCGAAACAAAATTCAGATTTGGGGATAAAATTAGGGTTTTTCTTTTTGGATAATCGAAAGGAAAAAAAAATGGGAGAATCAATCTGTTTTGTGAGATCTTTCTCGCAACCTGCAGAGTTTTCATCGCGTGAAACCATCGAGGTTCGTGTTTAAGATTCTCTACTCGATTCATGGATTTAGGGTTTCTGGAAATTGATTTTGATTTTTATTTCATATAGAATGAATCTGAGATTTTGATTTTGCAGGTGGTTCCTCATACGGAATCAGTATCTTTTGGTAGATTTGCGAAAGAGACTTTATCATGGGCGAAATGGTCAGCTTTTACTCAGAATCGTTACTTGGAAGAAGTTGAGAGGTTTACAAAACCTGGTTCTGTAGCAGAGAAGAAAGCTTTCTTTGAAGCTCATTTCAAGAACCGAGCCTCTGGGAAAGTAACACAGACGAAGAAGATTGAAGAAGTAAAGGTTAAAACTTGCGATGAGATTTTATGTGATATACCAAAGGATATTCTTGTTGATTCAGAAGTACCATTAGTGGTGAATGAAGTGGATTCTATAGCTCCATCAGTTTCTGTAATAGATGAAACAAGAGATGTTCAAATTGGTGAAGTGAAGGTTATTACTAATGTGGAGAATTTGGATTCAGTGGCTGTTCTTGGAGTTAAGGTTCTTGATGAGGTAATGTATCAAGTTTGTATTTATCACATTGCAAGTTCTTGCTTTGTTATCTCTTTCTCAATGTTGTTTGCATTTTTCAGGAGAAGTCTATTTCTTTGAGCAAAGCAAGACCTTCTAGTTCTTCTGGATCAAAGGCCTGCAGTAGAAGTTCAAAACTGGAACCATCATTTGGTTTAGGACTGGATAAGAACACTAGGAAAGAGTCATCCTCAAGTCGTAAAAGGTCAATTAGTGGATCGAAGAACCGAAGCAGATCACCTCCTGAACCCTTTCACATGTCAATCATCTCTGCTCCTTCTGGTTATACTGACAAAACAATTGTTGGGATGCCACAGAACGGTTCTAGAAACATTACTAATCCTAAGGGTGCAGTTGAAGCAGAGAAGAAGAAGAGATCAGGTCCAAGTTCAGTTCATATGTCACTCAATGTTGCTTCTTCTGCTCGTGAAAGGACCAAAAGATCTCCAAAAAAACTGGCAAGAAACTCCACTACACAGGAAACAACTTCATCAATTGCTAGAAACAGTGTTTTCTCAAATGGAAATGAACCTACGGAAGCTTTGAAAAGCCGCAAGAGACCATTGCCTCCAAAATCCAAAGAAAGTTCTAAAGCTGCAAAATGCTCAACCAATGTAATTCTCCTCTCCCAAGTTTCTCTATTTCATTGCTTATTTCCCAGGCATATATGCTGAGATTGACTCTTACATATATTGTAGGCCTCTGCTGTCAGCTTATCCAAACTTTCTCCTAAGAATCAGCTATCAGAAAACAAAAGGTACTATCACTTACTAATCCACCCAGCTTCAACAACATTCATTGCTTTATACTATTACTTGCTAAGTCAACCCTATGATTAACTTGGTTTCTTCTTATATACAGGAAAAACATATCTGTAAGGAGTTCAGTTTCATGCAGAATACCCAACAATGTGCAAAGACAGCCTTCTGTCAGGTAAGCGGTTTAAGTACCAGCCTCTTAGAGAAACACTTACTATCTTATGTTACTTACTGCAATGGCTTGATTTGGTTTTGTCTATTGCATTGCAGCTGTGAAAATCTTTCAACTCAGACCAGAACCAAAGCAAAGTCTTTCACTGTATCTTCTCCCTTCGTCTTCAGAAGTGATGAAAGAGCAGAAAAGAGGAAAGAGGTATAACTATAGAAGACCCCCTTTATTTCCCTTCAGATCAAAAGTACATAAATTGAGCCATAGTTTAATAAAGCTCTCTTTTGTTGTGACTGTGTCTATTAGTTCTTCAAGAAGCTAGAAGAAAAGAACAAGAAAGAGGATCACTTAGTCTCAGAAGAACACAAGAAGAACCCACAAGTTGGTGGTTTTCAGGTATAGTAAAAAGCTAGTTATCAGACTGTAACTTGTCATAATTTTGGGCATTGAATATTTGATGTATGACAGTATAACCCTGTGCAGGTACCAATGATAAGTCTGACTTCACCAAGATTCCGCAGGAACCAAACTCCGGGAAAAGAGAACCAAAGAAGATCTCATCAAACTCTCCATAAAGTTTCCCCAATAAAGATCGTAAACATCAAAAAAGCAGTCATGGAGAAGTACAAAAGCTGCAAAATTCATCCCTCTTCCAAATCCCAAACAAAGAGGCAAACTCAAGAAAATTCGTCTCCTAATATCCTGCAGCACTAAGGTCATTTTTTCACCAGCTGATATGAAACACAACTTGACGAACATAGTAAAAATTCGGCTTTTCACATTGAAGATTCCGAAAGTGTTGTTCTTTCAGCTCGTAATCTCATCTAGCTTATGATATAGGTAACTCTAGCCCTTGATTAAGTTTGTATGACCAGAGGCTTTTAAGAAGCTGTGTAGAAGAATAGATAGAACTCAAAAAAGTCTTCATATAACTATGTACTCAATAGTTTTGTAGCCTTTAAATCTTGTATCATTTTGTATACATGGAGATTGGAAACAAAGTTGATAGTTCTATCTCATTGTTTTGTTTCTCAAATGGTCCATTTTAGATTTGTTTTAAAACGACGTCGTAATGATGTGATATTGTGATGTGGTGTGGGCCACTCGTTTTCAAAGGAGAGAAAAAAAAATCTTATCTCTGTGGACTCTGGTGGTGGTGATGTTTCGCCATCTTCATCTTTTTTCATCACTTCATAGAGGTGAGAGACGTTCTGGTAAAGAAGAAAAATGGCTGCTTGTTCTTCCTCTTTCACCTTATGTAATCACACCACACTTCACTCTCTTCCTCAGAGAAAGACTCTTCTCACCAAAACCCAATTCTCAGTTCCTACAAAATCATCAGAATCTAACTTCTTTGGTTCCAGACTGTCTCACTCGTCCTATATTTCCCCAATCTCTTCTCATTCTCTCAAAAGCTCAATCTTTGCAAAGGTACATTTCACAAATCTTGCATTATTCCATTGATAGATTGTTTTGGTACAATTGGGTAAACTAGTTCTTGGGAATTAGGTTCTCTGTTAGACCAATGTAGTTTGGAAATTGTGGTGTTGTGTTCCTTAACAACTGATGTAGTATTCTGCCAATTATTTATATATGTTGTTGAGCATTAAGAAGCAGTAGCAATAGATTTCATTATGTACACAATTCTCTTTTATATTCCATATGTGTGATTTAGGTGCTACTGTACGATTATAAGAATCGAAATCTTTGTCTTGCATGGTACTGAAAAAAAAAGATACTTGAGATGTAAACTGGAACCTTTAGATAATTTTCAAAAAAAAAAAAAACAATTATTGTTGTGGTTAAGAAACAAACAATGTAAAAAAAAAAATTGAGTACTTGGGGTCTGAATTGTAATGTTAGGATGATAGATTCATCAATGATTCTCTTGGTGCAGAATCAAAGAAACTTGTAATCAGTATTTGTCTAGAGACCATAAACTTTCACAAACCTCAAATCAATCAAAATGCTTCTGAATTATGTTCAATCCTCTCTAGTTACACTCATCAAAGACATATTTTTACCTAAGCTTAAGCCGCATTATACGATCTCTGAACTCTCTTCAATCTGGTCTTTGTGATTGTTTGGTGGCCAGCAGGTTAATAAGGGACAGGCTGCACCAGACTTTACACTAAAGGATCAGAATGGAAAGCCAGTGAGCCTCAAAAAGTATAAAGGGAAGCCTGTTGTTGTCTACTTCTACCCTGCAGATGAAACTCCTGGCTGCACCAAGCAGGTCCCTTTTCTTACTTTCTTTCTCTTCTCCGCATTCATTTGCGTGTATTTACTAAATGGTTTCACTTGTATATACAAAAACAGGCTTGTGCTTTCAGAGACTCTTATGAGAAATTCAAGAAGGCCGGCGCAGAAGTCATTGGCATAAGTGGTGATGACTCTGCTTCTCACAAGGTAGTACACACACACATCATCTGAATAAGCCATTTCATTTTTTCATGGTTTTTAAAGAGGGTGAAGAACTCTTTAAACATTTTTGTTGCAGGCGTTTGCAAGTAAATACAAACTTCCGTATACGTTGTTAAGCGATGAAGGGAATAAGGTGAGAAAAGATTGGGGAGTACCAGGAGATTTGTTTGGAGCATTACCAGGGAGACAAACTTACGTCCTCGACAAAAACGGTGTTGTTCAGCTCATCTACAACAACCAGTTCCAGCCTGAGAAACACATTGATGAGACTTTGAAGTTCCTCAAAGCTGCTTGATTCATTATCATTTCTCTCTTTCTCTTCTTTTTCTTTCCTCATGTCTCATGTCTGGATCCATATGAAGTTCCTATACTGTTTTTTTTCTGTTCATTATGAATGTTCAATAATACCAAGTTAAACTAATGAGAAGTAAGTTTATACCGTATAAGGATTGAAGAGTTTTGAAACAGATTTGGGGTTGAGCTCTGCTTCGTGGCCATGTGTGTACATGTGAGTCTCTTGTTCTCGCATCATTGTATAACACTGAAGTATATTGAATTGTTTTGAACTCCTTGCTGAAATGTAGAGTCCCTTTACTTCTTTGGAGGATTCGAACTCTTAAAACCATGTGTCACACACAATCTTCTTCTTCCTCTGTTTTTATGGGTCTTTCTTGATTTATTACAATGTAGAGCCTATGGATAATTTGACGAAAATGGTAAAGCTCGCTGCTTTTTTTTTACATTTGTTTTAATAAACGACGCCGTAATGAAGTCGGAAACACCGAGGGCCTCTCGTTTCAGTGGAGAGAGAAAAAAAAATCTTATCTTTGTGTCTGTGTCTTCGAACAGAGTCTCTCTGAACGAAGCAGCAACTTTTAAAGAGTCCATTTTGATTCGATGGCTTTACCTTCATGCTTAAAGACTAGAGTTCCGATGTCTCCGGCCACCGGATTTAATCTTTCAGGAAGTCTTACGAAATCGGACAGTGGCTTCACTGTTTTTACAAAGTTACAGAGTATTCGAAAAAGTGATCGAGAGAGATTGAGAATCCAAGCTGTGTTTAGTTTCCCTCCTGCGTTTCTGACAAGAAATGGTCGAGCTGAGAAGCAGAAACAGCTCAAACAAGAACTTCTTGAAGCCATTGAGCCTCTCGAACGTGGTGCTACGGCCTCTCCTGATGATCAGCTTCGTATTGATCAGGTTCTTTCAGATACTTGGAACCATGATTAGAATCTAGAGCACCATTGATTTCACATGCACCACTTTGTATCCTCGGTTCTTTGTTTTTCTGACTCTTTATAGAGTCAATACAGTTAGCTCGTAAAGTGGAAGCAGTTAATCCAACCAAGGAGCCACTGAAATCTGATTTGATTAATGGTAAATGGGAGCTCATTTATACAACCTCTGCTTCCATTTTGCAGGCAAAGGTTAGAACTTTGTGATCCATTCATTGTTTTGTTGTTTGGTTTTTGGCTTGTTGTGTCATTCTCTATGTCTCTTTTAACAATGTTAACAGAAACCAAGGTTCTTAAGATCAATAACAAATTACCAATCTATCAATGTGGATACACTAAAGGTGCAAAACATGGAGACTTGGCCTTTCTTTAACTCGGTAATGTTTTCAAACCACTGAATTCTCTTGTTATTAATGTTCAAGATGTACAAAAGTTTGTAGACTTTGTCACATATATGAATAACATTGCATTGTGGCTTGACTAGACAAGAACAAATGATTAAGACCATAGAGTAATCTTTTGGAGAGTCTTTGCTTTGTATGAGTAATATTCCTTTAGCAGAGTTTGTAAATTGAGTCTCATACATTAAGCAAACTACAATGTTTTCATAGGTAACTGGAGACATAAAACCCCTCAATTCGAAGAAGGTTGCTGTGAAACTCCAAGTGTTTAAAATTCTCGGCTTTGTAAGTTACACCAAAAACTCTTGCTGTCACCAATATATATGATTCTTTTACTGATTGGTGTTTTGGTATGCAGATTCCTGTAAAAGCACCTGATACCGCACGCGGTGAACTAGAGATTACCTATGTAGACGAGGAACTAAGGTAAGTACTAAGTGAAAGTTTTCATTTCTAATATGGTTTATGAAGAAATATCGAAAACCACCGTTTGAATCTTGAAACAATGTTTTTTTCTTTAGGTTATCAAGAGGTGACAAAGGCAACTTGTTTATATTGAAGATGTTCGATCCTTCTTATCGGATCCCTCTCTAATGGAAAAAATGTTTCCTGAGTCATCATGCATAGCCTATACCCGGTTGTTTTGTCTCTCTTCACCATGTGTAGATGAAATGAATGTACCTACAAACATAAAATCTAATAAGAGATGTAAAAAAAGAAAGAGACTGAGGTCTTGTTACGGTTTTAACTTTGTTATGATTGACATTGCATTATATCAGATGAAAAGCTCAAAACTTTCAAGTCAACATTACATTTATATCAGATGAAAAGTTCAAAACTTTCGACTCTTGGTTCTTGAGTCAGAGAAATTGGAAACGGAGCCATGTCTACAATAAAAGTTTGTGTTTTTTTCTGTTTTCGAGCTTGAGATTTGTGTATACGACGTCGTAGAGCTGGAGAGACACAGACCTCTCATTTCGGAGTTTTGTCGCCAATTAAACCTTACGATGCTTTCTTCTTCTTCCTTGTTACCTCGTGAAACTCTTCATTTGTTTGTTTTGGAAACAGAGTCTCTAATGAAATAAAGCAACATACTTGAAAGAATCTGTAATGGGTTTCATCGCTCTGCAATCTTGGAGCAGAGGAGCTTCAACTTCTATTCATCTCCTTCGTCCAGGTAGGTAAGTTAGATTCCTAACTCGATATCACTATATTTCTGGGTGTTCGACAAAAAAAATTGAAACTTTTTTGGTTGAATTTTGCTTTACTTGATGATAGTTGGCTCGAACCCTAAGCTAAATGATGCTCGAGGAGTAGAAGCAGTCACTGTAAGATTCTTAAGATTTGACCTCTTCTTGTCCAAAAAAAAATGATCTTACTGTCTGATTATTATCTTTAGGGATTTAAGTTTGATGTAAGAGCCTCTTCGAGTCGTAAATCACTTAAGAAACTTAGAAGAGAGTCTCAACAAAGTAAAGACATAACCACAAGAAATATTAAAGAAGAAGAAGTTGCTCAAGTTTCTTCTCCAAGATTTGAAGAAGCTCAAGTTGATACTGTAACTTCAAAGGACTCGGTTGATGATGTTGTTGTTGCTCCTCGAGACAAAGTGCTTCAAGCTTGCACTGTAACTTCTGGTTTGATGGCTGCACTTGGTCTGATCATCAGAAAGGTGAAGCCTTTTGAAAGTTTTGGTTTTTGTGATTCTAAAATTTTGCAACTATATATGTGATTTGGTTTCCACTCGTAGGCGTCTCATGTTGCTTCAAGTGAAGGATTGTTACCGGTCCCAGACTGCTCTATTGATGTACCATGTAACATCTCGAAAAACCCCGATTATGTGGTGTACTAATATGATTTTGAGAGAATCAATAAACAAAAACTGGTTTTGATATTGTAAGTTATTTCTTGCAGTTGGGTTTGAAACTTGGCATCTCGGTTTAATTGCTGGAATAGTTGTGTTTATATCATCAAGTAGGTTCTTTTTACTTAAATCTTGGCCAGATTTTGCTGATTCTAGTGAAGCAGCAAATCGACAGGTAAAAACATTACTCATTACATTCCCACGGTTCTTTAAACTCGGCTTATCGTCTTCTTTCGATTTACTACTTGCAGATTCTTACTTCGCTCGAACCTCTAGATTACCTTGTTGTAGCAATGTTACCTGGAATTAGTGAGGTAACAAATTAACAATCTAAGATACAAACACAAACAGTGATTCCTTTAGAAATTTTGGTTCATTTGTTTGATTGATGTATTCACAGGAGATGCTCTTTAGAGGTGCATTGATGCCTTTGGTTGGAACCAATTGGAATGGTATTGTAGCAGTTGGACTCATCTTCGGTTTACTTCATCTCGGGAGCGGAAGAAAGTATTCTTTTGCAGTTTGGTAAACTACTTATATTATACATTTTGGTACCTCAATGCTGATGAGAATTGCGTATTTCGAATCTTGATACTAGATGAATTAATATCATCATTCTTTGATTGACTTCACATCTTCTTGCAATCTTTTTTATCGCATTCCCAAGGTTTACAACTTTACATATTGAGTTCTGCTACGGTTTTTTTTTTAAATTTTCAGGGCGTCGATTGTTGGTATAGTCTATGGTTATGCAGCGGTTTTGTCATCGAGTCTTCTTGTTCCAATGGCCTCGCACGCGCTCAACAATTTGGTAGGAGGTCTACTGTGGCGATATAGTTCCAAGCTCAAGTCATTGGAGTGAAGAAAACACACAATTTTACACAAGGAGCTTTATCAAAAAGTTTACAAATTTAATGGGTCGTTTTGTGAAATATTCATAGTATAGGGTGCTTATTACAATTTTAGTGTACCAATGTCTGTCACAAAAGGACAAAGTGAAAAGTGAAAAACCAATCATACAAATCTAGTATTGTTTTTTTTCTTAATGAAAGTAAATTATTTTCCGAGTTAAGTAAATTTTATAATTTCCTTAATAAACATAAAAGTCTTCCGTATACAGTAATTAGTGTTCAAATGATGTTGAATTTTTAATTAATTTAATGAAGAATATTATTACCGGAAGAGGAAGTGTTGTCTGGTCAAAAAAGTCAGAGTTTGAAACAGAAACGTGAACAATGGAGAGACAGAGACAAAGACGTCTCTTCTCTTATATGCGATATGTGAATTATTTAAAGTTGAAAACTTTTTTTTTTTTTTCTAAATTCCAACATCCATAAATAAAACTTCTTAATTGATATTTTTAGAAAAAAAATCTCACTTTACCTTGACAATAAAGCAACAATCTTTGATACAAAACAAAAAAAAAATCTCAGAAATAAAGAAAAACTCAAAAACCCAGAATCTGAGTTGGAGAAGAAAGAGCTGATATGATTGTGAGTGGATGTGCTCAAAATGGTGGTTGTCCCACCGATTACGTCGCCGTTGCAATTTCAGTAATCTGCTTCTTCGTGTATGTGTTTCATCATCAGTTAAAAATCCGTTTTTTTCGGTTATTTATTTTATAAGATCTGGTTTTTTTTTTCTGTTTTACTGGGTTTTGCTTGTTGACTCTTGACTTGGGTCATCGTCGATTCGATGAGAAATTCTCGAATTTTTGCTTTTTTACGAAGTCTCTCTCGCTTGTTTATTTCTTTAGTCTTCTAAGTGTTTGATATTATGTCTCATTAGATTTACTTTGTTTTCATTACCTAAAGGATCTGTCTTTTGTTTCGTTTCAGCTCTTTTTGCTGGGAAATTATATGTTTTCAGTTTCTTGATAGCAAGATTCAAAAGCATGATTTAGTGGCTTAATTGAGTGAACCTTTTGTTTAAGTTGTTCAATTTCTCTATTTAGTTGATTCTATCTGATGGATTTCACTTTGATTGATTAGGCTTCTATCGCGCTCGGTGTTACCATGTTTGATTCATAAGGTTCCTCGTACTAACGGTAGCTGTTTTTGGATCCCTGTTATTCAAGTCATATCCAGCTTCAACCTTATATTATCAATTATGGTTTGTGAACTTGATGACTTCATTGTTGCTTCTTAAGAATCACTTCATTTGTTAATATTTCGATTATTGACTGTTTTGTGTTTACTTAATTTATAGATGTCAGTTAATATGCTTCGATTCAGGACGAGACATTGGTGGCAAGATTGCTATCTTTGGGCAGGTTTGTTTGGCTAATGAAACAAGTTGGAGAATTAAATCAACTGAGTTCTTGTACAATTTGATCAGTGTGATCTTATATATGTTTGGTTTTAGTGTGGATGGAAGGACCATTTGGATTTGGTTTGCTGATGAGTTGTCGTATAACTCAGGCATTTCAACTATACTTCATATTTGTCAAGTAAGGATCAATATTAGTTAATACAATGCTTTCGATTATCGGGGGATATTGGATTCCAATTCCCATCTCTATTGGTTTAACCGTGTTTCATACTATTTCGGTTATGATATACTCTTTGTAGGAAACGTCTACCGCCCGTAAAATCATACATTTTTCTCCCCCTTGTTTTGTTTCCATGGATCATTGGAGCTGCGAGTAAGAATTTCCAAACTTTGTACTTTGCATAATGTTTTTGGATTTTATCTTGTTTTGGATAATAGCTCATAAGCTTTTGATCTTGCTTTTTAGTTCTTCACGCAACAAAGCCTCTCAACCGTCAATGCCACATGGGTCTTCAATGGACTTTCCCAGTTGCAGGCCTTCATGCTCTCTATGTCCTTGCTTTAATTGCATTCACAAGTGCAGTCCGACATGTAGAGTTTCGATTTGATGAGCTTAGAGATCTCTGGAAAGGAATTCTCGTCTCAGCCACTTCGATCATTATATGGGTTACAGCGTTTGTGTTGAATGAAGCTCATGTAAATGTCTCTTGGCTTCAAGTTACTTCAAGATTTGTACTTCTAGTCACGGTATGAAGCTAATACCAAGATTATGCTCTTATCATTTTGCAGCCAAATTAAAACCTTTCAACAGAGTTAATTATTCTTTCAGGGTGGGATTCTCGTCGTTGTCTTCTTTTCCATCTCGAGTAATCAACCTCTTCTCTCCCAGATCAGCTTGAAGAAAAGAGAACACTATGAGTTTCAAAGAATGGGTCTAGCTCTAGGCATTCCCGATAGCGGATTGTTATTTCGGAAGGAAGAGTTTCGACCTATTGATCCAAATGAGCCACTCGATAAGCTTCTTCTCAATAAAAGGTTTCGCCAATCGCTTATGGAATTTGCTGATAGGTACTCTATTTGATGTCTGACCTCATATTATCCCGGTTTCGCCATTTATTTCAAACTAAATCTTTATATGTTGTTAGCTGCTACGCTGGAGAAACATTGCATTTCTATGAAGAAGTGTATGAACATGGTAAAATCCCACAAGATGATACGGTAAGAAGAATCTACATGGCTCGACATATCATGGAGAAGTTCATCGTCGCAGGTTTATTATTATCCATCTTCTTTCTTCTTCATAAACCGGTCTCAGGTATTATTCTCTGCCTAAATCTAACTATCAAATTCCTTAAACGCAGGAGCGGAAATGGAAGTGAACTTATCTCATAAAACCCGGCAAGAGATCTTAACCACGCAAGATCTAACCCACCCTAATCTCTTCAAGAACGCATTAAACGAAGTGATGCAATTGATCAAGATGGTAAATCTAACATTACATCTCTCTCTCACAATCTTTTCTCCTTTGAGCTTATTCTCTTGATTCTTATATTTCTATGCGCTCGGTTTCTTATGATTATGAAGAACTTATTGAGAGATTATTGGTCATCCATCTTCTTCATCAAGTTCAAAGAAGAAGAAAGCTGCGACGAGGCAATGCAGAAGGAAGGATGGACTTTTCAATCTCCAAGGCTGAGTTCAGTTCAAGGCTCTGATGATCCTTTCTATCTTGAACATATGTCAAAAAGTTCCACTTCTAGATGCAGTAGTCCCGGTTAAGGAGTCTAAACCGGTATGAGACCAGAACCTAAACCGTGTTTAACGTTCGATGTTCATAGCAATCCAATCTATATATCTCTTCTTCACATTTCTTGTACATGTCTGTTTCTTACTCTTGTAGTCTTGTTATTATTATAGGGAACCAAACTGAAATAGAAAATGTCCGGTTCCGGTTTTGGTCTGGTTTTGAATTTATGTACCGGAAAAAAATGAATCATAGAACTTTGAAAAACTATTACGTGTAATGCTATCCGCTTCACAAAAATTATAGTATTATTCTAAGACCTTTCTGTACATAATTTTTTTTTTTTTTTTTTTGGTCAACCACTCAATTTTTTTGCTGGTTACAAATTTCTTATATTAATTGGTTATAAAAAAAGAATGAATTATGATCTGGGACATCTTGATCCTTATGATATTTCCATGTCTTGAATCTTGCAAATGGATAATGATGATGAAGATGTTGCATCACATGATGTGTGTTTTCATCACACCTATGGACATAAATGAATTTTTTTTCCACATCATTTTCACGTGGTACAAACACCTTAACACATTTAGACCCTTTTTTTTTTAATTTTCTTTTAACTTTTGTTAAAAAGAGAGTTAATTAGTCTAAAACGAGAAGGTGGGTTGATGAGCATATATATTTCGGTTTCAGAATGTATTATTTAATTTTATGGAAAAAAAAAAGTAGTTAGTTGGTAAGGAGTCTTGTCAACGAATGAAAAAAGTATAAAATATTGTTTGAGATTAGTAAAATGATGTTTATGGTCTTTTTTTTTTGTAAATCTTAATGATTCTCATCTCATAATATAATAAACTTTTTTTTTTTGGCAAGTCTACTAGTATAATGTTTTGGTCAAATATATAGAGCAATTATGAGGTGTTGTCGCTTGCAACTATTGATGATGTTCTTCCCAAGCTAAATAAGAAGGGAATCTTTATTAGTTTATCTTTCACCTAATTAGTTTATTTCAATAGAGTTATGTGGTTAGATAGTATAGCTAATGGGAAATTTCTCTAATGAGAGTAATTATCTGCTTTGTATTCCAAAACTATCGTCAACATTGTGAATTTCTGAAATACTACAAACTCTAAAAAGGTTTATAAGAGTTTGCAAATAACTCTCAAATGTTTTTTTTCACTAATTCATTATTATTATTATTATTATTATTATTATTATTATTATTATTATTATTATTATTATTATTATTATTATTATTATTTTACTTAGAAAAATAATGTGAAAATGCACATGGAATATTATTGTAGATAAAGCCACAACTTGCACTTTGTAATGAGCCAGGTTGGCATTGCTTCCAAACATGTATGTACTCTTACAAAAGAAATAGTTTATAAGGTTGGAGAATTTTTTTCCTTTATATTTTTTTATCAGGTTAACGTGTAATTTATTTTAAAATTTTACTCTAACTGAAATATTGAGCATTGTCTATTTTCCATCTAACAATTTTCATCTACAAAAATGCAACAGTTTACGACAAAAACCGAGCACTTCTAAAATTTTCATAATTAGTGATTTTTCGCCATTCAATATAATCTTGATATGTAGCATCTGAAACACAATCAAGAAAAATAAAAAGAGAATAGATTCGTACAAAAATCCAAGAACAATTCTGAAAAACTCACATTGTAAAAGAACAACCGAATTGCGTAAACTAAACTTTCTGCTAAATCAAATATTATTCATTAGCAAAAAAACCGTAAAATTCATTGTCATTTTCATTATCATCTGAACATGAAAACTCAAACTAAAATAGATTCAAAAAATTTAATACTCCTTCTTTTCTAGAGAAAATAATAGGAAATAAAGGACAAGACAAAAAAATATTGAGGATGTCATCATAGTGGATAAACTATGTCAGAACTCATTGAGTATATTAATAAAATAAATTAATAGTAAAGATCATTTTAATTCTCAACTTAATTAAACTATAAAGATCCGTTGGATGGATAACTTGTTCTACCACTCAAACTCTGTTTTGGATGCACACGTCTATACAACACATGCATACATACATGATACATGTATGCATCATGATGTTATACTATATGTGACATGTACAATTCATAATTATCAGAAAAAAAATGTGTATTAGAGAGAGACATATAATTGCTTTATAAGTCCGCATAAAGAGACACCACAACTTTTCTTTCCTCTTCATTCACTTCTCTCAACGCCAAATTTGCAGACTTTCCAAGGACGAAAATTATAAAAAAAAAAAAAAAAAAAAAAAAGTTTTTATTTTTCTTGATTAAAATTGTGAAATTCTTTTCCTTTTCTTCACCGTCAATTCTCTAACAAAACATTCTCCGATCATTCCTTTTCATCTATGCTCTGATCAGACAACCAAACAAACACACAAAGAAAGAAACACACTTTAGCTTGTCTGTAAATTCTAATGTTCGATTCTTGTTGCTTGATGATGAAACTGATGATGATGATGGTTTGATGCAGATTGGTTTTCAGAAATTTCGTCACTTTTTCTTATAACAAGTAATCATTTTTTTAATCCATCTCTCAAATGATCAAATTATTGTTTTGTCAACGATTGAATCTGAGTGATGATCAAATTGTAGTCTTAATTGAACTATGTGATGGGTTTGTTTCAATCAGTTAAAGATTGAAAATTGATTTCTGGGTTTGTGTTGTTATTTGTGTTAAGGTCAAAATTTTTGAGTTTCCGTGTGCAGAGGAGAAGGAGAAGTCCTTTGCGTGTGACAAACATTTATCTATTTTATAATTCCGTATCAGATCCAATCTTTGTGGAATATTAGTAAATCCTCATCATTGTTGATTCCTACACTTCTCTTCTAAGTTTCCTTCTTTCATTCTATGTTGATTTGATTGTGATTGTTCATTGTTCACAAGATTCTTTCTTTGTTCTTGATTAATAAAAAAAAAAGGTTTCAACTTTCTCTGTGTTCCTTACTGCTTTTACTATGTTTTGGATCCTTACTAGTTTATGTTTCTTCTGTAGATCAAAAAGCTTAGAGCTTGTTGACCAATTACTAGAGATTACAAAATTTGCAGGTAAGTTTTGTGTGTTCTTGTTTCTGTGTTGTTTCTTCATCTCTTCAGGTTGATCAAAATGTGATTGTTTTTTTGTATTAATTTGTGATTTTGTAGATAGTTCTTTGTTTAAAATGGATGCTACAACTAGTGGAACTCCGGCTTTACAGTACCATAACTTACCGGAGCAACCGGTTTCGACTACTTCTCCTCCTTTGTCTCCATTTCAGAGGCAAAAACGTCATTGCTTTGGTGACTCAAGTCCTGGAGAGTTTCCTTTAGCAGCTAACCCTTCCATTGTTCTTCATGTTCTTACTGAATGTAGATTGGATCCTCGTGACCTCGCTAATCTCGAGGTTTTGTTTTGAAAATGTCGAAAAATCTTTAATGAAATGTTGAGGATTGTTTGTTCTGCTGATTTGATTGTTGTTGTTGTTGTTTTAGGCAACATGTTCTTTCTTTAGCCAGCCGGCAAACTTTGCCCCTGACTGTAGTTTATCGTTATCGGAGCTCGCTGCTTTCGATATGTGTAATAAAAGGGTGATTTTCAAGCCGATGAGTGAGGAAGAACGTCAAGAAATGAAACGTAGATGCGGAGGATCATGGAAATTGGTGCTTAGGTTTTTGCTGGCTGGTGAAGCGTGTTGTCGAAGAGAGAAATCTCAAGCAATTGCTGGTCCTGGTCATAGTATCGCCGTTACATCGAAAGGCGAAGTTTATACTTTTGGTTATAATACCTCTGGACAGCTAGGGCATGGCCATGCCGAGGAGGAAGCTCGGATTCAACCTGTTAGGTCAATTTCATCATCATCATCGTCATCAAGATCTGAAGAGAGAAGAAAATGTATGCTCTTGGGTTGATGGAGTGTTATTGTGTTGTGCAGATCATTGCAGGGAATCCGAATCATCCAAGCAGCTGCTGGTGCTGGTCGGACAATGCTAATAAGCGATGAAGGAAAAGTTTACGCTTGTGGAACAGATTCTTTCGGAGAAGCTGAATACGGAGGGACTAAACCGGTTACAACGCCTCAGCTTGTAACATCTTTAAAGAACATATTTGTTGTGCAAGCAGCTATCGGGAATTACTTTACCGCTGTTCTCTCTCGAGAAGGAAAGATTTATACATTCTCGTGGGGAAATGACGGTAGACTAGGACACCAAACCGAAGCTGCGGATGTCGAGCCCCGTCCTTTGTTAGGCCCGCTCGAGAATGTACCCGTTGTGCAGATTGCTGCTGGTTATTGCTACCTTCTTGCCTTAGCTTGTCAACCAAGTGGCATGTGAGTTCCTCTTTTTACACTATTTCTTTGCGGTTAACTATCTAATTTAGACCGGTTCAACAATATTCTATGTTTATATGATTTTAACAAAAATAATTTGGATCCTAAAAATTTGTTATTTTTCTATGGGTCATATGCAATTGCACACTATCACTATGCATTTTCCCAAAACTGGCACTGACGCAATATCATGCTTATCTTAGGTCGGTTTACTCGGTTGGTTGCGGTTTGGGAGGCAAACTTGGTCATGGGTCAAGAACAGATGAGAAGTATCCTCGGGTTATTGAGCAGTTTCGGCTATTGAATCTTCAACCCATGGTGGTTGCAGCGGGTGCTTGGCATGCCGCGGTGGTAGGTCAGGACGGAAGAGTGTGCACTTGGGGTTGGGGAAGATACGGTTGCTTAGGACATGGTAACGAGGAGTGTGAAACAGTTCCTAAAGTTGTTGAAGGGCTAAGCCATGTCAAGGCGGTTCATGTCGCAACAGGAGACTACACTACTTTTGTGGTCTCGGACGATGGCGATGTTTACTCGTTTGGTTGCGGCGAATCTGCTAGTCTTGGTCACCATCCAGCCTTTGATGAACAGGTTAGGGCTTGTCTATGGTCTATATTGTTTCTTTACTTAAATTTATATGCTATGATAATGTTTTTGTCAATTAATACGCATATTTTACCGTTTTAATCACACATGTGATATAAAATGAAGCGTTCTAACATATAAACGCAAACGCAAATGAAAACTCGAAGTCTTTTATGTTGGTAAAACCTGTTTTCAAAGTTCATTTGATTGTTTAATGTTTTGATTTGGTTTTGGTTTACTTGCAGGGTAATCGGCATGCGAACGTGCTGAGTCCAGCGGTAGTAACATCGCTGAAACAAGCGAATGAGCGGGTGGTTCAGATTAGTCTAACGAACTCGATATATTGGAACGCTCATACGTTTGCGCTCACGGAATCGGGAAAGCTTTTTGCGTTTGGTGCAGGTGATAAGGGTCAGCTTGGAACAGAGCTTGGTAAGAACCAAACAGAAAGGTGTGTACCGGAAAAAGTGGATGTCGATCTTAGCTAGTGTTTTAGCGGTTTGGTTGGCAAGAATTGCGTTTGACATCAAGATAAAACGCAAGAAAATGCGTTTGCGTTTTATGTTTATAAGACTTGGGAAGGTTGTACAAAAGGGGGAAACATAAAGTTAAGGAACTTGTCTTAACATTTCATTGTATAGGGTTTTTAGATTATTCTAATTGTTCATGGGTCATGTTTTTAGGTTATGCTGTTAATAATAATTGTCTGATAATTTCATTAAATCAAATTATTTTCAGATTCAATTTCTATTTCATATTAAAAGGCTAAAACCAACTGTTGTTAAAAAAAAAAAAATTCTTAGCTTTCGTGCCAACCAAGTAATCATATTTGCATAATCCACCTTCCCCTAATATACAACAGTCTGATAATTTAGTATTTAGACCCAAAAAAAGCCTTATACAGTAGAACCTCTATAAATTAATACTCTATAAATTAATAACCTCTATAAATTAATAAATTTTCCCGGTCCCGAGTTGAGCCGGTGTAAAAAATGACACAATTCGATAAAATAATAAGATAATAATTTATTTTAGATCACTATGTAAATATATGGTCCCATTAATAACATAAATTAATAATGATATAAATTTATTGTATATATATAAATTATTTTAGTAAAATATGATTATAATGTTGTTTACATATTCGTAAATTTATAATTTTGTTGGAGTTTATCTCTATTTTTCTTAAAATATCAAAAATATATGATATTATCTTCTCATATTGCATCCAAAATTATTAAAAGACTATATATGCAATGATTATTTCCTAATGTGTAAATGCATTTAAAACACATCAAAATATTGTCTTCATTTTTCTACTTTCTATATAACATTTTTTAAATTCGAAAAAAACTCTCTATAAATTAATGATTATTAATTTATCGATTAATTAATAACCTCTATAAATTAATAAAATTCTCCGGTCCCAACATTATTAATTTATAGAGGTTTTACTTTATATTTACCTGATAGTCTTTCCGTTTCAAATTAATTATCGTTTTAAAAGATAATTTTTGTTTTAAATTAGTGTTCGTTTTATCTTTTCAATGTAGACTTATAGATTTTCCAATTTTATCTCTATTTTTTTACTTTATTAATTGATAATATTAAATAAAATATTTTATTAATTAAGGATAAAACAGAAAAAAAACAAATTATTAATATATGTGAATGAATCTTAAACAATAACTAATTTCAAACGGAGGGAATACATCTTCTCTTTTTTCCTCTCTTTTTTCTTTTTTTTTTTGTTTGAGATAAAAACATTTTTTTTTCTTTTTTTTTGTTAGGTTTTCGGTAGAGCATTAAAATTCCATCCAAGAAAATTTGGGTTAAAGAATTTCGATTTATTAATCGTATTTGCTATATTTGATAAGATTTGACTAATTGAAGACAAATAGAAGAAGCTTAATTAGGATTTAGAAGATATATGTAATTTTGCATTTTCCACAACCGTTAATATTTTTTTGGCAAACCTCAAACTTCGAGCGTTTTCTTCGCATTTTGATCAACAAACTTTATATATAAATCTCCCCTCATGACACAACTAAAGAAAATAATAAGTAAATAAATAAAACGGAAAATACCCAATAAAACATTAAAAAAAGTTTTTTTGGGGATTACTACCTAATTAATTCAAAATAATGGCGCGCCTTCAGCTAGCTCTCCTCTTCCTCTTTGTTGCTATCTCCGCCGTGATTGTATCTGCCGATGATAAACCAGTCACTAATAAACCACCGTCAACCACCACCGCCTCAGCTCCCGCCTCTCCAACAGACGGAGATGTCGGAGGCGATGTAGCAGAGGGTCCAACAGACGACAATGCTATTGGAACAACCGATGACGATGCAGGTGATACTCCCGGAGATGATGACGTGGCAGTCGCCGGACCTATTGGAAGCGATAGTTCTTACGCAAACTATCCACCGCCACAACCAACTTCCGGAAGCGGTGCCACTGAAGCTTTTGGATTCGTTTCTATCGTTGTTGCAACGGCTGGATCGCTCTTCTTTTTCTAGAGTTATGATCGGCGCCTCAAAAATTATAAAACAATAAAAGATATTTTTGTAATGAATATTTGTTTAATATTTTTTGTTGTTGTTGTAGATGTATAAATATTTTAACCATCCCTTCTTCCAATAAATCGATAAAATCGGGATGTTATAAATTATAAAACTATTTAATATTTAATATTGATCAAAATTTTTTTTTTTTTTTTTTAGCTATGGCCTATGGGTCAAATCATTACAAGATGAAATTTTATGCATGTTAATAAGCAATATAGACTAGTTCTCTGTTCTTATCATAAACACTGATGAACACATATGTTGTTTTCTGCCGGATGCGTTTCAAATTAGGATTAGGCAATATGACATTAAATGAATTTGAAACAATGTATTTTCATAGTTTTATATAAACAATGATTTTTATAATATTTTTTTAAAAGGGATGTAGGATTAATTAGAGCACTCATATTGGTCATTCTTTATGGGTGTATTTAAATATAAAACTAATTAAAAAAAATTAGGTGTCTTTAGTGGGTGAATAATATGAATTGTGTCTTTTTAAAGACATTTTGGACAACAAAAAAATTTGTGTGTCTTTAATTTTAATGATAATTAATTTTTAAGACACCTTTAAAAGTATTAGGGACGAGGATGGTCTTAAGTGTTAGAGAGTTTACCAATGCTTTCAACTCGTCAAACTTACCATTAGGTCTGTCAAGCGGGTCAAATTTCGTGATCCGCTCCTCAGCAGATTATACTAATTTTTTATTTGTATCAATTTGTGATTGGCGATCCACCAAATAAAAAAAAAACTTTATCTGCAAACGTTTTGATTAAATTTGCGAGTATTCCCGAATAACTCGCAAATATTTAAATAATAATAAAAATTATTTTTTTTATAATTTTAGTGAAAATAATATTTATTAATAAAAAACTTGATTAAAAATATATTTAAAAAAAAAAAGTTTGCACCCTCCGCGGTGTGACCCGCGGGTTATTTATTAAATTGACACATAGAGAGACATCTAAAATATACGTGTGCTATTGGAGGTTCATCAAACGCCAAGCTTACCAATTGAGCTACGCTTACTTCCTCTTTGGGTAACATGGAATATTTGGAAAGATCGAAATGAATACATTTTCAATAAAAGGCGATCCGAACCCACCGAGGTGGTGGATAAAAGCTTTCAACTGGTTAAAGAGTGGATAAATGTATTCAGTTTAACAGATACGAGCTTTCAGCCACGACAAAGAAATATTATAACCCGGGATAGTCGTTGGGAACCTCCACCATCAGGTTGGGTCAAATGTAACTTTGATAGCAGCTTCCGCAACGAAGTTACAGCGATAGGAGTGGGGTGGATATTGGGAGATAGTGATGGGAAACATGTACTTTCAGGAAGCTCAAAGCTCCATCCAGTTCAAACAGTTCTCCAAGCAGAATGCGCAGGTTTTCAACATGTTTTGCAAACATTATGGATTCAAGGATGGCGATATGTTTGGTTTGAAGGAGACAACTTGGAACTTACAGAATTAATTAATCACGGAGGATCACATATTGAGTTAGAAAATTGACTGACTGATCTTCGGACTTGGACAAGGAAGCTACCTAATGCGTCATTGGGACATGTAAATCGGGAAAAGAATCAAGCAGCAGATGTTTTAGCAAAAAAGGCTTACGATTGTGATGCTTTATTTACTGTGTTTTCATTTCCGCCATCATGGCTAAGTCAATACTTGTATGCACCTTATACCATTTTATCAAAGTTAGATGTTTAAAAAAAAAAAAGAGACACATCTAAAATACAAGATAGCCCACAAGTATTGGGCCATGCGCTTTCACAGGCTTGGCCCAGACACGTATGAGTAAGCGCGTCTTCTTCACGTCCCAATAACTAGACGCGCGTGGATGCGTTTCTCCATAACTCTTTTAGCCAAAAGAAGAATTTGCAGAGAAGCGTCAATGAAGGTTCAACGGTCAACCTTTTCCACGGTGAACGCCAAATCAAATCTTCATCACTTTCACTCTTCTCAGGTTCTTTATGAACAATAATCATTCTCTATACTTAGTTTTATTAATTTCCCAGAAAAAAAAAATCTAATCTTTTTTTTTTCTGTAATTTTAATTGCGTTTTGGGGATAATGTTTTCACTTTATTCATTGTTTCTTAAAATCAATTTCAGAGCATTCCCATTTCAGAGCTCGAATCACGAGATTTTGTATCCAAATTACTTAATAGAAAATGGGGATTACAGAGTCCTGCAACCCCAATTCAGCAAATTGGTTTGACTTGTAAAGAACAAGGAAGCAACAAAGTCTCCTTCTTTAACAACACTCGTCCACATCTTGGAGATGAGATGATAAAGAGAAAGCAAGAATCGTCTTTTTACATACTGAGAGATGATCTTTTACATCCTCTTGTGAATGGTAATAAAGCTAGAAAGCTTGATGCTTTGTTACCACTTCTTGAAGATCATAAAGTCACTGATTTGGTGAGGATGTGGAATCTAATCTTACAATATATTTCTCAATTGGGTTGTTTGGAAAAGGGTTAAAGTTTAGAACTTTTTCTTGTCATATAGGTTACATGTGGAGGTTGTCAAAGTGCACATACAGCTGCAGTTGGTAAAAGTTTGAATCTTTCTTTTGTTAGAGAACTAAATCTGAATTAGGAAATCAGTTGATTGTATCTTGCAGCTGTTTCGTGTGCTGAGAGAGGTGTAAGATCACATTTGCTACTGCGTGGAGAGCAGCCTGAGGTTTTGACTGGTTATAACCTTGTATCAACTATGTATGGAAATGTTCAGTATATTCCAAGGTCGGGGTATGTGAATAGAGAGGAAATGCTGAGAACTTACGCGGATGGGATTGCTGGGGAAGAAGGTTCTGTCTTATGGGCTAAAGACATTGTTGAGGGCCTTGATGCTATGGATGTTGCAAGAATGGATGGTTTTTCAAGTTCTAAAACTTCTCGTAGAAAGGTTTTGATTATCAATGAAGGCGCTGGAGATGCTCTTGCATTACTCGGTAAAAATCGATTTTGGATATAGTTTAGGTAGTGGATCAAATCAATGTGGAAGAACTGGCCAAGATTATTGTTTATGCATAACCATTAACAAAGGCTTTGTCATTACGCAGGTATGTTTCGGTTAGTGCAGTATTTGTCACAAGATCATTTATTTGGGAAGAAGAGGCCAGTCAAATTTGTAGTTGATGCTGGTACTGGAACTACTGCTGTGGGTTTAGGAGTTGCAGCTATGTCTTTAGGGTTAGGCTTTGTTCACAAGATTTCATCAATATGCTTTGAGTCCATATTTTCCCCGCTTATCGAAGCTTTTAGCAGCTTGATTACTTAACATTTTTCTCAGGCTTCCATGGGAGACCAATGCAGTAATGCTAGCTGATACACTTGAAAATTACAAGAGACATGAAGATCGCTTGATATCCGAATTTACGGGGCAGTTTGTCTTCTGCGGCGGCTTGGATATGAATCATATGATCAAATGGGTAGATCGTCAACACCGGAGAAAGTATGTGTGGTAGTTCTTCTTTTCAGATTGAAGATATACTAAAATGATCTATTTTTCACTCCAAGCTTTGAAGCTTTACAATAGTGGTTTGATCATTAAGGATCTATTGGCTTTTGTTCTTGCAGATTTGGGAAGGTATTGGAAGGAGAAGTGGAGATGTGTCGTAAAATTGCGCAGGAGACAGGAGTTTTAGTGGATCCAATGTATACTTTAGCTGCTTGGGAGACAGCAATAGAGCTTGTGGAGGACGAAAAATCGAGCATTGTAGTAATGCTTCACACTGGAGGCACTCTGGGGATGTTTGGTCTTGCTCAAAGATACAAATCTTTCTTCACCAACTTGAAAGATTAAAATACAATTTCCATTTCCAAGAGTTAGAGCCAGAAATCTAAAGAGGGTTAATTTATATAACTTAAATTGTTTTTTATTTATTTATTTTATTTTTTTTGGCAGTGTTCGGAATTAGGAGTGTGCATTTCTGTTCATTTTTGGGTTCGGTGGGTTCGGTTTTAGCAAACCTATAATTGAACTCTTAACCAAAATAATTTTGGTTTGGTTATATTGAGATTGTGTTGGTTTTGTCTTACATGTTACATATATATATATATATATATATATATATATATAACATGTTACATATATATATATATATCAAATTTGATAGAGAAAAATAATGTTTAAAGTTGAATAGTAAGTGTAGTAAGATTTTGATTGACAAAAAAAGATGTAGTAAGATGTTTTCAACTTTTCATGCAATGAAATTTATCACAGAAAGATAAAAATAACATGCAATGAAATTTATCACCGAAAGATAAAATAACAAACTTAAATTATACATAAAAATGTCTAGATACTAAGCAAAACGTTAGTTCAGGTTTTGTTTGGATACTCTTTTTAAAAGTGAGTAAACATAATTTCATAATCGATACATATAGAATTTTGTGGATTAAAAGGAGCTCACTTCTCTTATTCTATTGAGAATAATAAAAAAAAATGCATAACAGAATAGTGGAATCATTAAATTGAATAAAAACATCATTAAACTCACCAAGTGTTCGTGGTCGAGTGGTTTCGTCATGTTACAAAAATTCGCCGTTGGTCCAAGCTAGCTAGACAATGAATCCATTCAACCTAAAATTTCACTGAGAGATCCGTTTCACCGGCTTCGAGGATTTTGTCTAGGTTTTGGTCTATGATTCATCTCCATTATCAAAAGTATATGCTTTATATATATATATATATATATATATATATATATACTGATTACTGATGATCTATTTTTTTGTTTATTTTGACTGAGAAATGTATAGTAAACTTGGTATTCGTTACCGTAAAGAATCATACTTGTACAGGAAATAAGAAATAAAATAAAAATACGTTTTAGTTTTAGAAAATGCGATAAACGGAAGCAAACGTGGTAAGCAAGAAGTGGTATTATTATTTTATCTGAGGAAAAAAATATAAAACGAAAACCAAGATTATGGTTTTTGGTCGTTGGTTTTGGGGAGTCTTCTTCTCGAACCGAGGTTTTCATGTGCACGTGCGTTTGGTCACTACTTCGTGTTTAACAACACTTTCTAGTTTCTTCAGTATTCTGATATCCACCACATTAAACAATAGTATTTGTTACAAAAACAAAACGATTGCTTTTTAAAGATCTTTGATTCTTCTATCATTAAACTCGCCAAAAGAAATATCCTTATTCCTTAAGAGTTATTAAGCCTCTAGCTAACGATTGTCTACCTTAAATGTTTGGAGATTTAGATATACGTACATTGCAAATATAGATTGAAAATATGAAACATTTCATTTTTAATCCAAATGAAAAACATGCACACCCAAGATATATATATATATATATATATATATATATATATATTGATTTCACTAATGTCATCGCATTTTATTTAAAATTTTTATCTTAATTTTGCTCACAGTTTGAATCAAATCAAAACACTTTTATAGATATACTTCCACTAAATACCATCAAAAGTAATAATTAAAAAATAAAATACATATTATTTTCTATAAATCTATATATAAATATTTTGGTAAAAGTTAATTTTTTTCTTTTTAAAAGTATCACATTAGATAGGAGGGAACCAAATTAAAATCCTTATAAAATCTACGTACATTCGAATATTTAATTTTAGCTTTTTTGCGGTGTTCTACCCAATATTTTTTGCAGACTTGTTTGAGCACGACTTCTATCAATTGCTTCCACCTATCAAAATACTTGACATGTATATGGCAAATTGAGCGAAAGAAAACCGAAACATACCCAAAAAAAAAAAAAAAACAACAAACAATTGGGATCTAATATTGGAAATGTCTTAATTGAATACAAACCGTATTAGTATTAGCCAAATTTTCGTGGATATTGTTATCTAAAAGGCGGTTTAATTTTATTAGTCTCACATCATATAGTAAAAGAGGGAAAAATAATCAAGTCTTTATTAATGCCACAAAACTCAAGCAACCTTTTGTAGTGAATCATATCTATTAATGGTTTATGCGGATTTTGACCCAAAAATATCAATTTCTATTTGGTGATTTAATGTTTCATGTGGTTTTGATTTGTTGTCCTACTATCTAATGTGATTTTTTTATTTTCTTTTTGGGGGTCGAACTCAGCTGTCAGCTCTTTTATCCCCAAGGCTTAACTCTGCCGACTATTCTACCAATCTTTTATACAAACAATCAAATCCAAGAAAAAAAAATAAATAACCAAACCCTAAAATACATAATATCATCTAGGTCTCAAATCCAAGTTTTTTTTTTTGCTACGTCTGCAAAAAATGGCAGTTAGTATTCACGCATTTTGATTGGTGATTTATAAATGCTGTAGTTGGAGCTCAATTAATAGAGGTTATCAATTAACGAAACGACCTTTTTAACAGCCAATTTGATGAAACATTATAATGATACGGTAAAAAACAATTTATATACTAAGATGGTTCAACTTTTTCATTAGTGAGAGTATCAATAATACAGTAATTTTGAGTACTCGAGCTTTTCAAACCCACGGTTTTATTACCAAAATCCACCTCCCATACTTTTATTTTAATGTATATATTTAAAATAATACTTTCAAATATTTGAACTATTTCCAACTTTTACTAACTACTATTAGATATTCAGAGATCACCCGAAATAGATATCTTTAACATAAAAGTATAAAATTTAAAAATATTAGCAGTTTTTATTCAACGAAATCTACATATCAAATGATGGAACATGATTTTAATTCTCAGGTAGAATAATGCCCCAGACGATATATTACCATTTACTCCCTATATAAAACATATTGAGAATCAAAGAATAAGAGAAAAAATAATAATAATCAATCAATATGTTAAAAAGCCCTACGTACAAGATAAATGCATAAAATTATGAAATGGTTCAAATAGTAACAACTTTATTATTAGCGGACGTAAGTTGTATGATCAAAAAAAACATATGCATTAAAAGAATTTCAATAATATCCTTTTGATATTCGAATTTATAATCTTAATTATTTAAAATAACCTAATATTTTTTCCCTATAAAATTAATTTATACATATATTTTTAATTAAAATTCTATAAAATTCATTTGTTTATTCATGTAGTAGATATTTTTTACCTGTTTAAATAGTAAAAAGTCTGATTTTTTAAAAACTTTTTTTTGAAATTTTTTAAATATTATAAAATTTTAGATGGAAGGGTTCATTAAAAAATCTAAAAAAAATTATAAAATATTTTAGTTAGAAACCTATATAAAAAAATATTTTTTTGTCTAAAGATCCATGCAAGACAGTTTTTATTCAAATCTTATTCACTAATCACATGATAATATTTTCCAAGTACCGTATATATATGTGGTGTAGGAACTTTAATCTATGTCAAAAAAACAACAAGTTGGCGTAGAACTATTATAGTTGTTTAACAACCATAATTTAATGTTCATTAGCTTTTAAAACAAAAAATATTGTATTCAAATTTTATTCACTAATCACACAATAACATTTTCCATGTACTGTTGCATAGGGACTTTAATATATCTACCTAGGAAGACCACAAACACAAGCCTACAGAAAAAGAAAAAAATGGCCATAGGGATATTAATGTAAACTCTGCAAAAGATGATAATATATCTATTTAAAACAAAAACAGTCATTTTCGAGAAACTTAAATGCTTACAAATTGGGAAAACATTAAATTAAATAAAAATAAACATTTGTTCTCTTTCACTGTCTTGTCTGTAGAGTAAAGAAAGACGACATTTCTCACATTTCTCACAGGATCAAAAGAACTTCACATTCGCCGGAAATATCATTACTCCGGCAAGAAAAAAAAAACTTTTTCAATGGAACACTCTAAATCTGTTCCGTTCGCCAGAAACTTAGACCCTAGTGCTCAAGAGTTCGTACCGTTAAACCCTATCTCTTCCCCTTTTTACATTCCGTACACTCCTCCGCCGCCGCCGCCGCCCCTTCCGCCGTCTCCATCGTCGTACGGATTATCTCCGATAGAGCCTAGAGTATTCACGTTCTTTAATCTCCCACCACATCAACTGATGTTTTCTCCTCCACCACAACCACTACCACCGCGTCCGTGTTTCAACGGCGTCTCGGCAGCTCAGCGGCTTCCTCTGCCGTCGAACTCGCCGACGCGATCCCTCTCTTTGATCTCCGTTCCGCGTGACGCCACTGAGTCGACGGTGAGACGTGACTTGGAGATATTCGGCGACGTGCGTGGCGTTCAAATGGAGAGAATCTCAGAAGGAATCGTGACCGTCCATTTCTACGATCTCCGAGACTCCAAAAGAGCGGTTCGTGAGGTTTGCGGTAGACACATGCAGCATCAAGCCAGACTCAGCGGCAGTGGTGGCGGTGGAAGCTTTTGGAGCTCACCGTCTTCTTCGTCAACGGCGCGTGGGTTCGTTTCCGGTAGACCTGTGTGGGCCCAGTTCGTAGTTCCGGCTACAAGTGCCGTTCCCGGCGGTTGTAACCAAGGAACGTTGGTGATATTTAACTTAGACCCTGAGGTCTCTTCCATTGCTCTCAGACAGATTTTCCATGTTTACGGTACGGTTGTTTACAAATTTCTATGTCTTGGTTTAATTTATTATTAGATTTAGTTTGTTTCCTCGATTTATGGATATGTCAGGAATTAAAACATTTTCCATAGACTTGATAAATAAGTTAGGCCATGATAATATAATTACAATATTATTTACATGAATCACAAACGTTTACGTTTATGTAACATTTTGTTTAAGCTTTTGAATTTAGACTATTAGACCACTTGTTTATGTGTGAACACTTATATGTTATAGGTCCGATCAAAGAGTTGAGAGAGACGCCGTACAAGAAACATCAAAGGTTTGTGGAGTTTTATGATATAAGAGATGCAGCCAAAGCTTTTGATTGTATGAATGGTGCAGAGATTAGTGGGAAGCAAGTTGTGATTGAATTTAGTAGACCAGGTGGACTTAAGAACAAGTTCAGGTTATCTAGGCAACCGCAGCTAGCGTTTCAACCGCCACAAATTCTAACTCCTCCTTTGAGGCAGTCTGTAAGTACTCTTATGAAAGATAAGAACAAACATGTGAGCCCTAGTAACGAAGTTGTTGATGTTGAATCTTCTATGCGTTCGTTGTGTATCATTGATGATGGCAATAATAAGACTAAGACCGGAGGAGCGGAATCCGAAAGCGTGGAAATGAAAAGCAAGAACGTTGCTAAGTGGGCGAAGAAAAGACAGATGAAGAATATGGAACTAAGTAAGTTTCTTATCAGCGAAGAAACTATGGAAGATCCGAGTTCTAGAGATCAACGTACCACTTTGATGATCAAAAACATACCAAACAAGTACAGGTTCGGTTTTATAATCCAATTTACTTAAGTATTATAAAGTTTGAAGGTTTTTTTAAAATTATTCTCTAGTAAACTAGGATTTAAAGACTAAAATCTTTCAATAAAGTATATATATGGATTTGAAGATTGAAGCTTTTTCAGACTCTAGGATGGTTAAAGATTTAGATCTTTTATTAAAATATTCACATGGATTCGTGTGCTAAGATGCTGTTTATATATTCAAAGGTTTATATTCTAGATAAAATTCTCCAATGTTATGTTCCATCAAGCTTTTAATTATCTTCTTGTTTGATTATGCATTAATTGACTATCATTTTCCCGGATGCTCTTATATTGTAGATTCTTGTAGGTAATTTTGTTTATGATATTCCATGTGAAATTTTCTAATTAAGGTTTAATATTTTTTGTTTTATATAGTCAAAAGCTGCTTTTGAATATGCTTGACAATCACTGCGTTCACATCAATGAAGCTATCTCTCAGGAGCACGATGAACATGAGTCTCATCATCATCCCTTTTCTTCTTATGATTTCGTGTATCTCCCGATGGATTTCAAGTAATCAAACGTTAATTGACTGTATAGTGTATAGTATCGGTTATATTTATAACTATAATCATAACTTTTTTTCTTTGTTGTGGTATATTAGCAACAAGTGCAATGTTGGTTATGGTTTTGTAAACATGACATCTCCGGAAGCAGCTTGGAGGTTTTACAAGGCTTTTCATCTTCAACGTTGGGAGGTTTTTAATTCGCGTAAGATTTGTCAAGTTACATATGCGAGAGTTCAGGTACATATACACATTAGTGTTTTGAAATCTCAAACTACATACACTTGATATGCTCCCCTCAAACTATTTTTTCAAAGGCACCGAACTTTATGATAAATTTGATAGTTTGGTCACAATGTGTTTACTTTGATACTTTTGATCGTCATTAATAGGGTGTGGAGGATCTAAAGGAACATTTCAAGAGCTCAAAGTTTCCGTGCGAGGCTGAGCTTTACCTTCCGGTGGTCTTCTCGCCTCCACGAGACGGAAAGCAGCTAACAGAACCCGTCTCTATCAACATCAATGGCTGCACCAGACTCAATCATAGTAATCTTGAGCAAATGGACTGTCAAGATCACTCTGTGAGTGGATCATGTTGTGGCAGTGACCATGATAACAGTCAAGAAGATGAATTTCCGGCAGTAGCATAGACGGTGGTGGCCGGAGTATCACCGTGGAAGGAGAAACATCTTTCTAGGTGTTGTTTGTATTGTGTATCATAAGATATAAAAGGTGTAATTAGACATGGTTTGGTTAGATTTTGTACCTTTTTTTTTTTTGTTTCTCAATCTAAACTTATTTTTGGTAATCAACATGAATTAGTTTCTAGAAAATTTCAAAAATAAAATAAAAACATGAATTAGTTTTTCATGCAAAGTTTTTTTATATCCTAGAATAAAAAAGCAAGTGATATTTTGGATTTAAGTTCTTATTTTTGAATGACATATAATAGAGAAAGATGTATCGGAGACTAGATTTGGGTTGACTTAGGCTATAGAGTTCTTTTTCAGGCAATACTATCTTTGTTCTATTGTTAGCTGTCTTAGTCAGTGACATGTGAAAGGGACAATAGAGGACTCTGTGCTAGTGATGATCACATTCTGTATCTCCCTCTGATTCATGGGGCACTGACACGTGGATAATTATCCACCTTTGGTGCATGGCCGAGTTGATAGTGATTGTTGACTACAACTTTAATCTTCTGATTTTAAGTTTAAATTTTCAGTTTTTTTTTTTTTTTTTACTTTTACTTTTAAGGAATATCTTTTAGTATTAAAGTTCAATTAACATTGCAAATCATTCATAGGGTATTAATTGAAAGATTTAGGATGTGACCGGTAAAGAAAAAGGTTTTACCATAAAACATTCTTTTACCAGGTTTTAAGGGTTGTAGATAAGATGATAATAAAAGATCATTTAAAATTTACAGTCTCTATCACATTTATTTTTTGTCATATTAAAAAATTATTTTAAGTTTGAATTCTCTGGCAATTATTTTACAGTAATTAATCTAATTGATCAATCATACTCACTAGAAGTATAGTGTTATAACACTGTCAATTTTTACGTACATTTGAACTTAAAACATATTTGTTTTTTTTTCAGATTCATTTAACACTAAGAAATACAATAGACAAAAAAATTTGGTTTTTGTTCACCCAAAAAAAAAAAAAAAAAATGAATTTGGTTTTTCGTGTAATGCATATTTTTCAATGGCGGTATGTTCTTTTAATAAAACTGGACAATTCTGGGCCTTCTGGCTCAAGCATAAGACATATACAATTGCGATCCAAATTAAACCAAAATGTTAAATAAAATGGGCCTTAAACTAAAGGCCCATTAATGGCATTTCCGTAATTTAACCCATCGTTCGCCCTCTCAATCCGTCTATAAGAACAAGACCTTCTAAACCCTAACTCTTTAAATCTCAGTCAATCTCCATAGCCGTCAACACTATCTTCATCATCTTCATAATCATCGTTTATCTCAATTTTCTATTTTTTTTTGGTTTTCTATTGAGAGATCGCTTTCGAAAGGCGTTGCGCTCTTCGTCTGGGGATTTAAATACCCTGAAGGGCGTGTCACCGGAAGCGTATAATCAAATCTTCAATCCGATCAATAGGATTTGCGAATTCGGATTCGTTTGAATTAACAAACCTCAGATCCGATGGCTTCTTTTGTCGCCATCGATTAATCGTATTGAGAAATTTTCGATTTTTTTTTTTTAATTTTTTTAATTTTTTTTGATTCATTTCAAATTTAAGATCTGAAATTTTGCTTCATAATGGTGAACTCTCTTAGATTTAAAAAGTGAGAGATGTTCAAGTTTCCGGAGCAAATATTAACCTGGCCAGAATTTTAACAGCTCTGTGTTTAATTTTACTATTTTCACAGTGTTACCTGTCTTCTGGTATATTTATGAATCATTCTAAGTTTCTTTTTGTTTAATTTAAACAAATTTTGGTTTGGTTTTTATTTTTTGTGGTAGTTCGATCTTAACTTATAAGACCAATGCGTTGCTTACAATGAGGCTTCAAATTGAACAGAAAACTTTGGAATATACGAGGCCCGTTTGTATTCTCCAACATAAAGACTTTTATAGGCCCAACTTTGATATAAACGGCCCAGTCCACGACTAAGAAGATCAGAAAGCGTATTAAAATTGTGGTATTTTGTTTTGTAAAAGAAAACAATTCTCTAATTTGGCTAATTCTGTCAAATAAAACTTTATTATTGTCTTGCACTGAAAAAAGTCTCAAGACTAAAATGATTCAGTCATTGATTTTCTCAGTGCATGACGGTAGTGAAATTTTCTTTTTCAATTGTCTATAGCCGAACTTCTACAAACATTTTGTTAAAATTCGAACTGAATATTATTTAACTGAGCATATACTATTGAAACATGAATTTTAAAAAGCTTTTAAATCCATTACTTAAAAAAATACAAAGATGGTTCACTTTAATCTTTAAAACCAAACTAACTGTAGTGATAATTCTTTTCTATTTGTATATTTTGATAAATAGAATCGAATATTCCAACCGAACTGAACAAATGAAAAAAAAAAAACTAAAATCGAATTTTACGGATTAAGGTCATAAACTTATCCAGAACAATTGAAATCTAAATAATATAATTAATAATTAATTTTGTTTATAAGTTTCTCACTTAAAGAGAGTTGAGATTTAACATGCAAATTTTGCATTAGTAGCTTCATTGTTCGTGTTTCTTACGGCGCTACTACCTTACAAACACACAATTTGTATTTTCAACCCTAAACATAACTTTTCGTGTAAAACAAGAAAACGTCGAGTTCTTGCAATAAAAACCAATTCTTAAGCTAAAAAAGCACCAAACGCATGACAAATCCTCTCTTTGAATCTTCGATTTACATATCTTTACGAAACATAAATTTCCATGTTTTATAGTTACTCCAAAACAGAGTCACTAAGAAAGACAAAAAACTACACAAAAAAATGTCTAATGAAAACTCTTTAATGTCATTGATACATCGCATCTCTGCACATCTTTGTCTTCAAGATGTATCCATTGCACTGTTAGGTCTATTCCTTTTCCGTTGCTTGCAAGCCAAGTTAACTAACAAAGGTGGTCCAATACAATGGCCAGTGTTTGGGATCACTCCTGAGTTCTTCCTTCACATCCACGACGTTTTCGGATGGGTCACACGATGTTTAACGAACAGCCGAGGAACGTTTCCTTACCAAGGAATCTGGTTTAGTGGATCTTTTGGAGCCATGACAAGCGTTCCCGCTAATATCGAATACATGCTCAAAACCAATTTCAAGAACTTCCCAAAAGGAGAGTTTTATAAAGAGAGATTCCGCGATTTGCTCGAAGATGGTATTTTCAATGCGGATGATGAATCTTGGAAAGAGCAGAGACGGATTATTATAACCGAGATGCATTCGACTCGATTCGTGGATCATTCTTTTCAAACGACGAGAGATTTGATACAGAGGAAGCTTTTGAAAGTGATGGAGAGTTTCTCAAAGTCACAAGAAGCTTTTGATCTTCAAGAGATTCTTTTACGGTTAACGTTTGATAATATCTGTATCGCGGGTTTAGGCGATGATCCGGGAACTTTGGATGATGATCTTCCTCATGTTCCATTCGCTAAAGCGTTTGAAGAAGCAACAGAGTCTACTCTGTTTCGGTTCATGATTCCACCGTTTTTGTGGAAACCTATGAAGTTTTTCGATATAGGCTATGAGAAAGGGTTGAGGAAAGCCGTTAAGACGGTTCATAGCTTTATCGACAAGATGGTTGTGGCCCGAATCGCGTTGCTTAAGGAAGAAGGAACATTAGCGAATAACAAATCTGATGTCCTCTCGAGGCTAATCCAGATCGAAAGTCACAAAAGAGGCGATGAAAATGATCGATTCACTGTCAAGTTTTTCAGACAATTCTGCACAAGCTTCATCTTAGCGGGACGAGACACGAGTTCCGTCGCGCTTACTTGGTTCTTCTGGTTGATAACAAAACATCCTGAAGTCGAAACCAAGATCCTCTCCGAAATAAGAGAAATCTTGAGCCAAAGAGAGAAGAACAACAAGAATCTTGAAACCGGAGAAACAAAGAGTTTTCATCACTTCACAGTCAAAGAACTAAACGATATGGTTTATCTACAAGCAGCATTATCAGAATCTCTTAGACTCTATCCACCAATTCCAATGGAAATGAAACAAGCGATCAAAGAAGACATGTTTCCGGATGGGACTTTCTTGCCAAAGGATTCGAGAGTTTACTTCTCGATCTACGCGATGGGAAGAATGGAATCGATTTGGGGAAAAGACTGTGAAATGTACAAACCAGAGAGATGGATACAAGGAGGACAATATGTGAGTGATGATCAGTTCAAATACGTTGTGTTCAATGCCGGTCCAAGGCTTTGTTTAGGGAAAACATTTGCTTACTTGCAGATGAAAATGGTGGCTGCCTCGATCTTGATGAATTACTCAATCAAAGTTGATCAAGATCATGTTGTTATTCCACGAGTAACAACTACTTTGTATATGAAACATGGTCTTAAGGTAAGGATCACGCCGAGATCTCTAGAGGAGAAGAAGCAAGACTCATAAATAAAAGAGAAAAATTAATAGCTAAACTGTTAGAAGTTTAATATTTGCTTATATAATTATATAGCTAATTATGTTCACCTTTCGTTCTATCTATACTCCCTCAGTTTTATTTTATACGTAGTTTTAGAGTTTAAAATTTGTTTTATTTTATATGTATTTTTTATTTTCCAATGCACATATTTAGTAAAATTTCTACTTTTATCCCTATTATTTACTGTCATAACCAATGAAATTTGTTATGTAGTGTATTAATGAGGGATAAAAAAGAGAATTTTAATGTTTACTTAATTTGTATGTAAAATCCTTAAACCGGATTAGACCCTTTAGTGAAAGCTATTGAAACTGTCCTTGAACATCTTGTAAGAAGTACCAAAGCTTTGAGAATAAGAACACAAGAACCATTTTTTTTTTTTTTTTTTTTTCACTGATTTATATAGAAAGGAAATACAAGAAGCAAAGTGCAATGGAATCATCACGATTCCTACATTCAGGGAAATGAAATTAGGGTGACTAGGTTCTTTTATTTACAAAAATAAACAACAAACGATATAAAGAACAAGACTTGGTCTCCAAGTTAGAAACCTTATTAGACTGATAGAGGTTTCTGAAGTAATGTATTCGAGTATGGACTAATCTGAAGAAAAGGTTTCGATTTAGACCGGCTTCTCGTGCTAGTAACAAGCTTAAACCACTGGCTTGTTGGATCGCAACTCGTGTTTCCTTCTAAACATTTGCATCTTCTTGCCACAATCTTGTTACTTTCTGAATCCACATCCAAACAAACTGAGTCTCCTCCATTCTTTGTTACTGACGAGAGTTGCAACTTTGATTCAGAGAAAAGTTTCCATTTTGAGCAGTCAGATTCAGATAATAACACAGACTTTTCTTTCTCATTAGCTTTTAAGCATAAGCTTTGTTGTTGTTGTTGTTGTTCTTCTTCTTCTACTACTGATAAAACTCGATGAGAAGAGAGTCTCCAGCTTTCTGATTCATTGCAAGAACCGAGCTTTAACTGAAACAATGAATCTCTTACGATGCAAAGTCCCCTCGAAGGATGGAACATTATTTTCTTTGAATGATGAGTTCCCATTAGACCTTGTCCTAAAATATTGCAAAGTTGTTTAAATTTTGTACTAAATCAAGAGATAATAATAATATATAAAAAAAAAACAATAAATTATGTACCTTGAAAAGGAGTTTGAATTGTAATAATCTTCTGCAAAGTGGTTATATTCCTAATGCTAGACCAACTCCAATCCAAAACTCCATAACTTTCATCATAATCAATAGTTGTATCTCTTATATAATAGCTTCCTGCAAGTACCCATAATGCCCAATCTAGATCAAGATCAGCTGCTAAAGCCATAAAACAACTTAGAAACATATTATCATTCCCATTATTCCCTCTTTGATCAACCCCAAACTCGCTTACAAACAACGGTATCCCTTGTTCGAGTAAAAACCCCGACATTTTCATCATGTTTTCGGTTTCTCTCCCGCAAATCTTGTTTAAGGTATCTCCTTCCCAAGAACCCCAAAATCCATACCAATGTCTCTCAAACACAAGTTTCCTCTTGAAGCTAACTTCAAAAGGTTTGTCTCGAAGAAACGATAAGTCAGTATCGTATTGTAAACCCGAGACAATGACTAGAACGTTTGGATTCACTGCATGGACAGCTTCAGCGCCTTTACTCATATATTTGTACCAATCTTTAATGTTCTGTTTTGGACCTCTAAGTTCATTCCTTAGACTCATACCAACCACATTTGATGAAAACGCAAACATTGCTGCCATTTTCTTTAGCCCTTTGATCCAAAGGTCAGGATTAAAAAGTTTATCGCCGAAAAATCCGTTTCCATCATTGTCATTGCAACACCAACCAGGTTGGCTTATGTGATTGTCTAAGATCACCATTACTCTATGCTTTTCAAGACAAGTGACTACTTCCTGTTTAAGAAGAACAATAAACAAAAATCTCATCTTTCTTAGTTGTGAATCCCAAATTGATTATTCTTATTAATCATCTAAGAACACATATATATAAATATATGCATTGTTAATCTCTTACCACCAAGTCTCTCATAGGCTACTTACAATGGTGATGTTGAATCTTTTATTCAACTGTTTAATAATTGCAGTGGGGTGTTCAACAAGTTGAATCGGAGAAAAAAAAAAGAATATGACAAGTGGCGCATTTTGAATGAGTAAAATTTTTGATTAAATTTTAATATAAAGATAATGATATGTGCTGTTTTGTTATTAGTTAATTCTCTTTAATTTATTTCATCCGAATGAGTCTTGATCAATTATTTAATGAAATATCAAACATATTTTTTTTATACCAAAATTCATAACTTTTCACACTCTATAAATAGAGATTTGGTTCATATGATTTAGAGATATAAAAAAAAACCCATCTTTTTTACTTTAGTTTTTCTATTACCCTTAAATGAACTCTTGTTTTCATCTTTAAACATCTTTTTAGTAAAATGGATCTCAACAATAACCATTTTAATACTTAAAATTCTACTAATGACTTTTTTAATTACCCAAACCTAAATATTTTTAATTTCAAAATCAATCTTGCAACCCTTCTCAAAATATACCAAATTAAGATTTTCCTCCAAAATGTTTTATGCCTGTCACTTAGTCCAAACTATTGGCCAATTTTTTTTTTATTATCTATTATATTTTGCATAAAAATTAATTAAAAAATAAGAAAAAAAATATGCTTTAAAAATATTTAAATTTTAGTTATTTAAATTTAATTTTGATTGATAGTTGTTATTAATATATAGTAGTAGTAATATAAATGAAAATATAAATAAGAAATAAAAATGGTAGGGTGAGGTCATGAATTTTATTAAATAAAACCATTGTAAATAATAAAAGTTGAATAGATGTTGAATTATTAGGTGGAAGAGAGAGATGATGATGTGGAATGTTAAAAGTTGTAAAAGAGGTGTTGAATTAAATCAACCATTGTAGATAGTCATATAATGTAATCTAATAAATAATAATAAACTATTAATGAGGCTTTTAAAAAGTGGGATAGTCTACTTTTGCATGGGATTCTCACAATATATATATATATATATATAATTATTTGAGTACCAGTAATCATGTTCTAATAGACTAATCAAGGAAAGACTTAATCAAAGCTAAATCAACAACCCAACCAGAAAAAATCTCTTAATATTCTAGGAAAATGTTTTTTTTTTTTTTTGGACAAACATTCTAGGAAAATGTATAAAAGAAGACATTTAAAACTCAAACTTGAGAGAGTTTACCAGAAAGCTAACAACAACCCAACAAGAAAAGATCTCTAAATATTCTAGGAAAATGTTCAAAAGAAGACATTTAAAACTCCAACTAAAGAGAGTTGACCAGAAAAAAAAAAAAAAAGAACAAAAAAAAAAAAAAAACTCAAACTTCAGAGATAGATCAGAAACTAAGATTTTTTCCTGCTAAAATTCAAAGATCATAGGAAAAGAAGAAAATTTTCTCTAAATTTTCCAGATTATATATTCTGGGGTCAAGAAGTAAACAAAAGTCTAACTCTTTCCTAGAATATTCAGAAAAAGGTCAAAACTTAAATCGATTTTATTACCTGGAAAGCTATGATAAGGGGAAGATCAAGAATGGAAGGATTATGAGTTTGAAAACCAGAAACAGCTTCAAAAAGACCAAACGTGCGAAGAGATTGTCTCACAGTCATAATATTAGAGAAAGATTCATTGGTAGCTAAGTAGACAGGCCAAGTCAATCTAACGCAGTTGAAACCCATTGAAACGATCTTCTCGGCGATCGAATCTATAGGCTGTTTGCTCAACCCTTCAGCCACCGCTGATTCAAGATGCGCTGGCCAGTTGATGCACGTGAGCTTCACGCGCTGTCCTTGGTTGCCGTCGTCGATGATCCATCGTGAGTTGGTGGATAGAGGGAAACCGAAAGTGACGTTGGTAATGACGAAGAGATGAAGAAAGAGAGAAATGAAGAAGAATCTTTCCATTGGTCTTTGTTTTTGTTGCATTATTGCAAGAACAAAGAGAGAACATAGTTATGTAATAAATATGATCTATATATATATTAAGGTTTACAACTTAACGAGGTACTTATTGTTATTTTAATGTGAGGTGAACAATCTTATAGTATTAAACTCTCATTATTTAGTAACTTTAACAATCTTAAACCATTGACTTATGGGATCACATGAGCTGTCTTCGCCATTCACACACTTGCATTTACTAGCCATGACGTTATTGGTTCCGTCCACGTCAAGGCAAAGCGAGTTATTGGTTGACTTTGCAGCTAAGAGCATTTTAGAGGCTGAGATGATCTGCCATTTTGACAAATTAGGACTCGAACAAGTCTCACTGAGCTTAAGTCCGGTGTTTTCTAAGCATAAAGACTTGTCTTTGACTGTCAATGTGTTGTCAGGAGTGTAGCTCCATGGTTGAGATTCATTACATAGACCGAGAGTGACCTTGGTTGGATCTGAGAAACTTTGTTGCATGCAAAGTCCGGTTAATGTGTGAAAAACAAGATTGTAGACTTTGTGTTGAGGGTCCGGTCCTGGTAAACCAAGTTAATTAGCCAAATTAAGATTAGTGAGATGTCAATTAACTAATGCTGCCAAAAATATAATGAAAATAAATAACTTTCTATTTGTTAATAAAAAATTAAAAAGATCTTTATATTCTATGCAATCTAGTTTTTTTTTTCAAGACATATTTATTTAGAGAGAGTCAAAGTTAGCAAAAATAGGCTAACCAAACAATATTTACACAAACTTAGATATGACTAATAGCTAAATTTGATAGATATATATTCTCTATAATCAATATATATTGTGAAATGTCATTTTAAGATATCTCCATATAATTATGTAAATTTAAGTTGTTAACATATATAAATGGTTGATATACTTGATCATAGACCCAAGTTTCTAATCTATGTATTAAAGTTTGATGTTTTGTCAATGTCATAATCCTAGTTTTAAATCCTTTAGTGTAGTAGCTAGAATTTATAGACCACCCAAAAATTTAATGGTTGATAAATAAGCCACCAAAGATTGATTCATTATTCTTGATATGACGATTGCAAACACTAAAATTAATTATATGTTTTCGACGGATAAAATAAATTTGATTATCAAAGCATAAAATATATATATATATATACCTTGAAGCAGGGATTGAATCAGAGACAATCTTTGCATGAAACTCTGGTTTCGAACACTAACCCAATCCGAATCCAACACACCATAATACTCGCTCAATCCGACCACACCTTCTCTAAGATAATAACTTCCTTGAAGTGTCCAAATCGACCAATCTACGTCATTTTCAGCCGCCCAACCTAATATACATCCGATATACCGATTGTCGTTAACGTTTTTGCCTCTCAAATCGATACCAAATTCACTAAGAAACAACGGGAAGTCACGGAGGTTGAAACCGCCTCCGTCCTCAATGCTTTTAAGAACCTCGCCGCATGCGTCGTTAGGGTTTTTGTAACTCCATGTGTCATTGTTGGTAAAAGAGTATCGATGGAGTTCGTATACGAGTTTTCCAGTGAAAGTTAGGTTTACGGGTCTTGATCGGACAAATGAGAGGTTGGCATCGTAGCTGAGGCCAGAAAGGATTACAAGTACATTAGAGTTTGCTTCGTGAACTGCTTCGGCCCCTTGTTGCATGTACCTACATGCATATGTACATTAGACAAATAAAATATAAACCATACTTTTCTTTAATCAAATCTAGCACATTATATATATTTTAAATGCTTTTCACAAAAATATATATGTTGCAAAAATTAAAAACAAAATACATTTGAAAATAGATCACGTTAGTAATATTATATTTGCCCGCCGAAGCATTGATATGGCTAATTATTTTTTTTATTACGAAGGAAGTTAAGTTTTCCATTTTTTTTTGGTTAGACGAAATAATTATTTTTTGTTAGAATGTTACTACAAAATTAACTATAACGAAATGCCTTAACCAAAAAATAAAATAAAAAATGACTCGAATTGCCTGTTTGGCTTTAGAAAAAAAGAAGAAGAAGTGCGAATAGGTTTATACAAATAGTATACAAAACATACGTACTTGAACCAATCGTCGACGTTTTGTCTAGGTCCTCTAAGTTCGTTCCTGAGGCTCATGCCAACGACATTGGAGAAACCTTTGAAGGTCGTCGCTATCTTGGTTAGACCAGCGATCCACGTGGCAGGGTCAAAGAAAGTGTCGCCAAAGAAACCGTTGCCGTCGTTGTAGCCACAGCACCATCCGGGCTTGGTCACGTGGTTGTCTAATATTACCATCACATTTTTGTTTCCCAACTTAGTTACCACCTTCTGCAAAAAAAGAAAAAAAAAAGAAAAGAAAAGAAAATTTATGTTTTTATTGATTCTTAGTGTAAAAAAAAATACACGATAAGAGTTTCGGAATGGAATATGAAAGCTGTAGTTTTGAAGTATTATGGATCCACCACATCTATATTGTTTTTTTCCCCACAAATCCATCATTATATATTATTTTTGTTTGTGCCTTTTATGATCTAAATTTATTCTAATTTTCATTTTTGGAAGATATCCGAGCATTAGATTTTTATATATATATGCAAACACTAATTAATCAAAATCACAATTTTTTTTTCTGGTTGCTCTAAATCAATTAGCTAATATACCAATGTAATTTAATGAGAACAGCAGTAAAAACAAATTGCAATTTTTCTAGTGATTGCCAGTTAAAAAAATTAATACACAATGACAAAAAAAAAACTAATATTTGTTAATATATGGTTTATATAGATACAAAATTTAGTTTTAATAATTTTAAAAATAAAACAATTATATATAGTAAGCATTAATTACTAGAATTGTTAATTAATTCTTTTCTTTCATTTGAATAAAAGACATCCAATAAATTAGATACTATCATACCTTATAAGCTTCAATGAGGGGGAGATCAATCATGGATGGGTTCTTTTCTTGGAAACCAGAAATGTCATCATTAAGTCCAAGACTTTGGAAAGATTGTCTCACAGTAACATTATTAGCCAATGTCTCATTTGTAGCTAGATCAAGTGGCCAAGTTAACCTAACACAGTTGAATCCCATTGCCACTATCTTCTTGGCCACCGCATCTACTCCCTGCTTGCTCAGCCCTTCCGCCACCACAGGCTGCAAATGCGATGGCCAAGTCACACACGCTAGCTTCACTCTTTGCCCTTTTTGGTCGATGATCCAACGAGAGTTTGTAGAGAGAGGGTAGGCCATGTTCGTTGTGATGAAGAAGAATAATGAGAAGAATATGATGAAGCAAAACATGCGTCTTAGCTCTTTTGTTCCCTTCATGTTAATTGTATTTAGAAAATTTTGGGGGCTTTTTTTTTTTTGTTTTCTTTGTCTGGTGTTGGTGAATCATTTTGAAGATATATATATATATATATAGAGAAATGATTTAGAAGTAAAGTTGAAATAATTTATGGTGTATAGGCTAATAAGCTCTTTCGTAAAACAAGCTTGGTATCATCATGAGATAAAGTTTATAACTTTGAAGGGTTAAACACACAACTTTAAGCGTTAAGCCATAGCAAATCAAACACGTAGGTTTGATCGCTTATGTTAATGATCTAACATTACGTCAAAGCCATCATAACGTTTAATTAAATTTATTACTAGTATTTGGATCCAAGTCATTAACTCACGTTTGGAATTACATTAGATAATTCATTCACAACCAAACTGAAAATCAGATGATTTTGCGGTGCGACCCGAAAAGCTTGCGGATTATAATAGTAACGGTCGATAGCTTTCTTTTTCCTTTTTCATAAGAAATTAATTTGTAATTTAATAATAATTATTATTTATTTTTTTTGTAAATGAAATTTAATAAGTTAAATCTCTTTTATTGGTAGGTCTGGAAGATGTGGATCCAATCAACGGAAATTTGACTTTGGGAATTTTACCTGTCTAACGAATTTTGAGAAATTTGGTGAAATAATCCGAATAGTGCATTAATTAGTCAAATAACACATATGTTACCAAACGATGTATTGTGATGTGTTCGGACAAAAATACTTCTATGAGATTTTGATAGATGTTTCCTTACGTGACATTCCCTCCTTTTTGCATTACACTTCTTTTTCAACTTGTGTCCGTTTAGTCATTTTTTCTTATAACTTTTTTTAATCAATCTCATTATCTAAAAATTGAAAAGTTAGATCTTTTTCCTATATTTGTCCACGTAAACACAATCATATAATTGATATATATGTATATAGCAAATTTTCATTATATATATAGTGAATGTTACAAAATTGTAAATTACTGAATTACGATACGTGTCAGTGTTAGTTTAGATTTTGACAAATGTTAAATTCAAAATTTTGAATAAAAATTATAGAAAAAAAACAAATGAATTTTTTGGAAAAAAATAGAAATGAAAAGTATACTATTATAAAATATGATAAGATATTCTAAACCTTTTTTAGATATTTAATTACGATAGAAAGATAATCATAAAAACGTAAAAACAAAATATGAATTATAATTTATAAAAATCTGTTAAACCTTTTCTTATTGACGTTAAATGTGATTTTTTTTTTCAAAAATTTGAAGAGTTAATAAAATCTATAAAATAGTATTTAATTAATACTAGTAAATTTGGTGGAAAAGATAGATAATCAAAACACAGAAGAGATTGTGGAATTATTTTAAGTAATAACGAAGTTTACAATTGGCCAAGATATGAGCCACGACAATAGCGTTCAAATTATTTTAAGTCTAGTTTTTATGTTCTGTAATTTTCTAATTCGCATTTGTTCACATTACCAAATATTTCAAGAGAGTAATTCCAAAAAACTATCATTCTTTTTATAGTATAAATCAAAAAGTAAGAAGATGCGTCTGAATTGAGTATTTAAACTAAATAGGGGAAAAACTTGTAGTTTAGTGAATAAGCTAAAACCAATTTTAGGCATGAACGCGAAATTTAGCGTCAGGTTTTACTGAAATCGAGGCACTTTCTCAATTTAGCTCACTACTACTTTCAACATAAATCAATGAGCTGGGAGAAACTACAGTTACCATAATTTTTTCAATTTAGAATTTATTAGAATTAGAAAAGGAATTGTGTGGTCCAAATTTTGTCTTACAATAGTACTATAAAAGAGAGGTTGCGTCTTTCAGATATATATATATATATTTGGATAAAGGGATCTTGCAATGATATTTTAACAAACCTACTCTTTATTTATTTATTTATTTTTTTATTTTTCTACTAGTACACAATGTCTTTAGTAATTATGCGATGATGTATATGAATATATGATAACTGTGATTTAAGAATTAGGTAAATGAAACTTCATAAATTTATAAGTTGGCGTTGTATCCTATACTATATAACATTTAACTAAGGATTTTATTTTATAAAAATATTGATTCATTTATGCATATAACACATGTGGTCTTCATTCTTTCTTTGATCTCATTCTTAACCATCAATATATTTGTTATCTTTCTCATAATAAATTCTATCAATACCTTTACAGTTTGGGGTGAGAGAAAAAAAGATCTATATGATAGTGAGGGTTAAATTCTCTGAATGAGAATGATTGAACTTAAATTTTCAATGGTAACAAAACAAAATTCACATCACTCCTTAGAAATATATAAAAGTGTCTTTGAGATGTTAAGAAGTGGTGGAAGTTGTGTAGACAAATATATATATATATATATATATATATATATATATATATATATTTTTTGGAATCTCGCTTAATTGTTAATGGCTTAAAAGGCTATCATCATCTAGTTTCAGTATATGGCCATGGAAACATTAGGGAGCGAGCATGAAGTTTTTCTGATTTTGCATTAGCATCAATTGGTGTACCATCATCTTTTCCAAGACCCATTTTCTCCATTATCCAAGACCAAAGGCCTTCACTTTCCTTAATAACCTTTGGATATACTGTTTCCATGGCCCATGTCATTACATTTGCTCTTCTAATGGCATGGTTCTTAACTCAAAAAAAAAAGGGAAAGAGAATTGAAAGAAAGAGTCATAATTTTGATATCAATCTTAACATGAAAACATTCAAGGGCTCAATCAGTGATCATAATTTTGTAACTTCTTCGAGGAGTCGTCATACCTCAGAGTCAGAATGTACAATGTAAAGGCAATCCTCCAGTCCTCTTCATAAGAAATAGTTGCTGCAGGACATAACATATTTGCAAATTCAAATTCTCCATCCACAAAACCTAGGAAACAATCAATCTTGTTTTGAAGTTCAGATTTGTTAAACAAGTAGCTCCAAGTGAACTTTTTGTTTCTCTAATTAAGAATGCATTTTAAGGGAAATTGAGAAAATAAACTCTAAAGAAGTTGTACTTCCCCAATCCAGTTCACTTATTCGAGATATATATACGATAGGATCCCCAATATAACCTGAGGGATAAGATGTGTATTGGCGTCTAGAGATATAGCTAATCTTTTTTAAGTTTCGAGAGAGTTGCTAAGAGTGTTGTGCGATAGATTTTTTTTTTTTTTTTTTTTTTTTTTTGATAAAGTTGAAGAAGAATCTTTGCATTGGTCTCTTTTTTTTGTTGCATTGCAAGAACAAGAGAGAACATATATACAGTTATATAATAAAAATGATCGGTATATTAAGGTTTACAACTTAATGAGGTAGTTCATTATTGTTATTTAAATATGAGATGAATAATTCTTATATTCAACTCTCATTATTTACTAACTTTAACAATCTTAAACCATTGGCTCATTGGATCACATGAGCTGTCTTCTCCTTTCACACACTTGCAGTTACTAGCCATGAGGTTGTTGGCTTCATCCACGTCAAGACAAAGTGAGTTATTGGTTGACTTCGCAGCTAAGAGCATATTAGAGGCTGAGATGGTTTGCCACTTTGATAAATTAGGGCTCGAGCAACTCGTCTCACTGAGCTTAACAGGCGCGTTCGGTCCGGTGTTCTCTAAGCATAGAGACTTGTCTTTGAGTGTCAAGGTATTATCAGGAGTGTAGCTCCATGGTTGAGATTCATTACAGAGACCGAGAGTGACTTTGGTTGGATCTGAGAAACTTTGTAGTATGCAAAGTCCGGTTAAGGGGTGAAAAACAAGATTGTAGACCTTGTCTTGAGGGCCCGGTCCTGGTAATTAATAAACCAAGTTAATTAGAAAAGTAAGAATAGTGAGATGTCAATTCATTAATGAACATGCAAATAAATAAATTCCATTTAAAAAAAAAATATTGCAGCTAACAACTAAAATAAATAAATCTACTAAAGCTAAAAGTTCTTTATATTTTATGAATTCTAGCTTTGTTTCTAGACATATATATATATATATATATATATATATATATTTATATATAATGACTAAAATTTAGCAAAAATAGGCGGACCAAAAAATTATTACACAATTTAATTAGATATGAAAGTATGAATAATAGCTAAATTTGATAGATATATGTTCTCTTTTTTTTTTTTTTTTTTTTTTTTTTTTTTTTTTTTTGACAGCAAAAATATGTTCTCTATAATTATAATTGTGAAATGTCATTTTAAGTTAATTATCTCCATATAATTATGTAAAGTTAAGTTGTTATAAATGATGTCTTCTTCTTTTCTTTTCTTTTCTTTTTTCTTTTTTTTTTTTGTTAATGGTATCGTAAATGGTTGATAGACCATTTATAATCTATGTATTATATAATTTTTGATGTCGTGTCAATGTCATAACCTATAGCGTAGTTGGATTTATAGACGACACAAAAAACTTATTGGTATAAATAGCCACCATACTTGATGACGATTGCGAACTCTAAAATTAGTTTGTATGATTAATTTCGAGGGATAAAACAAATTTCATTATCAAAAAAAAAAAAGAAGATACATTACATACCTTGAAGCGGGGATTGAATCAGAGACAATCTTTGCAAGAAACTTTGGTTTCGAACACTAACCCCATCCGAATCTAACACACCGTAATACTCAATCATTCCGACCACACCTTCCCTTAGATAATAACTTCCCGAAAGTGTCCAAATCGACCAGTCTATGTCATTTTCCGCCGCCCAACCTAATAAACAACTGATATAACGATTATCGTTAACATTCTCGCCTCTCAAATCGATTCCAAACTCACTAAGAAACACCGGATAGTCCCGGAGGTTGAAACCGCCTCCGTCCTCAATGCTTTTCAGAATCTCGCCGCATGCGTCGTTAGGGTTTTTGGAGCTCCATGTGTTTGTGTTGGTGAAAGAGTATCGATGGAGCTCGTATACGAGTTTTCCCGTGAAAGTTAGGTTTACGGGTCTTGATCGGACAAATGAGAGGTCGACGTCGTAGCTGAGGCCAGAAAGGATTACAAGTACGTTTGGGTTTGCTTTGTGAACTGCTTCGGCTCCTTGTTGCATGTACCTACACGTATCAGACATATATAAAAAAACTCACTTTATTTTATCCTAGCGAATCTAGAAAAATACGTTTTGACCGAATCAGTTTTGTTCTACAAATTACAGAAAAGTATATAAAAAATATGAGTCTAATTAAAAGGAACCTTGTTTTTGAAAATTTTAATTAACTTCACAACCGATATTTAGTCTTCCTTTTAATTATATGCAAACTAAATCATTGATATATCTAATTTTAAAAATATTTTTTTGTGAAAATATGAATGTTTTTTTTTTTGACCCGAAGGGTTTTAAAAACATTAATTTCTATAAGGATTAACACACACTGTTTCAGTTTTGTTTTGGTTAGACGGAGCAAATAATCATTAGAGGTTATTGTAGATTGTTGCTAGAAAAATTACTCTAAACATTTTGATTGTATTTTCTTGTTAACTATATCGTTGGAAATTAGGAAAAATGAAAACTAACAAAAATAATAAAATGGATCGTAACGTGGGGATTAAATGAAAGTTTACATTTTCATTGGTAATTGTTTTGCTGTAAAACTGGAATTAGTTTTTTTTTTTTTTTTTTTTTTTTTTTTTTTTTTTTTTTTGTTAAAAGGCTTTCAAAAACTGGAATTAGTTTAAAGTCTTTAACCCTTAAAAGCAACTTTACCACTTAAAGGACGGTTACAATGCTACTACGGAATTGAGTAGAGCGATCGTCACATAGACATGCAGCGAAGAGTTATTACTTATCATGTTGCAGATTATTTTGCTAAGTGTGTTCTTCAATTCCCATATTATTAAAACGACACTTAAAGTAAATATGTGGAAAGTATGGCCGCTAGTTGCAATTGTATTTACTCTTAACTATTAAATTATCAATGCAATCCAAATTACACCAAAAACAAAATTTTCAAGTGAGAATATGTTAAACAAATATCGTTTAAATATACGTACTTGAACCAATCGGCAACATTTTGTCTAGGTCCTCGAAGTTCGTTTCTGAGGCTCATGCCAACGACATTTGATGCACTTTTGAAGGTCATGGCTAACTTGGTCAGACCAGCAATCCACGTGGCAGGGTCAAAGAAAGTGTCGCCAAAGAAACCGTTGCCATCGTTGTAGCCACAACACCACCCTGGCTTGGTCACGTGGTTGTCTAATATCACCATCACATTTTTGTTTCCCAAACTAGCTACCACTTTCTGCAAGAAAAAGAATGAAAAATGAAAAATGAAAAAGAAAGAAGAAGAATTTTGTTTAAATTGTTAATGTTTAGGATTGGTCAGATCTATATGAAAAAATTACAGTTCTATCCGAAATAGAGTATATATATATGGTCATGAGTCACATGTGACAGATCTGCAGCAAGAAAACAATGGCCATATGACTTTTTATTTTTGCTTTTGTATCTTACGAATCTGAATTTATTATAATATTGATTTTTGGACGGATATTCGAACTATTAGATTTTACGTAAACGTCATGAGAATTGTATATGCAAACACTAATCGGAAGTCGGAACCACAAAATTATATATTTGTTAGTCTAAATTCGATTAGCTAGTTTACCAAAATGTAATTTGAACAGAACAGAAGTAAGTAAAAAGAAAAGTAAATAGTAAGAAAATGGCCTTAAAAAAAATTATAAAATTTTGTAGATTATTTATCAAATTATTATTTGTTAATATATAAATTCATCTTCATTTACTTATACGAGTTTTATGATTGAAAACTTATAGAAACAATAATATAAGTATAAATTAATAAATTGGCTAATTCTTTTATTTATCCAAAATAAGACATCCAAGAAACTATATATATAGATATTATTATACCTTGTAAGCTTCAATGAGGGGAAGATCAATCATGGATGGGTTCTTGGTTTGGAAACCAGAAATGTCATCGTTAAGACCAAGACTAGTGAAAGATTGTCTCACAGTAACATTATTAGCCAATGTCTCATTTGTAGCTAGATCAAGTGGCCAAGTTAACCTAACACAATTGAAACCCATCGTCACTATCTTCTCGGCCACGGCATCTAACCGCTGCTTGCTCAGTCCTTCTGCCACCACAGGCTGCAAATGCGATGGCCAATTCGCACAAGCCAGCTTCACTCTTTGTCCTCTTTGGTCGATGATCCAACGAGAGTTTGTAGAGAGACGGTAGGCCATGTTTGTTGTGATGAACGAGAAGAAGATGAGGAAACACAACATGCGTTTTAGCTCTTTTGTTGTCTTCATGTTAAATGTTTTTCTGAAAAATTTGAGTTGTTATTTTTGGTTGGTTATTATTTTTGGTGTTGGTGAATCATTTCGAAGAGACTTATTTATAGTGAAAAATGATTTAGAAAAATAAAAAAAATAAAAATCATTATCTCGCATTTAATTTAGGCTATAAAGCTCTTCGAGATCTTGCAAGAAAATAAGGTTAGAATCATAGATGGAATAATATAATTTCAAGTGTTCAAACATGCACAGTTTATAAACCGTAGGATTGATGGTTTATTATTTTACTGATCCAACAATAACGTCAAAGCCATCATAATTATTTTTCTATTAGTAATGGAGATTATGATTCTATAGCTTCATTGGGTCCAAGTTCACTGGCTCACGTTTGGATTACATTCGTCTGTTCATTCACAACCAAACTGAAAATCTGATATCCAAAAAGCAAGAGGATCATTCATACTAGTAAGTGTCGATAGAGGTGTTTTTTTTTTTTTTTTTTTTTTCTATTGAAAAAGAATATGGGTTAAATCTCCTTTATTGGTAGGTCTGGAAGATGTGGATCCAATCAACGGAAATTTGACTTTGGGAATTTTACCTGTCTAACGAATTTTGAGAAATTTGGTGAAATAATCTAGAATAGTGCATTAATTAGCCAAATAACACATATTTTACCAAATGATGTATTGTGATGTGTTCGGACAAAAATACTTATATGAGAGTTTGAGATAAATGTCTCCGTACCTTCTCTTCCTTTCCCATTCCTCTTCTTCATAAACCTTTATATCCCCGTCAAATTATTTTTTTATTATCACCTATAATTTTTGGATAATTTGAATCATCTCATCATTTATAAATAAAGGAATTTTAATTACAAATATCAAAGATAAAAACTAGTCTAATGCATATTATTTTTAGTTTAAAATCATACATATTTTTTTTGGACGACAAAACCATACATATATATATATATATATATTTATAACATTTCACTACTACAATTAATAACTTTTGAATAAAATATAAATTAAAAAATATTAATTCTGCGTACTGTGCGGATTAAAATATTGTTTGAATACATTTTAATATTTAAACTATTTTAATATTTCAATTTCAAGTCTCGTGTATTTGCCCGTATTTATGCACACACAAACTATATCAAAGGCAAAATAATGCCGGTGAGATTCTTTCTCAAATTTGTCAAGACGAATTATCTTTGTCTTGTGGGTTTTTGATTTCTTATCATGCAAGAAATCCCTAGTATGTTTGTTTCTTCCGTAAAAAACTTCTCACGCCACTTATCAATAGTGAGACCATTCCTTTATACACTAAATCCTCTATAAATTAATAATATTGGGGTCATAGTGTTTTATTAATTTATAGAAAATATTAATTTATTGGCTAGAGAAATTTTTTTAATTTTAAAAAATATATATATTTAAAGTAAAAAAAAATAAATGCAATAATTTTGATACGTTGAGACATATTATTAGGAAATAATTATCGCATCTAAATTTTCTAATAATTTTTGATGTAATTTTAGAAGATAATACTATATATTTTTGATGTAGTAAGAAAAATTATAGATGAACTCTACCAAATATAAAAATTTACTAAAAAATAAACAACACTAAAATCATATTTTATTACGTTATCTTAGTTAAATTTTATAAGTTTATATAATTATTAGTTTATGATATTGCTGAGACCATATATTTTTATAGAATTTTCAAAAGAAATGTTATCTTTAGTCTAACTTGGGACAAAAAAAATTATTAATTTATCGAAAATTAATTTATAGAGATTCTACTATACAAGTAAAAGTTCACAAAACGTAATCCCTATTTGATTAGCTTTAAGCCTTCAACTGACGGCGATACTTTATATATCAATTCCCATAAATAACTTGATAAATGATAATTATAAAAAGCCTTACGTATATATCCTTTTTATAAGGAAAACATACATACATTCCTGATTAATACTAGTTACGTGTATGTTTCTCAACCAAAGAACTGTCATTTTAGTTATTCCAAGTCCAACTTGGTTACTCACGGGCGCACACACATACATATATATTAATACGAAATTTTTAAATACTATATATATATCGATCCAATGTGTTTACATACTATAACACAGTGTACTATTTACTATAGGCTTTTAGACATATGTACTAGATAGTAACCCGCGATATGCATCGCGGGAAAATATTTCTTTCATATTTTGTTAGTTCATATAATTATAAATTATTATTAGTTTTTAGATTAGATTTATTTTATGTTTTTAACATCTTATTTATTAGTATTATTATATGTAGTTTGTGTTGTGTTAATTAAAATTACTAATATATAATTACCTATGTGCAGTGTTACTGTTATATTTGTAAAAATATTTATTTGATCATTTAGATTATAACATAATTTAGTTGTAAAGTTAAGTAGTGTTATGTATATATTTTCATACCATTCAAAAATTTTATAACAGTTTGATTTAGTTCAATATTAATTATTATCAATGATTAGAAATTTGATCTCAGATTCATTATCACCCATCTTTATCTGCTCTGACCCGTCTTGACCCGTCATGATCCATTGACCCGTCTTGATTAGTCCTGATCTATTGTAAATTATATTGTGCGGCGCGAATAAATGTATGTTTCATATTTCGTTAGTTTATATAGTCATAGATTATTATTAGTGTTTTATATTAGATTTATTTTATGTTTTTAGCATCTCATTAACTAATAGATATAGTATATGATTTAGAAAGAGCCAACTGATAGAATTAATGAGTTAAATATAAATTATATCTAATATATGTAGTGAATTAAAATTATCATATTTTAAATGTTAAACTATTATTGGTAAACCAAAAATATTATTTCAATGATATAATAATATATGAAACAATTCATGTCCGTTTAAAAAAATCAAATCATAACCTATGTGGAAAAAAATGTATATTATAAAAATTATATGATTGTTTAATTATTTATTAAACATATGATCAAATAAAAATAAAAAGAGGAAAGAATATTAACAAATAATTATTATGATTTAATTGGAGAGAAAATAGGAACATAGAGAATAATTGGTTAAACTAAATTTAAATTTAAATCTAATTTAATTATATAATATGATTAATAATGTAAGTCCAATGGCATTTGGTGTAATATAACACGTAAAAGAAGGTTAGAGTGCTTTTAACATTGCTTAAATAATAGTGTAGAGATGTTATGCAGAAATTTTGGTAGCTTAATTAAAACCAAAAAAATAATCGGTAACTCAACTGGTCGTGTAAGTTAATTTGGGGAAAAAAGTGTGGACTTAATTTTTCAATCACTTAAAAAATGTATTTTAATTTGAGAATCAAGGATTACATTGATAGTTTTTAAACTGAGGAAGTTTTTTTTTTTTTTTTTCTTTTTTCTTGCATAAGGCAAATGAGGAAGGTGATTTATTTTTTTCTCAATTTTCCGTAAATCCAGCTTGATCATAGAAAGTATAAACTCTTTTCTTCCGCTATCAGCCGCTTTAGTGTCCCGACAGTGGCGGAGACCACGGTGGTGGATTAAGAAACAAAACAAAGACCATGTTCTTTTCTTACATCATCTTACATAAACTTTTATTGCAAAATTCACATATTACCAAAAAAAAAAAACACGTGTAGAGAAAGTTTATTCAAAACTTGTTTAAAGTCTGAAACTGGACTTTAGTGTAATCAGTGAACTCGAACTGGGACAAGCTTGAGAGGTACTTTCTTGACGACTGTAAGACTACTAGCTTCTTCTGTATCGATGTCTTCATGTTTCATCCCATTAGGAACCTTCCAATCAAAGAAGTAAAGTAAGTTCAAGAGTCCCAATTCCACAGTAACAATCCCCATAGCCATCCCAGGACATATCCTTCGACCAGAACCAAATGGTAAGAGCTCGAAATGTTGTCCTTTAAAATCCACAGGACTATCGATAAACCTCTCGGGGTTAAACTCTTCCGGGTTTCTCCAGAGTTTTGGATCTCTTCCTATCGCATAAGCGTTGACCATTATCTGTCTTTTGGGAGGAATATCATAGCCTTCAACTTTGATGTGAGCCATTGTTTCCCTTGGGAGGAGAAGAGGAACTGCTGGATGTAATCTGAATGTTTTTTTGATCACGAGATTCAAGTAAGGAACTTTATTGATATCTTCTTCGGTGATTGTTTCCTTATTGTTGCCAAGACGGTCTCGGATCTTTTCTTGAACTTTCTTCATTTGTTCCGGGTGTCTAGCGAGTTCCGTCATTGCCCATATCATGGTAATAGCTCCTGTGTCTATCCCAGCGGTAAATAGATCCTTACCAACATACCAAAAACAAAAAGAAGAAAGTTATATCAATCGAGATTCAAGTTCAATGAGAATGTGATGAAACGACTTTTTTTTCTTTTTCTTTTTTTTTTTTTGGTTCTTACCATGAGAATTCCCTTGATATGATCTATCGTAAGCTTCAAGGAATCATCTTTGTCTTGTTTATGCATCACATCTAACATTTTATCAACTATGTCTTCATGATCTTTTGATCTTCGGAGATTTAAATGATCATTGATCACATGTTGAAACAGAGCATCGAGCTTAAATAATACATCGTTGAGCCTCTGATGTTGTCCGGAAAGCCAATCAACAAGGCATCCAAGTCCGGCAACAGGGAAGAAATCAGAGTAAGTGAAACTAGCTAGGGCAGTCTCGGCCTCGAACACAAGCTCTTCGATCTTTTCTTTATCGATAACCTCGGTCTCATGGAAGTTCTGTCCTAAGGCAACTCTAAACAGGATACTCGCGGTTAGCCAGAAAAGGGTTTTGCTCAAATCGACCGGAGATCGATCCTCAGCAGATTCTGAGAGTTTCTTGACCATAAAGTTACATTCTTCCTCTCTAATATGTCTAAAAGACTGAACCTTTTTCAAACTGAAAAGCTCAAGCACCGCGAACTTGCGCCGCTCCTTCCACTCTTTACCGTATGGCGTAACACCAATATCTTTAAAACCCCGCGAAAGTAACCTCGTCCCGACAAGCTTTGGCCTGCTGCAACAGTCTAGGTCATGAGTTTTAAGCACTTCTTCAGCTGCTTCTTTTGATGAGATTACAGTTATAGGGACAAACCCAAAGTGAAGAAGCATAACATGTCCGGTTCTTGCGGCTAAACGTTGAAGTGACCTGTGAGGCAATTCTCCAACTTGGTGTAAGTTTCCAATGACTGGTAACGTGGGAGGGCTTGGAGGAAGATTCCATTTAGATCGTTTGATCTTCTTGCCGACAAAGATTAACGAAACGAAGATGATGAGAAAAAGACAGAGCAAAGAGATTGCCATTTTTTTTTTTTTGGGTTGATTTAATATTGGTACAAAGCGGCAACACGATTGATTTAATATTCTAAGAACAGTTAAATAATGAGTGAAGAAAAAAGAGATAAGCACTCATACGGCTTTTTATTTGGGAATCCGACACCGTATGACCATAAACAGTACATCAGACGATTCATAACCATCATTTTGTCGGTTTTTATGTTTAATTTGGTTTCGTCATTGGTTTTGGATGTTTAAATCGGTTATGAGATATCGGTCATGGTTAGACGGTGCTGAAATTTTATCATACCATTATATCACAATAGTGACAAAACGATAGTATTGTTCGTGAATGTCACCATGCAAATCTAATTGTTGATATATGTACTAATACATCTTTCTAATTTAGATGTTTAATTATGTGTGTCCAATACTTAGTGTAGTGTAGCTGCATATCATTTTTTTTTTATTAAAAAGATATTTCTATTTAAATAATTTTTTTTTTTTCAAAGAACAAAAGATTTAAAAAGACCAGATAAACCACATGCTTAGCCCGAGAATTTTATGGAAGACATACACTGACAATATTCTGAGGAAAAACACCGAAGACTTTTCTTGTAACCAGAATACAAACAAAATAAACTACAACATTCAAAAAGATTACGTTTTTAGGGATTTAAAATCTTTTTTCTTCCATTTTTGATCAATTAAGCATTACATTTAGTAGGCTCGACCTGAGCTAAAATCCAACAAACAGGACTGAATGAGTGTTAGACATTAAAACTATATTATCATTTTGAGTGCATTAATATTGTTAATTAAATCTCCTTGTAGTATAGTGGTTAATGTCAGTTTTGTTAGAATTAGATGTGTAAGGTTCAAAATTTCACTACAATTTAGAGCTGGATCTGGCCTTTAGATTGGTATAGAAATTTATGCATATGCATTTGTCCCTGCTAGATTTTCGGAGTGGAATCATAAAAAATGAATGTTTTATGGAGAATTTGGATCCAAAGGAGTGAATGAACAAAAGAAGATGAAAGAGCATCAAGAATTGAAAACGATGCAAACAATAGAAATGGTCGTGTAGGAACATCCCAAAGTGTTTGAGATATAGTAGGTCTTTCCATATTCTGGTTTAGCTCAATGTTGGATAACAATAGGAAATTGATTTAACTTTCCAATTATGGTGGTTTCAGGTCATTCGGACCAGCGGTTCAAAAATTATAGCTGATTTAGAAGACACATGTCAATCTGGTGCGCAATCAAAGTTCATCCATAATATTTTGCTATTTAAGCGGTGTGGACACCGCCGCGCTGGAATCCTCGCTCAACCAAATCCAAGATTCGGCATGGCTCCAAACCATGTGGATTTGGTCCAAACTTATTATGTATTTAAGAAATTATTAGACATTTTATAACCTAAGTTTTTCTTCTCTAAAGTTGGATTTAGATCCAAACTTTCTTCTTGATATTTTAGATTGATCATCGATGATTCATGCCATTTTAGTGACATAATCTTAAACTCTATCTTTCACTTTTTTTTTTAATTCACTTTTCTTTATCTTTCTTAATATTTAGTTAGTAGTCTTTTTTATTGGATCATGAGTGATGGTAGATTATGATGATTTGATGGTTGGTAGGTTGTTTTTTGTTTTTCTTTTGTTAGATCCTTCATTTAGGCTGAACCTAATACTAGTTTTGACTTGATAACTCAAAATGCAGACTTTAAGCAATTCATACCCTAAAGCCCGAAGGAATTTGTTAAAATGTTTGAACCAAATATTTATAACTTTAATATACATAGCCAACAAAAATTAATGATTAAAGTGTTTAGCCAACAAACAGAGGTAACGCTTTTCCAACAAATGACAATACATGCCCAAACAAGGACTATGAAGATGGCAACAACAATTAACAAAAAGATAGAACTAACATGATATATATTTTAATAACAGAGCTTAACAAGGACCTAATATCAAATGAAATTTCATAAGCTTCATGAACTTCATTCCTCATTCTTCCTAAAACAAAAAGGATAACGAGATTTTCAACAGCCATTAAAGTTAAGAAAACTGCACCAAAGATAAAAAAAGCTACCAAATTAAATTTTTTAAGTATCGCTATAATCTAAAATTGGCCAGAAGAGGAACTTAACCTCCAAAAATCTAAAACAACTAGAATAGTCCCTAATCGAACCGATCCCGAAACTGTGAAAGCTTCCGTCTGTCGGTCGGAACCAAGAAACGGCGTTTTCTCCTAAGGATAAGCTCTAGGATGAGAAGATATACACTTTTCCCCAAATTAAATTAAAAGCAAAAATATTTAAATTGTATTCAAATGGGATTTTATCTACTTCAAATTCATTCTAGAATAATCTTATGGACTTGTTGTAGCAGAGGAAAATGGTTTAGTATCCAATGCCAATAGTTTTATATTGTAAAAGTTTAGATGTCGTAGCAGAGGAAAATTGTTTAGTATCCAAAGTAGATGTACGCCAGTTTCTCAGTTAAAAAATATATTTAAGTCAAGATAAATGAATAATTTTGCTCATAGACCAAATTTAGCAGTGGAATTTTTATTTTATATTTTATTCAGAGGGATGAAAAAAAATTCTTTGCTTTGCTTAAAATCATTTACGAATTACTACTGAAAAGAAGAAGAAGATTATATAGATTTTCTTAATGTTCTTTACAAGAAACAAAACCAAATGGTTGACGTTCTTATCTTCGTTGACCGCATGGAAATTTTTTTTTACTTTTTCATCATAAAGGAAAGGCTATTAGTGTTGTTGTTTTTTTTTTTTTTTTTTTTTTTGGGTGGTCGAGGAAAGGCTAAAAAACATTTTTAATGCAGAGTTGGCTATTGGGGACAGGATATCTGGATGGGGTCAAGGGCAGAGTTGTGTTATTTGTCGGGAACCTATAGAGACAAGATATCACCTCTATTTTGCATGCACATATACCTTCACCTTGTGGTCTGACCTAACATCAGGTATTCTTGGTAGAAAACTCACTCCTGACTGGATAAGAACATTGCATATTTTGGATTCATTGAGCTGGAATGTTGTGGACAACATTTTTGCATATGGTATACCAATCTACTACCTATCAAGTTTGGAGAGAGAGGTAAATAACATATGGGGTACCTGCTAAGTTCCATCCGCAAAGTAGTAAAAGACTATGCACTCGCTGGAATGAGTGTTGTTAGACTGTTACAAAGAAAAGGCTCAGGTTTTCCAATCGTTTCAACTGTAAAATCGACTATTTTTGTTAATCTATATACCTTAATCATCACATAAATAAGGTTCACATTCAATCAAAAGAAGAAAAAAAAAACATTTTTAATATTGATAATTTGTTGAATTCCTTTTAAAATGGATTATTCGAATCCCATAAATTTTGGATCTTACTGATGGTTGCTCAAATTGTTAAAAAAAAAGAAAAGAAAAGTAGATGGATCCTTCGAAAAAAGGTTTGATCGACTTGACATGTACAAAGTTGAACGTAAGAATGTTTGGAATATTCGTGTAATGCTTTTTTACGAGGATATTCTGATTTTTAATGAAATGGATTACGTGACTGATCGTAAAATCTAGAAATGAAAAATGATTAGGTAAATCTGATTCAGAAAAAAAAAAAAACTCTAAACTCGTTGATCAACATGTCTTTAAAACTCTTGTCTATTACCCATCTGAAATCCAAACAATTCCAAGCCCTTCAACTTTTTCCATATCGACAAAATCGCTCTTGGATATTAACTAGCTACAATTGGGATAAGAGGGCTCAAAAACCCGGATGATCGGGTCTGCGCAGGGCCGGACCTGACTACAAGCCAACCAAGCTTATGCTTGTGGTCGGCCGATAAGTTATGATTTTAATCGATCTTAAATTTTGAAAAAACTATTAGTTCAGTTGGCAACACATACTTTGGGAAGGAAAGGGGTAGTGGGTTCGATCCTAATGGCCCTGGGTCTGCTAATGCCCGACCCATTGAGTGGTCTCTAAAGTATAAGATAAATGTAAGATCGTTGAGCTTTACATCATTCAAACGGAAGTCTACAATCAACAAATCGCATACGAAACTCTAACATATAGTCGTTTCGAGAAAACTACTCTTTCATCACAAGGTTAAATCTGCATAAAACTCTCATATCAAATTTTAGTTATTGCATCAAAATCTCTTATGTGTTATTTTCGCCATCTACATCCAAACTCTATAAAGAGTTCTACACGCGATAATTAATTCTTTACAAGTAATTGCTATCAAATGTATCATTGTATCGTCTTTCACTTCATCATCAACATTAAAGTTAGTAGCCATAATTTTTTCTAAGTATTGAATTTATTATCATGTACAACTTTCACATAGATAGTCCGATTTCCTATCAACCTCCATTCTATTGCAATAACCAAAATTCTCAATCATAACTTTTATTTTTTTTTCATGTCATTTCACAAATGGATTTATCTAAATTCATTGATATAGCATTATTTAAAAAAAATATTTATTTTAGCATTACATTATTTGAAATAAATATTTATGATATTAATTATGGCCGAAACAAAATTATCTCTCTACAAATTTATGTATATTTATTTATCGATTAATTAATATCTCTATAAATCAATAAACTTAAATTTCCAACATTATTAATGTATAGATGTTTTACTCTATGTTGTGCAGTTTACTTTTTAATCCTTTTTCTTTAATGTTATGCAGTTTAATACTAAGAAATTATATATGTAGCTTAAAACAAACCAAATAAAAAACAAAAACTAATTCGGTAACTTATTAATTGGTTGTGTAAGTTAATTTGGGGTAAAAGGTCTGGGCTCGATTTTTCAATCACACAACATAAAAATTTGTTTAAAGCATGTTATGTTCTCTGAGGTAAACCCTTTATTGCTGCTTCACTTAGCCAAGCAATCAACTAACCCTAGACTTGAGTTAAAAGAAACACATCAAAGATCATGATCCTTTTTATTTATTTTTGACATTTAAAGATTAAACTTGATATAATCCAATTATTCTATAATTACAAACTTGAAGGCTGAAGAGAGGAAAGGTTCCATATCGTGAACGACACTAGCACATGGGTTAGTCGATCCTAAGAGTCTGTTCTTTCTTACATCATCTTACAGAGACTATTATTACAAGACGTGCAGAGAAAGTTTATTCCAAACTTGTTTAAAGTCTGAAACTGGACTTTGGTGTAATTGATATATCAGCTTTTGCTCATATAACTATGAGTGTTTTAGGTTGTATATAGAGCTTTTGTTTGGTTTTTAGTGTGTTTTCAGGTTGATTAGTGTCTTGATGGAACCGTGAGGTCTAAGGAATGATCAAGTGCATTTAGAAGCAAGAACCGGCCATGTTTAAACAAAGAACGATCGATCCCAAGTGGAGAACGATCGATCTAGAATGCGTGGAGGCCTGAACTATCGAAGAACGACCATGACAAGGGAAGAACGATCGATCCCTCAGGCGAACGATCGATCCCTCAGGCGAACGATCGATCCCTATGGCGAACGATCGTTCCTCATTTTACGTAACCACAAGTGAACGACCATGACAAGCCGAGAACGATCGATCGTAAGGCGAACGATCGATCCCAAGTCAAGAACGATCGTTCGCCTCACGGAAGACTTTGCCATCCACTTGACTTAGACATTTCACCTGCTCCTCTTTTCTCTTTTTAGCCACGACTTTGGCTCTTTTTAGACAAACTTTTTCAATAATTTCAGAGTTCTGAAAAACTGCTCTCATCAGCTCTCAAAAACTTGAAGAAACAAGATCAAATCCATTGTTCTAGAGAAGAATTCTGAAAACTTTTCTTGCTTATTTCAATAATCTATCATGTTTTCTATAAATCTTTGTGTTAATCTGGTTAATATGTGTGAGTAGTTCATCAATTGGGTTTTAGGGTTCTAAAGGAGATTCAATGATTTAGTGATATGATTGTTGTTTGGGGTTTATAATCCATAGATTCTTCAATTCATATGATCTTAATGCTAGATTAGGACTGATCACTCTAATCTTGATTTTAAGTTGTTCTTTGCATCAAAAGTGTTTATAGAAGGCTTGAATAATATGAATTGAGCTTTGTATCTCTAGCCAACGAAAGTTGAAGCTAGATCATCATTGTGAACTTAGTGAACTTGTTTGTTAATGCGAATTTGGTTAGGAGATTTCAAACGAAAGTTTAGTAATCGAGTAGTCAAGTTTAGTGATTAATTCTTTGAAAGAAGGTTAGTCTAAACTTGTGTTCATGTTCAAGAATGGTTCTTAACTTGTTAAACCCCCCAAGCTTCATATTCTCATTGATCATTGATATCCTAGAATACCCTATAGCCCAATGTTTTAAATCGAAAAAGTTTAATCATTCAAGTTTATCGTATTTTTACATGCATCCAAAACAAACAAATAATTCTCGCTCTAGCTAATTACGACTCTCGTAAATCCTTAGAGTACCATTGGTTCTTGTGGATCGACCCCGTATATACTACCTAGCGGTTAAGTGTATCGGGTTAAATACTCGAGCAATCAAGTTGGCGCCGTTGCCGGGGACCAATTGCGTTACCTAAAGATTTAGGACTAGTTTTTAGTCTAGAGTACTTTTACGGTTACTGATAATCATTTCCTTTTTCTTCTTTGGTATTTTCAGGTGAATGACCCGAAGTGAAGGTTCATCAAATCTCGCGGAATATCATAAGGAAATTGGAAAGTTCGAACGAGCTAACAAGAAAAAGAAAAAGTTAGCTGAGCAAAGAGAAGCCGAAATGGCTCATGCTGGTCAAGGCGATAACGTTTTACCACCAGAAGAAGTTCCACACGACGGAGATAATGGAAGAGAAGAGTTGGAAGATCCTCCTCCTCCAGCTGCTTTCAACCCGAGGCCCGCGCCTGTTCGACGGACCTTGAGAGATCATGATGCTCCTAATCATCAAATGTACCGAGGAGGAGTTCAACATCCTCCTATCAACAGAAATGACTTCGAAATCAAACCGGGATTGCTAGCTCTTGTTAAGCAAAACCAATTCCATGGCTTACCTTCTGAGAATCCCGTCTATCACTTAGACAATTTCGAGGATGTGTGCGGTACAACGAGAATGAATGGGGTGCCAGATGATGCTGTAAAGTGCAGGTTGTTCTCGTTTTCCTTGAGTGACAAAGCGCACCGATAGTTCAAGTCATTGGAGAGAGACTCCATTAGAACGTGGGACGAGTACAAAGCTGCATTCTTGGGTCAATACTTCACCCAAGCGAGAACCACTCTCCTTCGGAACAAGATCTCGAGTTTTCAACAAGGTGCAACTGAATCTTTTCATGAAGCTTGGGAAAGATTTAAGGATTACAAGAGGGAGTGCCCTCACCATGGGTTCACCCCCGAATCCCTCATCAACACATTCTATCGAGGGATTGATGATAAATACAAGATGGCTTTGGATACAGCCAGCAATGGGGACTTCATGACCAAAACCGAAGAAGAAGCCCAAATATTGATAGAGAATCTTGCAGCTAGCAATAGCAACCATTGTGTTGACTATGACAGAACTTTGAGAGGCGGTGGAACGGGAGAATCAAAACAAATTGCAGATTTGACTGCAAAAGTTGAGCAAATTTTGAGACGCGATCAAAGAGCCATTAACTATTGTGAAGATTCCGGAGATTGTCAAGCTTACCAAGATCAAGTTGGGGATGGCCTTGAAGACTTGCAGGCTGAGTTGAACTATGTGAATGGCCAGGGGAACTATCAGAACCAGTTCAACCAAAACTACAGGAACCATCCCAACCTCTCATACAGAAGTACGAACGTTGAGAATCCTCAGGATCAGAGATACCCAGCACAGATAAGACCACAAGGTCAACAGTATCAACCGAGGCAGTTTGTACCGAATCAGGGAGGTTTCAACAAGCCTTTTGAGAACAAAGGTCAGACACAGGGAATGGGATATAGGCAAGGAGGTTTTCAGCAGAGACCTCCGTTTAACAACTTCCAGGGAGGTTACCAAGCCCCACCCCAAGCTCCTGTGAACAATGCCCCTGCGTTTTCCTCAGGTGAAAGCGAAATGAAAACAATGATGCAACAAATACTTGAGGGCCAGAAGAAGAATGCTTCTGACATCAATTCCAAAGTAGACAACATGTACAGCGATCTCCACGGTAAGTTTGAGACGCTATCTTCACACGTTAGGACGCTTGAGAATCAAGTAGCACAGACTGCGTCCACTTCTGCAAGACCAATGGGGGTTCTTCCTGCGAAACCACAACCGAACCCGAAAGACTACAACCATGGCAAAGAGTTTGTCAGTGCTATCACTTTGAGAAGTGGGAAACAGGTAGAACCGGTTTTGAAAAAAGAAAAAGTAGTAGAGGTTGATGATTCAGAGGAAGATGTTGTGAAAAGGAAGGTTGATGATGAATCACAAGTTGAAAATGTTGTAGCTAAGGAAGCAGCTGATGAAGATGCGGAGGTTGAGAACATTTTGCCTCCACCTTATATACCCAAGTTGCCATTCCCAGGTCGTTTAAGGAAGATTCAGAGAGAGAAGGAATATGCTCGTTTCGATGAAGTGATGAGGCAACTTCAAATCAAGCTCCCTTTTCTTGAGCTAGTCCAGAACATTCCTATCTACAGGAAGTATATCAAAGATATATTGACTAACAATAGAACTCTTGAAGAAGGAGCGGTCTTGATCACACATGAATGTAGCACCATTCTACAAAACACCATACCGAAAAAGAAAGAAGATCCTGGTAGTTTTGTTTTGCCTTGCAAGATTGGTGACTCGTTGTTTGCTAGATGTTTGTGCGATTTGGGAGCAAGTGTGAGTTTGATGCCCCTTTCAGTCTCAAAGCGGTTGGGAATCACAAACTTCAAACCATCAGGTATATCTCTCGTGCTTGCAGACCGTTCTGTGCGGTTTCCCATTGGAATAGTCGAAGATGTCTATGTGAGAGTTGGGACATTCCATATCCCAACTGATTTTATTGTTCTTGAGTTGGAAGAAGAACCAAAAGATCCGCTCATTCTTGGTAGACCATTCTTGCACACTGCTGGTGCATTGATAGATGTGAAGAGAAGCTTGATCAAGCTACAAGTTGGGGACATTGTCCAAGAGTTTGATATGGAGAGGGTGATGTCTAAACCAACCATTGAAGGTCAAGTATTTTGGATTGATATAATGGATGAACTAGCTGATGAACTCTTGGAAGAGTTAAACACGGAGGATCCATTACAAATCGCTTTGACTAAGGAAGGAAATGAATATGGGTACCTTGGCGAAGCAACTACTGGTTTTGCCAAGATCTTGGATGAAAGTGCTGAGTTGAGTAGAGTGTCTACATTTGCTGTGCTAGACAAACCAAAGGTAGAAAATGAGGAAGTTGGTTCCACATCAAAAGACTGCGATGATTGGAGCGAACTCAGGGCTCCGAAAGTGGAACTCAAACCGCTTCCCAATGGGCTAAGGTACGCATTTCTTGGTCCTAATTCTACTTACCCTATCATAATCAATGCTGAGTTGAACAATGTGGAGATTGCCTTGTTGTTATGCGAGTTGAGAAAGTATAGAAGAGCCATAGGATATTCTCTTGATGACATAAAAGGAATTTCTCCTAATCTATGTATGCACCGGATATATCTAGAAGATGAATCAATGATGTCTATCGAACATCAGAGACGGTTAAACCCGAACCTCAAAGATGTCGTTAAGACGGAGATAATGAAACTTTTAGATGCGGGAATCATCTATCCTATCTCAGATAGTACTTGGGTGAGTCCGGTCCATGTTGTACCTAAGAAAGGTGGTGTCACTGTGATTAAAAATGAAAAAAAAGAGTTAATCCCAACAAGAACTGTCACGGGACACCGAATGTGTATTGATTATCGAAAACTTAATTCTGCTACCCGAAAAGACCACTTCCCACTTCCCTTTATTGATCAAATGCTTGAAAGACTAGCAAACCATCCATACTATTGTTTTCTTGATGGGTACTCAGGATTCTTTCAGATTCCTATTCACCTCGATGATCAAGAGAAAACCACTTTCACATGTCCTTATGGTACCTTCGCATATCGAAGAATGCCGTTTGGATTATGTAACGCTCCAGCCACATTTCAGCGTTGTATGATGTCTATTTTTACTGAAATGATTGAGGATTTTATGGAGGTTTTCATGGATGACTTCTCCGTGCATGGCACGTCTTTTGCTGTTTGTTTGTCTAATCTGTGCAGGGTACTTCAACGCTGCGAGGAGAAACATTTGGTTCTGAATTGGGAGAAGTGTCATTTCATGGTGAGAGATGGGATTGTTCTTGGTCACAAGATTTCTGAGAAAGGCATCGAAGTGGATAAGGCTAAGATAGAGGTGATGATGAGTATGCAGCCTCCGAATTCAGTGAAAGGGATTAGAAGCTTTTTGGGACATGCTGGGTTTTATAGGAGGTTCATTAAGGATTTTTCCAAGATCGCTAGACCACTTACTCAGCTGTTGTGCAAAGATCAGAAGTTCGAATTCGATGAGGACTGCCACAAGGCATTTCAAACAATCAAGGAATCCCTTATTAGTGCTCCAATTGTGCAACCTCCTGATTGGGAACTACCTTTTGAGGTGATGTGTGATGCTAGTGATTATGCTGTGGGTGCTGTTTTGGGACAGCGAAAAGATAGGAAGGTGCACGCCATTTACTATGCGAGTCGCACCCTTGACGGAGCACAATGCAACTATGCAACCACAGAGAAAGAGCTACTTGCGATTGTGTTTGCATTTGAGAAGTTTAGATCCTATCTGGTTGGGTCTAAGGTCATTGTTCATACCGACCACGCTGCTCTGAGATATTTGTTATTAAAGAAGGATGCCAAGCCGAGACTATTGAGATGGGTACTCTTGCTGCAAGAGTTTGACTTAGAGATCAAAGATAAGAAGGGCATCGAGAATGGAGTAGCAGACAACTTGTCTCGGTTAAGAGTTGAAGAAGAAGTTCCAATGAACGACACTTTTCCAGGAGAAGAGCTTGCTCTGGTGGAAGACGGTTATGTCTATGAGGTGGAAAAGTCTCACGCCACAAGTGCATCCGAGCTTATGACAATAGACACCAAAGAGACAAACTTGCCGTGGTATGCGGATTTTGCAAATTACCTATCTTGTGATGTTCAACCTCCTGATTTCACCGGACATGATAAGAAAAAGTTTCTAAGGGATGTTCAACATTACTACTGGGACGAGCCATTTCTCTACAAGAGGTGCAAAGATGAGGTTTTCAGGAGGTGTATTCCCGAGAGTGAAGTAAGCGGTATCCTCCTTCGTTGTCACGCTTCTGATTACGCGGGACATTTCGCCTCATTTAAGACCGCTACAAAGGTTCTACAGGCTGGTTTTTGGTGGCCTAGTCTGTTTAGAGATGCTCATGAGTTTGTTGCAAGGTGTGATGCTTGTCAGCGGAAAGGTAATATCAGCAAGAGAAATGAAATGCCGCAACACTTCATTCTTGAGGTTGAAGTGTTTGACGTGTGGGGCATTGATTTCATGGGGCCTTTTCCGTCATCCTACGGAAATGAATATATCTTAGTCGCTGTAGACTATGTGTCCAAATGGGTGGAAGCAATTGCCAGCCCAACAAATGATGGAAAAGTGGTGCTGAAAATGTTTTAAAAGATCATCTTTCCTCGATTCGGAGTACCACGTGTGGTGATTAGTGATGGAGGGAAACACTTCATTAACAAAGTTTTTGAAAACTTGTTAGCAAAACATGGTGTAAAGCACAAGGTAGCAACCCCCTATCACCCTCAAACCAGCGGACAAGTGGAGATTTCCAACCGCGAGATCAAAGGAATCCTAGAGAAGACCGTAGGAAGGTCGAGAAAGGATTGGGCAGCAAGGCTTGATGATGCCCTTTGGGCATATAGAACTGCATTCAAGACACCTATTGGAACTACGCCTTTCAATCTCATCTATGGAAAAGCATGCCACCTCCCTGTTGAGTTGGAGTACAAAGCTTTGTGGGCGACAAAGATGATGAACTTCGATATCAAAACCGCAGCAGAAAAGCGTTTGATCCAACTCAATGAGTTAGACGAGATTAGGCTAAATGCCTATGAGAGTTCAAGGATCTATAAAGAAAGGACCAAAGCACTTCATGACAAAAAGATTACCCTTAAAAAGTTTTCTGAAAACGATAAGGTACTCCTTTTTAACTCACGTCTTAAACTTTTTCCAGGAAAGCTGAGATCGCGATGGTCCGGACCGTTCACAATCAAGGAAGTGAAACCACATGGTGCAGTGGTTCTGTTGGACACAAATGGACAACCATTTACTGTAAATGGTCAGCGAGTCAAACCGTATCTTGCGGGAACAACTCCTGAAGAAGGTACCATGGTTCCTCTCGAGGATCCAACCCAAGTCTAAACCCACGGAAGTCAAGCTAATGACTTAAAATAAGCGCTTGGTGGGAGGCAACCCACCGGTCAGTGTATATAGCTTTGTTTTTATTTATTTTGTAACGTTTTTGTTTATAATTTTTGTTTTAAAAAAAAAAAAAAAAAAAAAAAAAAAAAAAAAAAAATATTTTTGGCAGGATCGATCGTTCCTATCTAAGGATCGATCGATCCTGCAAGTTTGCATTTTCCCGGATGTTCAACCGAACGATCGATCGCCAAAAGGAACGATCGATCGGTTCCGGGAACGATCGTTCGCATGGGAAGAACGATCGTTCGCGTCTCCAAAACGCGTTTTTAATTCGAAACCCAACTTTCCCAAAATCGAAACTCTAAACTTTTCATCTCTCTCACTTTCGCCCAAAACGATTTTCTGAAAGTTTTCAAACCATAACTCTCTCGTTTCTTGCTCAAATTCATCAATTCAAAAGCCTAAACTCAGTAGAATTTCATCCTCTGTCTGATTCTAACAACATTTCCATCGATCTACAAAGGTATGTGGCTCTAAATTCCTCTTTAGGGTCCGAAAATTTGAAAAAATTTTAGGTTTTGGAATTGAAACTTTGAAGTTATTTGATGATTCTAGGATGATTCCGTGGCTATTGTAGTGTTATCTAGGATGATTTCATACTAGATTGCTCCTAAATTTCGTCAATTAGAGTAGATTTTAGGATTGTTCTTAAAAAAAAAAAAAAAAAAAAAAAAAAAAAAAAACAAGAGAGTTACATAAATTGATAATTGTGGTTTGTTTGTAGCTTGGGGAAGTATTGTTGCTGATTGTGGTTTAATTAACTGAGTATCAAGCCATATATTATGAATATATATCCAATTTTCATTGATTTTGAAAGTTGTTAATGATTGTGGCTTGTTTTCAATTTCCCTTTTTGCAGGCAATGGGACGAACATCTGACAAGCGGCAAGATGCCACAAATGATCCGCCATCACCACAAAGAAAAACGGGCAGCAGAAGAACAAAAGCGCATGCTGACTATAGCAAAAAGAAAACGCAAAGGGGGAGGTCAGTCAATATCGATTCCAGGACAACAAGCGCAACTACAAACCCTCCTCCAATACAGCGAAATGACGACGAAGAGGTCGAATACACCACCGCTCCCTGGCCAAGACCTGACAATACACCATTTCAAGAAGAGATGGTTCAGGCAACAGAGATGACACAATCGAGAATGAGAAGACTTGCAGAGTATACAGGACGAAAGCATGGAGATGCTTGGCAGCGCTTTAACAAGATCTTCTACAATGGTTTCCTGCGAATCAATATTCAACCTACAAAATTCATTTGTAGAAGGGCATTAGAGAGAATGGGAATCAAAGAAGACATTGAGCGTATGTTGATCAAGATCGGATTGGGGACTCTTCTGACGAAGCATTACCCCTTGTATCCCGAGTTAGTGCGTCAGTTTTTAGCTTCAGCAGAGGTCTACTATCCGAACTCTGACAGCCCCATTGCTAGCCAAGGCGTTCTCACCTACCTTTGCAGAGGGAAGCTTTATGAGATTACAATACAGCAGCTATGTGATCTATACGGTTTCAACAAGCGCAGAGAAGAATGCAGCATCCCAAGTTGTGTTACTTCTATTCATCTGCAGCAACTCTGGAACCTTATTGGTTCAGGCGAATTTGTAACAAGGGAGAACAAGCTGACTCTGATAAGGAACCCTGCGGTTCGAATCCTGGCAAAGTTCATAGGACACAACTTGTTTGGAAAGGAAGAGGCTGGAGCTTTGACAGCGGATGAGTGTTTCCTACTGCATCACGGCCTGCCGTCGTTTGTTCACGACATCTATGACGGGAATGCTGACCTGTTACCACGATTGGAGGTCAACATTGGGGCTCTATTCGCCTCAATGCTTGTGCAGAAGAAGTTTCGGGCTCTCACAACATCTACGACAAAGATCGAGATGATTGGTAGTCTCTTGACTCCAATATTCATTGCCCATGAGATCGATTTCAGCGACACAGAGCGAGTCGACACACGAGCCCTGTTTGATGAAGATTACTTCAAGCGGACATCCATCCTCAAGTCAGGATTAACTTATCAGTTCTACGATCGCTAGGGGGTTGTCAGGTACTGCAAGCTGCCAGCCACCACCATTACCTCTCTCACGACATTGGCGAATGTCGAGTTTCTTCCGGCAGAGGAGCACCTGTGCACTGTCAGCTCTAGACCACGACAGAGAGGTAGTTCTTCACGAGCAGGAACCTCTCAGCCTCACACAGAGGAGGATACTGAGCACGACACATTTGGGCACCAACAGACACACTACTTTCCTCAGGAAGAGACAGAGCAGATCATCCCGGATTACACTGGTGAGTATGCGCTCTCACATATACCTAATGATGCTTCTGAACAGGACAAGTTGGATTGGATCATCGAGTCTACCAAGAAGAACAACTCGATGATGGAAAAGATGTGGGGTGCACTAGCCAAGATCCGATGCCCCAAGCCACCTTCTTGCTTCCGAGGTAGTGATACGCGGGAGACGGGCACAACGTCGACTCAGCCTCCAGAAGATGATCCCTTTGTTGCTGGACAAGGGACTTCTCAGCCTGCTCCTCGCAAGAGGCGGAGACAGCTACGGACCGACGAGAGCGACACAGCAGAGAGTGATCAGGGAGAATAGGGTTATTTATTTTTAATTACAATGCTTCTATTATTATGCTTTTATTGAACTCACTCTCTACTTGTAGCTGCACCACCGGGACGGTGTGATTCTTGTATGGGGGAGGGGTTTAGCGCTATTTTCTTTGTTTTGCCTTATTTTCTTGAGTCAGTTCAGTTTGTTTAATTGAGTTTTATTGAGTCAAATCCGTTTATGAAACGTTAATTTTGTTGTGAAACAACCACATTTGCAGGAACTTAAGTAACCATTTGATTCAAGTCTGGTTGGCATCTAAGACTATTGGAAAAGCCAAAGATTTAATGGTAGACTTGAAACGCCCATATCTCCAGCAGAAATCCACTTACCTGAGCCAATTTCTGTTAGTTCTTTTTACCTCATCTTTGTGACAGGTGTTCTGGGGCTTGACTCATCGTTCACACTGGACAATTCGACTTCTGTAAACTAACAGAAGCGGTACTCCTCTCTCTTCTCTATAAATATATATATATATATATAAAAAAAAAAAAAAAAAAAAAAAGAAAACGGATATAAGTCAAACTGACCCGAGGGATAGAGTGCGTAAACCCGTGCATCCTTCGGAGTTCCGCGGAAGCTTATATCCGCAAAAAGATGGATTAGGAGTAAGTGACCCGAGGGATAGAGTGCGTAAACCCGTGCATCCTTTGGAGTTTATGAATCCAAAACCCGTCTATAAAAAAAATAAAATAAAATATATATATATAATAAATAAGTCTGGGGGAGAGAAAGAGTACCGATAGATATATGGTCGTTTTGTTCTGGTGTTGTACGTGAAAGAGTCTAAAAGGTCCTGGACGTCAAGATCAGAGTTGAGACCCGGCGATGAAGGTAAAGTGGACTATGCTGTGAGATTGTGGGATTTATAGGAAAACTGTGAACGTCTACGGCGAAGTACATGGTGGTCTAGATCCTTTCAGGTAAGAGTTTCTAGTGGATTACTAAAGTGAATGCGAGTGTGGTGTTCTTATGACGAAATGAGTTTCTGTTTTTCAAACCTTTCTTCTAGATTTGTTTTCACTTGTTTGTTCTTGCTTGAGGACAAGCAAGGATTCAAGTCCGGGGGAGTTGATATATCAGCTTTTGCTCATATAACTATGAGTGTTTTAGGTTGTATATAGAGCTTTTGTTTGGTTTTTAGTGTGTTTTCAGGTTGATTAGTGTCTTGATGGAACCGTGAGGTCTAAGGAATGATCAAGTGCATTTAGAAGCAAGAACCGGCCATGTTTAAACAAAGAACGATCGATCCCAAGTGGAGAACGATCGATCTAGAATGCGTGGAGGCCTGAACTATCGAAGAACGACCATGACAAGGGAAGAACGATCGATCCCTCAGGCGAACGATCGATCCCTCAGGCGAACGATCGATCCCTATGGCGAACGATCGTTCCTCATTTTACGTAACCACAAGTGAACGACCATGACAAGCCGAGAACGATCGATCGTAAGGCGAACGATCGATCCCAAGTCAAGAACGATCGTTCGCCTCACGGAAGACTTTGCCATCCACTTGACTTAGACATTTCACCTGCTCCTCTTTTCTCTTTTTAGCCACGACTTTGGCTCTTTTTAGACAAACTTTTTCAATAATTTCAGAGTTCTGAAAAACTGCTCTCATCAGCTCTCAAAAACTTGAAGAAACAAGATCAAATCCATTGTTCTAGAGAAGAATTCTGAAAACTTTTCTTGCTTATTTCAATAATCTATCATGTTTTCTATAAATCTTTGTGTTAATCTGGTTAATATGTGTGAGTAGTTCATCAATTGGGTTTTAGGGTTCTAAAGGAGATTCAATGATTTAGTGATATGATTGTTGTTTGGGGTTTATAATCCATAGATTCTTCAATTCATATGATCTTAATGCTAGATTAGGACTGATCACTCTAATCTTGATTTTAAGTTGTTCTTTGCATCAAAAGTGTTTATAGAAGGCTTGAATAATATGAATTGAGCTTTGTATCTCTAGCCAACGAAAGTTGAAGCTAGATCATCATTGTGAACTTAGTGAACTTGTTTGTTAATGCGAATTTGGTTAGGAGATTTCAAACGAAAGTTTAGTAATCGAGTAGTCAAGTTTAGTGATTAATGCTTTGAAAGAAGGTTAGTCTAAACTTGTGTTCATGTTCAAGAATGGTTCTTAACTTGTTAAACCCCCCAAGCTTCATATTCTCATTGATCATTGATATCCTAGAATACCCTATAGCCCAATGTTTTAAATCGAAAAAGTTTAATCATTCAAGTTTATCGTATTTTTACATGCATCCAAAACAAACAAATAATTCTCGCTCTAGCTAATTACGACTCTCGTAAATCCTTAGAGTACCATTGGTTCTTGTGGATCGACCCCGTATATACTACCTAGCGGTTAAGTGTATCGGGTTAAATACTCGAGCAATCAGTAATCAGTGAACTCGAACTGGGACAAGCTCGAGAGGTACTTTCTTGACGACTGTAGTAACACCAGCTTCTTCTATATCAATATATTTATGTGTCATCCCATCAGGAGCTCTCCAATCGAAGAAGTAAAGTAAGTTCAAGAGTCCCAATTCAACAGTAGTGGTTCCCATCGCCATACCAGGACACATCCTTTGTCCAGACCCGAACGGTAAGAACTCGAAATGTTGTCCTCTGTAATCCACAGGACTATCGATAAACCTCTCGGGGTTAAATTCTTCCGGATTTTTCCAGAGTTTAGGATCTCGTGATATCGCATAAGCGTTAACCAAGACCCTTCTCTTGGGAGGAATATCATAGCCTTGAACTTTGATGTGAGTCATTGTTTCCCTTGGAATCAGAAGAGGAGCTGCAGGGTGTAATCTTAAAGTTTCCTTGATCACAAGGTTCAAGTAAGGAACTTTATCGAAATCATCTTCAATGATTGTTTCCTTGTTGTTGCCAAGGCGGTCTCGGATCTCGTCTTGAATTTTCTTCATCAGTTTCGTGTTTCTAGCGAGCTCTGTCATTGCCCATATCATGATAATAGCTCCTGTGTCTATCCCAGCGATAAATATATTCTTACCAACATAACATAAAAAAGAAAGTTAAATCAATCGAGATTCAATTTCAAACCAGAATGTGATGAGACAACTTTTGTTTCTTACCATGAGAATTCCCTTGATATGATCTAACGTGAGCTTCAAGGAATCATCTTTCCCTTTTTTATGCATCTTATCCAACATTGAATCAACGATGTCTTCATGATCTTTTGATCTTCCGGGATTCAAATGATCATCTATCACATGTTGAAGCAGAGCATCAAGCTTGAAGAAAACATCGTATAGCCTCTTGTGTTGTCCGGAAAGCCAATCAACAAGCCATCCAAGTCCGGCAACTGGGAAGAAATCAGAGAAATGGAAACTAGAAGCGGCCATCTCGGTTTCAAACACGAGCTCTTTGATCTTGTCTTTATCGATAAACTCGCTCTCTTGAAAATTCTGTCCTAAGGCAACTCTACAAATGATACTCGCGGTTAGCCAGAAAAGGGTTTTGCTTAAATCGACCGGAGATCGATCAACCGCAGATTCTGAGAGTTTCTTGACCATAAAGTTACATTCTTCCTCTCTAATATGTCTAAAAGACTGAACCTTTTTCATACAGAAAAGCTCGCGGATCGCAAACTTACGCCGCTCCTTCCAATCTTTACCGTATGGCGTAAGAGCAATATCTTTAAAATCCCGAGAAATTAGCCTCGTCCCAACAAGCTTAGGCCTACTGCAACAGTCTAGGTCATGAGTTTTAAGCACTTCTTCAGCTGCTTCTTTGGATGAGACTACAACCACAGGAACAAACCCAAAGTGAAGAAGCATAACATGTCCGGTTCTTGCGGCTAGACGTTGAAGTGACCTGTGAGGCAATACTCCAACTTGGTGTAAGTTTCCGATGATTGGCAACGTAGGAGGGCTTGGAGGAAGATTCCATTTAGAGCGTTTGATCTTCTTGGCGATGAAGATTAACGAAACGAAGGTGATGAGCAAAAGACACTGCAAAGAGATTGCCATTTTTTTTTTTTTGTTTCTTTTGGTGTAAATTGATATTACTCTGTTTTGGTATGTTAATGGTTAGTGAAAGAAAAAGAGATAAGCGTTCACACCGCTTAAATTTTTAATATATTTTTTATAAGAACACAAAAGTCAAAACCAAGTGGTTGACGTTCTTATCTTCTTCACTCTGACCGCATGGAAAGGTAAACAAAATTTGCATTGATAAAACTAAAATTTTATAAACCAATTTTTTTTTCTTCCTGACATCATCTAAATCGACAAAATCCAATGTATAACTCAGTTCTTTTATGAAAAAACCCGATTTACCGAAATCAATTCCGATTCCAGTGGGAAGGCCAATGAACCGTTAACTACTTAAGTAAAGACACTTTCCAATTTTTTATATTTTTAAAACAAATTTTTTTTCCATCATAATGGAAAGGCTTAGCTAAAAGTATGATTAGTAGCATGAGTTAGTATTGATTTATGTTGAATTATGCCCATAATTAAAAGATAATTAGAAAATGTTACCAATCATGAAAGTTAAGAACTTTGAAGTTAAGTTTGAGTCATATGATACAAGATAATGTAACTTCTGGTAGTGTAATATACACAGATATATATAGGCCGGGTCTGTTCGTTTGCCAGTCGCTGGCGACAGCGACTGCGACCAGCGACTAGCGACAACGACCAGCGACTAGCGACAACGACCAGCGACTATAGTTATTGTTCGTTTACAAGTCGCCGGGACTGGTCGCTGCTCTGTTCGTTTCCCGCGACCAGCGACCAGCGATTTTACATTTTTCAGCGATCAAAAATTTCAGTCTCAGCGATCGAAAATTTCAGTCGCTGGTCGCTGCGATTGGTCGCTGGTCGCAGCGACTGCCAAACGAACAATCGCCAGTCGCTATCGCCAAACGAACAGACCCATAATCGTCGGTTACTTTGACGGAAAAAAAAAAAAATAAGCCCAATTTAGAGGGTTCTCTCACAAAAACATCAAAGGCTCTTATATAAAGATAGATCATTCAATGTATTAGAGCGTTATTATATTGATAGATTATACTAAATTTAAATTATAAACATTGAAGTAACGTTTCTTCTTTATTAATAAATTGATTCTAAAACTGTACATCCATGAAAATAGACTTGTAATTACTTAACTAGTGTACTACATAATTGATAGAAAAGAACTCTTGATTATAGCTAATCTCAAACCAAATAGAAAATGAAGGTAGCATACGCTTGAATAGTTGTTCTGAAGGCTTAGTGATGATGGAGTCTGAAAGTGCGTAACCACCTTATGAGGCGTTCTATAGGTGACAACTTCGGAACACTGACCACTACTCGAAGCTTAAGCCCAGCCTCACAGTGACCCGTTGTTGAGCTTATGAAATAATGCACTCCTGGTTCGGTGAGCTTGACGAGATCGTGGCCAGTCTTGTGCACGGCTACTGGGGAAGTCGGATCGCAAGATTTGAATTCAAGATCACCGCTGATTTCCAAGACATCGTTGACTTCGTTGTCGTATTTGAAAAGGAGATTGTCTCCAACATGAAACTGTGTCCCTTCACTCCACTTGTTGTAGAAATCACTGTCGTAAACGTTCCATTCTTTAGAGTCACCGACCTTGTAGATCTTCCCAAGAGGAAGAATCTTTCTCGGTAGTGGTGGAGGAACTGGACGTGACGGGTCTTGGACGACGAGAACTTCGAGCCTCTGTCCTGATATGCATTGACTATGGTTTGAGCTGACGAAGTAGTGGTTCCCTGGTTCCTTGAGGGTCACGACATCGTATCCTGTGTTGTAAACTGCTTTAGGTGAAGAAGAGTCGCAGAATTCAAGTTCTAAAGCGCCGGAGACTTGAGTGACGTCGTTGACGTTGCGATCGTATTCAAAGACGAGAGAATCTCCGACGTGGAACTCCTTATCATCGGCCCAGCTTTTATACGTGTCGTCCTTGGCAGTCCAGCCATCGGAATCTCCAACTTTGTAGACCGTAGCCGAGCAGCAGCTCAAGAGAACTGTGAAGGTTGTTATCATCACAAGAATGGAGCCGAAGATCTTCGACATGATCAATACGAACAAGAAAGATCACAAAGATAATAATGGCAGAAGAAAGATTAGCAGATATTAAACTCGATGAATAAGAGAGAGTATTTGGAGTATGTGAATGAGATAGAAGAGGCTCTACACTAACATTCCTTATATAGTTTTTTTTGTCGGTGGTTTTAGGATACCTAATCCTTGCCTTTTTAAAATTTTTATTTGGAATTTGATTTCCTTTTTGTTATTTGACGTCTACGTTATTTCCTTTTTTCTTTCTAGATTAATCTATAAGATCTTATCCTTTTGAAACATATATTTTTCCTTTTTGAAGTTAGAATCACCTCTTATCTTGAAAAAATAATAACGCATAGATATCTCTAATCTAATCCTTTTCTGATTAGGTTTCTGTATGTTTTTTTTTTAGTTTCTAATTTCATTGAAAATCTTATCCTAGTCCTATTTCACAATGAATAATCTCTTTAGTCTTATATTAGTTCATAAACCATTTTGTGTGTAATTTTTAACTTGAATGCCATGATGATATATATCGATATGTTTGAGTCGTTTAATTAATAATTCTAGCTTGAATAAATCCATGTGCCAAAGCGAAGTTAGAGTGTGTGTTTAACTTTAACGAATTTATTCCCAAGATAACTAAATAAAATAAATGAAAATAGTTTAAGCAGAAAAATGTGAAAAATCAAACCAACCCAACTTAGCCACATGAAGTAGTGTTGGATGGATTTATGGGATTTTCAGCTGATCCAGTCATTAGAGGAGCTTTCTGGTTGTGGAAGCAATGCCAAAAAAAAAAAAAAAAAAGTTCCAATTGAATGCACCTCTACAATGGAAAGACACAAAAACAATTCATTCACATCTATTTGGATTGCTAATAGTAGATAATTTTAAATTAAAATTATTTTTAATAACATATACTGCAACTAAACATCATAAAGTTACCAGTCACTTGTTTTTGACAAAATGTAACTTATATTTCTACTGAAAACTATAAATCTACGGTTTCTACCAAATTTTTTACTGCTATGATGCTACATGTTACCCATCGGAGTATAAATACTTTTTTAATATTGATAATCTTCGATTTCCTTTTGCTAAATTATGGATCTTACAGATGGTTGCTCAAAAAAAAAAAAAAAAAAAAGAGAGGTGTTACAGGAGAAAGTTTATTCAGAGTCTGAAAAACTGGAGTTTGTAGTAATCAGTGAACTCGAACTGGGACAAGCTTTAGAGGTACTTTCTTGATGACTGTAGTAGCACCAGCTTCTTCTATATCAATATCTTTATGTGTCATCCCATCAGGAGCTCTCCAATCGAAGAAGTAAAGTAAGTTCAAGAGTCCCAGTTCAACAGTAACGATCCCCATCCCTATCCCAGGACATATCCTTCGTCCAGACCCGAACGGTAAGAACTCAAAATGTTGTCCTCTGTAATCCACAGGACTATCGATAAACCGCTCGGGGTTAAACTCTTCTGGATTTTTCCAGAGTTTGGGATCTCGTGCTACCGCATAAGCGTTAATCAAGACCCCTTCTCTTGGGAGGAATATCATAGCCTTGAACTTTGATGTGAGCCATTGTTTCTCTTGGAAGCAGAAGAGGAGCTGCAGGGTGTAATCTTAACGTTTCCTTGATCACGAGGTTCAAGTATGGAACTTTATCGATATCTTCTTCGGTGATTATCTCCTTATGGTTGCCAAGGTAACCTCGGATCTCGTCTTGAACTTTCTTCATCAGTTTCGGGTTTCTAGCTAGCTCTTTCATTGCCCATATCATAGTTATGGCCCCTGTGTCTATCCCAGCGATAAATATATCCTTACCAGTTACCAACAAACCAAAAAAAAAAAAAAAAAAAAAAAATTAGTTAAACCAATCAAGATTCAATTTTAATGAGAATGTGATGAAACAAATTTTTTTTTTTTTTTTTTTGGTCTTACCATTAGAATTCCCTTGATATGATCTATCGTGATTTCCAAGGAATCATCGTTGCCTTGTTTATGCATCACATCCAACATTGCATCAACGATGTCTTCATGATCTTTTAATCTACCGGGATTTAAATGATCATCGATCACATGTTGAAACAGATCATCGAGCTTGAAGAAAACATCGTAGAGCCTCTTGTGTTGTCCAGAAAGCCAATCAACAAGCCATCCAAGTCCGGCAACAGGGAATAAATCAGAGAAATAGAAACTACCTACGGCAGTCTGGGTTTCAAACACGACCGGAGATCGATCAACCGCAGATTCTGAGAGTTTCTTGACCATAAAGTTACATTCTTCCTCTCTAATATGTCTAAAAGACTGAACCTTTTTCAAACAGAAAAGCTCGCGGATCGCAAACTTACGCCGCTCCTTCCAATCTTTACCGTATGGCGTAAGACCGATATCTTTAAAATCCCGAGAAATTAGCCTCGTCCCAACAAGCTTAGGCCTACTGCAACAGTCTAGGTCATGAGTTTTAAGCACTTCTTCAGCTGCTTCTTTGGATGAGACTACAACCACAGGGACAAACCCAAAGTGAAGAAGCATAACATGTCCGGTTCTTGCGGCTAGGCGTTGAAGTTACCTGTGAGGCAATACTTCAACTTGGTGTAAGTTCCCGATGACTGGTAACGTAGGTGGGCTTGGAGGAAGATTCCATTTAGAGCGTTTAATCTTTTTGTCGAAAAAGATTAAACAAGCTAAGGTGATGAGAAAAAGACAGAGCAAAGATATTGTCATTTTTCTTTTTCTTTTGGTTTAAATCGATATTGTGTTACTGTATGTCATAGTTCAAAGCAGCCACTCGAGTGATATATATAGTATTGTTAGAGGTCTAATGGTCAGTGAAGGTAAAAGAGATAAGCCCTCACACCGCTTAGAATTTTCTTAATGTTCTTATCTATATTGACTGCGTGCATGGAAAGGTAAAAAAAAGTTTACATTGACCAAAACTAGGTCAATTTGTTCCACATGTATTTATTAAAAGAGGAAAATTGAAGGGCTCTTGTCCGATATTCAAAAGTACAAGTTCTTCAACTTTTTCTATATCGACAAAATCGCACTGGATATCTCTAACCACAGTTAGGATAAGAGCAGAGAGGGCTCCATACTAGGACTAGTCGATGTTAAATATAGCCAGCCTGGTCCGTTTTAAGCTTTTATATTCGTTGACACCAAATCCATTTAGGTCCGATCCGAATCTGTTTAAATCCGCCAAATTTGCATTGACCCGTTTAGGTCTGTGGTATGATTAAAATTTTCTTTTGGTTTTTTTTTTTGTGATGAAAACTATAACTTAAAACTTTTATTCATGTCTGTTTATTACATAAACATAGTATTAATATGAAAAAATGAATCTACACGATTTATATGTAAAAAAAAAAATTAATTTAATCGATTTAATTATGTTCTCGGTCTTATACTTTTTAGTTTTAGTAAATATTGGCAAATATACTAATTGTATAACTAGCAAATATTCTTATCCTTCCAAAGATAAACCACTAACCATAATTTATTAATTGTCACACTTGATATTGAAATCAGAAAATAGAATATATATATATATATATACCATGAATTAGTACATTTTAAAAAATTGAAATTTTCCCAAAAAAAAATTATTGTTAAAAAAAAATACTAATAGGCTTAATTGATTCATCCGCAACTACTCGCAAACACTACTTTTGCAGGCGGTTGCGGTTGAAAATGTTTAACAACAGTCATGTAAATCATTAAAGATCGTTTTGGACGGCTTGAAACAACTAAATTTCAAAAGTTTATTTCAGCTAACTAGATAACAGGGCTAAACGGACTGTCCGTTTATGCTAAACCCGACATGTTTAAAGTTCATTTTAACATCACTGCCTAGGAGTGTTCGCATAGTTTCCACAACGTGTGCATTTTAAACTGTCCCAAAGCATGTTGTGTTCTCGGAGCTATATTCTTATCGAATCATTCGATAGAATTGTCTAAACCCTTTTGAAATATGATAAAGCCTTTGTTACTTCTCTTTCCCCTACTATCAACTTAGTACGAACTTGAGTTAAAAGAAGCATATCAAAGATCATTTTTTTTTCTAAACAGTTGTATTTGCCTACATTTTTTTTTATTTTTTTATTTTTTTTTTTTTTGCTTACATTTTGCTGTTCAGAGGAAGTTTATTCAAAGTCTAAAAAACTGGAGTTTGGTGTAATCAGGGAACTCGAACTGGTACGAGCTTGAGAGGTATTTTCTTGACGACTGTAAGAGTACCAGCTTCTTCTGTATCAATATCTTTATGTGTCATCCCATCAGGAGCTCTCCAATCAAAGAAGTAAAGTAAGTTCAAGAGTCCCAATTCCACAGTAGCCATCGCCATTGCCATCCCAGGACATATCCCTCGTCCAGCTCCGAACAGTAAGAGCTCAAAATGCTGTCCTCTATAATCCACAGGGCTATCAATAAACCTCTCGGGGTCAAACTCTTCGGGGTTTCTCCAGAGTTTCGGATCTCGTGCTATCGCATAAGCGTTTATCAAGATCCGTCTATTCGGAGGAATATCATAGCCTTGAACCTTGATATGAGCCATTGTTTCCCTTGGGAGGAGAAGAGGAACTGCAGGGTGTAATCTGAATGTTTCTTTGATCACAAGGTTCAAGTAAGGAACTTTATCGATATCTTCTTTGGTGATTGTTTCCTTATTGTTGCCAAGACGGTCTCGGATCTTTTCTTGAACTTTCTTCATTTGTTCCGGGTGTCTAGCGAGTTCCGTCATTGCCCATATCATGGTAATAGCTCCTGTGTCTATACCTGCGATAAATATATTCTAGCAAACACCCGAAAACTATAGGTTAAATCAATCAAGATTCAATAATGCCAATGTGTTAAAACAAGTCTTGGTTTTTTAAATTTTCTTTACCGTGAGAATTCCCTTGATATGATCAATGATGTCTTCATGATCTTGCTTCAAGGAATTTTCTTTCTTTTGTTTATACATCACATCTAACATTATGTCAATAATGTCTTCATGATCTTTTGACCTTTCAGGATTCAAATGATCATCGACCAAATGTTGAAACAGAGCATCGAGTTTGAAGAAAACATCGTTGAGCCTCTTGTGTTGCCCTGAAAGCCAATCAAAGAGCCATCCAAGTCCAGCAATAGGGAAGAAATCAGAGCAAGTGAAACTAGCTTGAGCTGTCTCGGCTTCAAACACAAGCTCATCGACCTTTTCTTTATTGATAAACTTGCTCTCGTGAAAACTTTGTCCAAAAGCAACTCTAAACAGGATACTCGCGGTTAACCAGAAAAGGGTTTTGCTTAAATTAACGGGAGATCGATCCACAGCGGATTCAGACAGTTTCTTGACCAGAAAGTTACATTCTTCCTCTCTTATATACCCAAAAGACTGAACCTTTTTCAAACAGAAAAACTCACGCACCATGAAGCTCTTTGCCTCATCTAAGACACAATTTTCTTTTTTTGGCCTCACACCGCTTAATATTTTTATTTTTTTTCCGGGGCAACTACTATTTTTTCTAATTAAATAAATAAGCCATTTCAAATGCATGGGACTTATTTATTTGATGCATTTAAGTAAAAAAATAAAGTTAAATGGGATTAGTTTGATAAATTTTTAAAATATGATTTAAATATTTGCTTCAACCTCATTCTAGAACAATTTAGTTTATTAATTAAGAGGACTATTTTATTTTTACTGGAGTACTAAGAGATACACTTTCTTTAGAGTAAAACTCATTATACACCACGAGTCAATTTTTTTATTTTCATGTAGTTTTACAGTATTTTCAATTGTAGTATCACTATATAATATGAAAAAATTTAACAAAAAAAAACCAAAAAAAAAAAGAATTAGGAGAAGTGGAGAACAAAGACAAATGTTTAGATGATTCCGTGTCCTTCAGTTCGCTAGATTTTGTACCACATGGATTTTAAGAGGAAATCTATGACTCATCTGATGATATCCACAAAAGTACAAGCTGTTCAGCTTTTTCCATGTCGACAAAATCGCACTGTAAATATCTATAACCCGGATCAAAAACCGGGTCTGCGAAAGCCCGACCCATTGAGTGGTCTCTAGAGTTTATGATAAACGTAAGATCCTTAAGCGTGCTACATCAAGCATACAGAAGTCTTAAACCAACAAATCTCAAACGAAATTATAACATAGAAGATTAGAGAACTTGCATAATAATAATCTTATTCAAAACATCTTCAAAGTTTGGAGTTTTTTTGTCTGATCACTTAACTCGAACCGGAACAAGCTTTAGAGGAACTTTCTTGACGATTGTAAGAGTACCTGATTCTTCAATATCAATATCTTTATATGTCATCCCTTCAGGAAATCTCCAATCGAAGAAGTAAAGTAAGTTGAAGAGTCCTAATTCGACTGTAGCAAGCCCCATCGGCATCCCCGGACATATCCTTCGACCAGAACCAAATGGTAAGAGCTCATAATGTTGTCCTCTATAATCGACAGAGCTATCCATAAACCTCTCAGGGTTAAACTCTTCCGGGTTTGTCCAGAGCTTTGGATCTCTCCCTATGGCCCCAACGTTGATCAAGATCCGTCTCTTGGGAGGAATATCATAGCCTTGAACTTTGATGTGAGTCATTGTTTCTCTTGGAAGTAGAAGAGGAGCTGCAGGATATAATCTGAATGTTTCTTTCATTACCATCTTCAAGTAAGGAACCTTATCGAGATCTTCTTCTGTGATTATCTCCTTATTATCGCCAAGGCGGTCTCGGATCTCGGCTTGTACTTTTTTCATCAATTTCGGGTTTCTAGCGAGCTCGGTCATCGCCCATATCATAGTGATGGCACTTGTGTCTATCCCTGCGAGAAATATATTCTACAAATAAACAAGAAAATTAAGTTAAAAATTTTAGATTTTAATTCAATGAATATGTGTTTAAAGAACGATTGATTTACCGCGAGAAACCCCTTGATATGATCTATCGTGAGCTTCAAGGAATCATTTTTGCCTTGTTTATGAATCACATCCAACATTGAATCGATGATGTCTTCATGCTCTTTTGATCTTTCAGGATTCAAATGATCATCAATCACATGTTGAAACAAAGCATCAAGCTTGAAGAAAACATCGTTGAGCCTTTTGTGTTGTCCAGAAAGCCAATCAACAAGCCATCCAAGTCCGGCAACAGGGAAGAAATCAGAGCAAGTGAAACTAGCTAGGGCAGTCTCGGCCTCGAACACGAGCTCTTCGATCTTGTCTTTATCGATGAAGTTACTCTCGTGGAATTTCTGTCCTAAGGCAACTCTAAACAGGATACTAGCGGTTAGCCAGAAAAGGGATTTGCCCAAATCGACCGGAGACCGATCCACCGCAGATTCGGACAGTTTCTTGACCATAAAGTTACATTCTTCCTCTCTGATATGTCTAAAAGACTGAACCTTTTTCAAACAGAACAGCTCACGCACCGCGAACTTGCGACGCTCCTTCCACTCTTCACCGTATGGCGTAAAACCGACATCTTTAAAACCCCGAGAGATTAGCCTCGTCCCAACAAGCTTAGGCCTGCTGCAACAGTCTAGGTCATGAGTCCTAAGCACTTCTTCAGCTGCTTCTTTGGATGAGACTACAACCACAGGGACAAACCCAAAGTGAATAAGCATCACAGGTCCGTATCTTTCGGCTAGACGTTGAAGCGACCTGTGAGGTAATTCTCCAATCTGGTGTAAGTTTCCGATGACCGGAAACTTGGGAGGGCTTGGAGGAAAATTCCATTTAAAGTGTTTAATCTTCTTGGCGAAAAGGATTAACGAAACAAAGGTAATGAGGCATAACCAGAGCAAAGAGATTGCCATTTTTTATTTTCTTTGGTTATTGAGAAAGTGAAAAATGATAAATAAAGCTGATGTGTTTTTGTTCCATTTATAGTATCAACACGGCAACTCGAGATCGTGGTCTATAGTGATACAAATCATACAATTATAACGTAAGAGTTAAGATTGAGCCAATAGGCCACTAGGGTAATTTTTAAATGTAAAAATCTAATTGACTCATTCCTAACAAAAGTTGGGATTGTCTCTTTTTTTCTTCTCTTCTTTTAATGAGCATACGACAAAGAGGGAAAAGAAATAATGCGATGTGTTCACTGTTAACTTGGATTTATCAGTAACAGCTAGAAGAACAAGCTTCTCTATGGTTAATTGGATTGCTGATATTTAGAGTTGGATCCCATTCTTCGAATCAATTGAGTTTGTTTCTACTTCGCAGATATTTTAGCCAAACTTTGTTGAGAAATGTCGAAAACTTTATCAAAAAGAGATGTAAAAATTTCGGACGTTTACGATATCTTCTTGAAGAAGTCATAGACGCAACCATTTTGAGATGACGTTCCAACATTAACTATATTTACGTTGGTCCACCTATTTCACTGAGAGTTGCTGTCCAAAACGGAACTTAAAATTAGCTAGGGGAATTACTACAAATGTTATTTTCCCCCTACCATTTTGTATAAATACCATCTATTTGTGGTCATTTTTATAAATATCATCATTAGAGTTGCTAATTGACATGAGTATTTTTAATAAACTTTTAACCTAGCTCTATCTCCTCCACATTTAATTCATGCTATGATATATATTGTTTATTTAATTTTTTTTATTTGGGTTAACTATATTAGTATTTAGAGTATAGTTTTAAGAGGGTAGGGGATAAGATCTAGGGTTTAGAATTTTTTATTTGGGTTAATTATATTAGTATTTAGGTTATAGTTTTTAGGGGGTAGAGGATATAATTTAAGGTTTATGGCTTAGGATTTAGGATTTTCTAAACCCTAAATCCTAAACCCTAAAAATTACGGATACGTAATTTTTCCGCCAAAAACGGATCCGTAATTTTCCAGCCAAAAATTTTTTTCCGTAATTTGTTTCCGTAAAAAACTTGATTTCATAATTTTTCCACCAAAAAAATTATTCCGCAATTTTTCCGCCAAAATTATTCTGTAATTTTCCACTAAAAATTAGTTATGTAATTTAATTAAAAATAATTAATTTTAATATTTATTTAGGGTAATTAAGTTAAAATATATACCCAAAGTAGTATTTATAAAAATGGCAAAAGGAATGTGACATTTATAAAAATGGTACCTCTCATAATGATATTTATGAGATTCCTCCTTAAACTTAATAATCAATAGAGAAATTAATTAGAGAGAAGCCACACTTTTGGGTATAACATTCGGAAAAAATCATTTCATTTATGTCACACAAAAAGAAAAAAATATTTTTCACTGTGTAAAATAACTAATTTGGTCTTTGATCATTTGAAAAGATAAAAAAAATTCATTTCTTTTATTTTGTCTACATGTTTTCAAAGACAAATTTACATTATATGTTTTATCCACGAGGCTTTTATTCATTTAAAAATAGTCCACCTATGACTTTTTGTAGGCCATAATCTTACGTTGGTCCACCTATTTCATTGAGAGTTGGTATCCAAAACAGAACTTAAAGTTAGCTTTAAACTTAATAATGAATAGAAAAATTAACTAAAAAGAAGCCACAATTTTCGATATGACATTGAAAAAAAGTCATTTCATACAAAGAAAAAATTATTTTTCACTGTGCAAAATAACTATTTTGCTCTTTGATCATTTAAGAAAATAAAAATTTTCAGTTTCTTTTATTTTGTCTACATATTATTATAGACAAATTTACATTATATGTTTTATCCAAGGAACGATTTTATTTGGGTTTTCTATTTATATTATAGTTTAGTTTTATTAAAGTATATATCTTAGTAACTATTCAAACTTACTAACATTAAATTTTTTGTTGTTTGAACTGAACTGTGCAAATTTTGTTTTTATTTTGTCCATATATTTCCGTAGGTATATATATACTATGTGTTTTGTCAACGAGACAATTATATTTAACTTTTTTATTTTGATAAACACGTTACCTCTTTGTTACCGTTTTTGAATTATGACAACGGTTACAGAAGAAACTAAAAAGAAGGAAAGACCAAAGATATACAATGTAAGTTAAACATCAGATTTTCCGTTCTTACTCCAAGACTTCGATTTTCACACACAACACATGTTTGTTCGGTTCATTTTGTTACTCTTTTTTTCTTTTACGCGGAGGTGGTTTTGGTTCTAAAACCCAAACTTAAGGTATATTTTCTGTAACTGATTCAAACTTACGGTTTAAGTTTTAGATTTAAGGGTTTAGAGTTTTTGATTTCGCACTAAATAATGTTTATGTTTTCGTATACCAAATAATTTATCCAGGTCTAAATAATGTTTTCGTGTACTACAATTTTTTTCCCTTAATAAAGGTAAAATCGTCACAAAATTTATATTGTAACACTTTACTTTACTATCTTTCTCTTTCTAATCTTGTTAGATTTCTCTCGCGACCTTTTTGGGTTTGCGATAGAGTTCAAACCTTTCAAATTATGATATCAAGAACTAATCCAAGAGATGCTGCTAACTAAAGAGCCGGTATAGAGATTGATGGTGAATTTGCGGAGAAGATGTTTACGATGGATCTGAAAAAAGAGTAATTCTGTTGCCGGCGGTGTATCGGAGAATATCCAATGTCGGCGAGCGGTTTTAAACTCTCTCTCATTTCCAAGGAAGATCTCACTTCGTGTACATCCTTCTCTTTTGGGCTTGGATCTGCATCAGACCCACTAAAAAAGTTAGCTGCTTCGTTTCTTTTAGTTGTCTTTAATCTGTTTTTTATTTTATTTTGTTTTGTTATGAAGTGTGCAATATGGAGGTTAACCACAAGATGCTATCCACACATACAATGACATACGTTCATTATAGTAATTAACCATGCGTTGCATGCATACAAGCATAGAGTTTGTGTTACATGCCTATTCATGGCTTAGCTTCTTCCCTTTTTATTCAAAATTGTATATATTTCATTGAAGAATGAAAACGGTTTAGGTTTACAATCTTGAATTACAGATCTAAAGTGATGGTCTTATGGACAGAAAAGCTAGAAACATCTGAAATACTGCACTGTCCACCGGGGCGGAGGTAGAGTTTCAAGAGGGGTGTCAATTGAACTCATGGATTTTTAAAATGTACTTTAGGTTTTCAAAAAAAAAAAAAAAAATTGACCCCCTCCCAAAAAGAATTATTGACCCCTATCAAATTTATATTTATGTGTAACTTGATATATAAATTTAACAATACAACATATTACTCCAATAAATTTGAAGAACACGGGACCGTGCGTGAATGTTCACAAGCGGTTGAATCTTTATTAGGTAAGGGCTTATTGTGCGACTTGTCATATATATTTGGCTATATGGGATTTCTCCATACCATATATAAATATAAACTCATTTAAATAGGTTAAATCTAATTATATTTTTTTAATAATAGTTATTTTTATCATTAATTTATTTTTCATATTTTTCCTCATTTTTTTCAATTTTTATACTATCTAGCCAAAGTTAAAATTTATGTTTTATGTAAAACTTTATATATATTGAGTTTGGTAGAAAAAAAAATTAACAAGAATTTCCACTAATTAATTTTAGTTTAACTCATTTTTTACACTTTTATTAACCATACATTAGTTATAAAAATAAAAAAATTAACAAAAGAGACATCAATAAATCTAATTCTAAAAATCTAAACCAAATAATATATTTTAACATTCAAAAAACATATAATAAAAATAATATAATAACTATCTCTATCTCGTGAAAAAATATTACACTCATGATTTTTTATTTTTTTATTTGGTTTTAATACTATTTATGTATTAGAAAGATTATATCGATCCCCACGAAGACTGTCCATATGCATAGCTTCAACAACAACCGTACCTGCATCGTCCGCGTTACTGAGGCTCAACAACATCGGTTTCAACAACAGTAGATGCACCGTCCACGACTCGAGCCAGCGCAACAACCGTTCTTACACCGACTAGCCGATTGCTGAGGCTCAACAGCTTCCACAGCCTCGTTGGTCTCATCTTGAGGACGTCTGCAACAGTAGGTGCACCGTCCAGCACTCCAGACACCGCAACATCCATACCAACAATTACCACGTTGTTGTGGCTCTATGGCATCTGTTGCTTTACTTGGCTTTACTTCATCATCTTTAGCTGCACGTTTGATTTTTATGTTATATACATCATAGATTACACATTCGATCATCACTTGTTATGTGAGTGTAAAAGGGGAATATTATAAATATAGTGTTGTACATATATACCATGTGTGGCATCGTTGGATGTATCTGCAATAACAGCGAGGGAGAGGGAAAAGAGCAAAGCCAAGAGAGTGAGAGACTTGAGGCTTGCCATATTTTTGGTTTCGTTACACAAAAACACTTTGCTTGTTCGGTTTGATGTGAGGGAAGATGTTTTTGGTAATGGAGAGTGTATGAGGACAGAACTTTTATAGTTGGGTAGCTAAACATGGCGACAAGAAACCGGTCAATTATGTCGAGTGAGGGAAGATAAATGATATATTTATGGGGATTTTTTAATAGAAAATATAAGAAATAAATCAATAACCATATTCGTTCTGTTTTCTGTATATAAAGTATAAACTGATTGAGAAAGATTGTAGAAAAGCTTTTTCTCTATGAACAGCTTTTTACCCTTTATATTTTTTCCGTCTAGTTAGTTAGGGTGAATAGTTTGTAATTAAAATTTCGAATTTAACATCTCTATATATTTGTGCAATTATATATATATATATATATATATATATCTCAAATAGCAATTTTAAAAGCATTTTGTAGTGGAGCAGTTCGTTAGATAATCTAAATTACGTACGGAGTCTAATTAACTAGATATAAAACATTCGAATAAAAAAAATCTAGATATAAAACCGAGCCAGAAAAGAAAGAGGTTAAAATTTTGTTAAATAAGTTAACCTATTTATGCAAATCTTAAAAAGTACAATGAAATATTAGAAAGAAAAAAAAAAACAAGTAGAAGGTTTTTTTGTTACTATACATCAGAAAAACTCATGCTATAAAGCCATATACAATCAAAGGTTCGACAGCTAAACTCTTCTCCGTGGTTCCATATGTAAATGCCATGTCCTCATCATGACTTGTGGTGTTTACACGAGTCCAAGTAGTCGTAAGAAAGTCCAACTCTTGGATAGGATTATGTTTGCTTCTATACATTCCAAAAACAATAGCACAATCCCAATTCAAACTCTTCTTCGAATAATTCTTTTGGCAACATCACTAAAATTTCTATGAATAAAAATAAACACTTCTTCTTTTGGCTAAATATGAACCGACCGGTCTAGCCGATCGAATTGTCGAACTGAAATTCAACTCCTTAGAATAAATTAGCAGTTTTCTAATAAAATATCCAAATCAAACCTCTGTATAAGCACGAGGCTATCATGTATCCATTGCATGATGTAATTTACATCCATAATCAAACTCATGAATGGAACGACCGTTCAAAAGTGGATATCAACGTGGACCGTTCAAAATGGAAAGGCCGTTCAAAATTACAGTGGGAATTATAGTTATTTTTCAAGAGAAAAACCCAAAAACTTTTTCTTGTAATAGTTTTCTCATCCTTTTCAGTTTTCATAATTATTCTCACATAAGAACTTACTTAAAGAGTTGTTTTCGTAGACTGTCCACCTATTCATGATATAGATGAATTTATTGATAAATAATAAACATATTTCCGTACCTTAAAACAAATTTTAATAAACAAACAAAGGACATAATTAAGGGAACATATACAAAAGAAATAAAAAATCAAAAAAATCATAAGATTGCAATAGAGCCAAACAAACGCATTTTTAGACGGTAGTGTGTTCTCAAGGTATCAGCCATTAGTAATGAAGAACTGGTACGAGCTCAAGTGGGACTTTCTTGGCGATCACGAAAGCTCCAACTTCTTCCATGTTAATATCTGCAATGGTCATTCCACTGGGTAAACTCCAATCAAAGAAGTAAAGAACGTTAAGCAGACCAAGCTCCACGATGGTCATGCCTGTGGCCATCCCGGGACAGATCCTACGGCCTGCACCAAATGGCAACAATTCGAAATGCTGACCTTTGTAATCGATAGGGTTATCAACAAACCTCTCAGGGATAAACTCATTAGGGTTAGTCCAACAATTGGAATCACGTCCTATTGCGTAAGTGTTGATTTCGATCATTGTGTTTTTGGGAATGTTGTAGCCTTGAATCTTGACATCAGACATTGTCTCTCTTGGAAGCAAGAGAGGAGCCGGTGGGTGTAATCTGAATGTTTCTTGGATCACAAACTTCAAGTACTCAACTTTTTCAAGATCTTGTTCCGTTATTTTTTCTTTGTTGTCTCCAAGAATTGCTCGAATCTCTTGTTGTAGTTTCATCATCACTCTCGGATTCCTGGTTAACTCTGTCAACGCCCATATCATCGTGATTGCTCCAGCGTTCACTCCCGCCAAAAACACATCCTGGTCATGTAACAAAAAAAGGTGAGTTACATTTTATGAGTTTAAAATGAATTTGAGATGAATACTTATAAACCGTCATATAAATAGTTTAAAATTGTTATACTCACCGACATGACTCCTTTAAGATGATCATATGTGACTTTGAAAGAACCGACTTTGCTCTCTTTATTGATCATATCTAACATGACACCAATGATGTCTGAATGCTCTTGAGATGGTCCGGTCTTCAAATGATCATCGATCACATATTGAAAGAACTTACTAAGTCTAGCAAAGGCTTTGTGCAACCTTGAATGTTGACCGGAGATCCGGTCTATAACCCATCCAAGACCCGTGGGGAAGAAGTCAGTGAATGCAAAAGAACCAAGATTGGTCTCAGACTCAAGCACAAGCTCTTCAACTTTGTCCATATCGACAAAATCGCATTCGTGGAAGTTCTGTCCAAAAGCCAGTCTACATACAATACTAGCGGTATAAGAGAAAAGAGATTTTCTCAAATCCACCAAAGTTTGTGTCTGAGCAGAGTCCAAGATTTTCTTGACGAGCATTTCACTCTCTTCTTCTCTAATGTACCTGAAAGCCTTTAGCTTCTTTGAGCTAAAGAGCTCGAGCATTGCAAGCTTTCGCATCTCTCTCCAGTCATCACCGTATTGAGCAAAGCCAATATCTTTGAAGTTGTAAGAAAACAAACTAGTCGCATATAGCTTTGGTCGGGTACAAGTCTGTAGATCATGAGTCTTGAGAACTTCTTCAGCTGCTTCTTTCGAGGAAAACACAACCACAGGCACCACGCCTAAGCGAAGAGACATCACAGGTCCGTATTCTTGGGAGAGTTTATGAAAAGATCTGTGAAGAGATTTTCCAAGTTGGTGCAAGTTTCCGATGATCGGAAGACTTATAGGTCCTGGAGGAACCTTCCCTTTAGAAGGTAAAAGCCTTTTGAAAAGGATGAAAAAGAGAGGCAATAGCAAAATGAAATAGAGTAAGATCGACATATTGATTTGATAAGTTTTTTGTTTCGTCTGTTGTTGTTATGTTGTTTTGGGTTTTGAGTGATGAAGATTGAGTTGTAAGAAGAACTATATATATAGGTATAGGTACGTAATATAAAATATGGTCTTTACGTTGACTAGTCAAAAAGAATTCACGAGATTAAAAAGTTTAGTAATAAAAGGAAACTGACAACCTAAGTGCATGGTCTATTAATACGCATGTCGTCTACGACGAATAATTTAAAATCTCCGATATCCGGCGGCCAAAATCTTCTAGAATTGGATTGTTTCCGCAAAATTACGTTAACCCGGTTTAAAGAACCGGGATGCCGGGATGGTGGCTTAACTAAATTCATGTATGTATGACATTTTTACTTTAAACTGGTTTACGCGTAGATACAATAGTTTCAAGTTTCAACTCATATATCAATTTCACCTTATCATTGAATACAATGAATAGTAATCTAAATTCTTACAACAATCGTTGGTTTCTTAGAATACGTATACTTATACACTAGTACTAAACTCATATGGGATATGATCTTTTCGATTTACAGAATGGTTAGTGGCAAGGATTAGGCCTCGGCCAAATATCCGAACTCGAGTACCCGTCCCAAATCCGATATAAAAAAATTAACCCGAATCTAAACCCGAAATATTAAAATACTCGAATGGTAACTAAACTGTAAAACTCGAAAATCCAAATCCGAACCCAATCCGAACATATCCGAAATATAAGTATATACTAATAATATATTAGTAATAATTATACTTGTAATAAGTAAGTGTCCAAATATTAAGAATTTCTAGGTATTTTAGATTTATTTTGAGTATAATTAGTTATTTTTTTAGTAGATTTAGGTAATAATACTTGTAATTTTTAGAATTATGGATATTTTCAAGTAATTTAGTAGATTTACATTTAATTTTTTTTTTTCAAATATTTAGGTAAACTCGAACCAAACCCGAACCCGACTAAATCCGAACTGAACCCAACATAAAATTTTCAAATATTCGAACGAATAAGAAATTTTTAAATCCAAAAAATCCAAATCCAAACAATTCGATCTGAACCCGACTCGAATATCCGAACGTCCATGCCTAACAAGGACGGATCTAGAGAGGTATATAAAGTGGGGCACGTGTCCCATACTAATATTAAAACATTAAACAAAGACTATTGTACATTTATGTCTGTTTTGTTCAATGGCTTTGGGTGCCTCCAAAATAATTTGGTCTGCCCTGGTTAGTGGCAGTCTCTGTATTAAATAATTCTGGGTACTAAGATTGAATTGAATGTACTCTATTGGATAATTTACTAGAAAATAACTAAAGGACAAGTGGAATTAACTAATATTTTTTCCCAACTTGGAAAGTTAGAAATTGACTGAAAGCCATCAAAGTGCTTCTCGCCTTCTCGGTGGGCGGATCACGTACGGACACCGCTCGCATATTACTTCAATAGTATTTTTTTGGTCCGTCTTTATTCACCCAATATCGATACATCGAAAGTAGCAATATATAGATAACTTAATAGACAAATTACAAATATATAAGTAAAAGTGTAAAACACGTGATTATTTCCAATAGTAGAATCGCTTCCAAATGATACGACCGTTTGTATAAAGCCAAATTTGTAGATTTTCTTTTTTTGCTAATTGGCAAATTTGTAGACTTGATAAAACGAACTTGCCCTCAAAATTCTAATCATTATTCTAACATTCAAGTAGTGATGTTAATATGGGTAAACCCACCCCATTTAACTTTATCCTATTTAAATCCAACTCATTTAAACCCATTTAATATTATCATCCATTTAAACCCAACCCCATTTAAACTCATCCCATTTAAACCCATTTAAATAACACTAACCCATTTAAATCCATTTAAACCCATTTAACCTCATTAAATTATATATAATAAATCAATTATTCATTATTATTGTGTAAAATTATATTTTTTCTACCAAAATTGTATAATGAAATTTTCCGCTAACGAAATCTCATTTTCATACCAAAACCATGTTTCTCGGATTTTCCGCCAAAATCAAAATTTCCCGTCAAAATTGCGGTTTTCCTATATTTACTGTAACAAATCATTTTTTTCTATATTTCCCACCAAATTCATGTTTACCCATCAAAATCACGTTTTTCTCGCCAAAACCGCATTTTCCGCCAAAATCACGTTTTCTCGTCAAAATCACGTTTTCCCGCCAAAAATGCGGTTTTCCTATATTTACCGTAACAAATCACGTTTTTCCGCCAAAATCACTTTTTCCCGCTAAAATCACGTTTGTTTTCAGGCCGTGTTTTCCCACCAAAACCGCGTAATCCCGTCAAAATCACATTTTCCCGCCAAAATTGCAGTTTCTCTATATTTACCGTAACAAATCACGTTTTTCCACCAAAATCATGTTTTCCGCCAAAATCATGTTTTTCCGTCAAAATCATGTTTTCTCGCCAAAACCGTGTTTTCCCGCCAAAACCGTGTTTTCCACCAAAATCATGTTTTCCCGCCAAAACCGCGTTTTTCGCTAAAACTACGTTTTTCCGCCAAAATTATGTTTTAGGTATCTTCCGCAATATTTTTTTTTTGTTAAAACTATGTTTTCCGTCAAAATCGTATTTTCCGTTAAATTACGAAATTATGTTTTCCCGCCAAACTAATATTTTCCCACCAGAATTAATTTTTAATTATAAATATAACTTATTTTATATAAATATAAATGGGTTTAAATGGGTATTCATTTATTTTTGTTAAAACTCATTTAACCCAATATAATTTTATCTACTAAATGGGTTTAAATGGGTTCAAATTCCTTTAACATACCCATTTATTAAATGGGTTTACTAACCCATATTAACATCACTAGATTCAAGTAATTAAACATTCATCATATTCATAATTTCTGTTTATGTTCCAAACAAAACAAACAAAACGTGGTATTTAAATCCAAAAAACAAACAACATGTGGTATCTATATTTAATAAACGGCATCCATCCAATGCATTATTTTCGATTTTGTACTCAAAAATCGATCCAATGTGGATTGGCGTCTTATCCGGCGAGGTTTGGAACCCTCAACTAAAGCGCACACATCCTCTACTGTCGAAGCTGATGCTACACCAACTCCAACAGCGCCTTCTCCAATGATACCGCCGTTATCATCCTACCTAGATGCCGGAGGAACCCATTCCCTTCGTTGATGTTGTACTTTTCGTTGTTTAGAGGGCGCATCAATGAGACAGCTAATTAATTGCATAGTAGTGTTGCTGTTCCTGCAAGCAGGGACACTGCTCCCGGGTTGTCGCTCTGCTACGTCTGACCCATCCTCTAGGCACCTTTGGAAGGCAGGGAGTGTGACAATGTACACGCTTCCCTTTACTACATTAGTGGTTCATAAACCATGTTCGTCAATCAAATTTGTTCAATGGTCGTAACGTAATTGGTTAACCTATATATGATATCAATAATTTAATTTTATATAAAAAATTAAAATAATAATCTAGGTACAACCAAAAATAATATCCCTGCCCATGATAAGAATGATAAACTATAGACTAATATAGCACACATAGTTACGTACGAATTTCTTCAAAAAATATTATCTACTAATGCTATTGCTGGGTCTTAGACCAGCTTATGAAAGTTCAGCGGTTCGGTTCCCCATTGGGATATTTAACTGAATATCTCATTCGCTTCACAAATAATGTAAAAAATTGAAAATTGAATTTTTTTTTGCAATATTTTTATAATTAATTAATAAACAGTACAAAATTTTAAAACATATATGTGGATAGAGATATTATAACTAAGTATTTTATACATATGATTATATATTCACATATATTTATATTTATAAATATATTGTAATACAGTTGATTTTTTTTTCTATTTTATAAATCATAAAAATTTCAGGATTTTGATCCGTAATCTTCTCCAGTATCTAGAGTCAGTGATAGATAATAGAACGCTTAAAACATAAATCACCTCTCTCAAATGAAATTGATTAGATCGAATGTTTTAATTCAAAACTAGGGGTAATCCCGGGCTACGCCCGGATATATATACCACAATTGATCTATTTAAGTTAGTTAATTTCATTTTCTTTTCAATTTTTATTGTATAAATAGGCTACACAAAAAAATTAATATAGATTTTTTTTTAATAAGTATTATTATTTTTTATTTTTTGGTAACATGTTAAATATTTATATCAGTTTTTGAATTTGTGACAGCTATTACAGAAGAAACAAAGAAGACAGAACAACTGGAAACTACAACAAAAAGCGGATAAAAATGCAGTAGGGAAAGATCCAGCGGCTCACTGTATCGGTTCTAGTGTTTACTAAGTTTATATTACTTTATCTTCTCATTTTCAAACTAATCAGGTCATTCACACAGTTCTACAAACATAAGAAAGATCAATTCAAATTTGTATCTGAGACCAAGATCAATCCAAAAATGTCAGATTATGAACTCTTTACTAACACAAATATTATAACAGTAACAAAGCTATTGATACCATCCCAAGTAGTAATGCGACAATATAATCTTTGAACTTACACCAACTTAAAACCATTCAATTAATCATATGATTATTGAATAACCTCTAAAAGGTTAATCAGACGTTTACACTATGATTATTGAATTACACAAATCCGTAAGACTACATATCAAGTATTAACAAAAATGGTATTTCCATTTGCTTCTCCTACTCAATATGCGTAGAGCATTAGTATTTGGGGAGGCTTGAAAACTTGCTTCGCATGTAGTTGCAGTTACCGATAAGAGAGTCAACTCTGTCTTTTAACAAAAGTTCTATAATATCATTTTCTCGACCACATTTTATATTGAAATGTAATGCTTTAAGGATTCATTTTGAAAACCGAAAGTGTCGATATCTTTGGCAAGTTTGTATAAAACATGTTTTAGATATATTTTCACAAATTGGTATGAACAGATATACAAAATGACAATACCTCAAAGTGTTACAACTAAAGATCAATAATATAGAAGGTTTTAGTGATAATGTTTTAAACTCATAGTTCATTTTTATGACCTCCATTCAAAATGTTTGCCAATTATCAAAAACAAAATCTATCTATCCATTTTATTATTCTATGGCACCAAAAAAAGCTAGGAGAAAACCTCCATTTATCCAAAAGATAGTCAATAACTTTTTTTGTGTTTGCAGCATTTCAAAAACTAACCCATGAAAATGTCTTAAACCATTTAATAAGCCCATACATTTTATGTTTTATGTTTCTATTCTGTACTTTAAGCAGAGGGTGTCGTGGATAATTTTCATTTGGCGAGTTGGTAAAATGACTTACATATCCTACATATGTAGCTTCTCCTTGGTCTTTCTATTTCCAACCACCCCTTCTCCTCCTCTTTCGTTTATCCCACCTTTTCTGTTTTCTTCTTTTCCTCGATGCTTTTTAGAGTTATTGTAGTATAGTCACGTGAATCATTCTTCACAATAGTCAAACATCGATTTCTATAATGCTGAAGCTGACATTCCCACTCACTTTCCTGTAAGAAGTACATAGATTTCATAGAAATAAGCTTTGGAATTTTTTTTTTTTTTTTTTTTTTGGTAATTAGTCTAGCATAAAATTAGGAGAAATAGTACAAACAAATTAGACTGCATATTTTTGAGCTACAGCCAAACATCAAAAAAATAGTTTCAACCAATTTGAGCTAAAGCCACAATTTTCTCATGACTGCATATTCAGTTTGATCCTAACATATTTGAGCTTTCTTTCTGAAGCATTCAAATTTGTCTAGATAGCCTATGTTAGTGGCGAAGGCTAATACATGTGTAAATAGATTTAGTACTGAATTTTTCCCACAATTACAATTCCTTAAACTGCTGCATTATTCTCATAATACAACGTGTATTTCCCCAAAGAAAAGGACAATCCTATGCAATGACGACATAGTGCGAGCATCTATGTATTTAGTCAACTTTGTATTTCTTAATTATCTTTACAATAGCAAGTTGTTAGCATTCTAAATTTCAATATGTGAAACGTACGTAAAAAGGGAAATACCACCGAAATGACGCAGAAGAGAAGAGTCTGAAGGTAGAACGAAAATGATGTTCTATAGATGTCGACGGAAGGAAGAAGCAACGCAAGTTATGCTGCTCAGAAAGTCAATAGTCTCTACCCGAATTGAAAATCAAAATCAGTAGCCATTAGAGAAGCACTAAGAGAGTTCTGCAAATGTAAAGCACAAACTCTTTCAATTTACTTTTTTAATTGAACTGTTATCTTTCATTGTGAAGCTGATGAAAAAACGGTGTGACTTTGAGGTTCGAAAGCTTGGGATTGTATTTCTAAAACTTGTATGATTTCATAAAACCAAAATATTAGAAAATATGGAAAATTACCTCATTTGTGAAACTAAAGATGAAATTGGCTCCAATCAAAATCTCCAGAGGTCTCTGGCGAAACTGTACGATTTAAAACATCAGTGGTTAGATCTCATAAAACTCTTGTTTTCACTATTACGATCTCACTATCAATCACGGAAGATTTGATTAACACAAATCTCTCCCCTGATTGTCCTCTGATTTATTCTCCTTCAATGTACAAATATTGTCTTACCAGCTTTGTCACATCATCTCTTGTATAAATTGTACATCTCTTCAGATCATTTTTTTCTCCCGTCCTTACGGCAATGGCCACCTTCGACAATAACTCTGCCGGAGTCACCACCTCCACCGACACGGTCACCACCACCCAAGGCTCGCTCCTTAACGTTAATATATCTAACGTGACGAAGCTCAACACCACCAATTTCCTCATATGGAGTCGCCAAATTCATGTTCTTCTTGATGGGTATGATTTGTCTCACTTCCTTGATGGTTCCAAGCCCTTTCCAGATCCGCTCCTCACAATTGACGGCCACACCATCGCTTGATAGTGAGATCGTTATATTCACATGCCTTAGATTGTCACATATGATGAACATTAGGTTATCTCTATTTACACTTTTGCCATACCATTAATCTGAGAATCCATCGTGATGGCCATGCCATTGTGTCGCAGCGGATGAAGGTTTGAAGCTGGAGATGTGAAATTTTTTAATCTAGGCGAATAGTGGAGGAGGAAGGGGAAGTAGAGAGGAAGCGATATTTAAAGGAAAAATTGAAAGAGGAAGGAATAAGGAGGTCATCTATGTGACCTAATTTAAGGTGTAACGGATGAAGAATTCCGAAGAATAGGTATCGAAGGAGAAGATAGAGAGGTTTTTCGTAATCAAAAGAAAGATGTAAATGAGTTTCTGGCTTATGATATAAGCACGTGGCAATGTAAATAAGAAATTTATTTGGCTGATGTGACAGTTTTTTAAGAAGGTTTTATTTTGCTAAAATACATGTTGACGTGGCAACTTGAGAATAGAAGTTTAGAAGGTGATGTGGAGGCCCTGAGAAGCTTCAAAACCTTTCTTTTATTAGTGGTAGATTTAGCATTTATGTGTTGCACCATTTTGAACGAATTTATAGTATTTTATATTGATGATCATCAAGTTTTTTGGATCGAATCAATGTTCTAACGTGTTGAATATGATATTTTTGTATAGCCTTAATTAGTAAGTATATCCTAACCCCATCAACTGGTTTCGTTTATCACCAAGAGTTTTATTACGCATATGTTATCGTCCTTACTTGCTCCAAGAATTAAAAATCATCATTAGCATGTAAAAAATCCTAATGTTTTCCATGGCTCATACACTCTATATCGAGTCCTCACGAATTGATTACTAACTAAAATAAATCATATAACGCCATAACTATTAGAACTTTTTTTTTTGGGGAAGAAAGTGATCAGGCTACTATAATTACACTCAAATAATAAAAGAAAATTCCAGCACTACTGCACTAAAAAATCTCGATAGATTAAATTTTTCTTCTCCAATCTCGAGAGATTTACATTGACGGTCAAAGTTTTGAACTATAGTAAATTTATCCTATTGAATATCTAGAAATCTAATAAACCTTTTTTTTTTGTTAAAAGAAATCAAATATAAACTTCAAGATATGTATACACCCGTATTTATATATACTTATTATATATTCACAACTACATGAAATTTTTGTACACGAGTAGACCCGGGCCCCGGCATCAAGAATTTTCAAACGAAATACGTAAAATATCAAGGTAACCAATTATCAATATACAAGTACTTAAAACTCAGAATAATAATAATAATAATAATAATATAATAATAATAATAATAATAATAATAATAATAATAATAATAATAATATAAGTACACAAGACGTATATACGATGCTCTCGCATCTTATCAGTTATCCTTTAAAACTTTTGGAAAGAAAACTACAAATGTTAATACATGCATGTAACCTTAGCTTACGTGAATTACGAATTGTCGCTACACAATTTGTGACTTTTCTTAAAGAAATGATTCGTCTAGCGTTCCGTGTCAAGATATTTACGCAACTGTTGAATTGAAATCAATGTAATAATGTGTATAAAAAGTAAATCTCGTAAAATGAAACGTGAATAGATATTTTAAAATATGAGTTTTTACACTCTAATTATCATTAATTATCAAAACAGAAAATATAAATCAAGAAAATAGCTATGAAATTATTTTAATATTCTTTAGACTAGTTTATCCTAACTGTTACATGTGATTTTAATAGATTATGAGGGTCTAATTTTTTAAGATGGAAATCAAGGTTTAGGATTTAATTAGTTTTTTTTTTTTTTTTTTTTTTTTTTTTGGTTTTTTGGAGTGAACTAGTTTTGTTAAAGGACCATTATTTTATTGAAAAGACCATTATTTGATAAATTAGTTTCTTACATAACTAAATAACATGTACCGAAAATAATTATAATAAATTAGAAGTCTTTGTAATAAATAATATTTACAAAAATGAAAGATAAAATCAGAAAAAACGAAACATTGAAAAAAACAATGAACTATTTGAAAATAATATTATTTTGTCGGCTGAAAATAATATATTACATTATTTTCATTTTACATTATTTAATTTAATTTTCTTTTGGAAAGTTCATTCCTAAAATAACGCACTCGTACGTCATTAAACAAAAAAATGAATAAACAGTCATACGTCATGTATAGTTTTGTTTTTCTTTCATGTGATTAGATACATGCATCGTCCAAGAAATACAAATAAAAAATCTTAAAATTAATAAAGTCAAGCGTTGATTTTGTAGGGTCCATCTACAGCAAATACTAGGTTTTGTTGTGTATAATGTATTATTTTAGATTTTAATCACAATATTGTCTCAAAAATTTTAAAACATATTACATAAATAAAATTATTTTAGATTTTAATCATAATATAGTCCCACAAAAAACTCAGATATGGTCTAATCTCTATACTATTATTTAAGCAATGTTAAAACTAAAATAACATTGCATCTACATGGCATATTACAATAAATGCCATTGGACAGTTAATAGTTTAAATAAATATAATTATACATATATTTATTTAATGGTAAATCATTAAATTTAAATTTAACTAATTATTCTCTCTCTTCCTATTTTCTCTCCAATTAAATCCTCTAATTATTTGTTAATATTATTTTTTCCTCTCATTTTTATTTGATCATATGTTTTGTAAATAATTAAATAATCACATAAATTTAATAATATAATTATTTACACTTTTTTCCACATACTGTATGTATGAATTTGAAGTTCTTAAAACAAACTTTTTTTTTTACAGCGGACATGAATTATTTTATATATTATGATATTGTTTAAATAATAGTTTTGGTTTACTAATAATAGTTTAACATTTATATATGATAATTTTAATTCACAATATATATTAGATACAATTTGTATTTAACTCATTAAACTCTATCCGTCGGATCTCTCTAAATCATATAATATATCTGTTAGAATTTAGTTGATAAAAATCTAATATTTTCACCAAAATGATTGATATTATGAAACGTAATCCGAATATAATTCACTATCTTATGTTGATATGATGTACGAAAATTCAATAAACATTTAAATTTGGTAAAATTCAATTACTTTGATGTACTTTATGAAATTAACAATGTGGAAATCTTTTCTACATATTAATTTTTATTTCCGGTATACAATTTGGTATATTAGTAATTTTAGTCATATATATAATACTAATACTTTTAGCTAATACAACGCAAACCATATATAATAATAAAGAAGATGCTAAATATTTCCTCACACTGTACAATATACTTTACAATGGGTCAGAACGAGTCAAGACGGATCAATGGATCATGACGGGTCAAAGCGGCTCAAAGCAGATAAAGATATGTCATAACGGATCTTGGTTCAAATTTCTAATCATTAATAATTGATATTGAATTAAATCAAACTGTTATAGAATTTTTGAATAATGTAAAAATATATACATAATACCACTTTATAACCAAATTATGTTATAATCTAAATGATTAAATAAATTTGTATACAAATATAACAGCGTATGTACGTAATTATATATTAGTAATTTTAATTAACACAACACAAAGTACATATGTAATAATAAATAAAATATTAAAGCATAAAATAAATCGAATCTAAAACACCGAATATAATGAAATATAAAACAAATATTTCTCCGCGCTATATATAGCGCGGGTAACTATCTAGTTTATATACATATTACTAAATTGAGAACATGTAGATTTAGTTTAGGAGGCCCATCGACCATACGTATTGATATGTATGGAATTAGTAAATATGAGGTCCATTCCGATTTAAACGTATAGGTTTATATTTACAGTCAGTTTTATTTTTCAGATTAAATTGTTATTAATATGGCTATCGATGAAGTTTGATTATTTAGACTTACATGCTTTCAACATTTCTAGATGTCAAAAACTTTTATAATATCTATCTAACAGTACGTAGTAATAAAAATGTTCTGAAAATAAAATATTAAACACTTAAAATATCAGCTTTTGAAATGCAAACTAATATTAAAGAGAATTTTCTTTTACAAATTTTAGAATCATAATAAAGATCCAATTTTTTTTCCTAATATTCAAGTCAATATCAGTCCAAATTTGTAGTCATAATCATTCCAACTAGTAGTCATTTATAAAATGTTTTCTAGAAATCGCAACTAGCTCTTCCGGGTCCATTCAAGTTAATTGGCCAAGCCAAATTATACAACGAAGAAACGACGGTGTTTCTTCGACATGGGCCGTCGGGAGAATTATGAAGCTTCTTATCTTTTTTTTTTTTTTTATATAATGAAGTTCCTAAATATGAACCTTGGATTATCACCAATGAGAAGAAAAAACCAAAAAACAAAAATTGTATTTATTCTCATAACTTTGATTTAGTCAAAACTTTATCACTACATTTAACGCCTATATATTACGTATCCCACAACTCATTACTCTTCACTCCAAAACATTACCAAGAACCAAAGTAACTTAGAAAAAAAAGAAAAAAGATCAAATCAAGAATGTCGATCTTTCTCTATTTCTTCTGTTCTTGGGGTAAAATATCTTTCGTTCTCTATTTCATTTTGCTCTTACCACTCTTTTCAATCTTTTTCAAAAAGCTCTCACCCTCTAAAGGAAAGCTTCCTCCAGGACCTATAGGTCTTCCAATCATTGGAAACTTACATCAACTAGGAAAATCTCTTCACAAATCTTTTCATAAACTTTCTCAAGACTATGGACCTGTGATGTCTCTTCGATTCGGCGTGGTCCCTGTTGTCGTTTTATCCACACGAGAAGCAGCTGAAGAAGTTCTCAAGACTCATGATCTTGAGACTTGTACACGACCAAAGCTAACCGCTACTAAGTTGTTTTCTTACAACTTCAAAGATATTGGTTTCGCTCAATACGGTGATGACTGGAGAGAGATGAGGAAGCTTGCGATGCTCGAGCTCTTCAGCTCAAAAAAGCTAAAGGCTTTCAGATATATTAGAGAAGAGGAGAGTGAAATGCTTGTCAAGAAACTCTCGAAATCTGCTGAGACACAAACTTTGGTGGATTTGAGAAAAGCTCTTTTCTCTTATACCGCTAGTATCATTTGTAGACTCGCCTTTGGACAGAACTTCCACGAGTGCGATTTTGTCGATATGGACAAAGTTGAAGAGCTTGTGCTCGAATCTGAGACCAATCTTGGCTCATTCGCGTTCACTGACTTCTTCCCCGCGGGTCTTGGGTGGGTTATAGACCGGATCTCTGGCCAACATTCAGAGTTACACAAAGCCTTTGCCAGACTAAGTAAGTTCTTTCAATATGTGATCGATGATCATTTGAAGACCGGACAATCTCAAGAGCATTCAGACATCATTGGTGTCATGTTAGATATGATCAATAAAGAGAGCAAAGTCGGTTCTTTCAAAGTCACATATGATCATCTTAAAGGAGTCATGTCGGTAAGTATAATAATATTTTCAATTTATCTTTAACAACAACAAAAAACAATATTTTCAAGTTTTTATTTTATTTTTATCAGTTAACAATCAAAATATGGTAATTAATATTTGTTTTTTTATATGATTAGGATGTGTTTTTAGCGGGAGTGAACGCAGGAGCGATCACAATGATATGGGCGATGACAGAGTTAACGAGGCATCCGAGAGTGATGAAGAAACTTCAACAAGAGATTCGAGCAACTCTTGGAGACAACAAAGAAAAAATCACAGAACAAGATCTCGAAAAAGTTCACTACTTGAAACTTGTGATCGAAGAAACATTTAGATTACACCCACCAGCTCCTCTCTTGCTTCCAAGAGAAACAATGTCTGACTTAAAGATTCAAGGCTACAATATTCCTAAGAACACGATGATCGAGATCAACACTTACTCAATAGGACGTGATCCCAATTCCTGGGAAAACCCTAATGATTTCTACCCTGAAAGATTTATCGATAGCCCTATTGAGTATAAAGGTCAACATTACGAGTTGTTGCCATTTGGTGCTGGTCGTAGGATTTGTCCTGGGATGGCCACAGGCATAACTATCGTCGAGCTTGGTTTACTTAACGTTCTCTACTTCTTCGATTGGAGATTACCTAATGGAATGACCATTAAAGACATAGACATGGAAGAAGCTGGAGCTTTCGTCGTCGCCAAGAAAGTTCCTCTTGAGCTAATACCAACTCCACATCAATGGTAAAGTAAAGTCGTGAAGAGATATGTATGTAATATATTAATGAAATCTTAAGAGATTATTTGTGTGGCTCTCTCTTTAAGTTCATCATTAGTTGTATTTGGTTGAATTTTTTTATGTTCATTATGTTTAAATCATCTTCTCAATAAAAAAAAAATTCTTCAGGTTGCTACGATCGTTGAATTTCATTGAGTTTACTTAACCGACTGTTTGAATAAAATCAGTGAATTAACATGACTACAAGATATGCTTCAATCGGTTTAGTTTCAAAGAAAATAATATACATAAAAAATTCTGGAGTATATTGGCGGAATTTGACTTATATAAATAGATTTTTGGCGGATCTAAATTCCGGCTTAGTTGGTTTTAGTGAATTTTAAATTTCTAATTAGTGAAATAATAAAAACAAGTTAATACATATAAATCCTATAATTAAAACCATATCCTCGATCGAGTCCTCGACCATAAAAAAACATATAATCATTTCAATCTAAAGTTAGATTATTGAAATTTCATTCGCATTTTTTCGAAATGGCAGATATTGGCTGAGACTGTAGTGAACTACTAGATTTATATCCGCGGTACACCGCGGGTCAATGGTTTTAATAAAAGAATTTAATTTTTTTTGTTTATTTATTATTTATAAACGGAAAATTTTTATTAAAATCTTTTAAAGTAGAACACATTGCGGGTCAATTGTTTCAATAAAATTTTGTATTTTTTGTTTATTTATTATTTATAAATGGAAATTTCATAAAACTTTTAAAGTAGCACATATTTTTACATCAAACCTTCAAGATATTACATTTCACCTTTAAACCGTCAAAGTAAAAGAATTTCCAGTTTAAATCTTCAAATTAAAGTGGCGTTTTGTTTCCCACCGATATTTCCGATCCTGAAAAAGTTTACTCTGTTAACAAAGAAGTTAACCCCAACAATTTTTTTATGAAAAATGAAACAGAACGCCACTTTGAAGGTTTAAACTGGAAAAAGTTTCACTTTGGAGGTTTAATGTAGAAGTATATGTCACTTTTGAAGTTTTTTTTTATAGAATTTTTTCGTTTATAAAATATAAAAATTGACCCGTATATACGTCAATTATCTCAACTAAAGAATCAAATTAAACCGAATAAATTTTTTGAAATTTGGACGTCTCATAAGTCAAGGTTCCTTTTCATTCGTATTTAAAATTATTTTGATTTTTTTTTTACATAAAAAAAATTCCTTTTCACTCGTATTTAAAATCATTTTGATTTTTTTACATAAAATGAACTGAACTATTGCCCATAAATTTTAGTCAATGTGAGATGTTTAAATTATTTCAACTAAAAACTGGATAAACTAAATACATTTTTAAAATTTTTGACGCATGATATGTCAAGTTTCTTGCTCATTAATTCGTATTTGAAATTATTTTGGTCTTTTTATAAGATGACTATGAAGTATGAACCATTGCCACAGAAATTTAGTCAATGTGGGAGGTTGTACACACCAAAAAAAAAAAAAAAAACACATTTTTTTTTTTAATTGAGTAATATATGTCCGTTTTAAAAAAATTTAATCACAATATATGCAGAAAAAAATATTAAATTTTAATAATTATATGTGTTATATAATAATTTAAAATAATTTGAAAATAAGATCTAACAAATGTGATAGGAGAATTATAATTCATACTATTAATATTGTAATATTAAATAAGAAAATAATTGATGAAGAGGAAAAATGAAAAAGATGGAAATGTGTGTTTGGATACAATGATAAAATTATTTCCTTTTTATTTTAACTTCTATAGTGTTTGGAAACACTTTATAAGATTGAGTCTTTTTTAATAGTTTAGTAGATATTATAAGAACAAAATGTATAGATCAAGTATTATGAGTCATCAAAAGATGATTATGAAATATGAAGTAAAGCCCATGTAACCAATACCTAAAAATATTCTAAAAATCCTATTGCATGTGATAAGGATTAACTTAATTTAGATATATATCATAAGATTTAAGTTAGTCATAATTCTAGTTAAAATACGTTTAACTTTTGTGTATATATATAATTGCATGTCATTCATTAATCAATAACACAAACCATTTTTCTATATCATGGTATAAGAGCCAGAAAAGAAAAACCTAATCCATTCTTTAACTTGTCATTATATCAGAGCTTTCAATCATAAAATTAGAGGATTGAAGTTAAGAACTTTCGCACTAGAATTGTGATCTTATTTTCTAAAGAGATCATAGAAACTACAATCGTTCGAGAAAGTGAAAAAAAAAAAAAAAAAAAAAAAAGTGTGAGGACGACTAAACGTTCTTAGCAAAAGAAAAACATATTTGGAGGGCTACGTGATTGTCTTTTAACCACATGTATTATTTTCCTTATTTTTAATCGGTTTTTTTTTTTTCATTTTAGTAAAACTTTTCATAGTTCTAAAATTGGTTTTTGGTTTTCCGTGCCAGCTAATGGGAGATTTATAAAAGAAAAGAAAAAATCTCAATTTTTGGGTGTACTAAATGAGATATATTCCTAAGTTAACAAAATTTTAAGATTTTAATACGTTTTTTTGTTTCTTTTATTATGATTGAGTTTGATTATACTTTAAACAGAAAAATTGTTTATAAAATTCATATTTTAGGTTAATTTTTAGTTTGATTTATGGATTGTTCAAGTAAAAAATAATTGTTTGTGGAGCTGCAAAATTTGCATACACAAGATATTGTTATTCTTTTTGCCAAGACCCAAAATAAGTTGAATTTTTACTCCTATTTTTAAGTTAAATTTTATCCAATATTATCGAAAGTAATTTTTTGATTCAGAGAAATCTCTTGATTTGTTTTGTCCATTTTCGACATGATATCTACCATATACATAGTCTGCTGACTAATTGTATAGTTTGCATCATCCTAAGTTTTTCGAATGGATGGATGGCCTAGGCCTGGGCAAAATACCCGAACCCGATATCCGAACCCGAACCCGACCCGAAGTAAGCAGTTCGGTTCGGGTACGGGTGCTCCATAATACCCGATCGGGTATGATTTTTTCTGATTTCGGATACCCGTACCCGATCTGAGATATCCGAAATAACCCGATAAACCCGAACTACCCGAAAATATATAATCTTATAACTATTTTGATTTTGTTGGTGTTTTTGATTTTGGATTTGGAATTGTTGGTTTCTTATGAATGTAGTAATGTATATTGTTTCAGTTTGGATATTTTTCATCTGTTTCGGATTAGTTCGGGTTTTTTCATTTGTTCCGGGTAGTTCGGGTGTTTTCGGTTATTTTGGGTAGAAAAACACCCATACCCGATCCGAACCCGTCGGGTATTTCGGATTTCGGGTTACACCCAAAAACACCCATACCCGATGGGTGTTTACCCGAACCCGACCCGAATTAAAAAAATACTCGATCGGGTATATACCTCTATACCCGAATATCCGAAAAACCCGAAATACCCGATCCGAACCCGATCGGATACCCGATTGCCCAGGCTGGCCATCGAAAATCGATTATGAAATGATGCCATAATTAAATCCCTATTGATATAATATACAGATTTAGATAAGTTACAACTCTAATTGAAATATGTTTAATTGAAATATAATTCTTATATGCGATATATATAAAAGAATAAATGCATATAAAATTCTCCAAAATTGTCTCACTTATATTTTAAAGATTTGACGATTCAAAAAGTTGACTTTACTTGCATTAAAATGATAATACACATAGAACAGTGAGCCATAAATGCGAGGATAACATTATCTTAACAATCCGAAAATTTTATTTTATTTTTTCTTTTACTGTTCAAACTGTGTTTATCAAATCATTTAGCTTTAGCCTTTATTCCTTGTTCAATTGTCCCTTTCAATTCAGACCATGTTTGCTTCTCTAGAACATTACCTTTCATAATACGTTTTTTAAATTCAACTTGAATACACAGTCTAATACTTCCCCTTATTTATCAAATAGAACCAACATTAATAATAACATGAAGCTCTATTTCTAAGCGCCGATCCGAAAATTTTGTTTTTAAGTAGTATTATTTAAAAAAAAAAAAATTACTATTTAAACTGTGTTTGACTGTTTCATCAATCACTAGTTTTATTAATTGGTCCCTTTCAATCACACCATGTTTTCTAAACTTTTTCAACAGCACATTATTTTATAAACTTCTTAGATTCAACTTTGAACACATCGTCCAAAACTTACTTAGCAAATAGAATCAACGTTAATAATTACATGAATCTAGATTTCTCTACCCACAATATTCATATGGATAGCATCTTCTTACATGTCTCTTGTCATCTCTGATTTTTTTTGCTAAAAGATTATCTTGTCGTCTCTTCTAAAGTTGTTTTTTCTTCGTCCTGGTTGGCGTTTGTTAGCCCACTATTGGCTCTCCAACCAAAAAAAAAGTCCAATCCTGCGCCTACAAAATAAGTTCTTCAAAACATAAATGTGTAAATTTGAACCAAACATTAATAGTTAAAAGTGAACGCCTGATTAGAAGGTCAATGAGGAGAAACACAATATGCAAGTGTACCTTAAACAAAATTAGTTGACGTTTTAACAATATAGTTTTAGAACTAAAATTACGAAAGATTAGAAAAAAAATCTAAAAATTATACAAGAAAATGCTCGATTTCTTACTACTTATATTGTAGGAAAATGGTAGGAAATTATTACTTTTTACCATTTTCCTACCAAATTTATTCGTAAAAAATAGCCCGTAAGAAATACAAGGGTAGAAAATTTGTAAAAAACTTTCCTACGAAAAAAGTTAGTAGAAAATTTGTAACTTATGCATATGGCTGGTTTGGAGTATCATCAGCCATTACCATGATTCAATTGTCCCTTTCAACCGAGCCATATTTTCTAAACTTTTTATTTAGAAAATTATTTTTTATCACGCATTCTTAATTTTAAATTCAAGGTCAAATTCAAATCTAAAACTTAATTTTCAGTTAGAATGAACGTTAATAATAAGATGAATCTATATTTCTCTCCTTACGTTAGTCTTATGGATATCATATTTTTACGTGTCACTTGTCGCCTCTCTTTTTTTCTTTGCTAAAAAGTTATTTTTCGTCTCTTTGACGATTAAGTTTTTCGTTGTGGCCGGCGTCTGCAAACATTTTTTTTTTGTTTGTATAAGAAAGTCCAAGATAAAAACGTTGAAATGAAAATGTACGAAAATTTGATTGTTTGAAAGTGAGGTGATAAATGGCTTGATCCTTCCAAAAAAAAAGTTGAAACTGTTTCCCCAATTTAAATATTATAACCGGAACTTTAACAAACGTATATATCTAAAGTTTTTTTTAATATGAACAAACGTGTATATAAATAGATATATATATATATCTAAAACAAAAAAAGTTGCTATTTCAAAAGAGATTATGTATGCTTTTCATCATGGGGCCGGCTAACTCCAGTCGTCCCCCATGTTTAAGGAAATGAGGATGCTTTACATGTTTTAGATTACATGTCTTAAAACATGCTTTAATGTTTTAGATTATGTATCCAATATAAATATATGAAAAAAAAAAAAAAAATACATGGGTAACAATTAGAATTACGTCAGCCAAAGAGAAAAAGCGAAGGGAGTACTTTAGATTGAATCTCTCGGTTTGTGGTGCGGACACGAGTTTGCTTAGTGGAACACGCGTCAACAACATAGTAAAACATGTTTGGTTCCTAGTTTAATTTGTGTTCTTACATCAAAAACAGAATCAAGAGGATATATGTTAGAGATGTGTGTGTCTTGCTGAATGCTATAATTACTTGGTGTACAATTAAGGAGTGTTTTAATATCGAGTAATTCCAAATAGGCGAATTCTTGATTTAAAATTGTCTAAATGATTTCTAGTGGATGCTTGAGGAATCGGCACATTTGCTCAATCTCTTTAAATTGTGTGCTCATGTACTTGTTTCTAAATTTACATTAAAAAAAAAAAACATTGATATATCATAGATCAAACAACCTCATTAAAGATCCGGGCCATAATGCAAATTAAGATCTATGAGCATACAAATTCTAGAAAGAAAAAAAGAAGATAACACAATGTTTTATCAAAAAAAAAAAGAAAAGAAGATAACACAATGCTTTATTATACAATGAAGCATATAGAGAAAAATAAAGCATTCTTTACTAATATAAAGAAAGATAAAGTCTGTTATTAGTTCATAGACGACGAATAGGCACAAGTTCAAGAGAAACTTTCTTACCAATAATAATCGCACCATCTTCTTCCAAATCGATATCTTTCATAGTTGTTCCTTTAGGCAATCCCCAATCAAAGAAGTAAAGCAAATTCAACAATCCTAATTCGACCATATTGATCCCCATTGTCATACCAGGACATATCCTTCGACCAGAACCAAATGGCAAAAGCTCGAAGTTAAGTCCTCTGTAATCAACAGAACTATCATCAAACCTTTCCGGTTTAAACTCATCTGGATTCTCCCAAAGTTCAGGATCGCGTGCTATCGCGTAAACATTGATCATGATTTGGGTTTTCTCTGGAATGTCGTAGTCTTGGATCTTGATTTGAGACATTGTCTCTCTTGGTAATAAAAGTGGAGCTGCTGGGTGTAATCTGAATGTCTCTTTGATCACTAGCTTGAAGTAGTTAAGTTGGTTAAGATCTTGCTCTGTGATTCTCTCTTTGTTTTCACCAAGTATTGTCCTAACTTCATCTTGCACTTTCTTCATGACTCTTGGGCTTCTCATTAACTCTGCCATTGCCCAAAGTATTGTCGTTGCACTTGTGTTTACTCCGGCAAGAAATATATCCTAAATCCAATGCAAAAGAAAAAGGTGTATATTAGTTCAAGACCGTAATATATCATTACAGAAAAATTGATAAATTAATTAAGACATAAAAGTAAAAGAAAAAAAATTCATAACTAAATGTTAGTTTACAAGTATATCATGAAATTTTGATATAACTAAATGCACGGAAAACACTTAAATTTACACTAGTTTCTTTCCACAAATAGTGTCATTCTAACATTTTTCATACAAAAATATACTCCATCAATTCCTAATTATTTGTATCTGTAGGAATTTTTTCTTTGTTTTAAATATTTTTTCTTAATTTTCTATGAAAACTTACCTATATATTTCTTATTATGTCATTTACTTAATTATGTCTTATTTGTTTTATCAAAATAGTTAACTAATGAATACAAAGTTAATTTTTTTTTTTTTTTTAATTTCTTAAAGTCTGTGAAAAGTTACTGGAACCTAAATTTTCATATGACCACTACTCCTAGTAAAAATAATCTATCAATTCCGGTGGAGATTCCTAAACTAAATTGTAACGAACTTAAAATCCAAGGTGATCTAAAATCAATATTAATTCAATATTAAGAAAAAATAAGTAAACAAAGCCATAACATAATTATAACATGACGGTTTAATTAAAGTCAATGCTTACAGAGATGACTCCTTTGATATGATCAGCAGTGAGCTTAAAAGAACCATCTTGGCTTTGTTTATTCATCATATCAATCATCACATCAACAACATCTGGACTCTCTAATACTCTTCTTCCTGGCTTTAGATGATCATCAAGAACTCGGTTAAAGAATCTGTCAAGATCTTCGAAAATACCATTTAAGCTCTTGGTTTGACCAGTGACTCTATCAAGAATCCAACCTCCGGGAAAGAAATCAGAAAAAGAAAATTTCGCCTGAATCTTTTCAGACCTAGACGCTAAATCCTCCATACCATCTTCATCGATAAACTCGGATTCGTGAAGATTCTCACCAAACGCGAGCCTACACACGATACTAGCGATTAAAGTGAAAAGGGCTTTCTTCAGATTCACAGGAGATTGTTTCTGAGAAGCTTCTGAGAGTTTCTTGACTAACAAGTCATTCTCTTCTTCTCTTATATACCTAAAAGAGTTGACTTTTTTCAAGCTGAATAGCTCGATTACAGCGAGCTTCCTCATCGCTCTCCATTCTTCACCGTAAGGAGCGAAACCAATGTCTTTGAAGTTGTAAGAGATTGTCCTTGACGCTACGGTTTCTGGTCGGCTGCAACAATCTAGGTCATGAGTTTTGAGAACTTCTTCTGCAGCTTGGTTTGAAGAGACTATGACCACAGGGACGAATCCGAACTGGAGTTGCATCACTGGTCCGTGGGTTTTGGAGAGGTTTTGGAGACATCTGTGAGGTAATCCTTCGAGGTTGTGTAAGTTTCCGATGATCGGAAGTTTTGGTGGGCCTGGAGGAAGTTTCAGTTTTGTGGATTGGGATTTTTTTGTGAAGATAATTGTTACTAAGAGTAGTAGTAAAAGCCAGAGGAAACAGAGGAAAATTGACATTTTTATGTTCTTGCTCTGTTTTTTTTTTTTTTTTTTTTTTTTGGTATTTTCTGAGTGAAGAAGAATTTAAATTTAAAGAGTAATAAAATTAGACTTTTCAATCTTGGAATCAAGAAAACATATGAGTTCAGACCTTAGATGATGATGATGATGATGATGATGATGATGATGATTTCAGCACGGCTGCTCTGAATTCACGTGTCGTTTTTTATAGGAATCCAAAGTCAACTAATGAATTCAAGATGATATTAAATTCTGTCGTTTTGTTTTTTTTTTTCTTTTTTAATTTAAATAAAAATGGTGGATGTATGATTGGGATGTAACTAGGGCAAAACATCTTCTAGAAGCCACTCGTTCCCAAAAAAAATCCATAAATATCTAGAATAGTAGTAGGGGTCTGCATCTGGATAATAAATGTAAAACTCTTTGGATTATACTATTGGATTCTGAAAAGAAAAAGAAAAATGATTTTGAATATCCAGATTTATGAAGTACTGTAATTTAGATTTACCTCCGACAGAAGCAATTTTGAATTTCTTTTTCTTCCACAAACCGTTATTATATGAAAATCGACCAACGATTCCGTTTTTCAAAGAGAAAATAGATACAGTATGTTTATAATAAAAAAAAAGATAACGTAACTAACCAAGTTTTTGGTTTATACTCCATCTCTTTCATTTGATATGTAGTTTTAAAATTTAAATTTTGTTTTATTTTATATATAGTTTTGGTTTCCAAATGCATATGTTGGTAAAAATTTTACTTTTATTTATATTAGGTAAATATCCGCGCTACGCCGCGGGAATTTTCTTTTAATTTTTTTATTTATTTAAATTTAGTAAATTGTTTTTTGGAAAACTGAGAGTTCTTTTTTCTTTGGATCAAGGACTCAAGCATTTTATAAAAGAATCCTTGAAATTAACTAAGGTATTGTTGTTTTATTATTATTTAAAGTAAGTTTTTTGGTAAAATCAAAATGTTCTGACCTATTCAAAAAATTTAAATTATGATGATTTTTTTAACAATATAAAAATATCAAATTATTCTATGTTTGAGGCAATAATAAATTAAATTATCTCGTTAAATTAGTTTTTTGGTGAAAACACAACGATAAGATTTATAATAATAAAAATTATAATAATGAATATAGAAAGAAAAAAATAGATCTGGTGAATATCTCACCATAAGATCATGTAGATATACACAAATGAACATATAGTAAAAGAAAATAAATAAATCTTATGAATAGTAATATTATGTTGCTCTCTTATACTGCATTGAATTTCTTGAACCATCAAATAGATTTTAGGAACATTTGTATGGTTCATCTGAAAATTGTAGGCTTGGAACTTAAAGCAAGATAGATAAAAATACATTTTTACGTGGATTAGAAGATAAGTGGGACACTTTACTTTTATGGTCTTGATAAGAAGCTTTCAACAATAGAAGATGCAATTCAATTTTTTTTTCTACAGTTGATTCTTTAATTGTTGCACCAGCTTCAAACTCCTATATGTTTAGTAGAGAGGTGATTGAAACTCGCATCGTGCTTTTCAAATCCGTAAATATGACAAAACTTGATGTTTTTCAGGATAAATAGACAATAAATCTAAAATAAAGAAATGTGAATATAAGATAAAAAAAGTGACGTTAACTTGGATCGACTACAATTGTACTTTCATATTCATGCTTATGACGGATCTGAAAAATATTAGAAAAAGTGCTAGAAAGCGGGAGAGGATGAGAGACGGATTTGAGTCTAACATGAATTGGATTTTTAGAGAAAGTTAAAAAAGACTTGAAAAATCTTGAAATGTTTTTAAACTTCCAAAGATCATATAATCAAAGTGTGGTGTGTGGAAAAAATTAGGATTAGTTGGTTGTTTGTTTTCCCAATTTTTTTTGTTCAAAGTACATGTAGAAAAATATAAAAGTTGATAAACTTGGGTTTTTTTTTTTGTTTTTTATTTATTAGAATTTTAAATTATTAAATAAATTTCAAGTGGTGTATTTTTATTGGTCAATTGACTTATATTTTATAAAATAAAAAATGAAGTATGATGTGTATAATTAAGTCTGATGTGTTTAATTAAAATAATTTGATTGGATTTTCAAAATTTTTCATTAATTAACATGTCATTACCATAAAGTTTAAAAAATCTGATGTGTCAACATTTGGAGAAGCACTTGTGTTATTATAGTGTTGATTATTTTAATGTCATGATCAATAAAATTTGTTGTCTAATGTATTAATAAAGAATAAAAGAGAGATTTTTAATGTTTTTTTAATTTGTGTGCTATATATATAAAATAAAACAGAAGGAATATTTTATATGGATTAATGAAACTTTTTTATATAATAAATTCAATTAAAGGAAAATTTTGGATATAGAGTAAGATTTTGGATATCTTCTAGTCCACATGAGAACAAAAGTGACAACCTTTAAAAATTTTGATTTAATCATTCAAACCTTGTAATAATGTAAAATCATTATATATTTTAAACACAGACACTAAGATAAATTCCACGTGAAAACTAACATAATTGCTCAGTTATAATTTGATAATTCTTCATATGGCCACAAGACAGTATATATCCAATGCATCCCATGATCAACGATATATATGATTTCTTTATACCATAATTAAGGTATTTTATATAGAACATGCTTCTATTTTATTTTTTTTTGGCAAACACAGTATTTTGTGTTTTAACTCCTGAGTTCCTAAATCTTAAATAAGATGAAGTATACATTATCTGGAGAAAAAATAGAAACATATACATACTGTGTGATTGTACATATCATTTTTTTCTCTCGACTACATAATTTTATTTATATGTTTTTATTTTAAAACTTGTGCCACCATTTAATGATGAAGAACAGGGAGAAGCTCAAGAGGAACTTTTTTAACAATAGTGGCATCACCAGCTTCTTCCATGTCCATATCTTTATCCTCCTCAGGCAATTTCCAATCAAAGAAGTAAAGCAAGTTCAAGAGTCCCAATTCAATGGTCGCAATCCCAAATGCTATCCCTGGACATATCCTCCGACCAGAACCAAATGGTAACATCTCAAAGCTGTTTCCTTTGTAGTCCACAGGACAATCGATAAACCTCTCCGGGTTAAACTCTTCAGGGTTTTCCCAGAGTTTAGGGTTTCGTCCTATCGACCATGTGTTAACCAAAAGAAGGGTTTTGCAAGGAATGTCGTAGCCTTGAATCTTGATATCAGCCATTGTTTCTCTTGGAAGTAAAAGAGGAGCTGGTGGGTGTAGTCTTAAGGTTTCTTTGATCACAAGCTTCAAGTATTGAACCTTATCTACATCTTCTTCCTTGATTATCTCCTTTTCTTTGATTCCAATGCATGATCGGATCTCGTCTTGAACTTTCTTCATCACCCGCGGTTTTCTTACAAGCTCTGCCATTGCCCAAATCATGGTGATGGCACTTGTGTCCACTCCAGCAAGATATATATTCTAGGTCAAAAACAGACACAAAATAGTTCAAGGACATATTTAGACTCAAGCTTTGTCAAGAATTCCATATCGATAAGTTTAAAAGGATAACATACAAAATCTTACTGTAATATATTTGAGAGAGAAGCCTTAAAAGTTTATAAAAAAGTTTTGAACTAAATAATATGCTTACTTGGATGATTCCTTTGAGATGATCAATGGTGAGCTTGAAAGATTTATCATCTTGTTCTTGTTTGTGTATAATATCTAATAGCGAATCGACGATGTCAGGACGATCACGAGTTGTTTCTTCTATAGGGGTTTTCAAGTGAACATCAATAATATGATTCAGCAAAGTATCAACCTCGAAAAAAACTTTGTCAAGTTTCTTATATTGTCCTGACAAAAAGTCCATAAACCATCCTAAACCATAAGGGAAAAGATCAGAATTAGTGAAAGACCCAATCTTCTGGACCTCAAACATGAGGTCTTCGATCTTTTCCTGATCCACATGCTTGCTCTCGTTGAAACGCTGTCCGAAGGTGGATCTGAATATGATACTCCCAACTAGACAGAAAAGTGTTTGGGTCAAATCTACTGAAGATTTCTTCAAAGCCGATTCCTTCAGTTTCTTGACCATCAAGTTATTCTCTTCCTCTCTAATGTACCTGAAAGATCTGACCTTTCTTGTGCTGAAAAATTCAAGAATTGAAAGCTTGCGTAGCTCTTTCGAAACCTCACCATATGGCGCAAAGGCTATATCTTTACCGTTACGCGAGAATTTTGATGAGGCGATAGTTTTTGGTCTTGTACAACACGCTAGGTCATGTGTTTTAAGAACTTCTTCTGCTGCTTCGCTTGATGAGATCACCACTAGTTGGAGAGAACCTAGATGGAGAAGCAACACGGGTCCATGTTTCTTGGAGAGATCGTAAAGACATCTGTGAAACAATCCTCGAAGCTGGAGTAGGTTTCCGATGATAGGAAGCTTCCGTGGGCTCGGAGGAAGATTTAGTTTCGAGTCTTTTGTTATCTTCAAGAATATTAAAGACAAAAGAGCGGAGAGAAGCAGAGATGAAAAGAAATATAGAAGAATCGACATTGTTTTCGTTTTCCTCTGTTTGTGTTCTGTTTTTTTTTTTTTTTTTTTTTTTGGTGATATAAAAAGAGATTATTAAGACAATAAAACAAACAAAGTTGAAGACTAAAAGACTAAAAGACATATGTAAATAAGTCATAGTCAATTGACTCAAACTCATATAAAAAGTTAAGATGTTCGTTTATTGTTTGTGAAGATAAGCTTTGAGAGGTTAAAAAAAATCTGTATTCAGAATTCATGTAAAATAAATATCTGAAAGTCGACAAATCAAAATTTTCAACCTCGAGTTGACTATTCAAATCGGTGCATTCAAACCTAAATTTCTTTTAGCAACAAAAACAAAATTTTATAAATTACTAGATTAGGACGGGTTTCTGAATTTTAAAGATAAATTAAATTAAAGTGTAATTAATAAATTAAATATTTGTTGTTGGATCTATTTAATTATTTAATTATTTTTTACTGGTTTTTTTATTATGAAAAACAAAAACTAAAAGATAACACTTTTACGTATGACAAAATACTCTGGATCGATCGACACGTATCATGATCTCGATAATTATAATTTTGATACGTGTTTAACTCAACTCTCGTAAATGTAACTCAACTTTATATAATAAGATATCAATAATCCAGTGGCCTCATGATTCATTTCTCTACCAAAATACATAATTGTCTCAACAACATGAGACTATTTATTTCAACAACAAAACATAGTTCAATCTATCTCAACAACATGAGACTATTTATTTCAACAACAAAACATAGTTCAATCTTATCTCATTCCTCAAGATTCTATTACCTGATCAATGGCGAAGAATAGGAACAACCACAAGAGGAACTTTCTTAACTATAGTGACATCACCAGATTCTTCCATGTCTATATCTTTCTTCTCATCAGGCAATTTCCAATCAAAGAAGTAAAGCAAATTCAAGAGTGCAAATTCAATGGTCGCAATAGCTGAAGCCATTCCTGGACAAATCCTCCGACCAGAACCAAAGGGTAACAACTCAAAGTTATGTCCTTTGTAATCCATAGGACAATCGATAAACCTCTCCGGGTTAAACTCCTCAGGGTTTTCCCAGTACTTCGGATCTCGTCCTATCGACCATGCGTTAACCATTAGAAGGGTTTTTGCGGGAATGTCGTAGCCTTGAATCTTGATTTGACTCATTGTTTCTCTTGGGAGTAAAAGAGGAGCTGGTGGGTGTAGTCTTAAGGTTTCTTTCACTACAAGCTTCAAGTATTGAAGCTTATCTACATCTTCTTCTGCGATTCCTTCGTTTGTTTTGATTCCAATACAAGTTTGAATCTCGTCTTGAGCTTTCTTCATCACTCTCGGGTTTTTAACGAGCTCTGCCATCGCCCAAATCATGGTGATGGCACTTGTGTCTATTCCAGCCAGAAATATATCCTAGTTCAACAAAAATACACAACAATACCATTATTATAGAAGTGCCAGTTGAAAATATAACCTAAAATTTAATTAAAATTACATCAAATGATTGTTCAAAAATATTTTAAAGAACAAATTTTCACATCACATTAAGAGTAATATAGTCCAACACAACCTTAAATCTAAAAGTACTCTCTTCTCCTAAATCACTAATATAATTTTACCAAACTCAATAAACCTAACTTTTCAATATAAAAAAATTAACAAAATTATCAAAAAAAAAAAAAAAAAATTGCTTGTGGGTAAGAATCTAGTTTTATTTATTAATTAAGTATATAGGTTAGATTCAAAACTTATGAAGTAAAGAGATTATTGTGCTTACTTGGCTGATTCCTTTGAGATGATCAATGGTGAGCTTGAAAGATCTATCTTGTTCTTGTTTATCTATCAGGTCTAAGATGGAGTCGACAATATTTGGACGATCTTGAGTTGGGTTCTGAAAGTGACGATGATCATCAATTATATGGTTAAGAAAATTATCAACCTCGTTGAAGACATCGTAAAGGCTCTTATGTTGGCCTGACACAAAGCCTATAAACCATCCAAGACCAGCAATAGGAAAAAGATCAGAGAATTTGAAAGTTAAACTTCTCTGAGCTTCAAACACCAATTCTTCAATCTTTTCCTCACTGAAATGCGTGTTCTCTAAGAAACTCTGACCAAAGACAGGTCTGAATACAGTACTTGCAGCTAGACAAAAGAGGGTTTTGCTCAAATCCACTGGAGATTGCTTCAAAGCCAATTCTCTCAGTTTCTTGACCATCAAGTCATTCTCTTCCTCCCTAACATACCTAAAAGATTGAACTTTTTTCACGCTGAAATACTCACGAACCGAAAGCTTACGCAGCTCTCTCCATTCATCACCGTATGCCCCAAGACCGATGTTTTTATTGTCACGAGAGAAAACCCTTGCGGCTTCAGTGTTAGGTCGTGTACAACACTCATGGTCATGTGTTTTAAGAGCTTCTTCAGCTGCTTCCTTCGATGAGATTATGACCATTGGGACAAACCCTAGACGGAGATGCATCACGGGTCCGTGTTTCTTGGAGAGATCGTGAAGATATCTGTGAAGCATCCCTTGGAGCTGATGTAGGTTTCCGATGATCGGAAGCTTTGATGGGCCCGGAGGAAGATTATGTTTCGAGTCTTTCATCTTCTTGGTAATTAACAAGAAGAGGAAGGGAAGGAATAGAAGCAAGAGGAAAGAAAGAAGAATCACCATTGTTTTCGTTCTTTTGTTTTTTTTTTTGGAGATAGATAGAGATTCAGAGTCTTAAGAGACAAAACAACAATTTCTTCAATATGAGAACATTGGATGGTTTTGATATATATGCAAAAAGTTACATGCAAAATATCTGAGATGATTCAATACATGAGGATACGCTCGAGATGAAGACTAAAGATCTGAGATTGTTTGACCAAAAAAAAATAAAAATCTGAGATTACTAATTAAATACATGACAAAAGAAGTATATATAATTTACAATTTGATACATACATATTATATTATGTTGTACATAATATATATAAGGAAATAGAAAAAAATAATCAAAATTTGACCAAACATTAAAGAAAAAATAAGAGATAGAAAAATAAATAAAAAAAGGAAGAATACCTTTTAGTACAAAATATGTGACTAATATCTTATAATTGGAGATAAGATCATCATAAACTAGACATGGACATGTGTGGTTCTTTTTTTTTGGTAGAAAAAGTATTTCATTTTTGTCAATGTCAAATTCATTTAGTTAATTTCCATTTACAAAAAAATAAAAAATCTATAGGAATATATTTAAGAAAATTAAGAAAAAATATTTTCTAAACTGAAGGAATATATTTTAGTAAATAAGAAAGAAAAAATCAAATAAACGAATTCACTAAAAAAACAAATTTTAGTATCGACCAAAAAGTAATCAAATTTTAGTACAAAATATATCATTTACAATTACATGTTTATATTTTATAAATGGAAATAATATCACCATAAATTTAGACATGGCCGTGTGTCACAGTGTCAGTTTTTTATTTTCACAAAAGAAAAAAAAAACGTTCCATCTTTTTCAAATCCATTTAATTAATTTGTTTTTTCACAAAAAATATATATACTTAATAAAAATAAAATTTTACAAAATATTATGAATTTAAAGATTAACAAATTTGTTTCTAGGCCCCTGAAACTCAAAATGCCTAGGAGGTGAAGCAGGCCCAAGCTAAGGTCCTATGATACATTTTGTTTAAGCCACCATAAGAATAAACATAGACTAGAGAGAGGAAATACAGCTTAAACGTTTAGTATCAACAAGCCAAAGAGCCTCATTTTGTCAAAAAAAAAAAAAAAAAAACAAGAACATGACACTTTATTTATTTTTCAATAACATTAGCTAATAGTTGAAGTTCTCTCATCCATGATTCACTGGCCCAGTCAATGGCGAAGAACAGGAAGAAGGTCAAGAGGAACTTTCTTAACAACTGTGAAAGTACCAACTTCTTCCATGTCCATGTCTTTCTTCTCCTCAGACATTCTCCAATCAAAGAAGTAAAGCAAATTCAAGAGTCCCAATTCAATGGTTGCAATCCCAAATGCACTCCCTGGACATATCCTCCGACCAGAACCAAATGGTAATAACTCAAAGCTATTTCCTTTGTAGTCCACAAGACAATCGATAAACCTCTCCGGGTTAAACTCCTCAGGGTCTTTCCAATGTTTTGGATCTCGTCCTATAGACCATGCGTTAACCACTAGAATGGTTTTTGGAGGAATGTCGTAGCCTTGAATCTTGATTCGACTCATTGTTTCTCTTGGGACTAATAATGGAGCTGGTGGGTGAAGTCTTAAGGTTTCTTTCACCACAAGTTTCAAGTATTGAAGCTTATCGAGATCTTCTTCTGCGAGTCTCTCCTTCGTTTTGATTCCAATGCAAGTTCGGATCTCGTCTTGAGCTTTCTTCATCACCCTCGGGTTTCTAACCAGCTCTGCCATCGCCCAAATCATGGTGATGGCGCTTGTGTCTACTCCAGCGAGGTATATATTCTGGTGATGAGCCAAAAACACAGAAATTATTAACTAAGGATATATATGTTAGATTCAAGAATCATGTAAGTAAAGATATTTGTTCGCTTACTTGGATGATTCCTTTGAGATGATCAATTGTGAGCTTGAAAGATTCATCTTCTTCTTGTTTATGTATCATATCTAAGAGCGAGTCGATGATATCAGGACGATCTTGAGTTGAGTTCTGCGAGTGATGATCATCAATTATATGATTAAGAAAAGTATCAACCTCGGTGAAGACGTCGTAAAGCATCTTATGTTGGCCTGAGACAAGTTCTATAAGCCATCCAAGACCAGTAATAGGGAAAAGATCAGATAATTGAAAATTCATATTTCTATGAGCCTCAAACATTAGTTCTTTGATCTTGTCCTTATCGATATGCTTGTTCTCCAAGAAACTCTGTCCAAACGCGGTTCTAAATATGATACTTGCAGCTAGGATAAAGAGGGTTTTGCTCAAATCCACCGGAGATTGCTTCAAAGCTGACTCTCTCAGTTTCTTGACCATCAAGTCATTCTCTTCCTCTCTAACATACCTGAAAGATCGAACCTTTTTCACGCTGAAAAACTCGCGAACCGCAAGCTTACGTAGCTCTCTCCATTCATCATTGTGTACTCCAAAGCCGATGTCTTTAAAGTTACGCGAGAAAACCTTTGAGGAGATAGTGATAGGTCTTGTACAACACTCAAGGTCATGTGTTTTAAGAGCTTCTTCAGCTCCTTCACTCGATGAGATCACGACCATGGGGAGAAACCCTAGGCGGAGATACATCACGGGTCCGTGTTTCTTGGAGAGATCGTGAAGACATCTGTGAACCAAACCTTGGAGCTGGTGTAGGTTTCCGATGATCGGAAGTTTTGTTGGGCCCGGAGGAAGATGATGTTTCAAATTTTTGATATTTTTGGTGTAGATTAACGAGATGAAAATGAGGATGAATAGAAGCAAGAAGAAAGATAGAAGAATCGCCATTACATTTGTGCTCTGTTTTTGTTTTTTTTTTCGTTCGTATATTTAGACAAAATGAGAGGATAAGCTCGAGGTGAATAGAAAGAGAGGGTGAAGTTAGAAATTCTTAGTATGGTGTAAATATCTAGTATTATTAACACATGTCAAAACAGAAAGAAACACATATTTGTAGTTTACGATTTGATACGTACAAAGTTAAATGTCGTTTAGTGTCGTCGGCAAGATAAGCTTCGAGTCCGAGATGAAGACAGACAGAGAGAGATAGAGGGGTTTTAAAATCTCCTTCTAGAAAATAAAACTATTTCTTATATATAGAATAAAAATTAAAAGAAAAATTGTTATTATAAAAAGTGTTGTTGTTACATAGCAAGGCTACGAACAGAAATACCTATCACATTTGGTACACCATGTAAGCCTCCTCCTGCAATAACAAATGGGGAAAAAACTAGAATCCTATATAACACTAGGACCTGATCCGCGGTGTGGACCGCGGGAATTTATTTTTTTATATTGAATTTTCTTTTTAAATGTTACAATTGTATATGAAATTGTTACAGTGTTGGTTTTACATATTTGAGATTTTAGTCGGTTTGTGAGTTGGTTTACATTCTGTTTTTGATTTTGTGAATCCATGGAAAGTTTGAGAGAGTATATTTTTCTTATCAAAATATCCCTAGTTTTATCAATACTTATCCCTAATTTAAACATTACGTCTTTTATAAAAGAGATAAGTTAGTTAAAACAATCATTGAAATTTGAAGTTGAGAAAATAGGAAGAGATCATGGGCATATCATAAAACGTTCTATAAAGCATATAAGGATAGAGGATTTTCTCCGTCGCACATTTATAGAGGAATGAGTTGATTGCTGAACTTGTCTTCTACAAACGGGTGAACAAAAGACTCAATAGTATCTCCGAAAACTACAAAACATCAAACATAATGTATTAGTGTACTCCCAATATGTAAACATTATAATTTTTAAAAATTTATTGAATTCTTACTCAACACATATCCGATATTCATTTGGAATCTCTTATCATGTGGATTTATTGCTTCAATCGAGTTACCATAAATTTCGGTGATCCGATACCTAAATTAACGCAAATCATTTAATATAATGTAGTATAACATATAAAATTCTTCTCTAACAATTTTTTCAGTTGATGTTTAATATCTTACTTGAACATGTCCTCTTTAACTTCCTTAAATTTGGGATCCACTATGATGTCGGAGATTCCATTTCCATTTGTAAGTTGATATGCATCTAATTTTTTTTTGGAAAAAAGGATTCAGAAATTTTCCATTTAATTGTAATTGTAATAAACTCTAAGCATAAATAATTAAAGATTATTATAAATTACCTCCGATTTTAATATGTTTCCAAAGCTTGAAGAGACTAACATTGATATTTTGAGGGCGGATCTTAAACCTATTGAAAATCTCATTTGCGTAGACATCGGTGGCAAAACAATCGATCTCTAAACCACTATTGCACTTTTACCAAATTACAGGCTGCTCTAATAGTTCTCGCAAAGCAGAACATATAATATGTAGAGAACATACCGGAAATCAGTGATCTTAAACTTGATGTGTCGATTTTTCAATTTCCATCTCTTAGGGCTAGTTTCTTCAGCAAAGCCCCTAATTTCACTCATTTTTGATATTGCTTCAAGAACATCAACTAAAACAAAATAAGACCATAATTTGAGATTGTTAAACACTTTAATGTTGATACTTTATATATACATATCCTTTAAATATTGATAAATCTGCTTAGTTTACTAACCTTTCGGAAAACTATCATGAACCTTGCCATCAATAACCTTTATGAATGAAGTATATCCCAACAAATTCGATCCGATGTGATTTGAAGAATGTTCTAACCATGTCTTCTCTGTGAAGAACATTCGGTAATAAAGTAAGGTTTTTTTAATTTCTTCTTTTGCTTCCTTAACTCGAAATTTGTGGATGACATAGTTAATCCCTTCTTTAAGATGATCATGAATATTGGTGGCTTAATACAAAATAATAAGAGAATATGTTAGAAAGAATACCATATTAAAACTCAAATTTATAATAGAAACTACTTTTCTTACCTCATTATCTCCTAAAATTAGTTCAATGGATGTTCCTTTAACCAGATGTGACTAAATCTAGGACCTGACCCGCATTGTGCACAGCGGGAAATTTATTTCTATTTATTGGATCAGAATTTTGATTAAAATGTTAAATTTGAAATTCAATTTGTTACATGTGTTAGTTTTACTTATTTTTGAAGTAAGTAGATGCGTAATTTGAATGGAGTTGTGTTTTTATTTTTTTGGATACATAGTTGGACAGAGAATAAAATAAATACTAAATTATCAGTTAGAACTTTGGTGTTTTTTCTTCACCATATTGAACTTTTAAGATTTCAGTTGTAATAAATAATTAGTTTCCAAAATTTGAAATTTACGTGATATATTCTTAAATCTCCGAAAATTTGTTATGCAATCTTGAAATCATATATATTTTCAGAATAAATAGATTAACTCGAATCAATTATATTTTTTTATATATGATCACAATTTAAATTTTGTAACTATAACAAATTGAATTTTCCGAGATCTTATATTAATGGTATTCGATTTTTTTTTTAATTTCTTTGTTGTTTAAAATTTTACTATGTTGTTTTTATGGATTATAATTTGCATTCATACACCTTTGTTAAGATCTCGAGTCTTACTTCTTTTTATAGAGAAGAATGGACTTGGGAATCAAGCTAAATATTTGAAATTTGTTTTGGCTCCAAACCAGAAAAATATTCAAATCCGAAAATATTCAGATTAATAGAATATTCGGATTGTTAAAATTATATATGTTAAGGTTTTAATTGTAATAACTCATTAGTTTCCAAAATTTGAAATTTACATGCTATATTCCTAAATCTCCGAAATTTTTTTACGCAATCTTGAAATCATATATATTTTCGGAATAAATAGATTAACTCGAATCAATTATATTTTTATATATGATCACATTTTGAATTTTGTAATTATAACAAATCGAATATTTCGAGACCTTATATTAATGGTGTCCAATTTTTTTTAGTTTCTTTGTTGTTTAAAATTTTACTTTGTTGTTTTTATGGATTACAATTTGCATTTTGAAATTTGTTTTGGCTCCAAACCGAAAAAATATTCAAATTTGAAAATATTCGGATTGTTAAATTTATATATGTTAAGATTTTAATTGTAATAAATCTTTAGTTTCCAAAATTTGAAATTTACGTGCTAATATTCCTAAATCTCCGAAAATTTGTTATGCAATCTTGAAATCATGTATATTTTCAGAATAAATAGATTAACTCGAATCAATTATGTTTTTATATATGATCATATTTTGAATTTCGTAATTATAACAAATCAAATCTTTCAAAATCTTATATTAATGGTATCAGATTTTTTTAAAAAAATTTATTTGTTGTTTAAAATTTTAATTTGTTGTTTTTATGGATTACAATTTGCATTCATACCATTACTAAGATCTCGAGTCTGAATAAAACTAAACATTTGAAATTTGTTTTGGTTCCAAACCGAAAAAATATTCAAATTTGAAAATATTCGGATTGTTAAAATTATATATGTTAAAATTTTAATTGTAATAAATCATTAGTTTCCAAAATTTGAAATTTACGTGATATATTTTGGAATAAATTGATTAACTCGAATCAAATATGTTTTTATATATGATGACATTTTGAATTTCATAATTATAACAAATTGATTCTTTCGAGATCTTATATTAATGGTATCCGATTTTATTTTATTTCTTTTCACTCTACATTTTTTGTTCAAAACCTTTCCAAACCAAACAGATGTCTCCTTGTCGATTTCATCACCATATGTGCATATATTCCAACACAAAAGCATTAAAATGGCATTTGGAATGTATATATATGGTAAAACTAATGTCTTTGTTTTTTCATGATAGCTAATTATATCGAACTCCATCTATGAGAAACTGTGATGATGAATGGTGTATCACTTTGAAAACATGATTCTGTATTTTTTTTAACATCACAATGTTCATCAAATTTTTGAAAAGTGACTATGTTATATATTTTGGGCTAAAATATAACCAAAAAGAAACAAAACATCATTATTCTAACTAAACCAAATTTTTTTTGTCTTAATTGTAAGCACTAAGCAAAGAAGAAACCAATGAGGAAAGAAAGATAAAGTTAGCAACTTGCACACAATTACAGATACATAAAAAGAAATTCCTAATAAGAACCTTAGGAAAATTGTAATTTGCAAGAACTTGACGTAGTTAACTCCGATGAACGGCTCTGCATCTGTAGGTGGAAGAAAAAAAAAAAAAAAAAAAGAGAAAAGGTTAGATGAATAAGAAAAGAAGAAGAACCAGAATAACAATAAGGTTTAATGCAGAGTATGGTAACGTAAAAAAGCGTTGAGAGAGATGTTTTTCTTTAAATCTTTTTACATGATCGTTATCCATATTTTCTAGCAAACACTAGAATAATTGAGTTAATATTCAAAAGCAATACAATTTACTATTGTATCCATTGTGCTATGTTCTTTACATTATCCAGTTTAAAAGGAACATGAACATGGATTCTCTGCATCATCCACTATCCTAAGAATCCACACGACATCCCAATTTTAGTATTTTCTTTACTAAAATCATCAATTGTATGCATATCTTTAGGCACAAACATATAAAGAACATTAATGGAGAAGCAAAACTTACTTATTTCTTTTATCCACATCTCCTTTGTTCTTTAGAGTCTTCACATTAAAAAGAGACATGAATGTTCGCTGCATCATTCATTCTTCTGCAAATCCTCATTAGAACCTGAAGTATACTTCATGTCTAGTTATTAAACAGAGAACATGAAAATGGAGATCTAGTAAGTATTACAATAGGCGTTAACACTAATGTAACATAACACATACCATTTTCCTCTGAGCCTGTTCATTGGTTAATCTCAACTACAAACATAAAGGAGAGGCCACAGAAGTATAATCAGAGGAACGTGAGTACATGTGACAGCAAAACAAAATGTAATACGTAGCCGCCAAATTATGGAAAAAGAATAACCAAAAAATAAAGAGGGATCAGATTGAGACAATGCTTATACTCCGGATCATCAACACAAACCGCAACGATCTTATCATCGTTTTCACCATTTATTATAAATCAAACTTAAGCAAGACATGATCAAGTTATTTGCATAAATAACTTGAATATAAAGTTACACAAATTAATAATAGTTTCTGCAAAATTTATAAAAAATAATGCATAATTAGAAACAACATGAATATAAAGTTACTCTCATGCTTAATGAGAAAGCGAAACTTTCTTTAACCGTGTGGGATACTCTTTTTAAGACCAAATCTGACAATGTTACATATCATTCATCTTCAAATCGAAAGAATAATAAGTAACTAAGATATGAATTAAAACAGTTGATACAGCCATTGACAATGGTCTCACGATTGGTCTAACGCAGTGCAGAGACAAAGTTAACTGGAGTCTGTAAAATTAAAGAAAGCAAATGTTGATCGGATCAAACACATCGCAAGAAAAAACACAGAGTTTAGCTTTGTCTTTAAACTCAAGATTTGGTTATATCACCTGTGTTAGAATTTCATGGAAGTATATGCAGAGACTTGAACGTCACAACAGGACTTTCTCCGTTGACTTGTTCATTCCAAAAGGAGAAAATAACAACTTGTCACTACATTTTAAGAGAAGAAGATAATGCAATTATTCTATACTGTGAACGCGATCGATATATTTTGCACCGTTTCTTCCAACGACCCTTCTGGCCACACTTGTGCTAAAATTCAAACTCAATCAACGAATCAGACTTATAGTCATTATAAAGATAGCACATACCTTGCGTGAAACATAAATTAACTGGAGGACGTTGGTCTTTGCAGAAAAGGATTTAAACAAACATAAGACATATATAAATAAAACTATTCCATAAACTGCTATCTATAAACTGAAACAAACCGTTGAATATATGGTCTCCTGATTTGTGATAAAATGAGGCGCCATATAGCCCTTGCCAAACTGTACCAAATAAATAAGTTTCAGGAACCGCATAAACTCAACGGTTTGCAAGTGAATCTGATACTAAAAAGTAAATGAATTTATCGACCTTGTAACTGGTAGATGCTCTGAAACATGTGGAATCTTCTTTTTAACTATCCCATTTTTTCTGAAAAAAAAATTAGAAGAAAACTTATTAAGAATGATTATAAGGCTTTCTGAAAGCATGAAGAACAAAGACATTAGCACAGAGTGGTTAACATGACCTGCACATTAGAAACAGACCCAAATCAGTTTCATTCTCAAGCACATAAACCTCCATCTATTTCCCATTGAATGGAGCCAGTCTTCATCAGGGTCATCTTTTCTGATCGCTTTAGCTGTCTGAAGCAAATGCTCATCCATATCAGTATCATTGTCGTAGATAAACTCATTCAAAAGCTCACTACATTCCCAAATGCTCATCTCAGTACGGTTTAGCTTCCCCTATTCTTCCCTCCTCTTCCTCACGAAACCTGCAACAACTTGTAACTCTTCTTTAGTTAGTTTCTCCAAAGTCGAGTGTGATTATTAGTGAAAACACACAACACTTGTTTCATCATAATCAACACAATCAGTTCCATTGTTCACCTAATTCGTATAATAAACATAAACAAAGGATCTAATGGATTACCAACAAAAAAAAAAATGAATATGTACCTATGTTTCAGATTAACCGCATAACTATGAAAAAGAAGAATTTGGACATAAACTCAAAACACAATTCACCTTGACAGGAGCAAGATTCCATTTTCGTTAACACATACATTCTCCATTGTTAAACTAACATATGCAAGAGTAGAGTCAGTCCCACATGCAGTCATGATACTTTCAGGTTCCATAGTTAACTACAAAACAACAAATATGGAACTTAACACTGACAAAAAGGTAATAATAGCTCACAACTAATCAAGTTCCTAAGCAGAGAAGTTAATAAACTGAAAAAAAGATGTCTACGGGTAATAAAAACTCGTCTCATATACATGCAACTTCCCAAAGAGATCATAGAACAATGTTTCTCTAAGATATATATAAGGTTTAGCTATCAAAAAGTTACATGATTGCATTTAGACAGAGAACATGAAACCAATGATTGGTTATAGATTAAGTACTCATGGTACATCAAGTGAGAAAAAAATATAGATGCTTGCTTTTTAATAACAATGGCTTTTGAATACATGTAGCCTCTAAGCTAAAATCAATAACGCTTATGGCCTCTCTTAAGATCAATCCTAAGATTTCCCTTGATGTAATTTAATCAATTATTAGCAAAAAGGAAGAACATTGCAGCAAATCAAATTCAAGAAAGCAAAAATGAACATGGGGCTTTGTTGAAGAAGACGTTAGTCTACTTGTGCATCATATCTCAGCTTTACCTACACAATTAACAACAATATAATCATTTAGATCTGTCTAATCACAACTGAAAATGGTCACCATGTTGTTGACCAAAGAAAAAAAAAACAGTCACCATGTCTCTTGCAGTCTTGCCATTTGTTGTACAACTGTCTTTGTCATCCCTCCACTTCAATTTCCTCCTCCTGATCTTCTTTCTTCCCTCCCTGCACATATATACTTTTTCCTGCATTTTAATCATTAAACGATCACCGTTACTCTTTCATGCATCAATGAATTTCAATGGAATCTGAACTCTGAGATTGTACCTTTGTCCAGATAAGACCCAGGAACTGACTGGTCACATCTTCTGATATCAACAGGTTATGTATGCTATAAAAATAAAAGGAGAAGATCTATAAATTATACCTTTTGATTTTCATTTAGTAAAGATAACATGTGAAAAGATCTTCAAACTCCCATATTCTTATTCCCTTTGTCTTATTTCTTGTTATCTAAGGAGAATTCACCTGAATCCTTATCCCTGAAGAACCACAGTTCGGTGATTTATTTGCCGAGGATGATGATTTAGAGAGGATGACGATTTAGAGCGATGATGATTCTGACGGCTAAACTGTATGCAATTCATCTAAAGTAAGAACATATGATAAAAATGGAGATTCCACCGTAATGTCACCAAAATCTGATAAATATATGATGAAAATATAAAATCTACTGGAATCAACTGATATATTTTACACAGCAATCAAGCACTTACCCTGATATATCCAACCAAGTTCATCGTCTTCATCCAGCCTTTGAATCTTTCCATTCAGATTAAACTCCAAATCAACTCCATCCTGACCCTATGATTGGTGAAGTCAAATATATATATAAGTAAATCTCTCTTTTGTTAATGTATTTTTACGTGATTGATGAGGAACAACACTTTCAGATCTCTCCTCAAGTTTCAAAAATGAAAAACCGATTTAGCTACTTTCTCCTCCTACTGTAACGATTTGAATCTGAAAAAACCTTTTGAGATGTTGAGCTGTTGAGTAGACAGGGAGATCTGAAAAACTCTGTTGGTGAAATTCAGAGGCAGATCCAATTCTGGCGTCGGTGCCTTCTTCCCACAGTCTTTCCATGATTATCAATCAAACTTCTAAGCCAACACAAAGATCAATTATCAATCAAATCGTATGTAATACACTAATACATAAAAAGAAAGAGAAAACCTGGTTGTAGTAAGGATAACATGCGATAAGATCTTCTTCATCTTGTTCCCCACGATCATCTCAACCATGGATTCTTCTTCGATTCATGGGACATTCTTCCCTTTGTCTTCTTTCTAGCGTTCTTAAGAAAATTCACTAAAATGAGTTCGGTTATTTTTTGCAGAGAAGGATGATTTAGAGAAGAACATTCGTTTGACGGCGAAGCCTAAATCACACTAATCCCAGTTACAAACTAAAAATATAAACCTAAATTAATTAAAAGAATTTGACCCAGTTAATAGAGAGGATCCGCGTGTTTTATAATTGGGTTACTGGATACTATTTGGTTTTATAATTGGATTAATAGTACTGATAACTTAGGATATACCTTATGATAATATCTTAGGATTAGTTGAAAGAGACCGAAAATTAATACCATGGCATTTTTTCAGACAAATTTACCCTTTCTGATTTGAGAAATGAAAGTGACTAATTGAGTGGCAATTGCTGTAAATATAGAGTCAATTTCGATTTATTTCTTAAATGTACTGCTTAAATGTTATAGTACTGATTTAAGGAGTACAATTTGGAGTAGTTAGGAAAATAATCGAAATCAATCCCTTATTTACTTCAATTGCCACTCAATTATCTTCTTTCTAAAATGAATAATGAAATCAGAATGGGTAATTTTGTATTAAAAGTGTGCCACGGTAATTTAATTTTGGTATGGTTACACTAATCCTAAGTTATTCATAGCCTAAAAATAAAATTAATCAAAAAGACTCTTGCTGCGTGAAAACCAAAGAGAATCCAAACCCATTTAAAAAAACACGCGGATCTATATTGGGTCACAATCTTTTTCAGAAATATATATCAACTAATTAACCTAAAAACCATAGCCTCCTTTTTTCTTCTCCATTTCTCAAGCCGTTAACATCAAGATCCATCTCTGCCGAAAATTCATGGAGTGTATGTACGAAACTTCAACAACCCTAACGGATCCGCCGAAGCTTCTCTTCATATCAGATCCACTGAGAAATCATCTCCGGTATTAGCTTACAGAGAGCTCGGATTTAGTTTTAATCTCTGGTGAATCGAGAAATAGGGTTACTTTCTGCAGCCTAAGCTCGAAATGGAAGGATATCAGGGTCCGGTGATCTCTGAGATCTGTCAAATTGGAAACCCACTCCAAATTCTAGATCGGTAATTAATTCTCATCTCTTCTCCTTTGATTGATGTTCTTCTTAGTCCCATATTTATGCAGATTCAATTAAATCTCTTACTCAATATTTTATAACAATTATCGAGAATTTAATGTTGTAATTGAACAAAGCTATATTTTACTGCCTTTTTAACAAAAAAAACTATTATCGACAGTCATTGCCGGTGGGAAACTCCTGTGCATGAGATAGTGAAGTTTCTTCAAGATGTGAAGACAGGGGAGGATAATCAAAGAAGTTATCATCTAATTGTGTTAACTACGGTGAGGAAAATTAAACTTTGAAAGGAGCTTTGAGATTGTTTTTAAGATGTTCTTAGCTTTTTTTTTTTTTTTTGCAGGGATCTATAAAATCTGGTGTTGTAGGAGATACCAAGGCAGCTAGAAAATGCAGGGATCTATGGAAAAGGGAAAACTTGGCAGTGATATGTATAATGATCGGACCAACGAACTGCATAATAAGCATGCATCACCATAAAGGTTTATTTAAAAGGCTTTTTTCTCTGATATTTCATTCATCTTATCTTCTTTTCCGGGTTTGTAGAACCATTTCTAGATCCTAACTCTGTAACTTTTTGTTCTTCACACGACGTCCGGCTTGCAGGCACATCTGTAGCTTTAGTATTTTTGAGATAATATATCAGATCAAGCGGAGGCGGCGGCGGTGAAGAAGAGACATCGTTGAGGCATGGTTGAGATGAGACATAAGGTAAGATCAAGACCAATGCTACTTCATCAATCTTATATTTGCATAAATTAGAAATAAATATTTTGCTGAGAGAATGGAGGGGTTTAATCACATCCCCTCGATTTTAAATTTGGGTTTAGGAATTTTGAAATCTCATGCAGATACTATGAACAAGGATGATGAAGAATCTGAGGACCTGCAACAGAAGTAAAAGAAGCTTGGTAATTCATCTTTTACGTGTGCTTTTAGAACTTTCTAATATGTATTTTTAGTTCTGTTTCATATTTTAGAAGCAGAGCCTAAAGCCTTTTATTCTGCAAATACATTTATTCTTTATTCTTTTTCTTTTTTCTCTCGCTCTGTTTTGTGTGTGTAAAGATGATTAAAACTCTGTTTTTTTTTTTCTTTTCGTGTTTTCCAGGTCAAAGCAGCACATGTTTCAACGATGAAGCCATTGAAGAAGGTAACAATTGTAACATCTATGATGATTTTGATTTCTGCTGTAGTTTCTGTTATAATAATGAGAATACTAATACTAATAGTTTTTGGGGAGAATAAGAAGGCGATGAGTGATAGCTCATGAAAGAAGAATCTAAGAAAATGAGAAACAAGTGTCTCATGAGTATAGGAGATATGAGAACAAGACATGGAGAAAGGAAGGAAAACAATTTACTGCAGAGGAAGGAGGCTCTACGAGCTAGATTTGAGAAAGTTGGAGGACAATTGGTGAGCTTTTGGATAATTCTGATTGTTTGCAAAAGAAATATTTGCACTTTTGTTTACTTCTGTTATAATATTCTTACATTTTAAGCGTTTCCTGGGAACATTTGCTCTAAATCATCATCCTCTGCAAATGCAATCTCTGATTCCGTTAAAAGTTTTGAAATACATCAAAGTTTCTCATTTGATCTGTTTCATTCATTTACAAATTTTCCCAAAAATCAAATGCTTTGTTTCCACATTGTCTCTGTACTTCATTCGTTAATTTAGATGGTTATGATCAGATTGTTTATTAGATGATCATTATGTGTTTGTTTTCCAAATTAAGAATTTTAATGTTCATGACCTGTTTGATGAATGGCTTCTGATATATATAAATTGCCTTTAGGTTTGTTTGATCTGATTGTAAATTGTTTTTGTTTTTCGTCATTTCGACAGGATGAGCTGAGGAAGAACTCAGAAGTTCTTTATACAATGAGCTTAAAACATCAGAAGTTGCTTGGATTCTTCTAGCTTTTTTTTAAATCTCTCATTGCTTCTGATGTCTCCTCCATCAAAAATAACACATTTCTCCTCAGAAGCAATCCTGGAGCTGTAATGGCCTTTGCTTCTGGACTCGCTAATACCAGTCTCAAACACAACAGGTTTGTAGCTCAATCCTTAAATTCTGACCTCAACATTCATAGCTCAAGCTGTATATTGAATCAGACTGAAGAGATTAAGAGAGATTTTGCTCTGTTTCGTCTTCTTATATCATACTTGAAAGCTTTATTTTTTGTTTTTGTTTCCAGTATTGCTCTAAGATCGCAGTGACACCAACTATTGTTCTTGCTGAGTTTGCCATCTGCTGAGTTTGCCATCAATAAAATTCTCTGGTCTAATCCTCAGCAACAAGCTAATTGGACTGCCTTAGCGTAAGAATCTTTCTATCTTTCTTTTACTTGAGGCTTAAGCAACATAAGTCTCTTAATATAATAATAAACTCTTTTATTGGATGTAGATTGATGTGGAAGACAACACCATTTACAGTCTTCTTCTTATTGGCTCTCCAGATCTAAAGATGATGAGAAGGTAATTCATCAAGCATAATCCTTCTTTACTTCGAATTGTCTGAAAATAAAGGTGTTAGATGATTATGTTTTGCTAAAAGTGAGATTGAAATATGAAAATGTCATATTTTTCTTTCCTCTGTTTTCTTCTTCGTGTTATTCAGGTTGTAGTGCACAAGGATGGTCTAAGAGCAAGAGTGCAAATGATTATACCACTACCTAGGATGCCATTATAGATGACTATGAAACTAACATCATGGTAGAAGTTTCTGTGTTTTATTTTCTTTATGAATTGTCTAGAAAAATATACAACTTGCTGTTGAGATTGCTAACTAATCTTCTCTTATTTTTACAATTTTTATTTTCCTCTGTAAGATTCATATGTGTCTACTTATATCAGATTTGCTCAGTAATCAGTTCTTTGTCAAGACACTAATGTCAGCTGATGCAACCATGAGAGAGATTAAGGCTGTTGACTCAGGTTCGATCTTAGTGTCCTAGACTTGGCTGCATTTTTGGCAAACTTGATGGCTTTAGTTTTAGCCATCCCGGATGACTTAGCTACTCTGGTTGCAATGCTACATTGAATACTGAAATGGTTGCAGTTTTTGTTATGCTCATGTAGTTTTTATTTTGGGTTTTTTTATTCATGCTACATATGTAACAAAAGAAATTGGCTTACATTCTTTTTTATTCATGAATGCTTATATTCTTTTGATCAATAACAAAAGAAATTTGCTTGGGAACCTTATCAATTTATATGTCTACCCATAGAAATTTACTTTGTTTGCAAATTCACCTAATTACCCATAGAAACAAAGTACTTCTCCATGATCTCTATTTTATTCATTAGTTAATAAATAACTGTAATAAAAATCTGATTATATTGGTGAAGCGAGACTGATTATATTGGTGAAGCGAGACGTTCGTGGGCCGAAGAACGAGAGAAATTTCTGTGAAATTATGGGTCTTTTGATCCTTCATCTGCTTTAAGCTTTTCGGTTTGTTGATGAGACTTTGATAGATGATCACGATCTCCGGAAAAGAGAAAAAAAACAAATTTTGAATCAGATTTTAATATGGGACTTTTCATAAATTTTGAACTTTGGTGAATTGAATAGACGTGGTAAGATCTTCAGAAAAAAAAGAGAGAGAAAAAAAAGAAAAGAAATGAAGTGTTTTGGTGAATTTTCAATAAACCAATTGTTCGGTTTGTTTTTTCTTTTCTTTCATTTGACACATTACAATCTAGGAGGACCATTAATATGAGGAGGTTTAATATATTTTGCCTGTCTGATTTTTTTTTTTTTGTTTCTAGATTTAGTTAACATTTACAGTTTTTATTATCATTAATTGTTTTTTGACAACAAGATATTCATGAGTTCACTAAAACTAATCAATCAATAGAATCTTACCGTCTACATCTAAGTTTTTCAATTAAAATATAGCTTCTCATATTTTTATAATTAAAATTTTCAGGGATTCCAGTGATAAAAAATAGGAGTCAGGTTTCTAAACTTGATTTAGATCAAGAAATAGAAGAAATTCAAGAACTCAGTTTAAGGTAAAATTTTGGTCAAAAAGGTATTTATAATATGATAGTCATATTGATATAGTCTTTACTAGATTTTTTTTTTATAATTTATAAAAAAAATTTACTTAGACATCCACTTAATTACAATTAATATCAATTAGAAGATTTCTTCAGAATATTATCAATTTAATGCATTTGGATTGCTCTGCAAGTTAAAGAAAACTTTGTTAGAAGATTAAAACATACTTTGGTTAGATTTATGATAATTATATATATTCAAAAAGTTAAAATTAGATCAAATAAATAAACTCGGTTCCATCTATAGTCATCTATTCATAATCATATATATTTTAATTTGTTGTTTTTATGGTTGTTTAAGACAACTATGTTGTTTTCTTTTAATAATCTATTGAATCTTTTCTAATCTAGCTACTTAATCTATATGGAATCATTTCCAAACAACCATAGCTAGAAATATATGTTTATGAACTAACAAGAAATTAGAATCTTTGAGAAACTGATATTACTATATATTGACTTACCAGATTGAAAATCTTGATAATTTACAAAGAAATTCTAAACAATCTATAGCTCGAAATCATAACTAATATATATAACAAGAAATTAGAGTCTAACCTTCTTAGTTTATGATTTAATGCCATTGACATCTGTGTTTACAAAAGATGACAATAATTCTTCTGAACTTAGTATGCATTTTCTAAACTTAAAACATTATTATAAATGAATTTTCTTTACATAATTTTAAATTTTATTTTTGTAAACACTAATATCTTTCTAAATTCAAAATCAAAACTACAAGGATTGGTATAAAAGTGAATATGAATCAATTGTGAGTTTCCTTAACATATATATTGTTAAAAATTATATTTTTAAAGTTTCTCAAGCATTTATAATGTTCCAAACATAAAATTAAATTTTGACATAATATAATTGATTTGTTAACTCAAATTCAAATTACCCATAAATGCATAACTAGAATATTTACACAATATATGTAGCCACGTAAAATTAGGTAGGAAGATTTGCGTAACAAATCAAAACAAGCTCTATGGAAAACTTTAAATGATTAGAATTTAGCATTAATTTGAAGACCTTTCCACATAAAATCCGAACAATCAACATAATATATGCTAAATTTTGAATTAGTTTTTAAGAGCCAAATTACTTATTTTGAATTACTTATTTTACTTATTATTATTATTATCTCCTAAGTCATCATTTCTTTGTATTGTATATATACACTCTTTATTTGTTTTTAATGGGTTTTATACAATCCGTCTTTGTATTATTTATCTTGAAATTTTGATATTAAAATTTCATATGACAAAAAGAAGTTTTCAGTAGTGGTTTCAAAATCCGAAACTAATTTTTATATTACTTATGGCGTTTCTCTATTATTAGGAAAATATATGGATCAGTCCGAGTATATTTATATGAGCATGCTTATTAGAATATGCGGTTCAAGTTATTCATTTCCGATCTAGGTGTTTTTAACTCATGTTTCTAGAATATATTTTTATATCCGTATATGGGTTATTATTTTTATATCTCATGTTTCTAGAATATATTTGTTAAAAAATATAGATTTTAAGTACATTTCATGTAACTCTACTAACCAATCTCATCATCTATATAAAAAAAAACATGACTCACTATTATGTGTATGCTAAAATCACATTTCCACCAGATAAATCAACTTTCACTAATCTAAATATTTGTTTCTTAATGAACTCATGGTTTTTTTTGTTTTTCTAGGGGTTCTTTGTTAAATGATCAAGAATCTAAAAAGAATTAAGAGAATATCTTTTATCAGAAATTTGTTTGCAAAATAGTCATTGGCCCACATATATAAAATAAATTAAATTGAAAAATTAGCCTTTTAATTATTTTTGCAAAACTTTTTCCGACTAACTTTGTGCATAAGTTCGAAGAGAATTTTTGGATTGACAAAAAATTATTGTGCTTATTAAAATAGCATGTGGTAAGTGATAATAGCAAGAAATATTAAAATATCGGGTTATCTCGAAAAATAATATGTTGAGAAAGATGAAAATATGAAAAGAATAAGAACAAAGAAAGAGATTTAGTGGCAAGAAATATAATGAATGAAGTAAACCCTACATGCATATATCGTTAATATTATATTCACATTAAAAAAATCATAAATTGCAGGTTAAATAACTGAGAAAGATCTGTTCGACTTTATTTTGATTAAACTTTCCGAGGTTGAAATCAGAAAAAAATTCTAGAAGAAAGTTAAGTTCTCTTACATAAAAGGAAGATGATTAGTTTCTGTTAATTCTCTAACCAACCAATAATTATTGTAATTGGGCTACTAATGAGTTGTTTAATATTTTTGAGGCCCATTATAACTTGATCAATAAGACATAAAGTTATATTCTAATATTCTAATTAGTTATATTCTAATATGTGTATACCGCGGGTCAGATCCGAGAAATCTGTGATCAAAAATAGGAATCAGGTTCTAAACTGGATTTCCATTCAAAAATAGAAGAATTTCAAGAACTTGATTTAAGGTAATACTGTATTCACCATTATCATTTTTTTCTAATTTGATTTGTACTTTTTATCAGTCTCAGTTTAGACCAAGCAGCTTATCGAAGTACATCCGATGATACTGCCGAATATGAAGTATTTTGTCCTATTATGTTATGAATTTTATTTTGTTGTATTTTTTTTATAACTATTTTTATGTTGTGTTTTCATAATCTATTGAAGATTCTTAAATCTTATCTTTTGTTCAGAATTACAAGTATTAATAGTTAACAATAAATTATAGACTAACTTTTTCGTTTATGACATCTTTTACCTGACTTCATATTCTACAAAACCTGACACCGTAATCTTCTTTTTTCATATGAAATCCTATAGTAATTAACAAATAAAATTATGAGTTAGACTGCAAAATATTTAACCAATTTTGAGCTTATAAATTACAAGAATTGCTTAGATTAACGGACATAATTCCTATAATTAGAACAATCGATTATAGTAACTAAGAGAAAAAAAGATAAAAAAGATGAATGAAATCATTAAAAGAATCGCTTATCTTGGAAGAATGGAGGAGATTTTGTAGGATAAGAAATTTCTTACAATTTCTCTTTTTTTGCATGTCTGAACAAGTTAGTGAGTAATTTACATGCAAAGGCATTTGATAACAAATTCAACAACAGATGAAGGTGATTATAACCTAGAAGATCTGGTAAGACATTGAGATCATATGAAACTTGCCATTGTTGACATCAGATAAAAATGAAGATCAATTTTTGTGAAGACAATAAATAGTGATGGTTGCCGATTTTTTATGTTTTGACAGTTTAGTCAACGTATCCTAAAATGGTCCAATTAAGCTTAATATTTGGGCTATTTAAGGTATTGGGTCTTAATGGATTTTTCTAGCCCATTTTTCAAATTGTAACAAATAAACTTAATATGTTATACCCCAATTAATTCTATAAAATATGATAATCATACTAATTTTGATTATTGTTCTAATTACGATAGTCAATTTTTTTTATATATATACATACACCTCTAAATTCACCTTAGATTTCAATATTCTGGAAAAAAAAGCATAGCTCTAATGATAATTATAATACTTATTTTGTAATATGTCCAACTTATGGATCCAAAAACACAAAAACATAACTTTAACTAATTTACAAACCTATTTCCTTTTCAAATGAGTAAAAAAACAACAAAGAATTGGTAAAATTCAATTTGAAATTTAACATTTTCATCAAAATTCCAACCCAATAAATAGAAAATATTTCCCCGCGGTGCAAACCGCAGGTCAGATCCTAGTTACCCTTAAAACTGATTACTAATTGCTATAGTCTTAGCCTCTTAGGTAAAATATGAGTTAGGCCTTGTTCTTTTCTTTGTAGCTCGCGACAGCTTTTGCGATTGAAAATTGCACTGATCTCTTTCCAAATAAGATTTCCGACTAATTTCAGACGGAGCTAAACCTTAAATCGTAAATGTCAAAATTACAATGATTTTCAACAACATAAGACCATCTCCAACCATCACTGAATTTCAGCCAAAATGCTAACGATGTCACTATAAGATCAATTTTGGACTTTTCTAGTCGTTTGTTAGCTGCATGTTGAAGACGGTAATGATGTTTGTTGGAGTTAACTCAGTTTAAAGTTCTAGGCAATGTAATGAGTATAGGCAATGTTCTGTGTATAGGCCATGTTCGTGAATTGCAAGTAGATGTAAATGTTGTTCTATGTATAGGCCATGTTCATAAACCATTAACTTGAGTTTGTGTGTCGATTTGAGTGTGTGTCAACTTTTGATCATCAAATGTTTCCAAACACTTTTATACACAAGTTTTTTAAAATTTAAATTTTTAGAACCTCATTAGAAGTTCTACCATTGAACCTCATTAAATTTTTAGAACCTCCATAAGTATCTAAAGTTTTGATTTTGCATTATTTCAATTATAAATATGGTTAGAACTCCTATTGGAGATGTTCTAACACTTGATTTTCAACTACATAACACTATTTACGTTTCAGCAACAACAGTCAAAATTACATTGATTTTCAACAACATGCCACACTATTTATTTCTTAATAACAACGTTAGACAGTTCAAGTTCTCTCATTCATGATTCAACAGCGAAGAACAGGAAGAAGCTCAAGTGGAGCTTTCTTAAAAACAGTTAAATCACCAACTTCTTCCATGTCCATGTCTTGATTCTTCTCCTCAGGCATTCTCCAATCAAAGAAGTAAAGCAAATTCAAGAGTCCCAGTTCAATGGTTGCAATCCCAAATGCCATCCCTGGACATATCCTCCGACCCGAACCAAAAGGTAACAACTCAAAGCTATTTCCTTTGTAGTCCACAGTGCAATCGATAAACCTCTCCGGATTAAACTCCTCAGGGTTTTCCCATAGTTTAGGGTTTTGTCCAGTCGACCATGCGTTAACCGCTAGAACGGTTTTTGGAGGAATGTCGTAGCCTTGAATCTTGATTTGACTCATTGTTTCTCTCGGGAGTAACAATGGAGCTGGTGGGTGAAGTCTTAAGGTTTCTTTCACCACAAGTTTCAAGGATTGAAGCTTATCAAGATCTTCTTCTGAGATTCTATGATTAGGTTTGATTCCAATGCAAGTTCGGATCTCAGCTTGAACTTTCTTCATCACTTTAGGGTTCTTTACGAGCTCTGCCATCGCCCAAATCATGGTGATGGCGCTTGTGTCTACTCCAGCGATATATATATCCTAGGTCAGCCAAATGATATATATAGGTCAGATTCAAGAATCATGTAACTAATAAAGAGATTTTTTTGCTTACTTGTATGATTCCTTTGAGATGGTCAATGGTGAGCTTGAAAGAGTCATCTTGTTCTTGTTTACTTATCATATCTAGGAGCGAGTCGATGATATCAGGACGATCTTGAGTTGAGTTCTGCGAGTGATGATCATCAATTATATGATTAAGAAAAGTATCAACCTCGGTGAAGATGTCGTAAAGCATCTTATGTTGGCCTGAGACAAGTTCTATAAACCATCCAAGACCAGTGATAGGGAAAAGATCTGAATATCTAAAAGTCATATTTCTGGTAGCCTGATACATAAGATCTTTGATCTTGTCCTCATCGATATGCTTGTTCTCCAAGAAACTCTGTCCAAACGCGGTTCTGAATATGATACTTGCAGCTAGGATAAAGAGGGTTTTGCTTAAATCCACCGGAGATTGCTTCAAAGCTGACTCTCTCAGTTTCTTGACCATCAAGTCATTCTCTTCCTCTCTAACATACCTGAAAGATCGAACCTTTTTCACGCTGAAAAACTCGCGAACCGCAAGCTTACGTAGCTCTCTCCATTCATCATTGTATACTCCAAAGCCGATGTTTTTAAAGTTACGCGAGAAAACCCTTGCGGAGATAGTGATAGGTCTTGTACAACACTCAAGGTCATGTGTTTTAAAAGCTTCTTCAGCTGCTTCACTCGAAGAGATCACGACCATTGGGAGAAACCCTATACGGAGATACATCACGGGTCCGTGTTTCTTGGAGAGATCGTGAAGAGATCTGTGAATCAACCCTCGGAGCTGGTGTATGTTTCCGATGATCGGAAGTTTTGTTGGGCCCGGAGGAAGATTATGCTTCGAACTTTTGATATTCTTGGAGTAGATTAACGAGATGAAAACGGGAACGAATAGAAGCAAGAAGAAAGATAGAAGAATCGTCATTATCTTCGTTCCTCTGTTTTGTGCTCTGTTTTTTTTCTGGATAAGCTCGAGGTGAAGACTGAGAGTGTGAGTTGAGAAATTCTCGTAATATAGTGTAATTAATATATGGAATTATTAATACTTGCCAAAACAGAATGAAAACATATTTGTAGTAGTTTAGTTTTGATACGTGGCATACTGAAAAGTTATGATGGTTGGTTTTGATATATACTAGTATTTTTTTTTCTTTTTGGTATTATCATATTTGATAATGGGAATTTTGTTGATTATGCCACAAAAAAGTTGCAACATTTATTTTATGCCATTTTTGTGTTCGTCTTTCAACTTATGCTATTTTTTGATGTCAAGGGCTTTACGAAAAACCAAAACTACCCTTCATCTTCGTCTTGTCCATTAGTCTCATTTCGTTTTCGTCTTGTCCATCAGTCTTATTTTCGTATCTTGTCCATTATCATTTTGTCCATCTCATTCACTAGTTTTTTTTTCTTCGCTATTGTCATGTCAAATTTCAAATTTTAAAATTGATGGACAAAAACAACTAACGTGGACCATATAAAACAATTACACCATTCTTCGTTTGTTGTCTATCACCATCTTATCATCTTCATGTCCATCACCGTGTTGTCCATCACGGTGATGGACAACACAGTATCAATCTTATCCACATTGTCCACGTTGACATGTAATCAATTAATCAGGAGAGAGAAACGTATTTTGTGTTTCACCACTTTATTTTGTCTTTATGTACGTGAAGGGTAAAATGGTCATTGTAAAAAAAAATTGGCATGGAATTAATGAGTTAAAAAAATGGCATTCCCTCTAATAAAAAACATAAAGTTGCCCATTTTACCAAAAATCTCAATGATAAATACAAAGTTAAATGTCGTTTAGTGTCATCAGCGAGGATATGTTTCGAGATGAAGACTAAGAGGGGTTGAAAATTCTCGTACTAGAAAATAAACCTATTTTTTATAGAATAAAAACTAAAAGACAAATTTTTTTTTTTTTTTTTGATGTTCTTCTAAAAAGTGTTGTTGCATAGCAAGACCACGAACAGAAAACTCTCTGGCATTTGATACGTTAAGCCATGTAAGCCTCCTGCAATAAAAAAAAAATTGTATATTGATTACATATTAGTACATAAGTTTGTTTTGCACTACATAATTGAATTTATTTTCTATCTATTAAATTTTTTAATTTGATAAAAATAAATTATTTGAACTGAAGTAGTTTTCATAACCCAACAAAAAAAAAACAGAGAAATTAGGTCTACTTTTTTGAAGTAAGTTTTATGTTTCATTTGGAGTAGTTTTTTTTCAACGAAATTAATGATCATACATCACTATTTATCACATTTGATTGAAAAACATTAAATGTTAAAGAACTAACTAAATTCACACTAACAAAAAAAAAAAAAAAAAACCTATCTAAAATTCATAAAATTTTATGGAGAAAAAAATGATGAAAATAACCTTGCATAGGGACATGAAATGAAGGTCGCTCTCGCTGTCGCCCAAACCCAAATCGGGTAACCCAACTCCATCACCACTCAACTCCCTCAAAACGGCGTCACTTTTGTGTTGACCCAAGAGGATACCGGGTTTTCTAGCAAATCCGGTTAGCCGACCCGATTTAGAGACCTCAAGCTCTGTGCCAATGACTCTATGAGCCCCAAGGAAGGTCTTTACGAACGGCTCGACCATAATCCGAGGACTCGCCGTCACGACATACCTTCTCCCAAACGAGTTGAAAACATGCCACGTGTCGAGCCTCACTTCTTCCACGTAAAGTCTTAGGAGGAGGTGGCGGATCTTAAGGCCAGCGAAGGTGATAAAGAAGAGGACTTTGATGGCAACGGTTTCGGAGACGAAGAGATACGTGAGGTACACGAAAGGTACGTACGCGAGTAGGATCAATGCACGGATCAAGTTTCCTGCTTTGAGTGCCACGAAGAAGAAGTAAAGGATAGGTTTCTGGGAGATTGTTAGGGTTCCGTTAAGATCGGCGGCTATGGTCTGGTCCGACCGGTCGTGAGCGTTAACGTTGTAACTTGATATAGGCTCGAAGCGAAGCAGTTTCGTCATCATATATCATAAGTGCCGTATTCTAAAATACGGTCATGATATATATGCTACTAGTATTGAACCCGTGCTCACGGCACAAATTCATTATATAATTTAAAAGTTTCAAGTAATTATTATTAAAATTCATAATATAAAAAATAATTTGTTTACTTAGATTTTTGCCAACCAAACAATACTAAATTTATTTGTATCCATGGATGAGATGATATATGATATCTGTATTGGTTCTGCATACATCATAAACAATTTTTTCTTCTTTAAAAAAAATAATAATTTATAAATAAAAGAGAAATAAATACTTTTTAACCAAAAAAATAAGTATAGTTACAGGGTACACAAAGCAAAAAAAATAAAACACATGACAGAAAGTAGAAGAACATACCTTTCATCTTTATATGATTTCTGAGGAACAAGAGCTCGTTGCAATCTATAAAAGGTAGAAAAAAATTTGGATGCATGATGAAAAAAACACAGAGATCGATGAAGAATAAAATTAAAAATTAAAAAAAATTGAAAATTGAAAATTCTGAAAATAATAAGTTTCTAAGCGTGTATAAAAAGATAGGCAATGGAGATCGTGGGAATGTGGGAGTTAAAAATCCCTAATAAAAAGGAAAAACAAATTTAAACAAAAGAAAATCTGAAAAATAAAGATTTTGTGGAAGTTTTTTTTTTAAATGTTTAAATTACCAAAAATATAGAAAATTTGTGAGAATGACACATATGCAAATGATAACGTGTCAAGCATAGGATGTTGCAGTTTTTGTTAAAGTGACTTGTGATTTAGTATAATAAGATATGATCAGAGGCCGTACTATATATTTTTTGGTTAGTTTTACTTAAACTAATATGGCTTATTACATACTCCTTCTGTTTCAAATTTATTTGAATATAAGTATAGTTTTGTGTTTTAAATGCAGTTTTTAATGAAATGTATACTCCTATTAATTTAATGAAATGGCTAATGAAATTTTCTTCTATCATATTAATAAAAGATGAAACAGAAAATTTTACTTTTTTTAATCTACATATAAAAACCTTAAAGGATAGTTATAATGAAACGGAAGGTATATATTAATCATTTAAAATTGAAGTTCTTTGAATATTCATATCTAGTATATTTTTTAAAATATTCCTCATAAATATAATTTTTATATTATTATGTTACCCGAATAGATATTTTATTCATTCGTATATTTTGCCTTGAAAAGAGAATAGACGGCAAGACGTAAAATATAGGTTGAATTTGTGATATAACATATAATAATAAGATTAAAATGAAAAATATAGAACCAAATTCAGCAAGTAATCATAAAGATGGACAAAAATGTCTTTGCTGCAAAACATTTTAATAATATCTCAGTTCATCTGTTTGGTCATACGTCATAGTCATCACTTTCACACCACTGTGATAAGAAACATTTAAAATATAATTTACTCAATCTAGTTGCTCTGATAGAATTTTATTTGAGATTCGCTTCCATCATATTTATCTTCCGGCAAAAAGGTGTCAACACAACACGAAACAAGATACAATTACTATTATTAATTGGAAATTCTCTTACACAACACGAAGCAAGATACAATAATTAATTGGGAAATTCTCTTAAAACATTTTGTGAACAATTTGGTTGACCATTAAGACGACATACAAAGGAACACGAGATTTAAGTACAATCAAATAAGAACTTACTTTTAAGTGATCATTGATCTAAGTACTTCACAGGAACAAGTAAAAGCTCACTTTTCTTACTCACAGTAAGTCCAGGAGCTTCTTCCATATCGATATCTTTGACCGTCATGCCTTCTGGTAATTTCCAATCAAAATGATACAACATATGAGCTAGGCCAAACTCCACCATTGTTGTCCCCATATACATTCCCGGACATATTCTTCTACCACTACCAAACGATAACAACTCAAAGTTCTGTCCTTTAGCATCAATGTTATTATCCATAAACCTTTCAGGGAGAAACATCTCTGGATCTTTCCAAGTATTAGGATCACGTCCAATAGCCCAAACATTCACATGAAGTCTCGTCTTGACTGGAATCGTGTAGCCGTTGATCTCAAATTCAGAAGTTACTTCTCTTGGGAGAAGAAGAGTTGTTGGAGGATGTAACCTCCATGTTTCTTTGATCACCATTTTCAAGTACTCGAGCTGATCTGTGTCATTGAAGCTGATTCTTTCTTTGTTCTTGATTTGACTTCTGATTTCGGATTGAACTTTCTTCATCACTCGAGGGTTTCTTGCAAGTTCTGCCATTGCCCATGTCATTGTTATTGCAGAAGTATCGATTCCTCCTAAAATAATGTTCTGTTTTCGAGAACATAAATAGAATAAACATGTAAGAATATATGAATATTATTAAATAGATGTATTATTTGCAAGTGGATTGGGAAGAATAGTAAATCATTCTTCATATTAATATTTGCTAAAATAATTAACACCATAATATATAATTTTTTTTTTATTTCTAGTCCTAACCAAGTTAGAAATTAAAAAAAAATTCAATAATATTCTAAGAAAATATCTTATAAACAAACATAACCAATACAACTTGAATACGAGTCTAGCTAGTGTTTGACTTTATTTCCTAAAATTAAAGGCTCCTTGAGTTATCTTATCTCTAGCTAGACAAAATTTCTAATATTTTATAATTAAGAAAATTTTAAGAAATGAATAAGGAAAGTTGAAACTTTGTAAAGAGAAAATAAAAACTAAAGGGGAAAAATATGTTTTAATATATATTAATTAACAGTAAAATATTAATTCATAGAAATTGTTTTTACCATCAAGATTGCTTTGATATGGTTTCTTGTGAGATTGTCACTTCCAACAACAGTTTCTTCTTTCTCCAACCTCAAAAGAAGATCCACAAAATCTTCACTCCCTTCTTCTTTTCCCTCTTTATGCAAATCAAACATTTGTTCATAAAACGCATCAAGATCTCTTACACATTTCTCTCGCCGTCCTTGTAAACCCATGAACCGATCAATGATCCATCCAACATATGGAATAAAATCTGTGGCAGAGAAGCTTCCTAACATCTCAAACGCGTCACGAACTAACTTATTGAATCTGTCATTGCTAAGCACAGTTTCCTCAAAACTCACACCCAATACTGCTTTACATACTACCTTTACAGTTAAACCAAGAAACTTCTTGTTCAAGTTAACCGGATTACTCAAAGAAGCTGACTCGGCGATTGAATCAATCATTTTCTTGACCTCCTCGTCCTTAATGGGTTGAATAGATTGAATCTTTTTAGCACTCAAGAGTTCTTGAGTGCAAAGCTTCCTTAGTTCTTTCCAATAATCATTATAAGGAGAGAAAGACATGTCCAGATTGTTGTAAGAGAGCTCTCTTGCTCCTGAGGAGTTAAGAAATGTATGAAGTAAAAAAAATTTCAAAACTTAAGTAAGTGTTTGTGAGATTTACATTACCTGCTAAAGGAGGACGGCTACAACAATGGAGGTCATGGTCTCTTAGAGCTTGTTTTGCTGTTTCAGAAGAAGAAAGTATGATTGTTGGGACTTTTCCAAGCTTTATAAGCATCACAGGACCATACTTCTTTGAGAGGTTCCATAGAGACTGATGTTGTAATTCTCCGAGCTGATGTAAGTTTCCGATGATCGGAAGAGTAGGTGGAGATGGTATTGGTTGATGTTGATGCCGCTTTGTGCGTTTGAAGACGGCAAGAAGAAGAAAGATGATTAGGAAGAGAAGTGATAGAATCCATATGTTAGCCATTTGTATACCTTTATTTTCTTTTCTCCGACGAAATTATATACTACAAATTTGAGCAATGTTCACTTCGCTAATATAATTGATGAAGGCGACATGACATTTGACAAAAAAAAAAAGAAAAAAAAAAGAAAAGAAAAGAAATTACTATATGAATTATTGTGTACATAAGAGAGCCAAGCTAAACCTAAGATTCCTTTAGGTTGGAGTTTGGACAATTACGTAAATGGCAATAATGACCTTTTTTTGTTTTTTGGGAATTTTCGCAATAGCGACTTGAAGTCTTGAACTTGAACCGTGGGATTTCATAGACGTTAAATGAGTCTAACTACTCTGTCGGTAACAATAATGAAGTTTTGGAAGTTGTTTCACGAAAATTTTTAAATATAAATTTTCTTTTTTTACGTTAATTAAGTGAATAAAAATCTAAATATTTTGAGAGAAATTATTAAATCAAAATGGGTCAAGTTATAGTCTGTGTGATACTGAATTTTTATAAGTTATTGAAAATATAAAAAATTTCTATTTAAATCCATATATGTAGCGGTACGGTGCTCTTGGCTCTAATCTAAAGACAAAACCGCAAACTCACAAGCCAAATTCGATTTCGTCGTTTCGCAAGAGTTTGGATTCGATTTTATATCGTGTGTGAAAACAACTTGGTTAACTGGACTTTGGCCAAAATTACTCACTTATTTTTGAAAAAAAAAAACTTGAATATCTAATGGTAAATCCCAAATAAATAATAAATTATGGGGTCAAACAAAATATAGCAGCGAGTAAAATCCATTTTAGCCTATACATAATTAACATCAAATACCTCCGACTTCCCCAACATGCAACTCTAAAAGCACATAAATAGGAGATGACTAATACCATAAATATCACAATATTATGGTATATTTTTAGTCAAATATAAATCAATTCCATTTATAGCGTATTTTTTTTTTTTTTTTTTTCGACGGGGTTTAAAAATATCTCGACATATGGTTCACATTGATTGTAGTTAATGCGCTCAATTTAAAACACACAAGACAGCACATCATATCGTACGTCTTGCACTCGACTAAAACGAGTTTACGTCACTTGTACCATCTCCAACTCTGATTTGTATTTACTTCTAAATTCTATTTTGGGAAAAAACTTTCTCCAATTCTAAATCTATAATGGAGATCTCTAATACATATTAGAAAATGAAGATCTCCATTTTAGAATTAGAAATAGAGTAGGGTTGGGAAAAAAAAACTCAATTTCGAAATGGAGAAATAGGTCAGAGATACTCTTAGCTCCTGATTTTTTTTTTCTTTTTTGATATTGTGTTTTGTCTTCTAAACCAAGGAAAAAATCCAAATAATTTCACTGGTATTAAAGCCTAGATTTATACATGTTAAAATTTGATAAATTTGCAATATTTTTTGCATAAATTTTGATGGTTATGATAAACTTAAATGCATTATTAGCGCAGTTTTGGATCTTAACTCTACTATCTAATTTAGAATGTTATATGTTTTATCTTCTTATATTTTTACTACTTGTGATTTTATAAGTTCAAGCCCCAAAAAGTTTGTTAGATGAAACCGAAACCGAACCAAATCAATTAATTACGGTTCGGTTCCATTTGTTTTTTACGGTTAAAATTATTTGATCCATTCCTAGTTTTGATCTAAATTTACCACTTGAAAAAAAATTAGCAAGAAATTAAAATATTTTTGAACCATGGTTGAAGACTTGAGGGTGTCAAAAGCTTAGTAACGAACGCATGTGCCATCGATTGGTCAATGACTCATACCAAAACTACTAAAATATAAATTTTAACCGGAGTCATATGATCCTCCTAAGTCCTAATCATATGATAGGATCGAGTTAACTTTTTTTAGCACTTAAGAAATACCAAACAAGGCCCTTCCTTTTTTTTCCCAGTAATTTACAAAAGTAGAGAAGGCAACTTCCAAATAGTTGTAAGAGCGCAATTATAATTATTGATAAATGTTTCTTTATCAAAAAAAAATATATATAACTATCATTGAAAAGCATGTGTTATATATTGTGTGGAAGATAATACTTTCGTCATAAGCTCAACCAAGAATATGATGGGATAGTGGTTTAGCATTTAGAGTTGGTTTCATTATGTTCTTAATTCAATTCTCTTTGAAAACAGGAAATAAATATTGACTCCGTGCCTACGGAAATTAGAGTTTAGACCCAAATTTGAAGTTAAAGAAAAAAACACATGTGTTATATATTGTGTGGAACCAAACCGAACCCAAATAATTTACACCGAACTGACCCAAATTCTCTGTTCGGTTCAAATCAGAAATGTTTTCTTCAACTCAAACAACCCAAATTATGAACTTCTAATCCGAACCAAACTGTATTCACCGAATGCCCAGTCCTTATTTATTTTTCTTAGGTCACAAGCTTAAGGTAAGACTATTTAGACTACTTATAGTGGAGACTGGAGGAGTTAAAAACAAATTTCAACTATTGAATTGCTTTAATGAATTTGTTGAAAGATGTGTTTAATATGACGTGAATTAAATGGTGTTGAATAAATTCAAAATATTAAATCGCAAAAGAAAGAGAGAGAAAATGTCATGTGTGTGTTGTCATTGATCTTTGAGGTTGGAAAAAAGAAAGTAAGATACATGATATATTTTTATTGGTTGTTAAGATTGTTAATATTATTTTCTATCCTAATTATTCGAGAACAATTATTTTACACTAAATCAATTTTTTTTTTTTTAGTTTTGTATACCAAAATTCATCATTTTCATTCTCTATAAATAGAGATTAGTTTTATTTGATTTGGATATATAAAAAAGTTTATATTTTTAATGAAATTGATCATAATAATTAAGAAAGAAAACAAAAATGATTTAACTCTTAATTATGTTAGTTTAATTTCAATCAATAATTGTTACTAATATATAATCCCAAAAACAAAACCACAAAGAAAATAAAAATATGAATTAAATTAGTAGGGTAAGATGTTGAATTTTACTAAATAAAATCATTGTATAATATAAAAATTAAGTGGATATTGAATAATTAGATAGATGAGAGAGAATATGATGTGTCATGTTAAAAAAATGAAAAAGTTGTTGAGAATCGGTTCTCATTTGAGAGACTTTGAGAATCCCATAAGAATCTTTTCTCTCATCCATAAATAGTTCAGATTTTCTTATGATAAATCAAATCTACAATAGTTTATAAAGTTAATTAAATAGCTTATATGTTATTATTTTTTATTTTTTTATTTTTTATAAATCATAAAATAAAACTATATATCTAACAAGTTTCATTATACATGATTTTAAATTATATATTAATATTATTTTAATTAATATTAGTTAAAATTACAATCAAACTAAATTATATTATTTTAGTTAATACACTAATTTGAAATATTATAAATAAAATTACGAGTTCAAAATTTTAAAAATTTATTTTGATACTATTAAAATCAAGTATTGTAATTTATTTTCTTCTCTATATATAGAGACCCATCTCTTCACACACATTCACATTCACATTTCTTTCTTTCTTTATTTCTTTTTTCACTTAATTAGATTATGGATCCAAAATAACTATTTTATTTCTCAACAAATTTCATGGATCTTCTTAGTACTCAAAAAGAAAGAAACACTATAAATCAATTTTATTTTAATTAGTGAAATTGAATATATTTAGGATATAATTTGATATGATTTAAAAAATATTAATTAAAAATCTTATAATTAAAAATAAAATTTAAAATAAATTTTACAAGTTAAATTATATTAAAATAAATATTATAATGATGAGAGATTTAGTGAGTCTCTCACCAATAAAAATAAAAAACTTTTAAAATGTTCTAATATTAAAGCATATCAAAAATAATAATATTATAATAGTGAGACTCATGATTTTTTTTATTTTTTTTTCTTTTAATGCTGCATCTTTTTGGCTTATTATTGCATATGAACGTAATCACTGCATTTTTAGGTTGGATATCCATGTCCCTCCAAATTACCAAAACTTTCCGAATAAGAATTACGTTGTTTCAACGAGTAATATTTATTTGAAATAAATATTATTTGAAAAGCTTAGGTAATTCGGATGGATACGAATATCCAACCTGGAATGCATGCACGTGATTATATATTATATACATACAATTTAAACATATAACATTGAAATGCAATAAGCCAAAACAACTACAAATATAACATGCAAATGCAATAAGCCAAAACAATTATCTTAAAATAATTTGAAAGAACAAAAAAAAAAAAAAAAAAAAAAAACTAAATTTTATTTCAACAGCATACATTTTATTACTCAGATGCATCGTAATGGCCAAAATCAAATTGCACAAATGTATAGTTTCTCTCTAATTATTCATTTCCTTGAACTATTACTAGTACACAAACTATAGAAACAGAAGAACATCAGATTTTGGTTCTATTTAGTATCAATCATCCAAATACTTAGCTGGAACAAGGAGAAGTTCATTTTTCTTGTTCACAGTGAGTCCAGGAGCTTCTTCCATGTCGATATCTTCAACCGCTAAGCCTTCTGGTAACTTCCAATCAAAATGATACAACATATTAGCCAAACCAAACTCCACCATTGTTGTCCCCATGTAAACGGCAGGACAGATTCTCCGGCCGGCTCCAAACGGTATCAGCTCAAAGTGTTGTCCTTTAGCATCAATGTTATTATCCATAAACCTTTCAGGGAGAAACATCTCTGGATCTTTCCAAGTATCAGGATCACGCCCTATAGCCCAAACATTCACATGAAGCCTTGTCTTGACTGGAATCTTGTAACCGTTGATCTCGAATTCAGACATTACTTCTCTTGGGATTAAAAGAGGTGTTGTTGGATGTAACCTCCATGTTTCTTTGATCACCATTTTCAGGTAAGGGAACTTATCTATGTCTTCGAAGCTGATTCTTTCTCTCTTCCCCATTTGAGTTCTGATCTCGGATTGAACTTTCTTCATCACTCGAGGGTTCCTCGCGAGTTCTGCCATCGCCCATGTCATTGTTATTGCAGAAGTATCGATTCCTCCTAGAAGAACATTCTGTTACAACAACATACAAAAACATTTTCAAGTTTTGTTTAAATGTTTCTGACAATTGGATTGTGAAATCTATAGTAAGTTACCATCAAGATTCCTTTGATATGGTTTCTTGTGAGCTTGCCATATCCAAGAACAGCTTCTTCTTTCTCCAACTTCAAGAGCAAGTCCACAAAGTCTTCACTACCATCTTCTTTTTCTTGTTTATGTAGATCAAACATTTGTTCGTAAAACGCATCGAGATCTTGCACGCTTTGTTCTCTCCGCCTTTGTAAACCTGTGAACCAATCAATGATCCATCCGAGATACGGAATAAAATCTGAGGCAGAGAAACTTCCCAACATCTCAAGTGCTTCACGGACTAACTTATTGAATCTGTCACTGTTAAGCACAGTTCCCTCGAAGCTCACACCAAACGCTGTTCTGCAAACCACACTTACTGTTAAAGCAAGAAACGTCTTGTTCAAGTTAACCGCAGTTTTCTGAGAGGCTGATTTGGCTATTGAATCGATCAGTTTCTTGACTTCCTCGTCCTTGATGGGTTGAATCGAGTGAACTTGTTTAGTACTGAAGAGTTCTTGAGCAGCGAGCTTCCTTAATTCTTTCCAGTAATCATCATAAGGAGAGAAAGCTATGTCTAGATAGTTGTACGAGAGCTCCCTTGGCCCTAGCGTTTTCAAGATTCAAGATTCAAGATTCAAGATTCAAGATTCAAGATTCAAGATTTGGCATTCAAGATTCAAGATTCAAGATTAGTTTTGTACCTGCCAAGCCTGGACGGCTACAACAATGAAGGTCATGAAGTATCAGAACTTGTCTTGCTGTTTCAGAGGAAGAAACTATGACTGTTGGGACTCTTCCCAGCTTCAAAAGCATAACAGGACCATACTTTTTGGAGAGATTCCACAGAGACTGATGTGGTAGTGCTCCGATCTGGTGTAAGTTTCCGATGATTGGAAAGCCAGGAGGAGATGGTAATTGCTGACATTTTCTTTGCTTCTTGTGGTTGAAAATGACGGTGAGAAGAATGAAGATGAGGAAGAAAAGCGAGAGAAGCCAAATGTTAGCCATTTTCTATTTGAAGGTTAATGAAGAGGAAACTCTACAAATGTAAAATATTATATAGCACATTGATGCCTTATAATACTTTCTTACTATACTATGTAGTTGGTATAAGTGCGATCTCCTTTGTGCGGATAATATTCATTATTAAATGACGATGATAGAGACATTATTTTCATTTAAAAGAAAATATAATTATAAATTATAATATTAAACTATTTAATTTTTAAGCTTGATTTAGAAAGTTTATTAGACCATCTCCAATGGTAAGAATCCCTCATGGGTTCTTACCAATTTTTTTAATATAAATTTTAATTGATTGAAAGATAAGAACTTCATTAAGAATTTTAAACAATTTTCCATTCCAATGATAGAACCTCATTAGTTCTTGGACTTTAAGTAGATTGAGAAATTGGAATTCGGGTCACCTTCTTTCACGAAATTCGTCGATGAGAATCAGTTTCTTGCCAACACGTGTCTTTCATGTATTATGTATACCACTATACCTTGTCTACGAAAAATTGTGAATGTAAACATTTTCTTTGATTCTTGAAATAAATAACATATTTTATATTAATTTATCATCTCATCTAGTTATAGTAATTTTAGTAATCATAGAAATAGTTTTGGAATGTAATTTATTAATATTTTGATCACTCATTATATCTATATATATATATATATATTTTCTACTTATTTATATGTAAACTCAATTACATTGATTTTGTATTTTAAAATATCTTAATGTTGAGAAGAAAAAATATCTTAATGTTGACTGATGCCTAAGACAATGAGAAGACAATCACTAGAAGACAAAATAGTTATTGGAGTTCACCATTATCTAGTTTGCATTGTGTGTATGTTTAAATCTTTTACTTGGCGACAAAAAAAAAAAAAAAAAAAAATCTTTTACTTTGCTTATATGAGGGAGCTATGATCCAATGTTAATCATGGCCAATGACCAAATGTTGTTAGTTCTATTCGAAAGTCACATGTTCGAGTAAACCATATTACATGCTTTCATCCCGTGTGAGGAGAAGATGTATGGACCTACACCTAGAATCTCTTAATCATCAAAAAAAAAAATAATAATAATAATAATAAATCATGGCTAGTGGGAATAGTTATTTTGGGGCTTGTGTTGCAGCAAATAGAAAGTCAGAGAATGTACTTCTTTGATTTCTACTAGAGATGTGTGTGGTTGAAGATGTTATGTAAAAATATATGGAAATTCAGTTTCTATATCCCATCTTACTCCATCTATTTCACTTTTAAATTTCTCAAAGTTTCTTAAAGATTCTAAAAACGTTTTCTATGTTTTACCTTTGAATAAAAACCAAAACAGAGAGAATAAGAGAATATGAACTTCAACCCAGGGGCGGATCCAAGTAATAGGAAAATATAAATATTTAAATTTTTACATAGAATTTTGTAATGAAAATAGCAATTTGGTTAATAGTGCATCCTCTAAATGTTTGAATTGGGAGATTCGATTCCTCTTAATACACCTATTGACATTTCTGGTTAGATCCGCCCCTGACCTCACCTACAATTTTTTTGAAGATTACAACACTTAATTAGTTTTTATCTTCCATTTTTTTTCTGAAGCTATTATTTCGTAAATATTTACCTTAGTTTATATTATTTGAAATTTTCATAAAATATTAATAATAGGTTTTTGAAGACATTTACATCTTAATAGATTTTTTTTGAGAAATACCACTTTTGAAAACTTATTCTCAAAAATATACCATTAAAAAGAAGAGTCAAATTCAACATATATTAGTGATTTAATAGATGACTCGAGTGCGTTATATAACATTAATCAAGATGAAGAAAATCATAACAACACTTAGTAGTTGACTTAACTAAAGAAACAAAGGAACATGAACTTTTAGTTTAAGGATGTAAATACTTGGTAGGCACAAGTAGAAGCTCGTTTCTTTTGCTCACAGCGAGTCCAGGAGATTCTTCCATGTCAACCTCTATGCCTTGTGGTAAGTTCCAGTCAAAATGATACAACATATTAGCCAGACCAAACTCCACCATTGTTGTTCCCATGTACATTCCAGGACATATTCTTCTACCAGCTCCAAACGGTAACAACTCAAAATGTTGTCCTTTGAAATCAATGCTACTATTAACAAACCTCTCTGGGATAAACTCCTCTGGATCTTTCCAAGTATCAGGATCACGCCCAATAGCCCAAACATTCACATGAAGCCTTGTCTTGACTGGAATAGTGTAACCATTGATCTCAAATTCAGACATTACTTCTCTTGGTACTAGAAGAGGTGTTGTAGGATGTAACCTCCATGTTTCTTTGATCACCATTTTCAAGTAATGGAATTGATCTATGTCATCTAAGGTGATCATCGATTTGGTTCCCATTTGGTTTCTGATCTCGGATTGAACTTTCTTCATCACTCGAGGGTTCCTCGCGAGTTCTGCCATTGCCCATGTCATTGTTATTGCGGAAGTATCGATTCCCGCTAGAAGAACATTCTGTTACAACAACATAGAAAACATTTTCAGATATTGTTACAAATGGATTATGAAATCTATGGTAAGTTACCATCAAGATTGCTTTGATATGGTTTCTTGTGAGCTTGTTATTTCCAAGAACAACTTCTTCTTTCTCCAACCTCAAGAGCAAGTCAAGAAAGTCTTCACTACTACCTTCTTCGGTTTTCTGTTTATGCAGATCAATCATTTGTTCATAGAACGCATCAAGACCTCTCGCGCTTCTCTCCCTCCTCGCTTGTAAACCTGTGAACCAATCAATGATCCATCCGATATACGGAATGAAATCTGAGGCAGAGAAACTTCCTAACATCTCAATAGCCTCACGGACTAACTTATCGAATACATCACTGTTGAGCACAGTTCCCTCGAAGCTCACACCAAATGCTGCTTTACATACCACACTTACAGTTAAAGCAAGAAACGTCTTGTTCAAGTTAACCGGAGTTTTCTCAGCGGCTGATTTGGCGATTGAATCGATCAGCTTCTTGACTTCCTCATCCTTAATGGGTTGAATCGAGTGAACTTGTTTAGTACTAAAGAGTTCCTGAACAGAGAGCTTCCTTAGGTCTTTCCAGTAATCATCAAATGGAGAGAAAGCAATGTCCAGATAGTTGTAAGAGAGCTCTCTTGCCCCTAAAGAATTATCAAGAATCAAGAATCAAGATTCAAGATTCAAGAATCAAGAACCAAGATTCAAGATTCAAGATTCAAGATTCAAGATTCAAGAATCAAGAATCAAGGGTTTTGTATAATCATGCGAACACAGAAATGAAAATTATAACTTTAGTACCTGCCAAGCCTAGACGGCTACAACAATGGATGTCATGAACTTTCAGAACTTGTCTTGCTGTCTCAGAGGAAGAAACTATAACTGTTGGGACGCTTCCAAGCTTCAAAAGCATAACAGGACCATACTTTTTGGAGAGTATCCCTAGAGATCGATGTGGTAATTCTCCAAGCTGATGCAAGTTTCCGATGATCGGAAAGCCAGGAGGAGACGGTGGTTTCCGTTGATGTTGCCTCCTCTTCTTGATATTGAAGGCGGCAAGAAGAATAGAGGAGAGAAAGAGAAGTGTCAGAAACCAAATCGTAGCCATTTTATTCTTTGGTGTCGACTAATGGCTGGAAAGCCATACATTTAAGTTCGTTATCAAAATTCTTACAATATGATAGCCACATATTCAAGCCAAGCGTTTTGTATAAATTTAAATTTAAATATTAGATGATAGCTCATTCAGCATGGAGACTATCGATTATTGGACAAAAAAAAAAAAAAAGACATATCGATTATTGAAAAGTTGGTAAAAACAGACTACAATATTTCAGATATTTATACATATAATGCAATATAAAATAAAACGATAAAATATGTTTGTGGATGATAAGTTTATTTGTAAAAGATTAACTAAAATTGATTACGAACATAATATAAACTATTATTGCGTTAAGCAGGAGATATGACAACTGAATAATATTTTAATAATATTGATTTCTCGAGTTGTATAATACATATATATAGTTTTTAATAATAACACAAGATTACGTTTTCTTTAGTACAACTGATGCTACATTTTATTTTGCCATCACATAAAAATCCTTAAGTTTAACTAATTAATGATCTAAATACTTAACAGGAACAAGTAGAAGCTCATTTTTCTTGCTTGCATTGAGTCCAGGAGATTCTTCCAAGTCGATATCTTCAACCACCATACCTTCTGGTAGTTTCCAATCAAACTGATATAACATATTAGCAAGACCAAACTCCACCATTGTTGTCCCCATGTACATGGCAGGACACATTCTCCTACCACTTCCAAATGGTAACAGCTCAAAGTTTTGTCCCTTTGCATCAATGTTACTATTGATAAATCTCTCTGGAAGAAACTCTTCTGGATCTTTCCATGTATCAGGATCACGCCCGATAGCCCAAATATTCACATAAAGCCGTGTCTTGACTGGAATCGTGTAGTTGTCGATCTCGAATTCAGACATTACTTCTCTTGGAATCATAAGAGGTGCTGGAGGATGTAACCTCCATGTTTCATTGATCACCATTTTTAGGTAATGGAGCTGATCTATGTCTTCCAAGGTGATCATTGACTTGTTCCCAATTTGATTTCTGATTTCAAGTTGTACTTTCTTCATTGCTCGCGAGTTTCTCATAAGTTCTGTCATTGCCCATGTCATTGTTATTGCAGATGTGCCAATGCCTCCAATAAGAACATTCTGTGATAAGATCCAAAAAAAAAAAAAAAAAAAAAAAAACATTAGAATCTTTAGGGATTAATTACAATTTAGATTATAGTTATTTTAGGTTATAGTTACCACTTACCATTAAGATTCCTTTGATATGGTTTCTTGTGAGCTTGCCATATCCAATAACAGTTTCTTCTTTCTCCAACTTCAAAAGCAAGTCAACAAAATCTTCAACTCCTTGTTTGTTTCCCTGTTTATGTAAATCAAACATTTGTTCATAGAATGCATCAAGATCTTTCACACTTCTTTCTCTCTGCCCTTGTAAACCCGTGAGCCAATCGATGATCCAACCACCATTTGGGAAATAATCTGAGGCAGAGAAGCTTCCCAAAAACAAAAATGCTTCATGGATTAACTTCTCAAACCTGTCACTATTGAGAACAGTTCCTTGAAAATTCACACCAAATGATGCCTTGCATGTCACTCTTACAGTTAAAGCAATAAACTTCTCACTCAAGTTAACTATTGTTTTCTGCGAAGCTGACTCAGAGACTGAGTCAATCAGTTTCTTCACTTCTTCTTCTCTTATGGGTTGAAACGAGTGAACTCGTTTAGGACTAAAGAGTTCTTGAACACACATCTTCCTTAATTCTTTCCAATAATCATTAAAAGGAGAGAAAGCAATGTCTAGATAGTTGTAAGAGAGAGCTCTTGGTCCTAAAACAATCATAGGTTTTGTTAAATTAGTCCTATGAACAGAGAAACTTTAGTATATGTTGAGTGAGGGTTACGTTACCTGCTAAGCTAGGTCGGCTACAACAATGAAGATCATGAACTTTCAGAACTTGTTTTGCTGTTTCAGAGGAAGAAACTATGATTGTTGGGATACTTCCAAACTTCAAAAGCATCACAGGACCATACTTTTTGGATAGTCTCCATAGAGATTGATGTGGTAGTTCTCCTAGCTGATGTAAGTTTCCGATGATCGGAAAGCCAGGAGGTGACGGTGGTCTCCGTTGATGTTTCCGCCGCTTCATTGCGGCAAGGAGAATACAAGAGAGAAAGAGAAGTAATAGAAACCAAATCGTAGCCATATCTAATTTCATGGCTGATGAAGCGACAGCTATTTAATAAGCTTCAGTGCCGTCTACAATTATTTTTCTGATATCTTCTTTATTATTAACTTTAAAAAAAAAAAAATGAATAATAAATTTAACACAATTTGCATGTTTATATCATGTTTTGTTCTTTATGTACTAACAATTCTAATTTGTTGATAGAGTATTATTTCATTTTCAGGAGAAAACAAAATGATGAAGTGCTTAGGTAATTCTAAGATATTTCTACACCTAAAATAACTATAATCTTTTTTACACTGAAAAAAAAAAAAAAAAAAAAAGAATGACGAAGTGCTTAGGTAATTCTAGATATTTTCACAATCACGTGAATCGCATGAATCAAAATCACATGAATCCAAGAATATTATATGTGATAATTAATATATTTCTTTTTTTTTGAATCCCAAATGCTATAGTTAAATAAATTATAAATGAAAAAACACTTCATGATATTGTTTTCTAGTAAGCTACTGTTGAATATTTCCAAAGATGGGGGTGCATTTTTTTTTGTCTGCCGACACTATTATTATTGATTCATAGAAGTTAGATTTTATAATATCTCTACATTCACATTTCTTACCATATTTTACAAACGCTAATATAAGACGTCGACAATTGGGTAATATTTTTTTTTTTTTTTTTTTTTTTTGTTGGCTTTTAGAGTTTTGGAGCAACTCTGCCACTACCGTACTATCAAGAGGATTAGCTGCCAAAGGTTTATGAGACCTCGTGGGATAAACATCAAACTTAAATAGATATTGAAAGAGTAAATATTATCTCTATTTGTTTTCTAAAATATCTGTAAGATAAACCATGGTTAAAAATACGGATATTTTAGACGGTAACTGTTCAGTTTTTAATCGTAATTATATTAAATGGTTAATAATCGTAACCATTAACCGTAAAAATATAATAATTATAGTTAAAGAAATTATTAATCGTAACCGTTAATTAAACATAATCATATAAAAACTGTTGGTTAACCGTGTGATGTAACTTTAAAATTATAACGGTAAACGTTATAAAAATAGAACCAAATGTATATATAATTAATTATAGTGGTAAATGTTAGCTGAAATATGTTCGTTTTATCTAAATCAACAATATTTATAATTGTCCAATTCATACATTTATTTTACAAAACATTTATTATAATCATGTTTCACATTTATAACAAACTGAGATAAATAAATTAAAATATATATATATATATATATCAATAAATAAATACAAAATTAATTATTATACCTTGCTGTTAAATCCTAGTTAAAATGTTTTAGTTGAGTACTACATGACTTATTTGCAAATAGGATCATGGATCTTTGTAAACAGACCTGTACCATTCGCAATACAAAAGGAACATGAATATATGATTCTGTTCATAGCAGAAAAAAAAAGAAACAGAAGTGATGCAATAAGACTCTTAAAAAAGATAGAGAATCAAAATATTTACTCGGCGGCGTCTTCCATCACATGCTCCGCGGTGGCTGGAGCCACAGGGAAATAATGGTAATGTAGCTCGCCAACGTCGTCTCCTGAGAGTTTCGTCCATCCTTTAGGCCCAACGTGGTACACTGATCATATTATAGATTAGGGGAAAAAAGTTTAATACAATCATTAAAATTAGAGAAAGATATCACAACTCAAGAATGATGTATTGGCAGAAGAAGAAGAAGAAGAAAGGATTGTTCTTTTACCGCTAGCAACTCCACCACTAGCTAGCTCCATCACGGAATGTAGCGTGGTAGATGGATCTCCTTGCTAACTCTGAAGCTTCTTCAACCGACATATCAAATTTGTACCTGTTGACAAAATATAGACCATAAGATCATCAGACTTTGGTTTGGGATTGGACTAGAAGAGAAGTTGGGAAAATGATATTTCTTCAAATAGAGACATATACCCGCTGTCAAGAACACCGTAAGCGTATGGTGAACCAGAACCGACAGAGAATCTGTCTCCCTTAAGCCGTCCTCCTTCGTTGTCTACATAGTATAATCCAGCGCCCTATTCCAAAAAGGATTACGATTTTAGCATCTCGATATTTCGATTTGTTGAGTGAAATTATTGACGGGGAAGGTTAGAACTTAGAATATAAAGTTTGAGGTACTGACTGTTTCATCCCATCCAGCAATCATTGTGCCAACAGAAAGTCCCATTCCACGGTATGAATAGAGCATGTTAGCAAGAAGCTTTGAAGCTCCTGAAAAACAGAGATTCTTCTTTTGTTTGCCAGTTCATGTAGACGGCACTATGATACACAGATAAACCACTCACCATTAGAGAACATATGTAGTTTCAACATAGTCCAGTTTTGGTATTGGGATAAAACTAGGACTAGAAATTATATACAAGACACCAAAGAAGCCATATCATATGTATGCTCTTGCATACAACAAGTCCATAACACAAGGACTGATACATAATGATATAGAAATGTTTAGTTCCAAGTACAGAGGAGTTAAAGCCACCATACCAATATAGAACAATACATGCCTAGAATCGAAAGATACATGTGTTCTTAGGACACTATCAGATAAGAAAGACTTTTCTCATTCTTGGAAATAGATGGCATACAAACAAAACCTTTAAGTTTCCAACAAGACCAATGACTCAATTGCTTTCAAGATATCAACAAACTAGCTAAATGCAAAGAAGATAACCGATACACACAACCATCAATTCAGAAAGCTAATAAAAATAAAAGTTAGGTACCTTAATTCCCAAATTTCTATGCCAGAATTGACAATCAGCAGCTCCACCAGCCATTGTACCAAGCATATAAGGATTAATTTCAATAATCTTCTTCACAGATTGCGACGCTGAATTGGAACAAAACAAAAACACAAACAAAACGTCAGCATCAGTAGCCAAATTTGTTAAACAATCAAACACAGAAGAACTAAAGCCAACAAGAAACTTAATGAATCTCCTCCATTGTTAAGCTAAAACACAATCAAAAAGAAACTTATTGAATCTCCTCCATTGTGAAGATAAAAACATACAGATATATCCTCCCATGCTCGCTCGAGAATCAGCAGCAACCATAACACCTTCTTTAAAGATAAACGCAAGTGTTGTTGTTCCCTTTGCAGGCTTCACCATATGTACAGCTTCTTTCTGAAACCCATCAAACTAAAAAAAAAGAAGCAAAATTTCACAATTCAAATAAAAAGCAAAATCAGAGTAATTAAGAATCCGAAAGGAATCAACTTTCGAAACTAAATCTCACATCAGTTGTACGAGGAAGATCAAACGAAGGTAGAGAACAAAACCCATCAAGCATATCGTTGTTTGATCCAAATCCAATCATAGGCATAGTTGTCTCTAATCCACTAGTATCGAGCTTCATTGTCAAAACCCTACAAAAATCAGATTATTAAGAAAAGAGCTTCCTTTCACATAAACACTAATACTTCATTGTAAAGCTGAAATTGAAGAGAGTATATCAAAATTAGGGAGCTGAGACATACCTAAGCGATGAAATCGAGATGCAAAATTAACAGAGTAGAACAAGTAAAGCAAAATTATGGAGGGATGTTTCTTGAGCTCTGAGCAAACCACACGGGCCCCGATATGGGGGATCGGGTCATACCCGCCTAAGTTCCAACTTCCAAGGTAGTGTTTATTATGTTGGGCTTCATGGGTCATTATTGGGCCTTTTCTTCTTACACTTTTGTTACACCCACTTTTTGGTTAAATATTCTTATATAAGTCCATGTTCTGTTCATTAAAAACATGGATGTATCTTTGATTTGCTATGGATATATCAACTTTTGTATCAGATTTTATTTTAATGAAAGAATTATATGATAAAAAAAAATTAAAAAAAAAGTCCATGTTCGGTTCACCACAAAAAATAATACAAATAATAATAAAAATAGAGAGGGTTCATGTTCTTTTAGTGGGTTTCCCCACTAATGAAGTTTACCGAGAGCCAATTTCTTTTTGATTCCTTTATTAGTTTCAAGTTTGCATCTTTATGATATGCTAAGACCACTTCTAATGAGCATTTTTTTAGGGGATCTTAACTTAAAAAAAAAAAATCACAAAACAGTATAGATTTGTGTCTCTACGTAGACACGGAAGACACCCAAAAAATTTACAACGTGGCAATTTGTTACTTAATGATGGGACCCAATGATTATATATTATTAAATTAAATTTAATATTAATTAATTTTAAAGACAGCCACTCATAATATTACCGATAATAATGCTCTAATAGTCTAATATTACATTTTTTTATTGGATCAAATCTAATATTGACCTACTTTCCCCCAAATCATCTCAAATCTAATGTTGAAGAAGATAATTAAATTAGATAGATGAAACTATATAATATATAGTGTTTAATGTGTGTTTCTAGGAAAATGTTTAGCATATTTGCACCAACCACATTTGAAACGAGTTTGAGTAAACTCATCTTCTCGTTCTCCTCTCCATACCTCTCTGTATTTTCTACCTATGCTTCTCATCCATCCTCATGTTATTGGTATTGCAGTTTCTAAAGATCTTTCTTCAGCAGTTTTTGCAGACGTTTTTTAGATTTATCAATTGTTATAACATGTACTGCAATGCTAATACCACATCGAAACATCTCGTTCTTAATTTTTAAAACGTAGGCAAAATCTTTATCATCTAATGTCCATTATTAAACATATTTCCAGAAAATTGAAATAAATAATAGACGATATAACTTTGTAAATCAAATTTACGTCGTCGTTGCTTTTCCGGGCGAAATCATCCATCTCCTCATGATCTCTTAAGTGGTAAACCGTCCAAAACTACTCAATAGGGCTGCTCAAAGATTTGTAAGTTGCCATTGTTGAGAGCTTTTAGATAAAACGCTTCTGAGATCTAATAAAAAAAAAGCAAGAAAGAAAGTTGAAATGAAGTGAGAGACAAGAGGGGTTTAATTTAATGTTAGGAAAAAACCTAGCCATCTCTTAGTGGCTTATTCATAAGGGTAATCAATACAAACAATTTAAAAGAAAAAAAAAATCAAAACAATAAAAAAAAATATTTATATAATAAAATATATAACAGGGATATTTGAAAGTTGTCCAAATATCTCGTTGCATCACTTTTGTTCAATTGCACAATATCATACTGTTTTGGACCCTCAAGTTGGGCTCTAACAACACCAACAATACAATTTTTACGATAAGACAATGTGGTTTCTAAAGCTGATAGATTGAAAAAAAAAAAAAAAAGAGAGAAGAAAACAGAATCTCTGCTCTGAGAAATGATAGGCCAGCAGGGCTCTCTTAGTTACCTGAAAATATTTGCATGCAAGCTTAAAGAGGCCACCCCAAGATTTTCCTATTTTTGAGCAAATTTAGATTCCTTTTCCACCCATTTCAATTCAATTTTGCCTATTTATGATGATTTTCATCTTCTACATTTATCACACTCTCCAACTACAAAGAAAACAAACAAACCAAAAACACGTAAAATGTCGATTAAGTCCCTTCTGATACAATTGCTCAAGGTGGCTTACAAAAGCACTATTGAGGCAGCCAAAAGTAACGGTTCACCAAATCCTTACCTCTAGGAGCTAGGAGAGTTCAAGGCCTTCTTCGTGAAGCATGTTCACTCAATTCACTCACCCTCATCGACGGCACTAAACGTGCGAGCTTCAACCACAGTGTTGGGGAGAAGCAATTAGTTTATGACCCACCGACGAAGCAGAGTGAGGTCATTTTTGAATATTTGAATTTCTAATTGATTGATGGATAATTTTGGATGGTGAAAAAGGGATTAATCCCTTAAAAGATTTTTCTTTAACTGTTTGATTCTTCAAAACGATGTAGCCTACATTTATGTTTTGTCATTGTGATTGATATTTTGTTGGTATTCTTGATGTGCTGTTGAAGTTAAATATGATGTTTAATTGATTACTATTAAAAATCAAAATGTATACGTTTCAAAATCTGAATTCCGTCAGAATTTTCCTTGTTTTCTTATAGTAATGCATATATTACCTCATGAACATTTTAAGATCCCAATGCATTCGAACACAATCTCGATTCAAAATATTGTTTTCTCTATAGTATAACTTTTAACATGTATTAAGTATAGTTATCAATTTTGTAGAGACTTTCAAATATTTTTGAAATGTCATGCACTACTTTACACACATTTGTTGGTGCATTCATGTAGATGATGACATAATCAATTCATTTATATAGATAGATACTATCAATATTAATTTTCTAATACATAATAAAATGTGTCAGTCACTGTTTAGCTGAAAATTTGAGAGGTATAAAAAAGATTTTAGGTTTTCGCTTTTGAATACGCATTATTTTTTTTATTATTTTAGGAATATAGCAAGTTAATATCTTTGCTAAATATATTTTACTACAACAGTGAAAACATTTGTTTGAATTATACATAAAGTGATGGTAGTGTGAAACGCATTAAGTAAATATACTAATAGTTCATTATGCCCATCATGATGTGTTTAGATCTAATTGAAATATTCAACATACTAATCTTTTCAATTCATTTGAACATATTATCATTGGAGTCTGGTGCCTTCAGTTAGATATGTAATGGATATGATAAGGAATAAACATCTACTTTGTTAGAGAAAATTTGATTTCCGGATTACACGATATTAATTGGTCCAAAATAATGTACTTATATACATCACTCTCTAACATGTTGCTTTTGTTTGTAATTTTTTGTTGGCAAATAGTGAAGTAATTTCGTACATTAACATATAAAACGAAACATAATTCAAATCAAATCAAATTTTCTAACCATAATGAATCTAAATAGTTTACATCAAAATTTTATTTATTTATATATGTATTAGGCATATAAGAGTCACTATTGAATTTTACTCCCTTTCCCAAACCAACATCTCACGTATACTTTATATATACATTGATGTATATCATCAACTAAATAACACACACATGTCATCTTGTAAAATAACCTTAAACACTACAAAACACAACAAATAAAGACATAACGCCTTTTTGTACAATACAAAATACTATAAACATGTTTTCTAGTGAAACGTTTATTGCTTAATTACTTTAATGCTATGAAGATAAACAATTTTTGTCTAGTTTTAAAATATTTTAGGAAAAGATATATTTCCATATATACAACCAAATATCTCGTTACATAAGGTTTTTCCAATTGCACCACTTGTAAAGGATCATTTTTCAATTGCATGTGGATTCTTCATTTTAGATTGTTAACTGTTGATTTTTCAAGACGGTGTAATTTTTCGTTATGCATTTCTTTGTGAATGATATTGCTTAAATAACTCATGAAATGAGAATTAATAATAATCGATATGGCCATAATACAAGTATCAACATTCACAAAACCAAGTATCACGATTTATTTATATATGTAAACACAAAATAATATAGAAACTTTGTACCAGTGATTTAAAATTATGCTTTATAATGATTTTACTAGATAGTTTTAAGATTTCATTAATTTTAATCATTCTTTCAAAACCACGGAAACATATAGACTTTTTATAATAATGTGTTCGATATTTATTAATTATTACATTTATAATTATTAATTTTGCAACATATAGACTTGCAATTTTTATGAATTTACTTTTATTTTTGGATTAATTTTGTTTTGAAAAATCATATAGTTTATCCATTAATATGTGGATAGGCAATATCACAACAAGAAAATGAACATATCTCGTGGCATAATATATCTTTTGGAAACACAATATATTTTGTGCAAGTATTCAATTCCATAAACAACATACTTGTATCACATAAACAGTTTCAAAAATATAAATAAAACGGTATAAATGTATTTTTCAACTTTTAAATGTAAATTGAAAAGTATAAATTAACAGTTTGGGAAACATTAGTCATGATGTTTGGTCGTCTCAGCGTCGTTGGTCCATACCTAATGTTGATTCTTAAAAATGATTGATATTTTAAAATTTTTATTTTTAACAATTTTGTGTTTAACTCCTCAAAGGAGAACAATAATTGATATGTGCCATAAAATAAGCATTAGCATCAGAGCCGGCCCTAAGTAAAAGCCAATGAAGCATGTTTTTGGGGCATGAGAAGGTTTATTAGTTTTAGGGGTCAATTTTTATATAATAATAGTAACTAACAACATCAAGTGGTGTAAATGAGGTATAGAGTTTGATTCTTGAAGATGCATATTCATTCCTTTATACTGTTTTTTTTATTGATGAATAATTGGCCCTTTATTTTTTGGACTTATGGGTTTGTAATTATCAGGTCCGGCTCTGATTAGCATTCACAAATCAAGTACTGTATCACAATTGATTTTCCAATGTAAACATAATATATAGACACTTTGTACTACTGATGTAATAATGCATTGGACTGATATTTCTAAAAAAAGTTAAGATGTCATTGGTTTTAAATATTCTTTCAAAATCATGGCAACATATATACTTTGTTTTCTTTAATGTGGTGGTGCAAGTAAAACTGCGCTCATCGGAGTATCATCGTCTATAAAATTGCCGGCTTTGAAAAACTGTTCATAAAAATAAGTTGATAATTTGTAATAAAAATAATAAATTAATTAAAATATATTCTCGAAATATTGGTGACTATTTTAAATGATGTATCATCACCACAATTACTCTCAGATGGTTTTATTTATTTATTTTAATCAAACAAATTTTAGTTAATTCTCAAAATTTTGTTTTCTTATTCATTTATTCCATTATGCATTAGCTCTCAGTATATTACCACATTTTACCAAATTCATAATAATAATAAAAAAAAAACTAATAACCCCATATTGATAAAATTTGAACTAATAAATAACCCCTTGTAAAATATTATTCTTTTCTTTTCGGGTAACATTTATAATGTCTTTAAACAGCCTCTTTAAGTTTGGAACATTCTACTTTACAAAAACTAATTACGCAATTAAAATCTATTGATCAACAATTAACAATGAAACAGTTCTTGTAATACCAACAATGAATACATAAAATTAATTATTTCTAAAGATGGCCAAAAAAAAAAAAAAAAAAAAAGAGCAAACGCAATCGCAAAACGCTAGCGTTTGGTACTGCATCTTCTAGCTCGCATAGCTCCTGAAGGAGGACTATTCAATGAAAAGCTACAATGAGTATGCAACCAATAAGAGTACCTAAACAATGTCCCTAAGTTCGAACGTGCGTGAAACGTTCCTCTCAGGTTCAACAAAACCGGACCGGTTTCAATCTGACGTTGCAGCTCCCGGCTCTGCGTTGGCTGAAGCTGAACCTGACTGCTCACAAGATGAACATTCGCAAACATCGACATTTTCTTAGGAACCTTGAAAGGATCAACGTATTGAGTAGCTATGAGTGTGTTGTAATAGTAAAGCTCAAACGTCACATAGCTAAAGTCCACACTACTTTTCTTGCTTGGGTTTGTGAAGTTTGCTAAAATGGTTAGATCACCGTTTAGTAGAAACCCCATATCAAGATAAGCAGCGTTTAAGTTAGCGGCTGAGATATCGATGTAAGGAGAGCGAGGACGGTACACGAGGTAGACGATTAGAACGATTAAACCGCCAAGAATAAGAATGATCCAGAAGATTGCACAGCAAAATGCAGCTGACCATGTCATTGCGTTTGTCTCTCTTTCAGGAGGCGGTAAACGTTGGCCTCTGCGGCGATGTGGTGATGGTGTTGGAGCAGTTCTCCATGGAGATGGTTTGGGTATTGGAGGTAATGTTGATCCATAACCACCTCCACCGCGATGTGGTGGTTGTTGTGGTGGTGGTGGAGGTCGTTGTTGCGGTTGTTGTTGATGATGATGATGATCTTCAGGGCTTATTAGTAATGGTTTTTTTGCAGAGTTTGGAGTTTTTCTTGGTGGTTGTTTCTCTTCTGGGCTTAGTGGTAAAGGTATTTCGGTATGTAGCGGTTCTTGGATTGGTGGTTTTTGACGTTGTGGCGGTTCTTGGATTGGTTTTTGACGTTGGCGACCATCACGAGGCTTGATTTGGATTCCAGGTGAAGTGACGACTGGGTGAGATTTCGGCTTTTTCTGGTGCGGAATGGGAGGGATGAGCGGTTGATGCGGAGATGTTTGTGAGGTAGAAGCAACACCACCACCACCACCTTTGAGATGTGGATTCTGCGATGGAAGCCGCGCGAAATGAGGATTGGTTTCATAGTGATGATGATGAGACATTTAGAGGAGGAGAAACTAAAAACGCATCAAAAGAAATTGAGATGAAAGAATGAGAAACAGAGATTTTGAAACTGTTTCTAATTGCTGACCAAAAAAATAAAGAAGTGTTTTCTAATTTCTAAGTGAGAAAGCGAGAGAGATAGAGAATAACTTGATGAGAAGTTCAAGTAAGGTTTCTTGGATAATATTATCTGTTTAGAAAACAAAATTAAAGTAGGAAAGTGATAGAAGGAAGCAAGTAATAATCTTTCTGTAGATTCCTTGCACTAAATCAAAAACTATAGAACATTCTCTTTTTCTTTTCTCATTCAAAAGTTTAGCAAAGGAATACCTAAAAACTCGATAGAGATCTCGAAAGAGACAGGGTTAAGAACTTACATGTTATTGGAAGACTTCAGCTCATTCTGAGAGAAAGATCTGAGAAATTGAGATGAATTTTAAACAAACAAGTAACAACTCAAACGCAACAAAAAGTAAAATCTTGTTTTAGTGCCTGCGAATACTTTCAGATTCAGCAGCTCGGAAACCTCAATCCTCAATTTGTAAAAATGTTTCAGAAAGGAGATGTTTTGACCTATCATCGTGGATGAGTGAGTCCTTGATGCAAGCTGATAGATTCCTTTATAAAGAAGACAGATCACTAGAGATTGTTGTTAGTTACTTCATTAAAAGTAAGATCAAGTTATGCCCCATAAGTATCAAGCAAGCCATGCTCTGCTTCTGGTATCGTCGAGCCTGATCAAACAGATACTAGCAAACAACATATTAAACCCCATACAAAAAGGTACTTTCCAATGATCTTAGGAGCAATCACAGAGCGGTAAAGAAAATGTAATTGCTCTTACTTCATCTCTTATCCCTCTCTTTGGCAATGACATCTTACATGATTTAACATGTATTTGCAGAAATGGAAGTTGTAAACACATGGAAAGGCGAATAAGACAGAACCATCTCAGGGTAATAATGGCTGGAATTAGAAAGACAATTGAAGCAGAGAAGCGATCACACTGTGTCCTAACATGAAACAACTTTGAGTACATGTACTTGTTGGATCTTTGATGTTCTTCCTGATAGTTATAGAACTTAAGAAAGAGAAGCCATAGGAGTAAACAACTAATGTAAATCCAAGATTATACCAATTCAACATTTGATTCCATTCATCAAAACTTCAAAATGAACAACAAAACCTTAACCACAACTGTGTCATATATCACTGATCAACATTAATTCCCAGAAAACTCTAATGTAAAGAAGATGATGAATGGTTATAGCAGCAACACTGTTGATTCATCTCAGCTCTCATAAACCTCTGCATAGAAACAAAAATGAAAAAAAAAAAAAAACCCATTAAAACCAATTCATAAAGCTGATCACAAAACCAAGCAACACCATTAAACCCTAAATTCGAAGATTTTTTTTGGGGGAAATTGCAAAATCACCTGACTTTCTTGATGAGAATCGATTGGAGTTTGCGAGCAAAGTCAATGGATTTGATTCTGCGTTCAAGATTCTTCCTAGCGAGAACCTTCTTCTCCGAATTCTTAATGTGATGAGTCTGAGTGGCTTTGATTAACCTCTCCATCCCACTCGATTGCATCTTCTTCTGCAAAATCTGCAGTGCTTTGTCTAGATCTCCTGAAAACACCTTCACTCTTATCCCTCGCTCTTGCTGCAACTGAATATTCTGACTCGTCCGAGTCATTATTCCCGTAACTCGTTTCGCTATCGTGTTCATTTTTGTCTCTCTTCACTTCGTTTTCTGCAGATTAAGGTAGCGAAATCGTTGGCTGAGAGAAAGTACAGGAAACTGAAAAGAGGGGAAGCAATCGGATTTTATTTTGACTTACCGGTTCGTCGGAATCTCGCCGGAGAGATCAAATGAGTTAATTTGAGTGGTGATGGAGAATGTCTAGGTTAAAAAGAGGTGACGGAGGAAATGAAGTAAAATCAGAGAATATAGGGTTTGATTATGTAATTTTAATAAATATAGGGATGCGTTTGTAAAACCCCTTAAATCTAATCCACAAGACACAAGTCACACAATCGGGTTAAAAAAAAGCGATCTAAGTTGGGACTAGACGTTACTTAAGCATAAGATCGCCCACCCACTTAGCATCTATAACACTTTTTTTTTTAACAAGTTGCTTGACCTTGGTAGATATCCTAAAACGCTACAAGATTGCTTCGGAACAATGCATCAACCCCTCCAAATCGGATATCACCTTCTCCTCTAAAACTCCTTTGGAGGTGAAACTTAGAGTAAAACATCTGCTAGGCATAGAAAATGAGGGAGGCATTGGCAAATACCTTGGACTCCCCGAGAACTTTGGAAGAAAAAAGAGGGACATCTTCACGGAAATAGTAGATAGGATTAGACAAAAAACCTTGTCTTGGTCTAATCGCTTCTTATCTAGTGCCGGAAAGCAAACCCTACTAAAGACCGTGCTCTCGGCCATGCCAACATATACGATGTCTTGTTTCAAGATCCCCTTGTCTTTGTGTAAAAGGATCCAATCCGCACTAACACGTTTTTGGTGGGATGAAAAACCGGGCAAGAGGAAAATGTGTTGGGTCTCATGGGATAAACTCACCTCTCCAAAGAATAAAGGAGGACTGGGTTTTAGAGAGATAAAAACCTTTAACGACGCTCTACTTGCGAAGCTCACTTGGAGGATTTTGAACAACCCCCAATCTCTCTTGTCCCAAGTATTAATGGGCAAATATTGTCAAAACTACTCCTTAATGGAGGCTAAGATCCCGTCGAACTGTTCCCATGGATGGAGGGGTATTATGGCGGGAAGAGAAATTATTAAGGAAGGGTTGGGATGGATAGTGGGAGATGGGAAAAACATTAAGATTTGGAATACTCCTTGGCTATCAACAAACTACCCGCTAACGCCTATAGGACCCCCAACCCGAGAATCTATGAACCTTACGGTAAGTGATCTCTTCCATCCTAATACAACCTCTTGGAATGTGGAAGCCATAAGAAAAATTGTGCCTCAGTATGAGGAGTACGTACGAAACATCATTCCCAGTTCTACAGGAGCTAGTGACAGATTAAGATGGCTCCCTACAAACTATGGGACGTATACGGCCAAATCTGGGTACGAGCTCGTTAAGCAAGATAAAGGAGTATCCAACTTGGGGGATTTTTTGTGGAGTAAAGAGATCTGGAAAGTTAAAACTTCCCCAAAGCTGAAAACCTTTATGTGGAAGGCAACAAGTAAGGCCTTGTCCTTTGGTTCATCGTTAAGTAGCAGAGGGATCCAGGCAGACTCAAAGTGTAAGGTATGCGGAGAGGAGGAAACTCCGATTCATGTTTTTCTCACTTGTAGTGCTGCAGCTAGGGTGTGGAACCTGGTTCCAGCCTTGCATAAACCCAACCCCTCACGAATATTTTCCATGGAGAAGTTATTACATGATCTTCACCGCCTCACAACCCTTCCTCCACTCGGACTGGGAACCACTTCCCTATATCCATGGATTCTATGGTTTCTTTGGAAAGGTAGGAACCTGAAAATATTCGAGAACAGAGACACCTCGGCTGAAGACACACTCAACAAAGCGGTGACGGAGGCTCACAAATGGAGAGAGGCTAATTTGAACCACTCCAACACCAGAGCTTTGGCTGAAAAATGGAAACCACCGAGCAACCCCTCGCCGGACTCGACCCTGATCTTCACAGATGCAGCTTGGTTAAAGGAGAAATCGCTGGGAGGATTAGCTTGGATTTTTAAAAACGCAGAGAAAGAAACGATCCTACTAGGATCGGGATCAAGGCACTATGTGCCCTCTGCTCTTTCGGCGGAAGCTTTAGCCCTAAATGAAGCGCTGGAGACAGCAATTTCTGAAGGCTATCGTAAGCTTGTCTGCCACTCGGACTGCCAGGAACTTGTCCGTTTACTTAACTCACAAGTTTCCTCAACTGAGATTCACGGAGTCTTAGAAGATTTAAGAACAATTTGTTTAAAGTTTGACTTTATCTCGTTTCATTTCATTTCTCGCTTTGAGAATACAGAGGCAGATTCCTTGGCCAAGGATGCCTTGTACATGTGTTCCTCCTCCCCCTATACGGGATTGTAATCGGGGTGCAAGTTGTTTAATGAAAGTTTGACCAAAAAAAAAAAGTTAGGACTAGGCGTTACTTAAGCATAAGATCGCCCGCCCACTTAGCATCTATAACACTTTTTTTTTTTTAACACTGATCTCTATGATGATCAGGGTCGGCCCTGATATAGCAAACGAAGCAGCTGCTCTAGACACCAACAAGTATATTAATTTGTTAAGAGAATTATTTATGTAAAATGCGTTTTGGTGTAGTGGTATAGTCAATATCGTCTATCTTTTTTCTTTTGCTTTTAAGCCCAACATCCTTAGGAGTATTTTTCCACTTACCAATCTAATTCTAACAGATTTGTTGGTTAGATTCATATAAGGGTGGCTCATAATATATTTGGGTCATGTACAAAATATAAAATAGATTTTAAACATTATAACTTTTTTAAGAATACATGATTGTCACGTGATTGTCTTCTCCACCTAACAGACAAAATCCTAAAAATTTTCATTTTCTCCGGCCGCTCACAGAATTTTGAAAATTTTGGCTCTTTGATCAAAATAAAAAATTATGAAATTTTTTGGACCGTGTTCAGTTGCACATCTAGCACACCCTCAAATCCGCCCCTGAATTCATGCATAGAATTACAGTAACTTATCAAATAACCTTCCGGACAGATTTTGTTTCAAACCATCATAGAATTTTTAATGCAATTCATACATAAACCGCAATTTTCAAAATTAAAAATCATTAAAGTAGTGGATAAATATATTATCACGAAACAATTCAATAATTTCTCATACCGAAAACATCCAATAATTAGTTTGCTAAGTAAATCGTATAGCTAAGTAATAAATAACATTGCTTATTATCTTTATAGATAGCTCTCTCGCTTCTATGAAAAGAGAGAAATTAGATCTCAAAGATCATTAGACAGAGTCTCTAGTCTAGACTCTTAAAGGAGGAGAAATTAGAGATAAAATTAGAAAACTATGGGGGTGATTATGCAATTACAGTAAGCCATAGGGATGTGTCTATAAACCTAATCCTCTGTTTGATTTAGAGAGTGTTGACTTCAAAGATCAACATTGAAAGCCTTTTTTTTTTTTTTTTTCCTCTCTGTTTTGAGTGTTCGAGTCTCCAAGCTCTTCTCACATGGCAGCGTTCGCATAGTAAAGCTGAAGAAGAAGAACTGTTATTATCCACAGAGAAATCGAAGAAGAAGAAGTAAAAGGAAGAGAAGACAAATAGAGAAAAAAGCTGGCGACTTTTAGTCCGAGACGAGCAATGGCTGAGTTACGCCACTCAGGCTCTCTCGGGAGCCGATCTTCTTCATCTCCGTTACGTGCCGGTGGCGCAGCCGGAGATGAGGATTCTTCATCGCCTCACGTATACGATCACTCACCAAACGGCGGAGATGACGAAGATGGTCGACCACGTCATCCTTCAAGAGATAGAGACCGTCCGATCTGGTATCATTTCCTTGGTGATGATCTTAGGGTTTCTCCTCAGAAGAATAAAATCTCGATTCTATTGATATTGATTCTCGCTGTTGCTAGTTTGATCTCAGTTTATGGGATTGTTAATCACTTGGTAAGCTCTTTTTATCTTTCGATCTAAAAAAAAAAAAAAAAAAGTTGAGATCTTTTTGGTTTTATGTTCAAATTGTTGAAATAGATTTGGGAAAGTATTAGGTTTTGTTTACAAATTGGATTTGCATTATTCTCAATCTGAGATTGCTTCTGTGTCTTTGTTTCTACAGAACGCTCCTTATTTGTGTAAAAAAGATGGGATTGTGCTTAATTGTCCTCATGTAAGTGTTTTGAAAAACTTTGGTTATGGTGTTTGTTAAATGTTTAAGCTTTAAATCTCTTAATTTGAATTGTGTGTTTGTTTGGATTTGTAGGTAAAAGAGTCTCCTTCTCCTTGGCAGAATCCTTTATCTGCAACAACTTCTTGGAAGCCTTGTGCTGAGCGGCGGATTGGTGGAGTCTCAGGTATTAAGGGGCTATAAAGGATCGACATTGATGTTGTCATGTGCTCTTGATCTGTCTTTTCGTGAAAGTTCGAGTCTTTTTCCTTGATTCAGGGGCTAGAGGATCGACATTGATGTTGTCGTCTGCTTTTGATTTGTCTTTTCGTGAAAGTTTGAGTCTTTTTCCTTGATTCGGCTGTCAGCTTAGTAAATATATCAACTGTTTTTTTTCAGATCTTCCTCCTGAGAACGAAACGAATGGCTATGTTTTCATTCATGCTGAGGGTGGTTTGAATCAGCAACGAATTGCTGTATGTATTTCCTCTTGCCACTGTCTAATTATGGATTAATATTCAAATGGCTGCTGTTTATTATTTTCATTTTGGATGATTGAGTTATGGCTTTTTTTCTCTCCCCAGATCTGTAATGCAGTAGCTGTTGCGAAGATTATGAATGCAACTCTGATTCTACCAGTACTGAAGCAGGACCAAATTTGGAAAGACACAACGTAAAAGCTTTTATTCAAACGTTGATTTCATTTCCTCTTGAGTTATTTCTCTGAGTTAGTCTATCTATTTTCTCTATAGTTTGCTGAGTCTTTTAACTTTCTTTTTTGCAGAAAATTTGAAGACATTTTTGATGTAGATCATTTCATTGATTACTTGAAGGATGATGTCCGAATTGTTCGAGATATACCTGACTGGTTCACTGACAAAGCAGAGCTATTCTCTAGTATAAGGTTTGTTTGTCAACTCTTTACATATTTGTTAATTGTGTTTTTGTTTGAAGATCTCAAAAGTGAGCTTGTGGGTTTATGGCGTCATCTGGTGTCCCTTGTGTATATATCTGATTAAAAAATCCATCACAATATATATATCAAATAAGAGGTTGACTGTGTTATTTGTTATAATCTTCTGCAGGAGAACAGTCAAAAACATTCCCAAATACGCAGCAGCCCAATTCTATATAGACAATGTTTTGCCTAGGATAAAAGAGAAGAAGATAATGGCCTTGAAGCCTTTTGTTGATCGACTTGGGTATACTCTATATTCTATAGTTTAAGGCTCGGACTTATGGATATTTTCTTATAAACGATGAATGATATATCCTTGTGGGCCTTGAAAATTTTCAGGTACGACAATGTACCTCAAGAGATCAACAGATTACGATGTCGTGTAAATTATCATGCTCTCAAATTTCTCCCAGAGATAGAGCAGATGGCTGATTCACTTGTTTCTCGAATGAGAAATCGCACTGGAAATCCGAATCCGTATATGTGTGTAGATATCATACATCTAAAACTTTGTTTTAACTTGGGACCTTATGCACTGTTTCGACTGAAAACTATATCCATGTCTCTTGTATAGGGCTCTTCATCTTAGATTCGAGAAAGGAATGGTTGGTCTATCGTTCTGTGATTTCGTGGGGACAAGGGAAGAGAAAGCTAGAATGGCTGAATACAGACAAAAGGAATGGCCTCGGCGTTTCAAGGTGACTTGAAAAGATTATAGTTATTTCTATTTGGTGGCTAAACAACCTCAACCGCTGCCTTAATGAATTTGCTTGACTTGTTTTGCAGAATGGTTCCCATCTCTGGCAGCTCGCCTTGCAGAAGCGCAAAGAAGGTCGATGCCCTCTTGAGCCAGGAGAAGTTGCTGTGATCCTACGCGCAATGGGCTATCCAAAAGAAACACAAATCTATGTAGCATCTGGTCAAGTCTATGGTGGCCAAAACCGTATGGCTCCTCTAAGAAACATGTTCCCAAATTTGGTAACAACACCTGACCACCCTACCTCATAAAATTCTATGATGAATCAATCAGCATATCTCTCACAATTACTGTCCTTTGAACCAGGTAACAAAGGAGGATTTAGCAGGCAAAGAAGAACTAACAAGCTTTAGAAAACACGTAACAAGCCTTGCGGCTCTAGATTTCTTAGTCTGCTTGAAATCAGATGTTTTTGTGATGACACACGGTGGAAACTTTGCAAAACTGATCATTGGAGCTCGTAGATATATGGGTCATCGTCAGAAATCAATCAAACCGGATAAAGGGTTGATGTCGAAATCATTTGGGGATCCTTACATGGGATGGGCAACATTTGTGGAAGATGTAGTTGTAACCCATCAAACACGAACCGGTTTACCTGAAGAAACTTTCCCTAACTATGACCTTTGGGAAAACCCTCTCACTCCATGCATGTGTAAAGCTTGATGATGCTTTTGTTTGATTTATAAAAGAAGAGGAGATGAGTTTGGTATGGATTTTGTCTTGAGGAGCAACAAACAAACTATAGAGATTCGTAGTGTCTTTTTTTTTTTCTTTTTAACCTTTCAAAATCTTTGAAGTCTTCTTCACTTACTATCTTTGTAATCATTTTGATAATTATGTAAAGTTCCTAGTGAAGAAATTTTTTTGTTTACAAAGATACATTAATCCAACTCCAATTATTGTTGAACTTATTTTACAAAAATAGATAGATGTTAATATTAGATTTGTTCAAAATAGTTGAGATCAAAACTATATGAAAACATTGATGCACAATCTCACAAAGTATAGATGACATTTTTTCATCCTGATTCACTGCTTTCTTTTTGAATTCTGTTAGACAATTTTCTTTTAAAAAATATTTAATTTTTAATAAACCCACTTTAACCGGTTCTGTTAGATCATTTGTTATTTTCCTTCTACATAATCGCCTTTAATTTAATGTGATCTTTATTATTACCTATCACCTTCTTGATGAAACTCCCAAGATTCATGTTGCACGCACTAACTGCATTGGTTTTTCTAAGGAGTCTATGATTTTTTCAGAATTAAACCCAACTGATATTTATTTAGGTTTAAGATTAGTCTATGATTTAATAAAGTAGGCTTAAAAGCAACCATTTTATTTTATGAAAAAAACTAGCTCAAACGGTTAGTAATCTAATCACTCAAGTGCTTATCTTCTTCACACAAGTTCGTAAAGAACATAAAAGGAAACAAAATCGAGAAAAAAAAAGTAAGACATTATCGTTATCTAGTTTCATCGCTATGTCTGAATCATCCATAGAGAGAACTGGGTCGACCCGGTTCATTGTCTTCTTCATCATCCTCATCAATCTTTCCTTTTTAAGGTACTTCACCCTTTTTTTTTTTCCTTCGCTTCACTGTATCTTGAAATGGTTCGATTCTGATTTTGATCATAAAGTAAGTGTCTTTTTTGTGATCTGTCGCAAAAATTTCGTTTCTTTTACAGTTTATCGATTAAGGCAAGGTCTAGGGAACAACATGCTAGCTTTCCTCCAAGAGGATGGAACTCTTACGATTCCTTTTGCTGGACTATCTCTGAAGCTGAGTTCTTACAAAGTGCTGAAATTGTATCTAAGCGTCTTCTTCCTCATGATTATAAGGTTCATATTCCATAAACACCATAATCCCAAGTGTTCACAATGTGAAATTTGGGTTTTTTTTTTAAAACTTGAAATTTGAGTTCTGTTCTTCTTCATTTGGAAATGTGAAAGTTTGGGTTTTTAACTTTTTAATTGCCTTTTTTTTTTGTGTGTGTGTGTGGATTTGGATACAGTATGTTGTGGTGGATTACCTTTGGTACAGAAAGAAAGTTGAAGGAGCTTCTGTGGAATCTCTTGGGTTTGATGTGATTGATGAATGGGGAAGGTTGCATCCTGATCCAACACGATGGCCATCTTCTATAGGCGGTAAAGGATTCACTGAAGTTGCAGAGAAAGTTCATAGAATGGGTTTGAAGTTTGGGATTCATGTTATGGGAGGGATAAGCACACAAGCTTATAACGCTAATACTCTCGTTATGGATAGTGTTAAGGTATAATTTGAGCTTTTATATCTTTCCGGGTTTATTAAGTTTGTATTGAAGTGATGACTGAATCGACCTCTTTTTGGTGAAAGGGAGGTGCTTATGAAGAATCGGGTAGACAGTGGCGAGCGAAAGATATTGGGATCAAGGAGAAGGCGTGTGCGTGGATGCCACATGGGTTCATGAGTGTAAATACCAAGCTTGGTGCAGGGAAAGCGTTCTTGAGGTCTCTTTATCGACAATATGCGGAATGGGGCGTCGATTTCAGTAAGAGAAGTGACTTTTTATATATAATGTCTTAATTCGATGTATGAATTATCTTAATCTTGTCTCATTTTCTTGGTTTTTAGTAAAACATGACTGCGTATTTGGCACTGACTTCAATATAGAGGAGATAGCTTTTGTGTCAGAGGTACATAAATCGGATTTTTGATAACTAGCAATCTTCTGGTTAAATTCAAAGGTACATAGAGATGAAATATATTGTTTTTATTGTGACAGGTTCTGAAGGAGCTTGATCGGCCTGTTTTGTACTCCATATCTCCAGGGACAAGTGTGACACCTACGATGGCTAAAGAAGTTAGCCCATTGGTTAACATGTACAGAATAACAGGTGATGATTGGGACACATGGAAAGACGTCGTGTCACATTTCGATATCTCGAGGTCCAGATTTATGTGCATTACTGAACTAAGAATCCTCTTGGCAAGTTTCTACCTTTCTTTGATGTCATATAGTTTTTGCTTCCTCCAGGGATCTATCTGCTTCAAGTATGATCGGTGCACAAGGGTTACAAGGAAAATCATGGCCTGACCTAGACATGTTACCTCTTGGATGGCTTACTAATCAAGGTTTGACTTAAAATCTTGAAATTTCAACTCTGTATATGGTTCCAATTAACGTTTGTCTTTCTAATGTTTGGTTAAGGTTTGAACATTGGACCTCATCGACCGTGTAATCTTAGTCTTGAAGAACAGAAGACACAGGTATAGATAGCTCTAGCTTCCTGGTTAGTAACCATATAAACCACAAGTTCAGATTTCTTAGGCTCTTTGTTTGTTTATTCAGATGACATTGTGGTCTATCGCGAAATCCCCTCTCATGTTTGGTGGTGATGTGAGAAACCTCGATGGCGCTACTTATAATCTGATCACAAATCCTACACTGCTGGAAATAAACTCTTATAGCTCTAATAACAAGGAGGTTTGTAGCATCATAACTTCAAAGCTCATCTCTCTGGTTTCCAAGTTACAAACTTCTGTCACCAAACTCTGCCTGTTTTTGTTTTTGTTTTCCAGTTTCCGTACTTTACTGCGAGAAGAGTATTTAGTAGTAAGCACGAAAGCCATCCTCATCCTCCAACGGGCAACAACATTTCAACTAAACATGCTTTAGGTCTCACTAGCTGCAAAGAACCAAAAGCCAACACTTGGTCCATTGTAGACAAGAACCGTGGACAAATCTGTTGGAACCAATACTCTATCCAAAAACTAGAGAAGCCCTTTTGCTTATACAACAGAAAAGCTCTTCTAGCTTCGTATGATTCTATCTTTTTTTTACTGTTTCTTTCACTGACTTTACGTTTCATAAACCGCTTAGGCGACTTATCTGCTTCATTTTGGTACAGCAATGTGGAGATGAAAAACAACCAGCTTTACCAAGGTAAACTTCATTTACAAACAAATGATAAAGCAGAGTTTTGCTTAGGTGCTTCCTCGAAGCAAAAGCTCACTTCGAAAGATTATAGTCGAGGTGCTTTATCACCTTGCAAACTCGATGCAAACCAGGTAACTCAACAGTTTTCGATCTTTCTCGTTTTTAATTACCTTAATATCCTATCTTCATTTTCGTATAATACGCGCTAATATCATCAGATGTGGGAGCTCCACAGTAATGGAACACTAGAAAACAGCTATTCTGGTCTTTGCGCCGTGTTAAATCCTATAAAAGGTACTAAATTTATCCTCTCTTTTTCCCAACATTCCCCTTTGCTAATCTTTTTTCATTTACTCATCTGAAGCCGAAGCTAGCTCCAATGGCGTTCGTTCTTGGATTGCCACTGGAAGAAGAGGAGAAGTATACATTGCATTTTTCAACTTAAATCAGGTGAAGACAACAGTATCAGCCAAGATATCAGACATTGCCATAGCTCTTAGGAGAAAGAAGAATCTTGAAGGAACTTCTTGTAAGAGCCATGAGCTATGGAGCGGCAAAGATTTCGGACCAACCAAAGATTCAGTATCGATTCAAGTCGAATCTCATGGTCCTGCTCTGTTCGTTCTTCATTGTAGCCAAGCATGACTATATCAGATCAATAGGCATTTGTTTTGCCTTCTTCATACGATGTCGTTTCTTAGCCTAGTGATGCTTCATCTTTAGTTAGCTTATAAATATGGGAGTTTATGTATTATCTATGCTTCATTAGAAGTTTTTTTTTTTTGGTGAATGACTGGGAGACGTATCTCTCAGAATTTATTAAAATGAAAACAACCAACTACATCCGGACTCGTCTTGGGTACGTAGACCCGTCAACATCCTCTTTCAAAAACGAATCAACATGCGGAACAGAATCAAAAGCATGAAAACCTAAAGGTAATGAAAAAGCATAGTTAGCTAATCCGTCTGCAAGATGATTAGCCTTTCTATACACGTGTGAAATACGGATTATCCAGTCCTTTCGAAGAAAGCCATGGCACAACCGTACCAGGAAGGACAGAGGATGAGCTTCACCTATCCCCGTCTTAAGAAAACCCACCATCATTTCCGAATCCACTTCGAGTTCTAGTCGAGGGATTCTCCGCTCCCATGCTATGTATAATAAACCCCCCCCACAGCTCCGCCAACGGCGCCGAACATCGGCCAATATTCAGTGCGAATCCTCCGCACCACTCTCCTTTATCATTCCGCAGTACTCCACCTGCGGTGGCAGCTCCCGGACTGCCGTGTGCTGCTCCATCAGTGTTGAGCTTGATCCAACCTGTACTAGGAGCTACCCATCCGATCATTCTCACCACCCGCTTCCCTGTTGGTACTTGTTCACGTCTCCTCCCATTGGCTACACTCACCTCTTTGGACAAGTCTTTGATAAAACGCACTCTATCTCAACATTTTCTATTTTCACCGAAGACGTTCCCGCATCTCCATTTCCACCCCCACCACACTGCCATGGCAAACATCGTCGCCCATAAGCCATCGTTCGTTTCAATACCCTCACCTAAATTCTCGTAAAGCCATTCAAGTAAGGAACCCGCGAAGAAAGCTTGTCGTTTCCGTACTGGTACTACTCTATGCCATATCCCCGCCATAGCCGGGCAATCTCGAAGCACGTGTATGATCGTCTCCTCACCACTTTTACAAACCGGACAAATATTCGAATCATCATTAGAAGTTTAGAACCGTTAATGATTAAAAAAAAACAGAAATAAGTGATATTTTCCAAAATATAATACATATGCTATAAAATAGAGAAATATCAATACTTGATAAATTAATATTTCGGTAAATCAATTAAAAAATTTTGGTCTCTACATCAAATATATTTAAATGTTTTATTTTTGTCTAATTATCTAATCCAAAGACATTTATCTAATGATGTAATTAGTTATCTATCTAATCTAATTGGCCTTAATAAGTAAATATGTCAACAAAATAAAATAAAAATGAGTGACCGTTCATTTCATTGAAGTCAACCGTCACTTGCTTACACGTCGCGTGTGCTACACCACTCATGCGGTAACGACCTTTCAGCGCTCTTTACTAACTGGTGCGTGAAACACACGCACTATTCTAACGCGTGAAGCTCAATTTCTCCGTCCATCTCTGCTTCGTTGAGAAGCATGCAAAAAAAAAAAAAAAAAAAAAACAGCTTAAAAAGAATAAATCCCAAATTTTTTTCCCCACAAAAAATTTCAATCTTCACGCAAAAGGAATAATAATTCTCCGACGGTTTATTCAAGCTTTCATCGGAAAAAAAAAAACCCTAGATCTTTCAATTTTTCCGATTTGAATTAAGATCTCTTCAATTCAGATCTGAGAAAATTATCAGATTCTGATTCAACTAAATGTCGAAACCTTGGGGTGGAATTGGAATTGGAGCTTGGGCTGATGAAGCAGAGCGTGCCGATGAAGAACAAGCGGCGGAAGCAACAGCGGCGGCAGCGGATACACAGAGTTTTCCTAGCCTGAAAGAAGCAGTGACTAATGCAAAATCTAAGAAGAAGAAGAAGATGACTTTATCTGAGTTTACCACAGGTGCTTACACAGCACCTGGAGGTAGAAGTTCAATTGGATTAACACAGCAAGAGATTCTTCAATTACCAACTGGTCCAAGACAACGTTCAGAGGAAGAAATGCAACCTGGAAGGCTTGGTGGTGGATTCTCTTCTTATGGAGGTGCTCGTTCTGGTGGAAGAATGGGAAGAGATCGTGATGATTCTGATGGGTCTTGGGGTGCTGGTGGTGGTGGTGGTGGAAGAAGACCTTATGGTGGTGGATTTGATGATGATAGAAGAGGAAATCAATCTAGGGTTTCGGATTTTCCTCAACCTTCTAGAGCTGATGAGGTTGATGATTGGGGTAAAGATAAAAAACCGATTCCTTCTTTTGATCAAGGACGACAAGGTAGTCGTTATGGTGGTTTAGGTGGTGGTGGCAGTTATGGTGGTGGTGGTAGTTATGGAGGTGGTGGTTCTAGAGCTGATGATGTTGATAATTGGGGTGCTGGTAAAAGACAAGCTCCGGTTAGATCATCTACATTTGGTTCGAGTTTTGGTGATTCAGGACGTGAATCTGACCGTTGGTCTAGAGGAAATGTAGTTGGAGGTGGTGGTGGTGTTCAGGAGGAACGACGTCGTTTGGTTTTGGAGCCACGAAAGGTTGAATCAGGAGGGAGTGAAACTTTACCTGATGTTGTGAAGACAAGTAAGCCGAGTCCGTTTGGAGCAGCTAGACCGAGGGAAGAGGTTTTGGCGGAGAAAGGTTTGGATTGGAAGAAGATTGATTCAGAGATTGAGGCTAAGAAAGGAAGTTCTCAAACCAGTAGGCCAACGAGTGCACAATCGAGTAGGCCTTCTAGTGCTCAATCTAATAGGTCTGAGAGTTTAGGATTGAACAATGTGGTGAAACCGAGACCAAAGGTGAATCCTTTTGGCGATGCGAAGCCTCGTGAAGTGTTGTTGGAGGAACAAGGGAAGGATTGGCGTAAGATGGATATGGAACTTGAGCATCGCAGGGTTGACAGGTCCTTATTCATCTGGATTCTTTTAATTTTCTCTCAGGATTGTGGATTTGTTTCAATTCTATGTTGCTGCAGTTATCTGAATATTGATTTTCTTAATGGTTCTTGTTATTGCATGGTGATTTTCTGCTTGACCCATACTTCAGTTAGAAAGTTTAGAATTTTATGCCACAAGAATCAGTCTTTATATAGTTGGATGAACTGAGAACCTAAAATAGTTAGTCATTTCTGCTTTAGGTTTCAGATCTCCAGTAGCTGTTATTTTGATAGGGTTCTTTTTACTTTAGTTATAGTCTTCATGATTTTGTTTTGGTAACATGTCATTAAGCGTCTATGAGTTTCAGATCTCGTCAAACGATGCGAGTTCTGAACATGTCTGATACTCTGTTTCGTTTCTCTGTCATACGCATAGATGGTCTCTCGGTTTTTAGTCTCTCAGTGCATAGATTGAGTTCTGAAGCCTGTTAGCTATAGTCTCTACCTAAATGAAAGTTTTGGAGATGCTTATTGTGTGATTCTTATGTTATGAACTCCGTGATGCTATTTTAAAGCGTTCTGACAATCGGCTATTGATCTCTGTGTTGCGAAAACCAACTTTTCCAGGCCTGAAATAGAGGAAGAGAAGATGTTAAAGGAAGAGATTGAAGAACTAAGGAAAAAGCTCGAGAAGGAATCCATCACTCCAGAGGTCAAGGAATCTGAACAAGAACCCGTCAATAATAATAATCACCATGATTTACCAGAAACTATACGTGCAAAAGAGAAAGATCTGGAAATACTAACCCGTGAGTTGGATGACAAAGTCAGGTTTAGGCAGAAACCAGTTGAGAGACCTGGGTCTGGTGCAGGCAGAACCGGTACATATTCAGAAAGAACACATTCCCACGCTGGATCGATTGATGAAACCAGGAGTTTTGAATCCACAGAGAGACCCAGATCACGTGGCGCTGTTGATGCTTGGGTTAGACCCGTTGATGATCAGCGAAGAAACTTTCAAGGAAGCAAAGAGCGCGGATTCTTTAGCAACAGGTTAGTCACATTAGTATCTAAATCTCATTTCCCCTAGAAGTCGAGAGCATTTAGGCTCATATCTTTAAGTTAAACCAGAAAAGGCGAATAGATGTCTTAAAAAATTTCTGAATTCTCGGGTTTCGACAGGTCGACGTCTAGGGAAGGATGGTAAGAAGGAAAATGAAGAACAACCAAATGTGGGATATGCTTAACTACTACACAATTCCCAGATTTTGAAGACTTAGAGAAGCGTTAATCTACATTAATAAATATTTATGAAAAACCCTAATCTTTGTTCTTTTTGTTTGTTTGTTGGTTAATCTTCGTAATCGGAGCCTCGTTGTTTTGTTTTGTTCTTCTGCTCAGCGAAGGCGTGTGTCTCAAGAGAATGTCTCTCTTTTGTTATATTTCAAGACTTTTTCAGAATCTTGATTGTTATATTTTTTGTAGTTATTAATCTTGGTCTCTCATCTCTTCTCTTCTTATGTATTTTCTTTAACACTAACATTTTCATTTGCCAATAACCCTATTTGTATTGGAACAACAAAAAAAACAACTGTGTTCAACATAAACCAACAGAATACAACAAAAAGAACACAAAAGTCATTGCTTACACATACTTCCCTCTATACTTAGGTTTTGGATCTTTAAAGGTTTTAGAATCAGTGTGAATCTGAGAAGAATCAATGGGTTTAAATACAGAGGAATGAATATTACCATCCTCTAACCACTTCAGATGATTCTCTCTAAACTCTAAATGCATTAAACGAGCAGCTTCTTCAACCTCTTCACTATAAGGCTCTACTTTCACCATAGTTAGCAAAACCCGACTGTACCGCGAGCTCAGGATCTGTTCAGAGACGGCAACTAACTTGAAACACGGGTGCTCAGGAAACTTGACCTCGCCGCTGCCATTCTCATCTCTCAATACCGGGAAGAAAAACACGAGCCTGCCTTTCATTACCAGCATTCTTGCAGCAAGGTGAAGTAGATCATGAACACACTCCACTAGACTATATGCACCAGTAGATGGAATGTGATCTGTTCTTTTGTCCTCAGGGACAGTGTAAGGATCCACTGTTCCTCTAAGTATCTTCCGGCCACCAGATTTACGTCCACCAGCTCGAACACCGTAAGGTGGATCACAGATAATCGCATCAAACATCTGAACACAAAAGACACAAACTGGTGATCTCGACTCAATATTCAAAGATAATAATGAAAGAACTGAGAGAGAGTCTTACCTCCTTTAGCCCGGAACGCCAAGGAGGAACATTATTATCCATTCTAAGTAAAGCAACTGGCATCGGTAGTCCATACTGCATAAGCAATAAACAGATGTAAGAATCTGAGATATCGAAACATAACAAGAGTAGTTACTGCAGCACTAACCTGCTTGAAATTGCTCCAAACATTACAGTCTGGACCACGCCCATCACGCACCACTCTAATATCAATATCCGCACCCTAATACAAAGAACTCTTTTATCAGTTTGATATCCATAAACAACACCAAAGAGGGAGGAAGAAACTGTTACAAACCATTGTCAATGCGCCAAAACGGGCAGCAGAAACAAGAATACTCCCTGTACCAACGAAAGGATCATACACAAGTTTCCCCGATGTAGCTTTAGCTTGATTGGCCATTAAGAAAGCCATTTCAGCATCCATAGCAGTAGGTCCAAGGTAAGTACGAGACTTCAATTGAAACGTTGGTAAAAGCTTCCTATCAGCAAAACCAACCTCCCTCCCAAAAAAGATTCTTCTTTGAAGAATAGGTTGAAGTCCATTGTTCTCTTCAGACTCATCCATTTCCATTAGAAAAAAGTTATGATCTGGGTTCTTCAAATTAACCCGACCCTACAATAATCAAATCATCAAGATTCAAAATTTATATTATATGAATAGTCTCCACCAAAAGTGACTGAATCAAGAAAGTGTAAAAACTAAACCTCGAATGGGATATAAGTAAGTGAATGGATTCGATCTTTCTGCTCGTCGAAAGTTAAACCCTTTCCAAAAGTTTCAACAGAGATTCTAAAGGTGGAACCAGAAGTGAGAAATGGAAGCTTCCGAGAATCAGGATAGCTTTGAATCGAATCTTTAAGCTCTTCATAGCAAGTTCCTTCACCCCAAAGCTCATACATTCCTTTCACTAAAATGCTTCTATTGGCGATGTTACGAGCGATTTCTTCAGAAGAAAGTTGAACGAAATGGAATGGAGTATCATTATGGTGATGTTGAGGAAGACGCCATTGGAGTGACTCATTCTCTGCAATCTCTTCTCCGAAGAGTTCAGCTAAAGCTTCAACTTCTGGCTTTCTGAAATCTAATAGTCTGTGATAGAAGACACATAGAAACCACATCTCTTCTTTTTCCAACCCCCAAAATCCAAAACCCTAATTTGACAACAGACCTGAGTAAGAAGACGAAGACGGAGAAGAAGAAAGAAGACGACGGCGGCTAAAACCTCTCTTCAAAACCCTCTACATAAGCCCAATAAAGCCTAACTATTAAAAGCCCATTTGTTTCAAATAGCCCAATATTGGTATTTTGGTGATATGGTGTTGAATGACGAAATTACCCCTCACGAGCTGTGGGATACGATCAGGACTTTATAATCGCGTCCGTGTGCTTTCTTCTTAACTTGTGTGTTTACCGAAGTTTTGTCTGCTGCTTTATAGAAAATTTAGGGTTCCGTCGCAAAATCACGATCTGATCTCATACTCTCCGCTTGCTCCTGGTATGATTTTCTCGTTTTTTCCACTTTGGTTATACTGAATTATCGATTCGATTTTCGTCTACCGATTCGCTATTCGTCTACTGATTCTGATTCGAAATCTCTAGGGTTTACGGAAACTTCTCGCGCAATTACGATTTCTATATATGTTTGTTTGCGAGTAGATATCAATTGAAGTTTGATTGATTGATTCATCTCATAAGTTCAGATTTGCTTCACGCTGTTGATTTGAATCATTGTCTTGTAGCTGTGTATATCTTCATGATCTTCAGTTTTTTGTTTCATTCTTTAGCTCTTGTTTAAGGAAGTTTACGATGTGCTTAATGGATTGGATTGGATTGGATTGGATTAACTTTCTTCAAAACAATTTTGGTATTTGGTTTTAGAAGATGTCAGAAGATCCAGAGTACCGTTGCTTCATTGGTGGGCTTGCCTGGTCAACATCTGATCGTGGTCTCAGAGATGCCTTTGAGAAGTATGGTCACCTCGTTGAGGCCAAGGTAAATCTTTTATCTCTCTTTTAGTGGTTCTCGTTTCTTCTGGTTACTTAAAACGTTTTAAGCTTTGATTTGTTTTTGGTTTGTGGTTTAAAACGTTGAAGCATTGGTTTGTGTAGTAATTTTTTTATTTGATTGCTCTTTGCAAATCTGTTTATGTCTTTTAGTAATAATATAGACCTTATAGTGGCTATCTGCTCTTCTGGTTGCTGAGATGTGGATGCTTTGATTGTTTAGTAATTTGTTCATTTGCGTGTTCTTAGCTAATCTGACTATGACGTTGTCTGTTTTGATAATTTGAACTTTATCATGTCTTCCTTATTCTCATTGCCATAACTCGTATGAGAGGTTAAACTTTTCTATTGATATAGGTGGTCCTTGACAAGTTTTCTGGTCGCTCCCGTGGTTTTGGGTTCATCACTTTTGATGAGAAAAAGGCCATGGATGAAGCTATTGCAGCAATGAATGGAATGGATTTAGATGGGCGAACTATAACTGTTGATAAAGCTCAGCCACATCAGGGTGGGTCAGGCAGAGATCATGATGGAGACCGCAGTCGTGATCGCGGGTATGACCGTGATCGTAGCCGTCCCTCTGGTGGGCGAGGTTCAGGTGGTGGAGATTGCTTTAAATGTGGCAAGCCTGGACATTTTGCAAGGGAGTGTCCTTCTGAAACCAGTAGAGGTGGTGGGGGAAGGTACAGCTCCAGTGACGATAGGTACGGTTCAAAGGATGATAGGTATGGTGCAAAGGAGGATAGGTACGGTGGAAAGGACGATAGGTACAGCTCAAAGGATGACAGGTACAGTTCAAAGGACGATAGGTATGGTGCAAAGGATGATAGGTATGGTAGTAGGGATGGTGGAGGTAGTCGCTACGGACCTGATCGCAGTGGAGAACGTTCTGGAGGACGTAGCCGGGATGGTGGCAGCCGCGGAGGTCCAGGAGGCGAGAGGCACAGTCGTGCTCCATACGACCGCCCCAGATCTGGTGGCTTTCACTAGAATCTACTCCTAGGAATGGTATGTATGCGTTATGTTCTTATTCAACCTTTGTTTCTGTCATATCTGTGCAAGGTTATGTGCTGGTAATAATACTACAGACTTAAAGTTAAAGACTCTTCACATCTTCTTTTGCAGTTGAAGAAGTGGAAGGTTTCTGCTTGCGGCTCTCTTATGAAGTGTGAAGTTGAAGTTACGGTGGATGGTCTATTTTCTTCAATGTAATCGGATAGCTCGAGAAAGAAGATGTGTCTCTGTTTTGGCCCTAAACTCAAGAGTCGACTATGTTACTAAACTGCTCTCCTTTTGATATGTTGGTCCGTATGGAAACCTTGTGCTTGGTTGGTGTTTGAGACACAATTTGAGATGTGCTACTTTATGCTTATCGTAATGAATGCGTGGGTTATCCCCGAACAACCAAATTTGCAAAAGCCTCAGGTATGTGATTGATCTCTACGGATCAGGGTCGACATTTGGTAAAAATTCAAATGTTGTTATATTTGGGGATATGCCTTTTTATTGATTCTGGTAAACAATGATGCAGGATGGGTCTTGATACTCGGGTTTAGCCGTGAAAAATAAACGACCGGTCTATAAAACTTGTGATGACTGATACTTGGCCTACTGGAACCTGAAAAAAAAAAAGAATGGTTCTTGATCAATTTTAGTGTCATGGTTCAAAGTCAAATCCAATATTTTCTTCGACTAGAGCAATTTCCAATGGTTGGCTCTTCTAGTGTATGCTCTTTGGGTGATTCTTGGATCTATTCTTTCTGTGGGTTCTCTTCGTACCTCTGCGTCTACTTGGTCTCTTCCTTACCTTTGATCCTCTCAAGCTCTAACCTCGAGGAATTGACACGTAATTTTATTTTTTTTGGTTTATTATAGGTAATAGATGCTTTAATTCCACTAAATTTAATAATTTGTTTGCATACATACATGATACATCGCTTAGATGCTCTTATGTTTTAATCATCTAAACGTTAACAAAGACTTGTTGGTCACATGAGTTGTAGTTAGATAGATTAACGTAAACGTTTACTTTTACTTAAAAGTAGAAAGAATTGTATATATCGTCACTTTCGTCTCGTACCTCGACCACACTAATTTAAAGGAAGAAGATAAAAAGGGAAAATGCAAGCTAATCTCTTGTTGATAAAGTTTGTCTTATTATCTTCGTCTCTCATACATCCTCGATTTTGTCTTCCCACTTGCAAATTTCCAGCGATCTTCAACTTCGGCGACTCTAATTCCGACACAGGCGGCCTCTCCGCCGCCTTCGGACAAGCGCCTTACCCTAATGGCCAAACATTCTTTCACACTCCCTCCGGTCGTTTCTCAGATGGTCGACTCATCATTGACTTCATAGGTTCTTACTTCTTTACGCACATTCATAAATTCCTCAAATTTAGAATCTTTACTAAATTTTCTCTTTTTTTTTCTATTGTTTGAAAATCAGCGGAGGATTTAGGGTTACCATACCTAAATGCTTTCTTAGACTCAATCGGTTCAAACTTCAGCCATGGTGTCAATTTCGCCACCGCTGGATCCACTATCCGGCCACCAAACACCACCATTTCTCAAAGCGGAGCAAGTCCAATCTCCCTCGACGTTCAATTAGTTCAATTCTCCGATTTCCTTACACGATCACAACTCATTCGCAATCAAGGTACTTTAAAGTTTCAACCTTTATTTCTTTTTGGTCAACAAAGTTTCAACCTTTTTTCTTGGGTTTAAAAAAGGTGGAGTGTTTAAGAAATTGCTTCCGAGAAAAGACTACTTCTCTCAAGCATTGTACACATTCGACATTGGTCAAAACGATCTCGTCTCTGGATTAAAACTCAACATGACAATAGATCAAATCAAAGCTTATATTCCAGATGTTCTTAATCAATACTCAGACGCCATTCGTGTAAGTAATGATAGTGTATTATTTCAACTAGAATACAGTTTTTTGTAATGACAATGATTGATTGGTGAGTTAACTGAATTTAACTGTCTTTTAAATTTTATGTAGATGGTGTATAAGAAAGGAGGAAGAAGATTTTGGATACATAACACATCTCCAATTGGTTGTTTACCTTATGTTTTAGACCGGTTTCCAGTACCGGCTTCTCAAATCGACATTCACGGTTGTGCGATTCCGCGTAATGAGATTGCTCGGTATTTTAACTCTCAACTCAAAAGGAGAGTGATTGAGTTAAGAAACGAGCTCTCTAAAGCTTCACTCACTTATGTTGATATCTACTCTGTTAAGCTAACTCTCATCACTCAAGCCAAGAAACTAGGTACTTTTAAAAACCTTTGGTTACTGACTTCAGGCTCGGTATAGGCCGGTTTATTCTAATGTTGAAATTTGGTGGTTTAGGTTTTAAATATCCTTTGGTGGCTTGTTGTGGACATGGTGGGAAGTATAATTACAATAAGCTAATCAAATGTGGAGCTAATGTTATGTTGAAAGGGAAAGAGATTGTGCTTGCTAAGTCTTGTAACGATGTGTCGTTTAGAGTTAGTTGGGACGGAATACATTTCACTGAAACGGCAAACAGTTGGATCTTTCAGAAAATAAACGGTGGGGCGTTTTCAGATCCTCCTCTTTCTCTTAAGTTTGCCTGTACCAGATAGAATTTAGGGAAGTGATATGACCAAAGTGCCCTTTGAAAATGAGTGAGGACTAATAATAAAAGTTATTTGGTATCTTTGTTTTTTGTTATGTCAAATTCTTCTAAGAAAATTCTCATTGAAAATGAAATCGCAACTTCTTTAAACAATATTTTATTTGAATTTTCTATTTAGAATGAAGTGAAACGTGTCTGGTGAAATTCATAAAAAAATGTTAAGAGATATTAATTAGAATTCATCTTTGATTTTCATAAATTTGGACCAATCGTAGTTGACAAAAAAAGGATAATAAGCAGCAAAAGATGACATCATATATTTACTAAATTTAAAACAGTTCCTTAAGAAAACTTTCATCTGTTGAAGTTTCTATATATAACATATATACATATCATAGCCGAAATTAATGTTTTCAACTCTGAGTGAAAAGGTTAAAAAACTTCTACGAAAATTATTGGCTTTCATCACATATCCCTTCCACTTAATATTACAAATAAAACCAATCCAATTAAAAAAAACTTCTAAATTCTCTTTTGTTTTTAAATGCATTTTCTCTAATTGCCAGATAAGTGTTAACCATAATAATACTAAAACACTAATTTACTTACCAATCGCACATTCACACTCTTTCCCATTATTGTATCAACGACATACACGTTCGTCATCTCCACTTCACCTATATTCAGCAAGGGTAATAATGTCATTCACTAAAAGAATAATAATAACCCACGAATCGCCGTGGTATTTATCAAACCACTCATCAATCACCACGTGGAATCAAAAGCGCGTGGACTACACCGTCTTCCAGCCTGGCTGCTTCGTGAGAGACATTCTCCTTCCACGAGCATCTTAAAAGTCAACTACTTCTCCTCAAGACAATAATCCCGTGTCTCGCGTCACACCTGATCACAGCTCCTCTGTGAACAAAGCACAACTATGGTTTATTTTTATTTTATTTTTGTTAAAGAGCTTCACAAGTCACAACTATGTTTTATTAAAACCCGCGAAGAAACTAAGATAGCTCAGACCAAAAGACAAGTTCATCAAATTTTTCCGAAGAAGACGACGAATTTTTAAGATTTTATTTATTTTTGATATTATCTCCAGGTAAAATTTATTAATTAATTTACAATAAACGTTTATCGTTTTGTTCTCATCGATCTTTGTTTCTTGCTGGAAAAATTATCCAACTTAATAAACAAGTCTTTTTTTTTTTTTTTTTTACTTGCTGATATTTAAATTTCGGTTTAACGTGTATTATTTGTTTTATCTTGTTAACCCCTTCTTATATCTGAATCTAGAAATTAATTTGTCTCTACTAAGTTTCGATTTATTGTTTATTTTCCCAGATAGAGTTTCATAAACTTAGAGATGTTTAAAGAAAAAAAAAAAAGAGTTCATAACTTGTGAATTTTTCCTTGTTTAATTTGTTGATTACGGGTACGTAATTTATTACAATAAAAGCTCAAAAGTCTTTTATATATTTAAGAATAATTCATTCTTTTGTGTTAATCGGTTCTTGACCATAAATTCAAATCGTTTTTTTTTTTTCTCAACTCTGTATATTTTTCTCTCTTTACTGATAAGCTTGGAGTTATATGAGAATTTTGATTTGAAGCTTACTTTTATTTATTTACTTTTTTTTTTAATTTATATATATATTTGATATGATGCAGATAGTAAAGTCTCGGAGACTGAATGATATTGTTTCTGGTCAACTTAACCAATTTCAGAACATGGCAAACAGAACAGACAACTCAATACGTTGGTTTGTGACTTTTACCATAATTTGAATCTTTGAGTTCATTTTCAAAGAAGTTATGATCATTGATGATTCATATTGTTCTGTTTTTTTTTTTTTTTTTTTTTTTTGCAGTTCAATTAGTAAAAAACCTAATGATGGTATGATGTTTATAGTAGCGATTTTCGCAGGATTAGTTATCGGATTTGCATTAGGAATATCTTTCCCTAGAATGTCACTTACTAAGGTAAGCTTCGTTTTTTAATTTTACCATCTTTCAAGAAACAAAGTTTTGGTGTGATTTGTAAAGATATTTTTTATTTTACTTTTCAGATGAATTTTAGATCAAGCATACTTCCTTCTGTTAATACTGTTTATTTAGAACATAAGATAACGAAGACGAGTCCAAAAAATGAGTTTAATTCAACTAATGGAGTCTTTCATGAGGTATGTTTTTGTTTTCTCCCTTTGTGAACATATGACTTATTATCTTGTGGGTTTTAGTTACAAGATTTGTTGTAATATTCTGCAGATTTGGGTTCCATCGAATCCTCGAGGTGCTGAGATGTTACCACCAAGTATTATTAAAGCAGAATCAGATTTATACTTACGAAGATTATGGGGATTGCCTAAAGATGTATAACAACATCCTCTACTTTCAAAACATCTTAAAAATCTTTAAACATGTCTCTGAATCATGTTTTTTTGGTTTCTTTAGGATTTACCAAAGGTGAAGCCTAAGTATCTTGTTGCTTTTACCGTTGCTTATGCGCAGAGACATAACATCGATGCTTGCATCAAGAAAGTATATATCTCTTTTTCCCATTTTTCTTCTGATCTTTCAGGTAAACAAGAAAGAGCTAATTAAGATCTTTTACTGTTTCAATAGTTCTCAGATAAGTTCACTATTGTTCTGTTTCATTACGATGGTAAAACCTCAGAGTATGATGAATTTGAATGGTCTAAACGAGCGATACACGTGAGTGTACCTAAGCAAACCAAGTGGTAACAAACACACACTTCTTTTACCTATTTCTCCATTTCTATTAACCACAAGCTTTAAAACCTTTTTCTTGAATATGTTTTCATTGAAGGTGGTATGCTAAGAGGTTCTTACATCCTGATATCGTAGCACCATATGATTATATATTCATTTGGGATGAAGATCTTGGCGTTGAAAACTTTGATGCAGAAGAGTGAGTACTCTTACTTCTTTTGAGTATAATCTATCTATCTATCTCAAAGAATTTTTGTTAAAAGAAATGGTTACTACATCATTGCAGGTACATCAAGATTGTGAAGAAGCATGGTCTAGAAATATCGCAACCCGCTGTAGAATCAGAAAAACCAATCACATGGAAGATAACAAAGAGAATACCAGGAGTCGAAGTTCACAAGTAAAACAAATTAACTCTTGATTCAAACTGTTTATTCCAAAGTTTTGAAGTAAACAAAGTAGTGATTCTTGCCAAATTCTTTCATCAGAGAAGTCGAAGAGAAACCAGGCCGCTGCAAGAACCCTCACCTACCTCCTTGTGCAGGGTATATAAATCTCATTTGTCAAAACCAATACATAAATATTCTAATGTTCTTGATCTCATATGTTTTACGCGGTTTCTTATTAGGTTTATAGAGATCATGGCTCCAGTTTTCTCAAGAGATGCATGGCGATGTGTGTGGCATATGATTCAGAATGACTTAGTTCACGGTTGGGGTCTTGACTTCGCGCTAAGGAAATGTGTCGAGGTTAAGATACAAATACAACTTATTCACAAACGCGTATGATAGATCTTCACAAAATATTTTGGAAACTAACAATGAAATGCTCATGATACAATGAAACAGCCTGCACATGAGAAGATTGGTGTTGTGGATTCTCAATGGATCATTCATCAAAAGATTACTTCTTTAGCCGATCAGGTTTATTAAATGATTAAACTTAATCCTTCTATACTCAAACTACATTACTTTTAAGCTTCTTTGTTCACTAACTATGAGATGATCTCTTAATACATTGATCAGGGAACCGCGCAGCAGGGGAAAACCGCGTACCAAGGGGTAAAGATAACTCAACCGCGACTGTTTTCTTTCATTTTCTGCTTATAAGGATCTCGAATTTAACGGGTTTTAGACCGTGTTTTTTTGTTCATTACTGATTTATATATATGTTTGTGTCAGGTAAGGGAGAGATGTAAACTGGAATGGACAATGTTTCAGAAAAGAATGACTCGATCAGAGCAGAAGTATCTAAAAGAAATTGCATCTGCTTCTTCAAACTCTACACGTACTTAAACCAAAACAGTGGAGGAACTGAATACAAAAAAACTTTAGTTAGAATGTTCATAAAATATGATTATGATGATTGATGAGAACATATATATGTATACACACACAATACTACACATTCTTTGAAAAGAATTATATAGCTTATGTTCTTGAAACACTTGTAGTGTTAAAAGAGTTGATAAAATTCTTTTCAAACTGTTCATTTCTATTGAGAAATTAGACATCTTCCCAATTTGGTAAAATTGAGAGGATCAATGAGCAAAGATTTAAAGGTTTGACTCGAAATTGAAGCTTCTAAATCATCAAGAAACCTTCACCTTTTGTATCCTCTTTAAACTCCACTGCATTCACCAAACTGATCAATCTGGCTCTTCCTTGGAAAGAATCAAGTTTCCACAAAATAATGTTTCAAGAACAAAGACAACTCATCAGCTTTCTCTAATGCAATTACCAGGCAAAAGAAACATATACTTATCCGCGTTATCCAAAAGATACAAAGGAAGATGAACAGCCGAGAAAGAATGAGCGATAGGACCCATTTTACGGATCATCTCCTTGAAAGTATACTCTTCAGGAAGCATATCGAAAAGATCACCACCTTTGCATATAACTCTCTGAACTCTCTTAGGATTCAAGAAATGACCAAACCTCACTCTATCATAATGACTATAAGCTTTCATCTTGAATATAAACTCACTAATACGCCGAAAACAAAAGCTACAATGCCATCCTGAATCAGCCAAGATATCATTAGATTGTCGGTAATGAGCATACCGAGTTTTACTAGTCTGATACCTGTGCACAGAAGCTCTCCAGCTCTTGTTATCAAGCAAAAAACTCAAACGAGTAAAGATAGTTCTTAAGCCGTAAATGAAGAATTCGCGGAATCTCATCACACCATCTCAAAAGATTAACAGTATGTCTACTAGGAATCTCATCAACATCAGACATTATCAACAAATCATCATCACTAATCCCTGAAAATCCTCAATAGCTGATCTAAAGCTACTCTTTGATAAGCCTCCTCATAAAACGGATTCTCTCCTTTCTTAAACCTTCCACTAATCGAACCATAACTCAACCGCGGCTCAACGAAATCAAACTCATCTCTTCTATGAGCTGCAAACACAAGAGGCTTTAACAAACCAGTGAATGTAGAGTTTGATTCAAGTAGAACAAACTGAGTAATGTAAGGATACAACTCTCTCCAACGTAAAGCTAAAAGCTCAAGTTCATTACTAAACAAAACGGCGTCGTAATACTCCATCCATGGAGTTTACAAAGAGTCTCCATTGAAGTATTCTCATGATAATAATGAGGAATCTCATTGAATGGTTTTGGTGATGATTCCCAAAGTGGCCGGAGAAAGTAAGAAACTTTCTGACCATGAACATAATCACTAATAAGAATACATAAGTCTTCATATCAACACCACGAAGAACACAACATAGCTTACAGAGACTATAAACTTTACCAGAATCCTGCAAAATTCAAGAATTTAAGCTTAAAAATTGAAACTTTAACTGGAGGGGAACCCAAAATTAGAGCAGATCGGAGATTTTCAAACCTGGTCACAAACGCCGCCGCAGATATTATCAGTCTTTTTAGAACAGTAGTGTCCCTCGTCTTCTCCGATCATCCACCACATTTTCCGGTTTACAAAAAATTGTCAGTTAACCGGTATTTATCTAAATTTGCGATTCTCCGGCTATTTCGTTAACCGGAGATGAACTATATAAATCCTAAGCCGATCTTCGTAGCCGGTACAGACTTGTTCTTTCGGAGAATTAAATCAAATCACTAATTACATAAAATTCACATCACTAATTTCAGAAATTAAGAAAGACTTACAAAATAAAACACTTATTTTATCAAAAACTAAGAAATTTGAATGAGAAAAAAATAAAATTTTAGAAAGAAAAAAAAAAAGGCAATGGCATCTCTGGAAATTTGGTGGCATTATGCGATTTGATAGAGAGAGATAACAAACCTAAGATTTTTTTAAATTAAAGGAGTAATCAAATTTCTTTATAGAGTTCAAAAGTTCAATGGATATTTTATTTTATATTACGAGTATGCCATTCATTCCTATAGGCTAAAGCGCCCGCTAAAATGGAGGGTATATTAGTCATTTCAGGAAAAGAAAAATGGTTTTCTTGGAAGTTTAAGTGGGTCCCACCATGAGTGTCTCAAAATGGAGCTGTTTTATTGTCAGTTTCTGACACGTGGCGCTTTTAATGTCTTGTCTAGCTGATATGGGTTTGATTCTTAAATTTGGGCTTGAATTGTATAAGGCCCAGTTATACGTTGAAGCTTTGTTATGTCAAAGTCAACGACTCTAACGACCAACTCTTTTTGAATGATATTGTTGTATTATTAAGGAGACTTGAATTTTTTTGTTGGAAAAAGAAAATTAAGGAGACTTTTTTTTTTTTTTTTTGGTCATTGGTCCACAACGAATTAAGGAGACTATGAATGAAGCAATTGTATTACAGCTTTTTCGTATATCATCATCTTTTTCAAACAAGAGTTGTATAGAATGAGATGTCTTAGCTTTTTGTTTATCAAATTTATTTCTAAGGAGACCAATCAACTTATCTTTTTTCCTTAGAGTTGATTGCGTAAATAAAATGATAGAAGATGATGTCAATTGTTCATTTATTTCCATGGAAAAAAATTATAATAGAAAATGCAATTTATCATAATAGGTTTGTGTTTCATCTCAAGGAAACCAAAACCATCTTTTTCCACTTTATTTTATTAAAACTGGTTTGAAACTATAATTACATATAGAAGAAGATTGATAATTGGAAAATAAAGAAAACTATCGTTTTTTTCATGTTAGAAATTAATCGAAGATAAACATCTTTAATAATATATTAGCAATTGAGGATGCTCTTATTGAGAATCCAAAAATTAACAATTAAGTGTTTCGTACCCACAATAACAGACGGACTTCTATCACGACCACAATTTTCATAATTGAGATAGATGATTTTTTTGATTGACTTTGTCAATTTTGTTCTGAGTTAGCTTCTTTTCAAGCAAGAATCAAAACTGAGATCCTAGAAAACGCAATTTAATTTGGAGAATCATATGAGAAGCGCCATTAGTCTAAAACTCACTTAGTCGAAACGCAAAATGTGATTTTGTTGTTTAAATACTTCTTACATATAGAATTGTTCTACATCCATTAACTAGCAACGTTTTAGCGGTAAACTCTTAAATTGTTACTAATTCGTTGCTAATTGAAATGCTAATTATTAAAGATTTAGCTCTCGTCTCAAAATTTTCCAAAATCCATCATTAACTTATTAGTGATGGATTTATTTTTATCGTTGCTTGACTTTTTTTTTTCTTTTCTTTTTTGTAATGATATTTCCTTAGAAATATCTTTCACATGTGACTAATCAACGCTTAAAATCGTTCATATAGATAGTGACATAACTGGAAACTGATATTAGTTTAAGTGATACTGTTTACTTATGTGGTTTTTTCTACTAGAATCATATTAGTAAAATTTTGGTTATTGATCATACCTTATCGACGCAAATAATATTTTTAAAACTAATGACATAACTAACTAAACAAAATTACAAAGATGGTATATGCTTCCGATTTAGTATTTGTATATTTTGTTTCAAAAAAGTGGGCACGATTGATAACCATGCAGATCGATGCTGGCTATATATATATAACTCATCTCAAAATAAAGTAAAAATCATATTATTATTTTTAAGCGTAATAAACATTGACATATGGCTCGCTGAAAACAAACTAAAATGTAATAATCAATTGTTCGTCCACTATTTATACAAAGCATCATGATCGGTAAATTAGAAGTGGGAGACAGAGTGGGACTTTTGTTATCGTACGTTGAATGAATTATAATATGGAAAACAATCAGTTTTGATAGATATGAATTGTTTCTTTCAATGTTCCCTCAACCAACTCATCAAATTTACTCTTTTTTCAAAAAGTTTTGTTTAGTTATTTTATCGCTGATTTTGTTACAAAATTCCAGAAAAAAAAAAAAAAAAAAAAAAAAAAAAAGGAGTTCAAAATGTAACAAATGAACGTAGGAGAAGCTATAATAAAATTAAAAGTCTTTGGGCCCTTTATATGGGACACTCGAGATATCTATTGAACTCCATGGAGAACGACTGATTCGAAACAGACAACGTGATATTTTTTGTTGTTTAATTTTTTGTTGTAAACAATACATATGTTTACAAGAATTGCCATTTTCTCTATCCTATTTCTTTGGTTTTTATTTTGAGTGACAAAAAAAAAAAAAAAAAAAAAAGGATCTATCCATTGAACGATTGAATTTATTCATTTTGGAAAAAATGTGATCGGATTTATGCAGCTGTTGAAATGATTTTGATAGTTGTATGAAGGGATTTAACAACTGTTGGAAGAACTTAAACAACTAGTTTAACATTTAAACCAAAAAAACTTTAAAACAACTAGTAAAGAAATTTTATAACTTGCGAGAAAATAAGCACTACAACTAGAATTATGACAAATTTTGTTCGATCTTAATTCATTGTAATTCGAAGTGGTTACAACCGAAACTCGTTAGCTAATAAAATCTATTTTAACATGTAATTCTGTATAATTTATCTACGTACAAATTAACTGATTAAATTAGCATAAAAATCATATTATTGGAAATTTTTTTGGAAAATATGTTTCTTAGCATCTTCATTGCAGATATTTTTTTTATGAAAAAAAAAATCAAATTCCAACGAAGAATTCAAATAATTTGCAAGTTGCCGAAGGGAAAAAATGATGGAAAACGAAATGAGATAATATGTAAATAAGTTAGAAAATTGGGTCCAAAATTAATTGTAAGAAAGACAAAGTGTGTTTTGTGGTGATATGGTTCGGTCCCATTGGGATGATGATACCTCTCTTGTAGACAAACCTTAGACAAAAAAAACCATTATGGTAATTCTATCTTCATTTATCTATAAGACCAAACATAAATCTTGTTTCTTCCTTGTCCTGCATTTTTTCATGGGGTGTCCTAATTCTAATCAAAACCCTAATTTTGGAGACAATGAACGCCATTTTTCAACTGTATGTCATACGTACAACAGACATATTCAAAGATAGATGATTTAACGACACTACTTATTTCCATGAAAACCCACACTTGTTGACATATATAGAATTCATCCAAATCTACACCATTTCAGATAAACAAAATTTAAAATCTATTTCTCTACTTGTTGAAATTTTATTGCAATTATGTTAGCTCAAAATGGTATCTTTGTAAGGGCAAACAAAAAAAGGATGCATAAAATGGTTTTTTTTTTATATATACGGATTGTTAGACTCAAAAACTGATGTACTTATTTGGAAACATTAGCTAATCATTATGTGCAACTGCATAGAAGGCTATTCGGGTATTCGTTCGTGTTTGTATTGATCATTTTAGATTTTGGGATTTTAGGTTTTAGGAGTCTAAGGCTCCGATTGGTGACAATAAAAAAAATAGAATTTAAAGTGGTTTATTTAAAACCGCATTATAAACGCCAATCAAGAAAGTTTTTAAAAAGTTTGCTAGTTTAAGAAATTTTTTTGCAGATTTCGATTTATATGTGTTTGTGTCTGCTAGATAAAAAACCGCACATCAAAAATGCACTACAAGTTATAACTAGCGGTCCAATGAAAAACGCACTAACCGCTATTAAACCTTATGACATCTTTAATCTGCATTTTCTACATTATTAAATACGCGGTTACCATTCGGACCCGAAGTTCTATTCAGATATTTTAGAGATTTGGTTTGGGTACACAAGGACGGAACTAGATAGTCATCAAAGGGGTCATATGTCACCCAAAAAATTTTGTATTTAATTTATTTTTGGTGTATTTTCTTATTAAAATTATATTAACTTCAGGTTACTTAACAAATTGACTCCTGTAAAATTAACATTATATATTTTGACTCCCATAAAAAAAATGTCTACCTCCGCCACTATGAGTACAGTTCGATAATCTTTTCGGTTTGAGTCGATTCAAATATTTGAAATTAAAGAAAACAGACCAAGAACCAAAAATTTGACATGGTGATGTTGCAAAACTCGGATAAAATTGGTTACCACCAATATAGTCTTGAAGATAAGACAATCGATTAGAACGAAATGACAAAATTAGAATCCAAAGGAGATTACAACTGTGGGGGAGCATGAAAGGGACATCAATTAGCTTTCTTAATCAAAAGTAAACCTATTTGAAGGTGACTTATACCTTGACTATTTAACCAACTATTATATGTTTTCATTGATTCATAACTAAAAATTGCTTTATAATGAATTCATAATTTTCTTCATTTAAAACCAAAGGCCCACTATACAAAACATTGAAATCGTTTTCAATCTCTGTGTGTATTTTTTTGGTATAACATGTAGACAAATATAATATTAATTAGCTTTGGGTTTATTAGTTTTTTTTCCGCTATTACCACTTTTGTATATTCTTCATCATTCCAATCTTGTTTTAATAAAGCGTTATCATCTCAATCTCAACTTTTTTTTATATATAAAAACTAATACTTGGCAAAGTAATGATTATAAATGAAGTACGAAAAATACTTGAAAAAGTGTTTGAATCTTTTTCAAGTAAGAAAATATTAATAAATAAATTAAAACAAGCGGCGTCGAATTTGCAATGATCGGAAGACGATGGACAATCACATGGCGCTTTGCCTTTTGTGGCCACCAAAATACAATCTAATAAGATTTTTCCAGTTATTCGTGATGTTATTTATTTCATTTGTTTTTTAGATCGAAAATCCAAGATGGATCTTTGACACAAAAACAGGTCGAACTTTTCAAATCTAGTTTGATATTGATAACCCTAAATTTGTCTAATTCCTTCAACTAAATATATTTAAAATTTTAGTCTTGTGAGTAAAACATATAATCTAGTAGTTTGTGTTAGTAAAACATATGTTCAAAGCTGCATGTATTGTTGACAATTATTATTTTTCAAATTGCACTAAACTTTTTAAGTACCATATAAACCTTCATTTTTATTTTATTTTTGTCAACAAGTATCGACATATACCATCTTCTTAAATTCGAACAACAATCCCGGTGAACATAATATATACATTATACAATCTATTTTTACATCATAAATTTAAAGATCTTTCTACGAAAGAGAAGTTGTATAAAGTGAAATTCCATGAATATGTAAAAGTTAGCAACACACCACATGTCATGCTTTGACATCTAATCCAAATGATAAAGGCTTTTTATTCCGATTAAATAACAAATCATACTTTTCAATGTTTTTCATCATATGAGGAACAATCATCATCTTTAAGATTTATTAATATTCCGAGTTCGTACGAATGCTTATGACTACGATCAAAAGAGAGTAATAATAAGAAGAAAAGAAATTTTGGTTTTATTGGATGGGGTCTCCGATACATAACCCATTAGATCGTAAAAAGAGAAATACATATCATCTATTAAATCCATGACATTAGACGAGAGTGAAATATATTTCCATGATATTAAAAAGGAAAAAGTTAAAGGCTATCATGCAAATGCTGAGTTATAAGAAAAAGTAAAGGAATTGGCAAAAAGAATATAGATAGTAAAATGATGAAATAATGAAAAAGGTGTCACTTTCAAATTATTATCTTTTAGTTTAATTTTATAAAAGTACCATAATATCAACAAATTTACTTAACATATTATATGAGTTTTGAGTATTAAAGCGGGTTACATGTATTGTTCATGCATTTTTTTTTTAGAAACCCAAAAGTGGTAATATTTTATAAATAACTATAAAATGTCTACACAAATTTTTGTTTCATTAAAATAGAGTTAAAAGTTACAAGTTAAAAAAACCTGAATATTTTTATATTAATCATACAATTTAGACTAAAACTTATTGATTAATGGTTTGTAATAATATCGTCGACCCAGTTCAAATCTCTCATATTATTATAAAAATAAATATACAACTTAAAAAAATTATTATATCATTATCAACTATTACTTTAACTTTTCCTTTCTGCTGTAAATTTTTTTAAAAATAAAAATTATATTTTATACCTGGTGAACCATACTTTTGTGCTTTCTGCTAAATTTGATTATACGAAAGTTCTCAGGTGGTGTGACAAAAAAAAGCTAATTAATGATTTCTCAAGGTAATAGCTAAACCTTAAAAAAAATTACAATCTCTGACAGAAATAAATAAATTATTTTATTACAACAACCACTCATATTTAAGTTTCTTCATAACTGATCCTTCTTCTACACTCTCATCTTCTTCACTCTCCACAATTTAAAATTTCAGACGAAGAATTGTTTTTTCTTTTTCTTCAATCAACTTCGAATCAACGAAACTCCAACCTTCGCCGGCGCCTCACCGATCTATTCTGTTCAAGTTTCCGGCGGACTGTATTAGTCTCTGGCCGTAATTTCACCGGAGAACATCTATTGCGACAAACATCAATTCCCAATTTCGACAAAACCCAGAATTTATTTTTCCCGGCGAACCGAATCCGACTTCTCCGGCTAACCGGAGATGAAATTCATGGAATTAGGGTTTCGACCTGACACATTCTACACTGTGGAAGCTGTAAGGTAAAAGAAGAACCAATCAACACTCTCAAAATTTTCGAATTCTCTTTTCTAATCAAATCTCAGATCTTTTTTAAAAATATTTTCAGGTCTGTGTCTTCTGATTTATTGAATGATCTTATAATCCAAGTCAAATCCACCAAATACCTTCTTCACAAGGTTTTTAAAAAATTCTCAATTTTTATTTATTTATAAAATTTCCAGTTTTTGATTTCTGATTTATTGTGTTTCTTGGCAATAATGCTAATTTACAGTTTCCGATGTTATCAAAATGTTTACGTTTAAAGAACTTAGTCTCTTCACAATCACAAGAATCAGAAACTTCACAAGAAGTCCAACAAGTGATTCAACTTGTTGATTTTCCCGGCGAAACTGAAGCTTTTGAGCTCTGTGCTAAGTTCTGTTACGGCATTACGATCACTCTCTGTGCTCACAACGTAGTCGCTGTACGTTGTGCAGCAGAGTATCTTGGTATGACTGAAGAAGCAGAGCAAGGTGATACCGAGAATCTTGTTCAAAGACTCGAAGTTTTCTTGAGTTCTTGTGTTTTCAAGAGTTGGAGAGACTCTTTTATTACTCTTCAGACCACAAAGGCGTTACCTTTATGGTCTGAAGATCTTGGTATCACAAACCGTTGCATCGAGGCGATTGCTAACGGTGTAAGTGTATCTCCCGGTGAGGATTTTTCGACACAATTGGAGACGGGTTTGTTGAGAAACCGGTCAAGGAGAAGAAGAGATGAAATCTTGTGTAACGGTGGAGGAAGTAAGGTGGAGAGTTCGCGGTGGTGGGGTGAAGATTTAGCTGATTTGGGTTTAGATCTTTACCGAAGAACAATGGTGGCGATAATATCATCAAACCGGAAGATATCTCGGAGGTTAATAGGAAATGCTCTTAGGATCTATACATCTAAATGGCTACTAAGTATCCAAGAAAGTTCTGCGGACTCAAATTTGATATTGGAATCGGTTATTTCACTTCTACCAGCTGAAAAATCCGCTGTTCCTTGCAATTTCTTGCTGCAGCTACTGAAAATGGCGAATGCTATGAGCATTTCGCCTTCTTCGAAGATGGAACTCGCGGTAAAAGCTGGGAACCAACTAGATAAGGCAACCGTTAGCGAGCTGTTGATACCCTTATCGGATAAGTCAGGTATGTTATATGATGTAGATGTTGTGAAGATAATGGTGAAGCAGTTTCTATCTCAGATAAGTTCTGAGATAAGGCCAACAACAAGAACAAGAAATGAACATAGAAGGTCTCATTCTGATGAAAACATCAATCTAGAAGAGATACAAGAGATTGGAAGATCTCTGTATTCTTCTTCTTCTTCTTCTCCTTCATTGTTGAATAAAGTAGCAAAGCTTGTTGATTCTTATCTTCAAGAGATTGCTAAAGATGTGAACTTAACAGTTTCGAAGTTTGTCGAATTGGCTGAATCGATACCGGATGTTTCAAGGATCTGTCATGACGATTTATACAAAGCGATTGATATCTATCTTCAGGTAAAAAGCAAAACAAGAACATATTATCTATTATTCATACAGTGAGAAGCATCTCACATTCTTCTCTGTATTGCAGGTTCATCAAAAGATTGAAAAGTGTGAGAGAAAGAGTTTATGCAGAATCTTGGACTGCAAGAAACTATCAGTTGAAGCAAGCAAGAAAGCTGCACAGAACGAGTTGCTTCCATTGAGAGTGATCGTGCAAATCCTCTTTGTCGAGCAAGCAAGAGCCGCGATAGCTACAAGAACAAACAATATTACCACGAACGAAACAGCGGTTTTGAGAAGAAGCTTTACAACGAGAAGAGTAGAAGAAAAAGTAGAAGAAGGAGATGAAATCAAACCAAACGGAGTGTTTCAGAGCACTCCTTCGAGGTTTATGGCGTTTTGTTCGATCCCGCGACAGCCTAAGAAGATGTTATGTAAGTTGCTGTCGATGAGTAGGAGTTTAAGCCAACGGAATTAAGAAGAATTTATGGTGTGAGTATTTTTTATTTTTTTTTTTTTTCAACTGGTTTCTTGTTGCTCAAGTCTAAGTTGTTCTTTGTTTTATCCCTGTGATCTGTGAAGCTTATTGTTGTGAAAAATTCATTTGTCAATTGTCACATGACATTGTATAACCAAACAATAATGAAAATATTTATAATCTGTATTGGGTAAATATTGTGTAGTTTATAGTTATGACTTATGGTGGTTGAATGATAAATTGATTCTTTGTTATATGTTGTTCTAATAGTTAAAATATATAGACTATAGAAAGTAAACATATTCATTTGGACATTTGGTTTATCCAGAAAAATATAGGATTTTCACGAATGTCTTAATATATGACTAACTATATGGGCTAAGAGCAATTTTGTTCCCCAAACCGGAATATATAAATAGGAAAAAGAAAACATTCCTCTTCCCTAAATCCCTAAAACTGAAGAAAAAAACAAAAAAAAGTATATGATGTATTGGATCAAATATTGAGTGTCATTTGAGTTTTAATAAATTTTGAGATGATTTGGTTAAATTTGGGTGAATTTAGAATTTTGTTATTAAATTCTCAGATAAAACTATTGGATTTTGATCTTTGTATTTTTAACTAAGAAATCTCCTAAAATCTTATTTAAAACTTTTAAATCAAATCATAGTAATATTTTCAATAACAGTGGATTGGATTTGATTATGTATTTTAAAATCATTAATTCGATAAGACCAGCTTTTAAAAAATATTTTAAAATTCATGTTTCAATAACACATGATTTAAACTCAAATCTCTCGGAATATCTAGTTCAATACAATTTTGTCTTTATTTTATTTTTTATATCTGAAATATTTGACGATAAATCATGCTAAATATAATTAATCATGGGAACCATGTATATAATGTGGTGCCGAAGACGAGGCTTTGAAACTTAAGGGAAGTTACTTGCGAGGATGGAAAGGTAATGATACAAACTTAAACAAAAATGATAACTTGACAAGAAAGTAACCCCAAAACTTAGAGTTGGTGATAAAAATGTGAATCTCCAGGTTTCTTATCTCCACTATCACCAGATCCTCCTCCAAATCCAATGGTCTGAGTCACTCCAGAAACAAGATTAGTAACCATAGAGCTACCCCATGAGACCCACCCAGTTTCATCTCCATGTCTCTCAGCCTCAACACCAATCCTCTGTTTCTCCTCTGCCATAATCTCATCCCATCTCTTCCTCATATACTCTCTAACCGCTTCAGCTCCTTGTTTAGCCACTTCTTGACTCGGGATCTCGAGTGGGTTCTGATCCAAGTTCAGTTTCTCCAGCTTCCTCAGCATGTAAAACGAGTCTGGTATCACTTGGATTTGGTTGTTGCTTAGATCAAGCTCCCTTAAGTTAGTTAGATCAGTGATTGAGTCAGGGACACCCATCAAGTTGTTGAAATTGCTGCTTAGGTTTAGAACCTCGAGTTTCGTTAATTTCCCGATAGAATTTGGAATCCCATGGATCTCGTTCATGTGTGCATCTAGATACTTTAAAGAAAGCATTTCGCTTATCGAACCTGGAAAGTAACGAAGTTTGTTCAGCTGGATCGATAGTTTCTCAAGGTTCTGTAATCCATATCCAATGTTTGTAGGTAATACAGTCAAGTTGTTGAAGCTTGCATCTAACTCAACCAGTGACCTAATTTACATCAAAACAAACCAAATCTTTGAAACCTCAGGAAAAAAAAGTAGAAGTAAAAAAACAGAACACTAGAAGAAAAGACAAGAACCAAACCTGCAATGCGCGATGCTCTCAGGGAGTGAGGTTAGATTGTTCGAAGACGCATTAAGGATTCTTAGGTTAAGTAACATTCCTATAGAGTCAGGAAGAGATTCAAGAGAATTCGAAGATACATCAAGCTCTTCTAGCTTCTTGAGTTTCGAGATTGCATCAGGTATAAACTGTAAAATATGTTTCAAAAAACATTTTCAGATATTACAGGAAAAACCAAAAACAATGATAGTTACTTGCAGTCCAAGGTTCTCCATAAACAGTTTCAAACATTACATGAAGAATCCAAAACAATGATAGTTTCTTGCAGTCCAAGATTCTTCATAAACAGTGTCTTTTCGATATAAGCCATGAGACTTTTGAAGCTATAATCAAGCTTTAATCCATATATGATCCAGCAATTATGTGTTGGGGATTTTAGTATTTACCGTCAAGTCGTTGCGTGAGAGATTCAAGTAAACTAAGCCAACAATTTTCCCAAAAGCTTCAGGGAGAAGCTTAATTTCTTGGCCGGAGAGATCGATTCTTTCAATGATTCCGCCGGATTCCGCTTCTTTAAGCACCTTAACAACTTCCTCGTTCACTTCTTCACGGCTTCTCAACAACGATTCAACCTCCGTAGCATAAACCCTAGAAAGTTCATCTTCCAAATCCTTCAACTTCTTCTCGTAGCTGTCGTGCACTTCATCTAACCGCAAAACCCCGGAGTAAATCTCCGACTCCTTCGCCGCTTCCTCCGGCGAGAGAGACTCCATAATCTGAGCGATCTTGGACCGAGCAGAGGAAACAGCTAAGGGATCAGGTCGAGATCCGAGAGAGGTCAAGACAAAAAGAGTCTGTGTGATGTTTTTAGGGATGGATTGAGTCAACGAGGAGATGATTTGTGGATCGGAGAGAAGAGGGAAAGAAGGAAGGAGGGTTTCTTGCACCGCCATAGACGGTGGCGCGTGAAGATTGGAGTCGAAATGGTGAAGAACATAGGAGAGTAATGGGAATTTGTCGAGATCTTGATCCATGGTTTTTGTGATTACTAGTCAAAAGGTAAATGAAGATTATTATGCGAGGTTTTAGTAGTAAGAGAAATAAAGAAGTTAGATGGTTTGAACAAGTCAAGAATGTTGAGTTGATGTTGCCATGTCTAGTGAGTTGAAAAGTGTTCGAAGTTGACCAAAGAACTTAATATGATTCCATGATGACAAAGTCAAAGCAGCCCATCTTTTTAGAATCATTGAATCAAAGATTAAATTGGTCCAGTTTAATTTTAATTCTGATGCAGAGGTTTCTTAATAGTAAATATCACTACGATATATAATATCTTCTTGTAGGGCTGGAAAATAAATAAATGTTAGATTCGTTTTGGTTTTGTGTTATCTTATCTTATTCGATTCGACAAAACCCGATAAGATAACCATAGAGTTATGAAATAAAACAAGCACTAACAATTAATTCTACGCCTATACGAGTAGCAAAAAGAGCAGACTCAAGGCTAAACTAACAAAATTCTGAGCTAAGAGAATTAATAAAAATCAATAAAACTAAATTAACTAAATATATAAAATACACACAAAAGAAAAAATAGTCAATGAACCCGTTCACCAAAAAAAAAAAAAAAAAAAAAAAAAAAAGAAAGAGGAGGATCGTTTATGCTTGATTCTTCAATAACATGATCTGATATGAACTGGATCGTTTTGTTGATGGATCCGGATGTGAACATAAATTTTTAGATTACGGATTACTAACTAATTGCTTCAGGAACACTTTTACCTTGCCTCGTTTCTCTTTGACATTTTATTTGCTAAAATTCAATATACAAGTAAAATCCAATCCAAACCGACCCAAAACTACACAAACCGGATCCAACCCAATTTTTAGAATATCCAAATGATGCTAAATCTGAATTACTTCGGATTCAGGTAATATATAATAACCAAGCGGATATTCAAAGTAATCAAAACATTATGTATAAGACATAAGACTAGATTACTTCAAATAATTTTTAGGTTACTTTGGCTATTTTTTCAATTATCTCGAATACTTTTTAAGTTATTTCGACTATTTTTAGGTTATTTCATATGTTTTTTAAGTTACATTGGATAAATTTTTGGTTATTTTGAGTACTTTATGGTCATTTCATATATTTTGTAAGTATTTAGGATGAAAAATACACGATCCAAATCATAATTAATGGATGTAGATACTAGATCCAACATTTAAAATATTATTTTGAATGTGCTTTCTTAAATTGCGTAAAAAGAAAATATAAGTTGAATTGATCTTTAGTGCTTCAAAGAATGAATAAAAAATCCCACCAAAAGTCTATATTTATACAATAATTGACACTTAATCTGTCTTTAATCTGTCAGTTTTGATTTTATCTTCAATATCGTAATGTCCTGATATTTAAATATTTATTGGTTTTTATTTGGCTTATATCCTCCTTGCTTCGACCTTCTTGTTCCTTCTTCCCCGAACCTTGAATCGGTTCGGGTTAGATTAAATCTTCTTTTCGAACTTCTTTATTTTCCTTATTTTTGTTGACGTAACGAACATGTAACCTTATTTCTTCCTTCTGGGTGTTCGGTTTGAAATCCAGTACCAACAATGGATATTCACATAACTAGTTTTTTGAAATTTTATTGGGCAATTCTCAAAAATAGCACAAAATGAAGTTTTTGTGACATTTTTAGCTTATATTTTCATTTAAGACACAATTAGCATTTTTATTAAAGTGCCTCATATTTTTAAGGTTTAGGATTTAGGATTTAGGGTTTTCTAAACCCTAACCCCTAAGCCCTAAACCCTAAATTGTACCCCCTACCCCTAAAAACTATACCCTAAATTCTAATATAGTCAACCCAAACCCAAAAAAATAAATTATGAACTTCATAAAATGCTATTTTTGTACTAAATAAAAATGTGAGCTATTTGTGGAACAAAAACTTATTTTGGTGCTATTTGAGGGAATTTCTCAATTTTATTTGAAATAATCCAAATCTAAAATTACCCAATCCAAAATTTAGAAATATCTTAATAGAACCTCTATCTTTAAACCAGAAAACCCAAAAATCCAAAAATATGATCGGATCGAATATATGCGTGTACTCAAAACCAATAATGTTTGGACCCAAAGAAACTAGAGAATCAAAATCCCTATTTTCTTAATTACTAAGAGCAAAAAATAGAAGTTATGATGATGGCTTTGTTTATGTAATGGTTAGGTCATAAACCGATCAATCCTACGATTAAAAAGCCGTGTTTGAACCGTAGCTTATCTCCTTCCAAATCACGAAGAGTTTGATAGCCTAAATGCCTAATTTTGTGTGTTTACTGCCTAATTCATCTTTATTCATGTCCATATCCCAAATACGTCCACCACCTAATTTTAGTAGCTTAACAAAATATCTGAAAATCCAAAATTCACGTCCCTATTTAACTCATTACACCCAAATCCCAAACTATTCCGCTTCCACAGTCCAAGACCTCAATTTTTGTTTTTGTTTTTTTTTGGATTTATAAATCGTACTTTGGTGTTTTCTCCTCCTCCACCCAACTAGATTCATGAATTTCATTTTCTGTTCCTTAAAAACTAAAGTTATTATTATATCCAGCTGTATTTCGGGTCCCATTTTTTTTTTTAATTCAAAATCGAATCTTATCATCATCACTATCACCTTTTCTTCTTTTTATTCTCAACATTCTTAATCTTTTTTTTTTTTCATTTTGTCTTCTCCTCAATTTCTCCAAGCTTATCCCCATTTCGAATTTCTTCTACCAAATAAAAAACACATCAAAATTAATCAGAAAATTGTTAACGTCAAAATATATGGTACTTAATGTAAAAATTATAATAAAAACCTATCACGCCTGGAAAAATTACCTGCAAATGACAAAAAAAAATGACAATGGAAGTTAGTGCAACATAAACTGAATTTAACATAAAACCAAAAACGAAAACCAAAATTTAACCACACAAAAGCAAATGTGAAAACGGAAACAGACGGCGATACTGACGCCAGCTAAATGGTAACGGTGCAAGAAAATAACTGATGAGTAGATAAGATAGGGGTGACACGTGGCGGACGGTTACGACTTACGTGGCGTAAAGAAACCAACCAGACAGGTTAACGTTGACGGAAAATTTGCAACGGCAATAGACGGAGTGATGATGATAACGGAAAGAAAAAAAAAAAAAAAAAAAAAAAAATTAAACGAACTCACCCAATTCATCATCACCAACACAAAAGAAAAAGCTTTGGGATGATTTCATTAATGGTGACGGTGTCATCATCGTAATTAGAGAAGATCACGTACACCTTCTATTATATCTCGCTCTTTTACATTCTTTATAAAAAACGAAGATACGTTTTCAACTTTTTTTTTTTTTTTAATTGGTATATTCGATGCTTCACATTTTTTTTCCTTGTTATTGCCAGTGATTGCCGTTGTGGATAAGGTAGATATTTCTGGAGTTACGGTGGACATAACAACCGTAGCATGGATTCTTCGCCGCCGTCAATATCGGTGGCGACGGAGGAAGCGGTGGTTTTGACAGTGACGGAGATCTAGGACTTGATGAAGTGGAGGAAGTGGTGGAACATGATGACGTGGTTGTGGTTGTGGATGACGGTAACGCTAACGGAGGAGGCGACATCGTTGATTTTCTAGATCCGGCGGCGGATTTTGGCGGATTTAAAAAGGCTCTGATCTTCAACGGCGATGAAGATGAAACGAGATCGTACTCTTCGATCAGATTCGCCAGATCTTCATCGGAAGTAATTGAAACAAGCGCGTCGAGATCTTCCATCGGAAGCTGACATCGGATCGTTACGGTTGTAGATCCGCCACACATCTCCGCCATCTTCGACGCTAGCTCTGTTAACACGCACCACACGCGCGGCCTTAATTTCTCTCTTCAGAAAACCGATTTCGTTTTTTTTTCGAAATTCAAAATTAAACAAACAGCGAGTGAGTGAGTGAATGAGTTTGAACTAACCGGAAAATGAAACGGAGCGAGGAACGGCGAGGACGCGAGTGTGACCGCCGTTATAACGGAGCTTGCCGTCGGGATAACGAGGTAGAATTTTCCCGCCATAGCTACAGAGAAATTTGATTGTGGAGTTCGTCGGAGAAGTAACCATAACTATATTAGAAGAGAAAAGATTGAAAAAAAGGAAGAAGAAGACTAAATAAGGATTTAAGAATCTTCTAGTAGGTTTGTGTTTGTCTGTGGAAGACAAGTGAAGAGTAATGTTAAGAGGTTATTTATAGCGGTTGAAGAAACAACGGAGAGATAGAGAGATAGTGAAGGGTAGGATCGTCATTTAGTGGACCCATTAAGTTACGTAAGCCATAGTCTTTTTTTTTTTTTTTTCATGAAAAAACTCGGAAAATCTCTTTTTGTTCCTTTTAAAAAAATAATAAGATTTATGATATGATTTTTACACTTTTCATACTGAAAAATATGAATTTTGTATGTTAGTTAGTTTTTTTTTAATTGAAGATGAGGCATCAAGTAAGAGATACCGTTTTAGGCAATCATCAATGTTTAAGTGTATTTTTTTCTAAATAAATAAGATTTTGACAAACCAGATTTGGGAACAGGTTTTGAGAAGACTTACACCTACTCGGATTCTGTTTCAAGACTGGGAAGATTTGATGAATTGGTCTAAATATTTGTCTAATGATGCACCATCGCTGTTAAGGAAACTAGTGGTACAAGCAACTATTTTTCACCTGTGGAAGCAAAGGAATAATGTACTCCACAATCAACTCTCCATACCCACAGCAATTATCTTCAAGGGTTTGGACAGAGATATACGCAACATCATTTCGTCAAGGAGACACCGGAAGCACTGTGACAAGCTCATGCAACTTTGGATACAATGAAGTTTTATTAATCGAACCAACTCTTTGCTACCTTGTTTTTTATTTTATTTTTCCAAGGTACCAAACATTTAGGCTCTACTCTTGTAAATCATAATCTTTCATTTATATGATATTTACTATTTAGCAAAAAAAAATATATATATAAAATCAGAGTGGGAGATATATGACGTCTATGTTATTATTAAAGACGTAAATACAAAGTATATGATATCGTGTCGACATTTTAAAATATGTAAGAGATGCAATAACTTTTCTTTGTATGATTTGGAAAGAAGAGAAGAACAATGTGAGACGCAATACAAATTATTTGGTATCGTGTCGACATTTCAAAACATGTAACGGATGCAATAACATTTCTTTGTACGATTTAGAAAAAAAAAAAAAAAAAAAAAAAAAAACAATGTCAGTTTGGCATACATATCGTATAAAAGTGAGACGAATATAGAAGAAATAAAATAATAGCACGCAATTTATGTCACGTGTAAGGCTTACGTCGAAAGGAAACAGTGTTCAACTTCATTTTTTCTAATATTTCATCTTCAATGTATAGCGCATATAATTGTTTATGAAATAATTTGTATTTCAATGTTTTGTATTTGATTTTCTAAACTTATTTGTACTTTGGTATTTTAATGGAATTTAGATGAAAAAATATGTTTAATAAATCAAGCGCATAGTTAGAAATGGTCTACTTAGTCTTATTATATCTTAGTAAAAATAAAATTGGAAGATCTTATATTGACACAAAAGCATATTATTATCAACTATCAAAAAGCATTAATATAAATAAATGAATCAAAATATAATAATATATAATTTTTTTAATGAATATGTCTTAAATTTGATAAACCTTTCATCCAATAATGTTTATAGATTACAAAAGGTATTCTCTAAATGTTTTCTTTATTGATGGTGGAGGAAAGTTTAACCGGTTCAAAAGGTGACACTACTACGAAATAACATGGATGAATATCACTTTATTGATCAGTAGATTTTAGTTAAATTTGAAAGTGCAACGAATTAACAACTGTCTAAATGCTTTATTGCGGTTGCTAGAGCTTTCGTTGTAGTTTCTGAAAGTAGATAGAGCACAATTATTTGAGCTGTTAAGTTATTTTTGTTGTTAATCCATAGTAGTGTTACCATCTGAACCGGTTAAATTTTTCTCAAATAATTAGCATGTATTATATGAGTTTGAACTTGGTGGTTAATGAATAACCTTAAACAACTAGCATGTATTATTTGAGTTTAAACTCTATTTGTTTTAATTTATATATAGTTTAAAGTTTTTACACACAAATTAAAAAAAAAACACAATAAAATTATCTCTTCTATTTTTCGTTAGATAAAAAAAGTTTAGTTGGTCATGATATTAAAATAAGAGTTTTAAAATATTTAAGGTAAAAATATAACTTTTACCAAAAATTTAAGTTGGAAACCTAAAACAATAGTTAAAATAAATCAAATTTAAACTATACAACTACATATAAATCGAAAGAGGAGGAGTAATATTTTTTTTTTTTTTTTGGTAATTGTAGTGAAATTCAATATAAAAGATATTTCAAACTAAATTGAAATTACAAAAAGGATAAGAACCCAATTGCAAAGCACGATGTTGAGTCTATTAAAGTATTATCACGTAGATAATGACATATATGCATTTGACTTTATGAGGAAACAAAGACATGGGAATTTGAATAACATGTTTAAGGGTGGCCAAAATTTCGGTTTTCTTTTTATTTGATTCGGTTTAATTAGTTGGGTTTTTGTTAAAACTTAACTGATTTATAAAAATATTCAAATTCATTTTGAATTAGTGTAGTTTTGGTTCAATTAAATGCCACTTCTAGCATTATCAACTGGTGGACATTGTTCCAAACTGTTTGTGAGGAAATTTGACAAATGTGAAAAATATATATAAAGAGAGCTGTTGGGACCCACATCACGTGGGCCACACATGGACATGGTCCATAGGACTTGCATGGCAACAATGCAAAAAACCCATTCAGGCAGCCGATAATTTATAAATAGCGACATACACCAATAAATAGTTCTGTTTTCAAACTTGAAGAGTTTAATTATTAGGAACATAATTAAGTTTTCTAACTTACTTAAAGCCAATGTTTCAAAAATAAATTTGAAGATGTTGTAATGAAATGGCGTTTAAAATTTTATATTGATAATGCTATTGCTATACGCTTATCTTCAACTAGACATAAGATAATATTAAAGCCTAAAGGTGGATAACAGATGACATAAAAGTGTAAGAACAAATTCAAGGTTACATCAACATTATCCAATGATGTCATGCATTTACAGACACACCAAAAAAATATGAAAAATGGAAAAATGTCGAATATTCTTTTGGAAATATGCCTTTTTTTATTAATACATATATATATATATATATATATGTTAAATAGTGGAAATGATAACGATTATCTTGAGTATACGTGTGTATCAGTATCGCCCGATCTCTACGTCCAATTACTCTGGATGGTCCTACTCTTTGTAACGAAATTATAAACATATACCAATATCATTAGTTTTTACACCGATATATATATATATATATATATATATATATATATATATATAAGTAGATATAAATTATTAAATTGTAAGATATCGTGTAGTGTCAAGCGTGTACCATGAATTATCATCAAATTATAAAAGATATGCGTATTAACGAGATTAAGTGTTGATAAGAATATTAATAGTAAGTTAATTCGGTCCTTAATTTGATCATAAACGTAAAAAAATGCAATCGTGAAATATGGTCTAGAAGTTTTAATGAGTTTGATTCTTTTATTATTGACGAGTGATTCGTCTCCCTTTTCCGTAGAATGATTTTTTTATTATTATAATCTTTGAATTTTGTTATTCTCTGGACTCCAGAATTATAGAAAGTGATAAACCTACCACGTAAAAAACATTGTGAATAATTAGGGACCATCATCGAAGACGAAAAATAAAATAAAACATGGGTTATATCTTAAGAACATAATATTTTTTTTAATTATTTTGCTCTATATATATGATTATATATTAAACGATGGATTTTTCTTTGTCTATACACTTAGCAACTTGTATTCGGTCAATAAATGATGAATCTATTGCCACGGGAAGCCGTATTCCTATTATTCACACATTATGTGCATGGAGATAATAAGTATTAATTTTTTTGAACAAATTTGGATTTTAAAAATATAAAATCAAATATATATATATATATATAATTATATACTACATTTATGCACATAATGTGTGAATGATATATACGAGTACACGACATATATACAGAGGCGTGCCTCATGAGTAACAAAAAAAGGCATTTGCCTTAGGCCTTCAAATTTTAAGCATATTTTAGGGTCCCAAAATTTTAAAATTTAAAATATATTAGTAAAATTTGTATTTTAATCCTATTTATGGTTTTAAATACCATTTCACATATTAAAAATAGTATTAAATATTTTACAAAAATATTTTAAATTTTAGTATTTTATAGATTAAAATAATGTTAATTAAGAAAATAGATTATAAAAACATCATTAAATTATATTTTTAAAGTTGAAAAAAATTATATAAAATTGTTTTTTTTAGATTATGAAATAGTATTAATTTTCTCTAGTTCAATATTAAATAATATGTAAAATTTTAATTATACATGTTTTACTATAAAAAATATATATAAAAAAAATTTTGTGCCTTAGGCCAGTTAAACTCTAGACACGACTCTGGTCTTACCATCAATTCATGACAACACATGAATATATATTATATAATACACAAATTCTAAAATGTATTAGAGAGCTCACTAGCACACATTAATAAACGTTAAGTTAACCACTCAGGTCATCTCTTTCGTCAAGCTCTATAACTAGTGCATACATTTTGATATGAATGCTGAGAGTATTCGCAAGACATTCTATGGATGTTTTAAGTGACCTCAACCATCTCTTTGTTATCCATGTTTATTATTTTTTTATCAATTGGTCTTCAACGACTTCTTTAAGCAACCGCAAGATAAAAATATTCGAACTATACACAACTAAATATTATATATTTTAATAAAATATAAATCAAAGTATGATATGTTAATAGTCAATAGTTTTCTAAATGATTCACTATATGGTTTCATACTTTAATTTTAGTTTCTTAAATATGGGGGAAAATAACGATCGGGTTTATAAAAAATGTCGAGATTTTTTTTATTGTTTCACATAATCCGCCGTATTCATTTTCAAAGGTACAAGAAAATTGGAATTCCATTTTCTGATAATTATTTGGAAAGGATTTGAGAAAGGACAAATCGACACGTATGGTAGGAATAGAGAGAAATTGACGACTTGTTATTTCTGCGGCAGACACGCAAAATGCCATTGCTTCTCCCATTGAAGAGGATAAGCCCATCTCATCATTATATGTTGGACGTATTTGCACTTAAATTCACACATTTTTCTTTAAAATACATTGTAAATATGTACAAGTGAGAAAACATAAAAGATAATCTTGTTTGATTTAGTTCCTTTAGATCAATTTTATTTTATTTAAAAACAAAATCAGTTTAATTAGTTAGGCCGTTTGTTTAAAGTGCATTTTTCATAGTTGGTGGTTTGGTACAGTAAGGCTAAAAATATTAGAAATAATCATTTATATTTTAAATAAATATTTTTTCTGGTCAAAAAATTAAAAGATTAAAATCTCAAAATAATAATAAATATAATATAATATATATATATAGATATATATATATATATATTTTTTTTTTGTGCTCCATACATATACTTTATTATATGGTTAAGCGATTATAATTAGAGTCACAATCCGATATTGATGTGCACGTCTATCGGTTTAATCGTAAGAAAAACAAAAAAAAACTAAAAAACAAGAAAGAGATAGAAATTCTTTTTTTTAAATATTGATGAAAGATTGATAACACACCAACAAGAACTTTGGAGAATTCAATTTCGAAGGAAACAAGATCTTCTGTTAACTATAGGACGGTCACTTTACTTTGCGACCTTGAAACAAAGTCCAATAATACATTTATACAAGAAAAAAAAAAAAAAAAGATCGTTTTTCTATATAACGCATTTTTCTATATATTTCTTTATACGTCCATACCATAATTTCTTTATATATTCCGCATTGAAAAAATACCAAAATACCGAGATAAATGTATGTACACCAATACACTATGAAGCACTTAGCTCGCATTTTACTGTTTTGTCATCACTATTTCACACCACTTGAAACTATCTTCTGGTAATATAAAAATTGGCGGACCCAGAAAATAATTTTATCGAAATCATAATATAAATAGTTTACATCTAATCGATTTATAATATAAATTTTAAATTTTTACGGAGTTAAAAAGTGATTTTGGTTAACTAATTCACTAAAATCTAATAAAAATATACGAATAATTATTAAAACAAAAATTAATGAGATACTTCTTAACCACACATAGGTCTGCCATTGTATAAAATGGTTGGTTCTTTTATGTTTCGAGTTTAAATTTTTTTGATATGGTGGATTATCTTTTATATCGCCATTTTCAAAGTTTGTTTTCCGAGACTAGAAGAGATTAAGGGTTGAAAACCGAAAACTCCGATGATTAACAACAACCACAACAAAAGAAAATGTAAAAATAAATGTTATCCCAAGCTGTTTTCTTTAATGGTCATGAACTGAACGGGGAACTTTATTATATCAATTAATAAATAAATAAATACTTTATGTAACCAAATATCCTAAAATTTAAAGCATCCCATCATACAAGTATTGGTGGATAGTGAATGCCGAATGTGGGGCCCAATGGGACCTACAAGGTGACTAGGATAACAACGAGAGAGGGATCGAGCAAGTTGGATGGGACCTTTGCTAATACACGGCAAGTGTTATTTTGGCTTGGCCAGGCTGACACGTGTATCCATCGAGGCTTTCCCAATTTAGGTTTCTTTTGGTTGGTCCATACTATTTTGGTTAAATGTAATTCTTACTTCTTTTGTATTTCGGTTGTGTGTGGGACTCTTTGCATCAGTTTTGATCAAGAACCTTTTATTTTTTCAATCTACGATTTATTTAATTGAGTATTATGAATTTTACTGCAAACTATAGGAGACGAACAATTGCATGATTTCTATTATTAGGCTGCTAAAAAGAATTGTAGAATAATAATGTTTTATACGCATATTGTTGAACGGTTCAACCCAAAAATAAACTTTTGTAGTTTTAAATTTGATGGAGTACTATCGTTTAGTAGTCGCTAGCATAGGGAAATATAATTTTATTTAAAAAAAAAAAAAAAAAAAAAACTTTTTAGGCTAAGGTTGAAGATAAATAAGAAGGTGATATGTGACAACTACATTTATATAGCAAAATCCTACATATGTATGTATATATGTTAATTAAAAAGACATTCTAATAACAATTAGCTGATCTGCACTTTAACAATTTTTTTTTTTTTTTTTTTTTTTTTTTTTTTTTTTTTTTTTGGAATTTGCATGAATGAGGAAGCATTCAACGGTTTCACTCTGACCCGGTGCATTGCGAAGATTAAGCCCATACTTGATAAATTGAAAACCTCATTGGGCTTTGTAGTAAGAGCCAAGCTTCATTTTAAAGTCCCATGAATACCAAATTTGCAAATTGCTTCTATCTATACATGTCTTGTGGCCTTTTTTCACACTAAAATGTAACAAATGCCTTAATATAGATGAATAAACCAAATTAACAATCACAAATTACTTGGTGAGAATGATTACATTACGATTTACGTATTTCATTTGTTCGGTTTCGCGATGAACGGCTGAAGCAATGACCTTACCGTCGTCAAGAATGACACACCTGATCCAGACAAACAAGAATAACACAAATTGATAAATGGTAAGAAACTATGCCTACGAAAATATTCTAATTTTAAGCATCTCAAATTCTCAAAAGATAGGGCCTACAAGTATATATGGTCCCAGTAAGACCTACAAGATGACTAACCTTTAGCAAGTTGGAATTAGGCTTGGCATGGCTGACACGTCGATCCACCGAAGCATATCCCAATTTAGGTGTTTTTTTTTTTTGGTCCATACTATTTTGGTAAAGTGTAATTCTTTCTTCTTTTGTATACGGTTATTGTGTATGGGAAATCTTTGGTTTAGATAGAAGTACACATTGTTGTTGTTTTTTCCGTTAACAATTTACGATTATATAATTGGCTAAGAAAATTAACAAGCATTGTATAATCTATGTTGTATACAGTAACACATGATTTGTCATTCGAACTCAAACATTTTTTAAAAATACGGGATAAAATCCAGCTCCAATGGTAGCTATGATGTTTGCAAGCCATTAAGATTATAACCGGTGTATTGTTATTTGTTAGCTACCATTCATTTTTTTTAGAATTTATTGCGAACTAATTATAGATTTCTTGTGTAACAATCTATGCAGATTTTTGTATTAAGTAGCAAATGCGTAGTAAAATTTTTGCAATGTTAATAGCAAAACTGATGTCACAGATTTCGAAGATATGTAGGCATGTAGCTGTATTATTACAATGCATAAACTTTGGAGTTAAACACACAAGACAATATATTAATGAAGACTGATTTTTTTTTTTTTTTTGGGTTTTATTATTAAACAGATTTGTTAGAGAACAGCCAACTTGTTTTCCTGGACCATGGCCCAGACGAGCTGGGTCAGGCCTCGTTTAAGAGAAATTGCAACAAGGCTCTTCGAATCCTCATAAGTCATGTTAACAAAATAAATGGACTTATGATTCAACTTCTTTAGCCCAAATATATATATATTAGTAGTCAATTCAAACACAAAGAAACCACAAACAGGTTTGACTCTTTATAGTGAAATGTATACATTCGTTGCATACGGAGATTAGATCATACAAATCAACCAATGAAATGCAAGATTTTGATTTCCCCCATGAATTTCTCTCAAATGAAAAGAATTTTTGTTTGTTTATTTTACTTGAAGAGCTGTAGCTAAAAGGCCCAAATAAATCATCAATTAATAGAAATATTTTAAAATAATATCTATGCGAATCAATTATGATTGCAGCTGATCTTTGGTTACAAAGTTTTGACAAAAAGTAGCACATGCGCACGTTCATTCAAAGTTTTGAGATTTTGAATAATTTTGGTCTTAAGCGGTGACTAATTCTTAAACATAGCTAATGTTTATGGAATTATGGGTGATTATCCAAGTGCAATATGAAAGGTAAGAACTATAGTTGTTACAAAAGTTAGCATATGCAGGAATAATAGAACAATTTAAAATGATTTTGATAGGAATCATATATCTAGACTCCAGTCCTAAATTCAGACCTAATATTTTTTATATTTTTTTTTTTTGTCGTCATATTATTTAGAACCTCACAATACATATTTTCTAGGGCCATAAATTGTTTTTTTTTTTTGTTAAAAGGGCCATAAATTGTTAGACGATTCTATTGGGTTGGTTAGAAATATCTTGTGCTAGAACTAGAAATGGAATTTTCAAACCTACTTTATTGGGGCCGACTCTGCCGAAACTACGTATAATCATTGGTGGTAATAATTTCTATAATTAAATTTATGAAAAAACCTCTTCGGACTGAATGAACGTTTGACATTTTTTTATAGGAGATAACTTTATTTTTGTGCATACGAAATGAATAAGTGGCCCTTTTTCTAAATTTTCACGTTATGGTGTGAGGGCCTACCTTCGTAATAAATGTAGAAAATCCTGAAAATGATTATGTTTTAGACAGAGAGACGTGGACGTCGATGGTCGGAGAATGACGGGGGAACGTGAAGGTACACCGACCAATCTTAAATATGTGATCTCCATGAATTAGAATTTTAAACTCTTACTTGCTCCAAACCGACCAATCCATGCCAACTTTAAAATTTAAATAAATACACCTTTAGTTTCGCAAAAAGTGTTATTGTGACATATTTCACACAAATAAAGAAAATTTGTAATTATGTATGTATGTTCTTATTAAATAAACCGGAGAAAATGAGCTTTGGAAAAAATCATGAAATGACAATTTTTGTGATACAAAAATAAAAGTTTAAATGGTAGATACATTATTTTCTAATTTGTGGCAATGAAAAATGACATCATAAAAATATCGGAGTGTATCGTTTAACTAGGTGGTACACATGCTATGTTCATTGATAAGTGAATTTGTGTAAAACTATTTTATGTTCGATTAGATTCATAAATTGTTGAAGTGGTCTCACAATCTAGTCCAGTTTGTACTTTGGAGGATTCTTTTGCAAGATGGGATTGCGCACCACTTAAATCCCAGCTGAGAATATGAAACAATGACTAGTGATTTGTGAGTCTATTAAGCATAACTTTGATGTTGGCTAATTGCTAATTAATATTTAACTTTAAAGGTTTCAAATTTAGTTTGAATTTCGAAACTATATATATAGTAGGTAAATATTACAAAATTATTTTGAATTTTAGTGATAATTTTTCTTTATTTAACATGGTAAGTCCAATTGAAGATATATATCACAAGCCTTTTTTTCTGTTGTTTTTTTTGGCTTATATCACAAGTTCGTGTTTGGAATTGTTATTATTTATTTTTTGTCTCAAATAAAATTTAAGTAGTATGACAAAGTGACGAAGCACCCAAATAAAAATCAGTCATATGTCACACCGATGTACTTCTTATTTTAGAATAGCTCTCAGTCAATCAGTGTATTGATTTTACTTCAGTAAAATGAAGCCAAATGTTTTGTTTTATTACTTTTTGACATAATGTAAAAACAATATTCATCACCAAGAAAACCAAAAAATCAATATATAAATTTAAAGTTAGGAAATCACTGATTTCAAGGTTTATTTTAGATGTTAGGTTTTACAAGTGTTATTTTTTATTGTATTCTAAATAACACCTGCAATTTGCAAACCTAACAAGTGTTATTGGGAAGCATATGGATTAGGTTTCTCTCGTTTTTTTTTATTGCCGTCAATATGAAGGCATATACTATATGCATTAGATTTTATTTGTGTGTCAGAATATGGATTATATTTATATGGAAAGAACAAAAAAGAAGGTAGAAGAAATTAAGAAATTGTGTGGTGTACGAATGGTCCAACTTTACACATGGTAATTGCAATTCATATATATGAAATGCATCTGCATGTGTATAATGTATCGTCTTTAATTCATTGCTCGTGGGTTTGGTAAGCCTAGCTAGAGTTAGCTTTGTTGTATGATCACAATTAAGCTAATTTATTAAAAGAATAAAAAATATGATTTTATTTATAGAAATTTTGGACGATTAAACCACCGTCCACGCATTTAGTAGCTTGTGTTCCACTGTGAACTAATAATCGGACGGCACACGCATGCGCGGTCTAAACCAAATTTTCATAAAAAGTGTTTGGTCGCTTTGTGATGTTTTAGTTTGGTTTCGTTGGACTTTTTGATCCACAATTTCTGCCAAGGGAATATATTGGTTCTAGCGTAATAGTAAATTAGGGTAATTTGTGTTTGAAAGAGTTTCTTAACCTTTTTTTTTTTTTTTTTTTTTTTAACAGAACTATTAAATCATGTTGTGGCATGTGGGCATTGTGGGGTACGTATAGTCTCGTATAGAGGTAGATAGTTCGTGTGTCCACTCGTTTCACGAACTTTATTATCCATTTACCCCACAAGATTTAGCGAATCTATTCCCATCCGACTAATTCTATTCACGTTTTGAAAACAAACAAAATGAATTACGAATGACCAAAATGTCCCCCATATATTCCCGCCGAAATTGTTAGAAGGAGCTATTCATGACGACGACATGGAGCAGCGATCAAACATGTTGTTAGTAACCGATTGGTTTTTTTTTTTACCCTTTTGTTACCGCAAAAATTAGTTGCCAAATTGAGAATTTCAAACTTTAAAGCTCATGACACGTATTTATGGAGTTATTTATGATATGTTATATATCTCGAGTATTGCTTTTTCTAAGACTATTTTTGAGTCTTAGAAAGATGATTAATTGATTCATAACGGGTACTTATAATTTTGATGAACATTTATGTCAGTACTTATTGTCGGCTAGTTTTATCAAAACGTTTTTCACCAAACATTATTTGCAATCATAATCCATAAAAATAATAAAAATATCATTTTAAGACATTTCTCTTAACATTATAATTTACTTTAGCTACATATATTTCTTTAAAATAAAAAATAAAAAATAAAACTAACGAAATTTTCATTTGACAGGAAGAACACATAAAATTAACTTCGATGCATAATTCCCATTACCTGGTTAATTTTCCCAATTTAAGCATATACATACCATTCTCTTAAATTCATTATAAATACCATTTTCAAATAACATATATATACCATTTGAAAATACAATATGCACTATAAATGTTTCTCTTAAAATTTTGATCTAAATTACCCTTAAGAATTTTTTTTTTTTTTTAACTCCTGACCAAAAAATAAATAAACAAAAACTAAAGAAAAATAATACAACTTAGATGCATAATTCACATTCCCTGGTTTTCTCAATTATAGTCATTAAACCGGTACAATACAATTGCACAAAAACCTTGCAGGGAAATTACAACAAACCCAAATACACATAAATCGACAGAGAAAGATTCATCTAAAAAGATCCAACGGCCACAAACCCATCACGATGCGAAATGAAAAAAAAAAAAAAAAAAAAACAAATCACGAAAAGTTTCATGAAATTAACAACATTGAATTTGATGTCTTCAGTAATCAGTGGTTGGCAATTGCTCGTGGTCGTTTCCACCGATGAAGACAAACTCGTAGATGAGTCCGGCAAGTCCACCACCGATGAGAGGACCAGCCCAGTAAACCCAGTGGTTGGTCCACGACCAGCTAACAACGGCTGGTCCGAAAGCAACGGCTGGGTTCATTGAAGCTCCGGTGAAAGCTCCACCGGCTAAGATGTTAGCTCCAACGATGAAACCTATGGCGATTGGTGCGATGGTTCCGAGACTACCGTTCTTGGGGTCAACGGCTGTGGCGTAGACGGTGTAGACGAGTCCGAAGGTCATCACGATCTCGAAGACGAAAGCGTTCAAGGATCCGACTCCGGCAGAGAGACCGAAAGCTGGAACTGCCTGCAAAAAAAAAAAAAGGTTTATTTACTTGCCGGAGAAGTTAGGTCAAATGGGTGATTTTAGTTGGAATATTCATTATGGATAAACTAAAGGAAAAAAAAAACTCAGTTCAAAAATTCATATGGTTACCATTTTTATACTTTCAATATAAACCAAAACAAAAAATAGAGAAAAAAAAAACACAGAGTAGAAACCTAATTATTTGGGAAATACTACTAAAAAAAATAAAAATAAACTATTCGTGAATATTATATTACGTTTTTACTTTTTCTTTATGAATTTTCTGAAACAAAAAGCTCAAACTAGATAAATTGAACAGATCAGCTCCAATCCAAACTAGGTTTTAAAAAATAAAAAATGAAAACTTCGTTAACATTAATAGCTTAATACGATTAGAATGTTAAAACAGGGTTAAAAAAAAAACTTAAATTTTTGAAAATAAAATTAACAACATAAATTGCTCGACCCAAACTAAATTAAAGTTATAATCCCAACCAAACATATCTGTATTAGACTCGATTATAGTAGTTAAGTGACTAATTTTTTTTAATGCAAAACATTAAACCAATTTAGTATAGTAATAAGTAAGTGACGTTTAAAGCAAAAAAAAAAAAAAAAAAAGTAAGTGACGTTACCGCGCCACCGGTGGCCAAGCTGAGGAGGAAGCAAGCGACGACGGAGCCAAGAAGCTGAGCAATCCAATAGAGAACACCACGGAGAAGAGTGATGTTACCACCGACGAAGGCACCGAAGGTAACGGCAGGGTTAACGTGTCCACCGGAGATATTTGCGCCGACGGCAACAGCAACGAATAGACCAAAAGCATGAGCTAAGGCAGCGGCGACGAGGCCAGAAGGAGTGGTGGCTCCATTGTCAGTGAGCTTGTTGAAAGCAATACCGGAGCCTGAGCCGGCGAAGACGAAGATCAAAGTTGAGATAAACTCAGCGAGCGCCGCCCTAAGTGCGTCGGGGTGAGTGACCTCTTGTTGGACTCCACCAACGGCGATGTTTCTGATCGGCATGATCGGAGAAAGATCTAACGGCTGAGGTTAAAGCTTTTGATAGAGAGTGATGGGTTTTGTGAAGTGATTGGTTTGGTTTTCTTATGTGAAGTAGGTATATATATAGCCCAGTATTATGTTTTTTATAGTTTTTTTTTTCTTTGATTAAGAAATATGTTTTTTTTTTTTATGGTTGTAGAATAAAATCAATTTCTTGTCATATAAACATAATTGTTCTTTTAAAATCTTATTTTGCAGTTTTTTTTTTTATTTATAAATCGCCTTTTTAGTAGTTCTATCTCTTTTTGGTGTTTTACAATATCGTTTACATGGAAGAATACTAATATTTTTCGATTATAGAATATGTGAGCCAGAATAAACAACCTGTAGATCTTTTTACAGAGATTTGAATGTAAATTCTTTTTGGAAATTCAAACATACCAATTAGATTAAGATATGATTCTAAAATAGTCGGATATATCTCTTGCATAATATACATTACCATTTACAATATTTTAGCAATAGATAGTAAAATGTTCCTATAATGTAATAGATGAAAATATTGTATCTTTCTTTCTTAAATCAGTCTTTTTCTCTTAGAATATTTGTTTGTTATAGGAAAAAAAAAAGACGGATCCCTATTTTATGCTAAATTTTATATTTGTCTAATTTAATAATTTATTAACCAATAAAAAAAGTCAAAATGGATTTGGCCGAAGTTTTTTCTGTTTGCAATTTTCCTAATATACTTTTGAAATGGATGAGTGGTTCATAATTTGCGTCTTTGCGTAATTGGATCAAATGGTATCAAATATATTGGATTTATTTGTGTAACCATTTTTTTTTTTTTTTTTTTGGATGTATCACTTTAACGGTGACTGATCACAAAACATAAAAAACATTAGCAGGAAAAGTTACTATTCAATTTTTCGAATATTTCTGACTACTTTTACTATTTTTTACCGCTATATAAATCCGTTAAAAATCTTTTACTTCCTTTATGTTGTTACCATTATTGTGCTACAATGGAGCCAGAACAAAAAAAACCGGTTTGGATCGAACCGCGACGATTAGGGACAGTTAATGAAGGAGAAGTCACATGGGTGGGGTTCACTTAGGTCACGTGTCGGTCGGTATAGCGAGATAAGGTTAGTGAATGGATTACAGCTGGCTCTGTCACTGACCAATCACAAGTGCCAGCCTGTCCTTACCTCTTCCACTTTTCAGACCTTACTTTCCCTTCATTTTTCCCATGTTTTTTTTTTTTTTGTGTGCCCATAAATAATCCTTTCGAACTTTTTTTTTGTCTAATTTTTCCGTGAAATTTTTTGTCACCGAAGATTCGAGACGAAAGTTCCAACTAATCCCCGAAATTCATGTAAAAATAAAATGTTTATTAAAAAAAAATTGTATAATGAAATTTTTTTATGATTGGATATTATGCCTAATTAAATAAATATATGTTTATTTACATAATGATTTTTTTACTTGTATTTTTTTGGTAAAAAAAAATAAATTTTACTTTTTTGTCTCATTGTCTATTAACAATTTTTTGTGATTGATAAAATTCTTTTATAATTACAGTAGAATAAAAATTCTAACCATTATATGCAAGTTTAAGTTTTGATTAGTAATTTGCCTAATAGTGCAATTATTTTTTCTAATGAAATTATGCAAATATTTTATTATCTAGTTGTAAACAATTAGACAAAAACGTAAGATTTGTTTTTCCTAAAATATACAAATAAAAATTTATTATGCAAATAATGATAACAATAGTAGTTTATTTTATTATATAGCTTTTTATTTTATAAATTCTTTTTTTATTATGCAATTTTTTGTTTTTCAAAATTTTATTCTCTATTTATGTTATTAAATAATTATGTATTGTTATCAATCAAAACCTAAATTGTCAGCAATAGTATATATATATATATATTTTTTTTTTTCTCCGAAATCTTTTACTATTAATTTTTAAAACAAAAATAAGAAATAAATGAGAATAGTGTTCGGCTAGACAAGACAACTAGGAGTATTGTTTAGAAAAAAAAAAAAAAAAAAGCCTATTATTCACTATGGTCAAATCAAAGTAATTATTATACAAGAACGCAATAATGGACGGGCCTGTGAAGCTTTTTTCTCCATTATCGCCGGCCTGACACAATGGCCGGTGTGGGAGTTTAGAGTCGGTTTCTTAAGTTTCCAGACATTAACAATAATAAGTAATCATTTATATATAGATGTTGAAATTTCATTGAAAAATATACATAAAAAATGGTTGTTTTCTCCCATTTTGATAACAAAGTTAATCCTTGCCAAATTGTAAGTTGTAACTTGTTGTGTAACAAAAACCATTAAATAAAACTTTCATCAAAAAACAAAAAACCATTAACAGGACACATCTTCTCTTTATTATTTGAAAAATATCTTCTATACTATATAACTAGCTATCATAGTCATGGATAGAAATCATTGATGTATAATAATATAAATCATTGATTATGAAATTGCGAAAAGTCATATCCAATAAAAATTTCTTTTACCCATATAACATTTTTGTTTCCAAAAATGAATTTTAATATTTAGTTTTAACTACAGTATTGTGTTATGGAGCAATGACTCGCTGAAGTAAACACCATTCTCTTTTCTGAATCTCAGCTATACTGTCATGTGGATCCCAAAAATGGAACTGCAGTCATTTTTATTTACCAACAAAATGTATATTGTCATAATTTTAAATGTATGTTACATTACAGTTTACAAGCCTCCATAAAAATATTTTTGTATTACAATTATTTACTCTTTCTGTTTCAAATTAATTATCGTTTTAGGAGTTAATTTTTGTTTTAAATTATTTATCGTTTTAAGTTTTCAATGCAAATGTTTGGTAGAATTTCTAAATCCATCCTTATTATTTTAATGTTTTGACCAATAATATAAAATCAAATATAAATTAATTAAAAGTAAAACAGAAAATAATTAATTGTTTTCTTAATTTACGTAAAACAACCTAAAACGATAACTAGAATACTATTTTACCAATTGGACTAAAAACTGTGTTACAGCTTAAATTATATCGTTTTTTTTTTTGCCGTTGCATTGCTAGAAAGGAAAAACATCTTACACAGAGACAAAAATAAAATAAAAAAAAGTTGACTAAATAATCAGAATATAAAATTTTGATTAATTTAGACCGCATAAGGCCAAATAATATACTGACCATAGCCATGATGCTTCGTCACAAAATTGAGATGGAGAATATGCTATTAGGATATGAGGCTAACCAAACCTACGTTTTTTTTTTCTGATTAATCAAGCATAACAAACAGATTAGGTAAGTATAGAAATAATGAAGGCATCTAATCATTTTATGAACTCTTAATACGCCCTTACTTTAAAAAGGTCGTTGTCGCGTTTACGTGCACCACGTGTAATGTATTTTTGGATTCTTTTAAGTCTAGATAGAGCTTAGCAATATATAAAGTTATTCATCTTATTATATACAAGACACGAGAAATGGTGTAGAAGTGCTCTTGTCTTATGGATGGTTGGTTAAATTATCACTTGTTTTGGATATAATATGTGATTTTCTTATCAATCATTGATAAGAAATTTATACGTGTATATTATATATATACTACACGTTGAGTCTACTTTATAAGATGTTAAATTATTTTAATGAATGTATAACAGACGACAACCAAAGTTACTTTTCATTTGAAACGTTTAAATTATTTTATGATGTTTTCTTTGTTTCATGTAATTTGATGGTTTATAAATATTGAAATATGTGAGTAGTTTCATGCAGTTACAAATAAACAATAATAAACACACACACACATATATATATATATATATATATATATAAAACATATTAAAACGACATCACATATATGAGTAGGGGTGGCTCAAAAATAGAAAAAATAAAATAAATTTTGGATCCTGCTCAAAATTTAAATATAAATTCTAATTATATATAAATTTTTTTAAAAAAAATTTGGGTTTTAAAATACACTAAATTTGTTTATTAATTTATTTTGCATTTTATGCACATGTACACTTCACACATGCTCATAATATCCTCTGTATATTAGCACTGCAAATGGTTATTAATAAACATCCCAAAAATTGGTTAACAATAATTTTTTTTGTATTTTTTTCGGTAACATGCATTAATACTAGATTTAAATATGGATAGTACTGTTCTTATAAAGAAATGATATGGATAGTGATACATCAAGTCATCGACTATATACCTCAAAAAATTAGATTACAAGTATATCTTAATCGTTAATGAAATAATTTTTTACTATCTTAAAAATTATATAATTTTAAAAGATTTCAAAAAAAAAGGACAAAAACTTTATATAATTTGATGTTCTGTCCGTCCAGTCATTCTAATATTTCGAGTAGTTTTACCCAAAAATATTTCGAGTAATATGCTAAGTTTTCAAAACCAAAAAAAATCTGATAAACTTTTTTCTACTTCTGAGAGTAATATGCTAAATTGCTAACATATGTATCTCATAAAATATATTTTAGAAGAAATAAAAGCAAAGCGGATTAATAATCATATTTCGTAAGGGAGACTCAAAAGATTAATACAAGAATTATTTAAACAAAACAAAAAAGGAATAATCACCATACATATAACGTATATATCTATCTCTACGTAAGCACTGGATTAGAAGAATGACTTGGTCTAGGGATGAACTACAATAGGACTATTAATATAAACAGCATTAGTCCAAAAGAAATGGTTAGTATGTACATGTCACTTTACTGTTTTAATATCATTAGAACGGCGATGATCAATTTAATCGACATATGTAGTTAGTAATTTATTTTTATATGCAATAATAGTATTATCTTGTTTTCTATTTCATTGAAAGCGATATATATATATATATATATATATATATATATTTATGTTCGTATTCATTTAAAGACATGGTGGCATGTGTTGTCCTGCAACTCCGATTACGGACCACATCTATCCATTTTCGTTTTTGGTTTATGGGTTTTATTTTTGTCCAATATGCATATAGTTTTTTGATAAGTTCGCCAAATATTTATGTTCATATGATTTTTTTTTGTTTTGAGAAATCGTTTCAAAATATCAGATTATGTCTAAAATACCGTTGTTACTATCCTTTTAATCAATTTTTATTTTATTTTTTGTATACAAACGGATAAATCTTGTTGGAACAGGTGCTAGTGTTAATAATTAGTCTTGTAAAATGCAAATTTGGTGAGCTTAAAAATCCTTTATAAAGAAATTTATGTATAAATAATTTTGATTTTGATATCATTCTTGAATAGAATTATGTTCACTTGTTTCTAAAAATAAGCAAGCATGTAAATGGAACTAGGCAGAACTAAAAATAAATATGAATCTTGTCGAAAATATGATTGAAATTAGAAAGTAATCAACATGCTCTCAAACTCATATAAGAACAAACAATTTATCTGACTTCTTCAAATCTAAGACTGCAAAAATACAAACATAGATTACACAAGAAATGTTTGATAAATTGGTTACAGAAACTGCGAAAACTCAGAGATCAAACTTCATTTATAGCTTATATACATTTTAATGGAAGCTGCTTCGTCTGAGGCTTGTATTTGTTTCATCAAGTAACTGCAAAAAGAAATTGGTTTCACATATCTGATGACTGATCACATAAATTTGAAAAACTTCATCTAACTTTAAGGTTTTAATTGAAAATGTATAGAAGACAAAAAAAAACAAATAAAGACTTAAAATCATACCATATCCGAGTCTTAAAACATTCAACGCGATAGACTCTGAGCTCTGTTTTGGGGTAAAGCTACATCCATTGAACCGGTTCATCTCTGTTACTTTGATCAGGAGTATCAATGTCTATGGAGTCAACGATATAAGACCTGCACTCAATCACAAAATACCATTGGAAACTTGAAAAAGAACAGCAACAAAGAGCACTCAGAGAGCTAAATGAAACATATCATATGCTGATTCACACTATTTATGTAACAATGTTATATAATATAGCATTGAATTGAAATGCCACAATTGAACTATCTATACAGCTTACAGTTTGCTTCATTGTTCATAGCTCCATTCAAATCATTGGTCGCACAATGGAGAAATTATTGAGTTTTACTAGAGGGTTTCTTAATGTTAAACCACCAAATGTTAAAAATGCAAAAAAGATTCTGCTAAGAAAACACACAATATATTTGATATGCAAGACAGTGCACTGATGCTTCAGACCAAAATTTAGTTTACCAGATACCTATTAGATACAAATCTAAAACCCCAAGCATTGTGTTATGATATTCTGCATTGTGTGATCCAAAATACATTATCAATTTTTCAACTCAAAAAAAAAAAAAAAACAGATTTTTCAAGAAAAGTTCCAAATTCAAATTCATGCAGAATCTTGGTTTAAAAAGAAAACAGAGTTTAGATTTCTCAGTGAAGTAGATCAAAGATATCAAAAAAGAAACCAAAGTTCACATAGTCATCAATCAAGCACAATGCAAACACAGAACAAAAATTTACCAACAAATAGAGAAACATTCAGTCTCAGATGCATACACTCTCTCACTCACACACGCAAATATATATATATATATATATATATATATATATATACAGATGGATTGAAAGAATAGTTGAGGATTTGTAATTACCTCAAAGAAGAAAAGAAATGATTTGGAGAGGTGAGAGAGACTAATGATGTCTCTTATCTTTCACTTCCTGCTTCAACTGGTTCGTACCCGTTTCTCTTCCTGGTCTTCAAAAGACACCAGATTTGTCTGCAATCATTCTAACTGCATATGCTCAGATATGACTGCAATACACAATTTCTTTGTTTAAAATTCGTATATTGTCTATTGTGGCTGAAGGAGCTGATCATTCATATAGCCGTTTAGCAGCCCATGCTCCTAACTTTGACCAGCCGTAATTTTGGCAAGCATCATATATCCTTGTCAAAATTTGCTTAGTTGGGTCGAAAGGCATCAAGAGGAGAAATTCTTCAAGCTGATGCTTGCATCCATACTTGCAGTAGAGTTCAACCATACAATCATAATGCTCAACTTGCGGTAATATAAGATATTTGGTGCTCATAGAACTGAAATACTGAAAACCGAGTTCGACGTGGCCTTCGCGTATGCAAGCATGTAAGATTCCCAGAAAGGTGACATGGTCAGGCTTAACTCCTTCATCTTCCATAAGCATGAACAACTCAAAGACCTCTTTGCTTCTTCCATTACGACAGCATCCACGAATAATAGAGTTCCATAGAATCAAGTCCCGTGTGGCTGCCTCTTTGAATACTTCGATAGCATAGTCGAAACATCGGCATTTGGAATACATGTCAACCATAGCACCCCGTATAACAACGTCAATATCATAGCCATTTCTGATCAGAAACCCGTGGGTTGCTTTGCCTAAATTTAGAGCAGGAATGTTTGCACAACCTGCTAAGAGCGTCGCGAGTGTATATTTGCTAGGTTTGGCCTCCACTTGCATCCCTTCAAAGAAAGATAAGGCTTGTTCACTCCGGCCAACTCGAGCTACACCAGTCAACAAAGCATTCCATGAAACCTCATCCCTAAGTTCACTCATTTGGCGGAACCAAATATTGGCACTCTGCAAGGTACCACATTTTCCATACATATCAAGAAGTGCATTGGCTACAATTACATTCGTATCATACCCATGTCGGTAGATAAAACCATGAGCTTCCTTCCCCATTTGAACATCAGATGTACCTGAGCAGAGATTTAGGATCCACACAAGAGTGACATTATCAATATCTTCGATCTCCTTGCGCATCATAGTGAGAAAATCCAGTGCCTCGTCCCATTCGCGGGCACGTACATATCCGCCCAACATTGCATTCCATGAGATTATATTCCGTTCAGGTATCAGATCAAAGAGCTCTCTTGCCTCTCTAGTTATACCGCTCATTGCATATCCAGACATCGCTGAAGTCCAAGATTTCAAATCTTTCGACTCTGTCTGGTCAAATACTCTGCGAGCACTCTCTAATCTGTCACATTTCACATACATATCAAAGATAGAAGTAGAAACAATAGTGTCTGCCACCACACTAAGTTTGACAGCAATGGCGTGAATTACCTTTCCCACCTCAAGGGCCAAGGATCTTGAACAAGCCAACATTACACTAGAAACCGTATGATTCAAAGGTCGAACATTCAACTCTAACATCTTACAAAACATTACCACTGCCTCATCATTAAAACCCATCTCAAGATACCGCCGCACAATCACATTCCACGAAACATCACTAGGGTTAACAATCTCATCAAACACTCTTCTCGCATCATTCATAACTCGACACTTCCCATAAACATCAACAATCGAAGTCTCCAAATTTACATTCCCCGAATACCCATACTTCACAACAGCACAATGTAGCTGCCTCAATAACCTCAAATCCAAAATTAAACCACAAGACTTCAAAACACCAGCAAAAGAAGTCTCTGTAGCTCGTACACCATCTCTATTCATCCTACTAAACATACGAAACACCTCATAGGGAACTTCGTTCCGCGCACAAGCAGTAATCACAGCGTTCCAAGACCCACCATCTCGTTCAGGCATTTTCTCAAACAGTTCTTGTGCATCATCCACACATTTGCATTTCCCATAAGCCTCAATAGCTCTGTTCAATAGGAAAATAGGAGGCAACGGAGAGAAAATCACCAAATGTGATTCGACTTTACGAGCTTGCACAATTAAAGACTTCGAAGAACAAGATCGGAAGAGACGCTCGTATAGCCAATATGAAACTGGTTCTGGAGAAGCAAAGAGAACAGAGACGGCTTTAGAGACATTACCAACTTCGAGATGCTTAAGAATTTGACGGGTCACTGAAGTAAGTTTGGATTGGGTATTGATAACAAGGTTATGGGTTTTGTCTTGTTTGAAAAGACGGCCAAAGAGAGAAGAAACTCCGGTCACTGTCATGTGAATATTGGTTCATCACCCACCTGCAAGATTGAGACTTTAAACATAAAAATTGAGTATTTATACCATTCTTATAAGTGTTTAAATTGAATAAAGTTGGAGACTTTCTGATTACCCTAATTCGAAAAAGAAGTACCTTCAAATGTAACGGGACATTGGAGAAGGAATCAAACTCACCAGAGCTTTTCGACACCGACGAAGAAGTCACGCCAAGCGCTTTTTCTTTCCCCTGAATTTTATTAAACGAAATGGGCTCTTCAATTTTGTTAAACGGTTTAGGGTTTAATACAAAAAGGCTCGTTAATTTCAATTTAAACCGATATGGGCTTTTAGTTTCAGCCCATTTAACAAGTACCTCGACGTGTTTTTTTTTTTTTTTTTTTTTTCCTGTAAATTAGTTGATTGTGGCTAAAACTGAAAGAAATAAAATACATAAAACATTGAAGGAAAATAGAAAGTTACACATCTAAGTCTAACAATGAAAATTAAGAAAATAACGAAAATCAAATACCAAAACACACACACATACACTTCAGATTAACCGGAAAAAGGACAACTCGTTACATGTTGAATCATCACTGCACCGTATCCAATACAATCCCAACAACAAAATATTGTGTTGTAACCTTTGAAAACTATTGGGAACTGACAACGTCGCATGCAACTAGTGCAAATCGGTCGGGACATTGAACTGTTGAGATGAATCCGAACATCTAACCATTCTGTACCTTCACTTCCTAATAAGTGTTTGGAAATAGAAATATAATCTTTTATAGTATTACTAGGTTTCATATACATATCTTTCCCAAGTAAACATTCAACATGAAGACTTGTGTAGCACTCATAGCATTTGTAAAATCGCATTTCTTTTCTTTCATCCCATGGAGACTCTCTTTCTTTTACTTCTTCTATTTTGCCTTCACAAACTTCGCACCAGTCTGGTTCATCATTTTCCTTTTTCCCATTAAAAATCTTGAGAAAATGACTATCGTGCTTATACCTTACCTTGTATGGTAAGGTAGCGCAACGAAAACATATAATATAATCGCATTCCATGCAGTTTAGTTTCGAATAGCTTCTTCCTTTGCATATTTGACATCGTGCCTTTTTCTCTAGCTCCGAAGCTAGGAATAAAGGATGTTTGTGGCATTGATATTCAAATGGTTCGGTAACCGAAGCACACTTTAAGTCTAGTCTGAATCTTCTTTCTCCTTCTATATGATAGTCATAGAAGAAGCCAGTACCATCACGACCACAAGCACTACAATTGTATACACCTTCGTTATTACCAAGTCCCTTGGTGGTAACATTTAGTGTAAGCGGATGTGGATGTAAGGGATGACGTTTCATGCGTGGAGCATTTGCACAACTTTCATGGAGGATGAAGTCACACTCCATGCATGAATAGAATTGACCCTCACATATTGTAAGAGAACACCCTCGACAATACTTCTTTTCATCATAAACTCTATTGATCTCAAGTCGTAGATGATGACTATGATACGAATGTAGTATTATTCCATCAGCTATCCGCTCAAATGGCTCACCGTCATCTATTATATCATTGTCTTCTGATACTCCTTCGAGTTCTTTTCCATCCCACACATTTCTATGAAATGCACATTTTGAATGAACAAAATAAGCATCACATTTATGGCAAGAGTATGCTCCATAATTGTTGTCAACCTCTTGACGACATACTCCACAAGACAACTTTCCAGATGGAAGAGAAGAGGTAAAAGAGATACGATGTTGGTGACGAGATATTCTTATGACATGTGGAAAACCGATACAATCTTTATGGATGACAAAGACGCATTGGATACATATGTATGTGGGATCAAGTTTCTTAATCAAGGCACAAATACTACAAACTAAAGAAGCTTGTGTAGGGAAAAAAGTGAGAGGGTGGGAGTGGCTTTTTGGATGGTCTATAACAAAGGGTATCGGTTCCATTGCGCATATCGGATCCATACTCAAATCACATATAGTACAATGATAAAACATGTTGGACACAAGTCTTTCACAACAAATGCACACCTTATGCATTGGATGGCTATAAAGTCGAAGAGAATGAAAAGGGTGTGAAGGGTGTTTGATCTCAAGTGGAGACTCTACACATTCTTTGTGAAACTTTTCTTCACATTCAAGACATGCATAATAGCTTACACTAAGCATTGTCATTTGGCATGCACCACACTTGAACTCTTGAGAATCATGTTTTTTATTGTTGCACCAAAAGAGAGGGACTACAGGGAGCTTACAGATACCATGATGGTCGCAATCAAGAAAAGATTCGCCTTGTTGATCATCGCTTCTTGTGCTCGAGAAGCTAGGGTAAGAATTGAATGGATGAAACTTGTAAAATTTAACACCATCATAGTTCTTCTCTGCTATGAGCTTATGAAATCTAACACGAGCATAAGGACAGAAAAAAAGAGGATGGAGAGGGAGGTTGTCATCACCACTAGGATCCATGGCTAGAGCTTCACTCGAGGAGGTTGAGTGGTCGTCTAGTTGTGTTAATAATGTGTATACTAAATATGATTTTTCATCCATTTCTACCTTACGAAATACACCCACGGAACTCATGGCTGCTACTACAATGGAGATTTGGATTTTTTTTTGTAATATTCTTCTTGTCATTCTCTTCTTTGCAATATATAAAACAAAATTTTAGAGATAAGCTTGGTAATTTTATATTATTTGTTATAGAAAAGTTATTAGTTATTATTGATTTTGAATGGCAGCCAAGAAAAAGGGAGAAGAAATTTAAATAAAGTTTAGTTTAAACAATCTTAGGTTTAAATAATTGGTCTTTACATTGTCTTTTGTGTAGTAGTAGGTAAATAAAGTCTGTCATAGGAATCCACGACGAATTTAATAATTCCTCTAAACCCACTAAACATTGAATAGTTCCTCCAAAGCCACTAAGCATTTATACTTAATAAAGGAGGTAACAAACATTTCAAGAGAAAATTTTCTAAGTGATGAGGCCATGAGGGTAATTAATATCGAGCTTACTAAAATTTTTATGCAGTAACCGTGATTTTAACTTAACACTATTTATATGTTAACGAGAACTTACAAAATCAACAATGAAAGATATATACAGTCGAACTCTACCACAGATAATAATAGTTTATAACAATTTAATTTTTCAAATTTTTCATACATGTCAATAAAAACGATGATGCAGCTTTTTTTTTAATCTATGGCCTAGGCTTAACCATCACTTCTGTTAGCTTTTTAGCGTTGAATGCATAAGAAGGCAAAAAGAGTAGATTCCAAGTTGGTATAACAAACGAAACGAAAAAGAAGAATAAGATTTTTACCAAAAAAAAGGAAAGAGTCTCTCAAGCACGTCTTTTGCTGAGACGCCATGAGTTAGGCTCGTGGTAACGGTCATACAGAGGCTCAATCCGTTCTTGGCGCTTACGCTTGCTCATTTTCGTTGGGTCTGAGACTTTGAAGAACCTTGGAGCTAACTCAACAAGCCACTTTGGGTCAATCACAGTCACTTCCCTCATGTACTCTTTGGTCGTCATCACAAGATCATGGTATATAACCCAATCTGGTTGTCTCTGGAACAGCGCGCTGCTCGGGTGTATATATACCGGTTGATTCTCCACCAGCGTCCTGTAACCTTCCTGTGGATCTTTCCTTGCTCCGTGAAAGAAGAATCCCGCTGTGATTGCTTTCCTTATCTTCGTGAAATTCTTTCCCGCACTTACCACATCTAGTTTATATCTGCAAACATAAAAATCACTCCTTGAGTAACTGGACTTGGATTGTCACGAATCATTATTACAAGCTAAGCTAAGCTTAAATACTAGTTTCGTTACTTACTTGTCCATAATGCTGAGAAGTTGTTTCCTCACGTCTTGAGCTCGTCGTAATGATCGTGACTGTATGAAGTTTTCGAAACACCATGGACCTGAGAAGTTTTTAGCCTTCCAAGCTTCGTATACAGCTAGCAATGTCAAGTGATCACCTTCCGGCTGAAAAAACTTTGCACGTTTTTGGTCTGCTTGAGCTTGCTTCTCCCTTGGTCTATAAAATATGTTGCCCGTCTGGATCATAGCAATCATAGTTAAAATCTCATCGCTGCATCCGAGATCTACACTCGCTAGCAACATTTTAGAAAGAGGCGGTTCAAGAGGAAACTCTGCCATTTTTCTACCCAGCTTTGTCAACAATCCTTCCTCATCCAAAGCTCCCAGGCTGTACAACTGTTCCATTGCAGAGATCAAAGCTTGCGGTTGGGGTGGATCCATGAAGTCAAATGATAACAGATCATTAATGCCCATTGCTTTCATGGTCAGGGTTGTCATTCCAAGATTGATTCTTTGGATTTCAGGGATTGATGTAGGAGGCATCTCATTACGATATGCACTCTCTGTGTAGAGACGATAACATTTCCCAGGCCCAGTACGACCAGCACGTCCAGCCCTTTGCTTCGCCGATGCCTGTGAAATTGGAGTAATGACTAGCGATTCCAGCCCTTGCTTTGGATTGTACACGTTCTGCTTTGCAAACCCAGGATCAACAACATAGTATATCCCATCAATTGTCAAAGAAGCTTCTGCAATGTTTGTAGCTACAACCACTTTTCGTTTACCAGGAGGGGGAGGATCAAAAATTCTAGACTGCATTTCACTAGGAAGGGCACTGTAAACTGGAAGTATGATAAGTTCAGGAACATTTTTACCTAGACCTTTCATTCTCTCGTACAGAGACTGGCACGCAGAATCGATTTCTTCCTGTCCCGTCAAAAAGACAAGTATGTCACCCTCAGGTTCGGTCAAGTGAATCTGAAGGACTGTAATCAGAGCTGCATCCAAGTAATCTGTTTCTGGCTGTTTGGTATACAATATCTCAACAGGAAAGGTTCTTCCAGGAATGGTAAAAATGTTGCAGTTGAAGAAATACCCAGAGAACTTCTCTGCATCCAATGTGGCAGATGTGACAATCAGACGAAGGTCAAGCCTACGCTTCATCAACTTCTTGAGAAGACCAAACAGCACATCAGTGTGGATTGTCCGCTCATGAGCTTCATCAAGCATGATTACAGAGTACTGAGAGAGGTTCTCATCTATCAAAATCTCCCTAAGAAGCATACCATCAGTCATGTACTTGATCACTGTATCTGGTCCAGTACAATCCTCAAACCGAATGGCATACCCTACCTCCTCTCCTAGACGACAACCAAACTCCTCAGCTACTCTCTTGGCAACAGACATTGCAGCAACCCTACGAGGCTGAGTACACCCAATCTTTCCTTTTGTCGTGTAACCTGCTTCGGCAAGGTACTGAGTCACTTGTGTTGTCTTTCCAGACCCAGTCTCACCAATGACCACCAAAACTTGATTATCATGCACAGCCTGTATCAGCTCCTTTTTCAACTTGTATATCGGAAGGCTTTCCCTTTGCTCCTGGATAGAAAGCTTTGATCGCTGCCCAAAAGTCGGAGTTTTGCCAAAGGCATCCTTCTTCCACTCAGGCATGTCATAAGCAGATAACCCAACACCCCTAAGCTCTTGAGCAAGATGCCTTTCACCAGTTTCAGGCATAGGGTCTTCCCATGGACGATTCAGATCCTTGGGGATTGAATCAAGCATTGTTCTTTGCTGCTGTTCCCTCATTTCTCTCCTCTCCTTGGTGAGTGCAGATTGAAGTGCAGCTGCTCGACTCAAGGAACCTTCTGGATTCTTAAAAATCTTAACCGGAGACATGTCAACAGAGTACCTGGTTTGACCTTGTAAGAAAGCAGGTTCGTCTTCATTCATCTCAATCTCAAGTTCTTCTTCAGCACCTTCCTCTTGATAAAGCATCCCATCTCCATCCTCATCATACATTGGAAACTCCTTAACTCCCAAAACACCAGAGGCAATCAACTGCTTAGCTTCCCATCTCTCAGGAGAGCTCATCTTCTTCAAAGGCCTACGTGAAGGCGCAACATCATTCTCCTCCACAATCCTAATCCCCGAAATCCCAGTCTTAGTAACCTGCCCATCCTTTGTTCTGTACGAAGGATTACTCCTAGATGAATCATCATCAGAAGGCTTCTTCAAAGGAATCAAATCTCTACCCGTATTCTGATCAACATCTCTCATTGAAAGACTATACTTACCATTCGAAATAGATATAACTTTGACATAAACCTCCATATCTCTCTTCACAAAATCTTTAGCCTTTTCAACTCTTCTAGTAGCCATCTGAGAAATATGAACTAAACCTTCTTTGCCTCTAAATTGATCAAACTGAACAAAACAACCAGCATCCATAACCCTAGTTACTCTACCTTTGTAAACCTGATACACCTCCGGCTCATCCGCAGCACCACCTCTATCACCACGCTCTTCATCATCAGCTTCACGAACTCTTTCTCTACCACCCCTATCACTTCTTCTTTCACCACCACGCTCATCATCTCTTCCTCTATGCCGACGACCACTTCTTCTATCTTCACCTTCCTCATCTCTATACCGATCTCTCCTATCTTCACCTTCATCATCTCTATGTCGATCCCTTCTATCTCTATCCCTACCCCTATCAGATTCCCTCCGATCTCGTCCCCTTTCTCTATCCCTATTTTGATCCTCCTCTCTCCGTCGCTCTTCAGCTTCTCTTTCAATCTCTCTTTCAAGCTCCTTAACTTTATCCTTAGTATCTTTAATCGCTAATCCTTTAAACTTCTGATCATCGCCGTCGTCTTTCTTCTTCTCAGATTTAGGTTTCGGCGGGTAAATCCCATGGATTACAGTTAATAGCGAGCGAACGAAGTAATCAGGCATCTCTGCACCTTCCGCCTTAAGCTTTGTATCGAATTCATCTACAGTCTCGGAGTTACGACCTAGATCGATGATGAACTCGGCTAGAATCTTCTCCGCTGAACCTAGATGCGTTTCTAATTCGTTGCAGACATTGGAGACGAGCGAGAGATGATTCAATTTGTTGAGTTCTTCGTTGTTCATGATTGGAATCGAAGAAAGAATTTAGGGTTTTTTGTTTTGTTTTCTGGATATTTGATTTCTAGGGTTTTTGTGTTTTTTTCTGAAGAGATGGATTGGTTGCAGAGTTCTTCTGCTGTGTTAACGAAAACAAATAAAATTGTTTCGTCTCGCGAGACTTTTTTAATAATTTTAATCAGTTATATAATTTTTGAAGAAAAAAATAGGAGGCCTTTTTACGAAAAACACAGCGTTTTGAAGAATTTAGAGTTTTTTATAATTGGGCTGGGCCGATGCAGATTACAGACTTTAGAGTTGTTGGGTTTATAAAGTAACTTTTTGGCCCAAACTTGTCACTTTTAGAGGATGGAGTTATTGGTGGCTTTATAGTTGAGCTTTTGGGCCCAAAAGCTCATCAACAGATTTAAATAAATCATTAATGAGTTAATAATATGTTGAGACGATTCTGTGTACTGAGACCATAGAGACGTCTCTTGGAACACGTGGCACCTTGTGATTGGAACAAGCCTTGAATTAATGTGGAGTAGAAATTAAAAAAAAAAAAAAAAAACCCTGAGAAACATCATCCATGGCGGCTACGAGGTTTGTTTTGCCCACGCCCACGAGCTTCCCTCTCCAACCGTCATTCGACCGTCGTGGATTTAGGGTTTCAGTGATTCGATGCTCCGCTTCTTCACTCACTACCTCCACTGGCACCTCTGGTATTTTCACGTGTGTTTGTTGTTTCCGTGATAGAGTCTCTCATCTCTAATTGGCCCATTTTAGTTCGTGAATAAAGTAGAAAGCTTTCAATTTTGGTGGTCTGGTTGAAGATTGAGAATGTTATCTGTTTTTAGATTCTTTCAATTTCGGGATTTTCTTATAGTAAACTTATGTTCTCGATGTTTCTTATTATATTTGTAATGTTGGTTCTAGATGATGAAGAATCTGTGCAATGCTTTCTTGCTGGTATGGTGATTAGAAGTCTAAGCATCAGGTCAGTGTTAATTTTGATGTTTTTTGTCGTTGGTTGTGTCTTCCCTTTTCCTCTATTTTGAAGTTCATAACCCATCATATGAATCAATTAGTTTGGTTTGCAATCGAATTGTCATCAGAAATGTGTTCTTCACATGTATGAGAAGTGAAAGAAGTTATGTTTTTTTTTGGGTTTAAAGTTTGGATCTTTGATGATGTGTGATGGTTTGTGTTTTGTTCCTTTGTTTAGGGATATGTAGCCTAATAATTTGCTGATATGAACTGATACAGAGCATTGAGAAGTCATCCTATGTTTCTAATTCGATTAGTCTAGAATTTGTATAGCTAGATTAATGGTTGAGTTGGGAGCTAAAGTAGATTGTATCTTGATTCACTAAATGGAGTTGATCCTATGATTTTGAATGCCTTGGTATAAATTCTAACTTTCATTATCTTCATATAGTTTCTTGATTGACATATTGGAGTCATTGAAAAGATATCAGATGCTTTGGACCTAGTGAACGTACTCTTCTTTATCCTTCTGGTCTTCGAATATAGCTCAGTTATATATACTTGGTATTCAGTATCAGGCAAAAAATCTGGAAAGCTATTTCTCATTTCACCTATATAATAGATGGTTTTGAAGTGAATGTTTGTCATAGTAAATGTTAGTTTATCTTTATCATTATTTCTTGATTCTTAAATCTACCCATGGGCATTTTTTGGAGATTCCAGAAGCTATTGTAAATCTAACACTACTGTGAAAATATTTTAATCATATGCAGGAACTGATTTGTGCTTCAGGCAAAATACTTGGGCGACGAAGCGAAGAAAAAAAGTGGAAAAACCATTGATTTTAGACTGTTAGTTCGTGGGACATGGAATTTGTTGAAGACCTTCCCCAACAGCAGAATGTGTATGTATCTTTTCTTGAACTTACTATGGTCATGATATTGTGAGAGGAATTATCTTGTTAGAAGACACTATAGAATCTGGTTTGAGATTGATAAGGAGACATTTACATGTCTTCCGATGGTTTCATTTGACGTTTTTTAAGATTGTAATACAAGTTGTTGTATTACATTTTTTTATATATAATTTTTGACATTTATAGATAGTAATTTTATTTTTCAAACATTTAAAAAAAAAATTATTTTTTAATTTTGATGAACCCAACTTGAGTCTCACCTATAAACAAAAAATATAAACAGAAACTTTAAAAGTTTCATCAAACCAAAATAACACTAATTTAATATAAAAAGTGGTTTTATGATACTTGGAGAGTATCAACTATAATGATGCTCTAAAGATGGTCTTATGTTCATATTGTCTACCAAGCTCCAACCATTACGAAGTTTTGTTACGGATGGATGATTTAGGTAGGATATAGTTACAGAAACAAATTTATAATTAACAATAACATATGGGTCTAAAATATTGATAACAGTTATATATTTCCGTCAAATACATTATATACAATGAAATATGATTACATCTCCTTACAAATTTATACATGAAATCAAATATAAATTTCAAGACATGTGTAAGAGAAGAAACGGTACCAAACCACAACAATAGAAAAGCTTTGAAAAACGTTTCGTCCACTCATCTTTGTAAGAAGAGTGCTGCTCCAACCAAACCAAACCACAGTGTCAAAGAAAGCCAAAAGACTCGGTTCTTTTCCATGCCGACGGGCGGTCGCCAAACCAAGATCTTTCCTAGAAAGTCATCACTCGAGTTGAGCTGATTCGTAGTCGATTCATTCATTCGCCGCTCCTTATCCCTATCCTTGTCACTCCATGTCACTGCATAGCTGTGGCACACAACATAAAAAGACCATTTCAAAAGATGTAGATATATATATATGTATTAGGCATAATCAAAACCGATTGTTTTACCTGTCGTAGCTTGAACCGATCATAGGTATAGTAACCATTTCCTCCTGAGAGATCTTGAGCTTAGGAGCTTGAAGGATATACCGAAGCTCAGAAGCTTGACGACGAATACCAGGACTCGGGTGTTTCTTCTCTAATTGCTGATAAAGATCAATGCAATCAGCATGGCGATTATTGGCCTCATATGCCATAGCTAACCAAATTTGAATCTGACAAATCAATTCCCCCAATAGAAACATTAGCAAATCTTTATCATTCTCAAAACCGAAAACCAAAAAAGTACCTAAATTGGTGTTTGTTTTTCAAAACCAACCTCACCACCAAAGAGAGTTGGTCTTGGGATAATAGTAAGAGCTCCTTCAAGAAACTCAATAGCTCTTCCATACATGCCTTTACCATAAGCTTTTTGACCTAATTCAAACATCAATTCTGCTGTTGCTCTTCTCTCTGCTTGCTCCTGAGCTACCTGCTCTCACCAATCTCTTCTATGAGACAAACATCAAAACTCTTAAACCTAAACCAATCTAAGAGAACTGTTCTTTAACCTAAAATCTATCAAATGATAAGAGAGATTGTGATCAAGAACACTAAAAACAAACAAAACTCACCTTCTCGAGCTCTCTTTTCACTCTCATCCTCTTCTTCTCCTCTGAATCTTCTTCACCTTCTTCATCCATTTCGTACTGTAACTCCTCTGCTTTCCTCTCAAGCTCCTTCATATCTTGTAATTCCTTAGCTCTTCTCTTCATCTCTTTCTCTACATCGTAAGCTTTCTCCTCCTCTTCACCACCACCGCCTCCTCCGTCGCCACTTTCCTCGTCGCTGGATCCTGCGTCGTCGAAATCGACGGCGTTAGCTCTGGAATTCGCCTTGCCGCGAGTCAAAAACCGGCGAATTCGAGCCTCGCCGTCAGATTCAAGAGGCTTATTAGAAGAGAGAGCCGCGTAGTGAGAAACGTGACTGTGCGAATCTCTCTTCGGTAAATTCAGAACGACGTCAACAACAGCTAAACGAATTCTCCGATCAGTGATCACCGTACGGTGAGAGTTCACGTCAAGTAACAACGCAACGTTTCCGATAACGGCCGCCATATGAGAGCCAGCCACAATCCAAACGAGGAACAAGTAGAACCAGAGAAGCTAAAAGAGATTAGAAGGAGAGAGATATTTCTAAAATACATGATTTGACTTAAATACCCTCGGTTTTTCTAGTTTGAGAATTGAGAGATCACTGGAACTGACGATGCGTGTAAGGGTAGACTCGTCATTAACTGCAAATTCATGTCAATCTTTCTTCGAGACGCGTGTACGCAAAGCAAGAGATGCGCGCGTCTCACGAAAGCAAGATCAAACAAAACGATGTCGTTCTTGGAAGTTAAAAAACGTTTTAACGATTGGGAAACAAACAACATGATGTTTTTTCAAATGAACAAAACAGCACCCACTCTAATTCGATTTTACTCAAACGACGAGACGAACACTGAACAAGAAAGCTTCAAGTTCAAGGCATTGATCATCATCATCATACATACATACTACTTCACCGATCGGTGAACAAAACCAAATTGAATCGAAAGATCATAACTTTAGGGTTTTTTAAATTCGAATCATTCAAGCAAACAAGAAGATCGTATCAGAAAAAAAAAAAAAAAACTCACAATACAAAAGATAAGATCTTGGTGAAAACCCAAGTGTAGATAACGGCGAGTGTAGCTCCGACGGGAATCGTAACGAGCCACGAAGCAACGATCTCTCTAACAGTCTCAGCTCTCACACTATTAAGCCCTCTAGCGAATCCAACACCCATCACAGCTCCAACAAGTGTATGAGTCGCCGATATCGGAAGCCCTAATTTCGAAGCAAACAAAACCACCGACGCTGCAGCAAACTCCGCCGCAAATCCTCTTGTCGGTGTAAGCTCTGTGATCTTCTTCCCAATTGTAGCAATCACTCTATATCCCCACATTGTAAGTCCAGCAACGATTCCAAATCCTCCCCAAGCTAGAACATCCATTGGAATCACTATTTCTCCGCCTCCTACAACATGACCACGGTTACAGTTATTGCGGTTACAGTTAGCTAACTATCGGCTACAGTTATTGCGGTTATATTTAGCTATTGCGGTTATATTTAGCTATTGCAGTTACAGTTAGTTAACCACCGGTTACAATTATAATTTTTACCATAGAGTTATGGTTACACTGAAAATAGAATTAGTTACTATTGTTACAGTTAGATTTTGGCCAAGCCTACCTGCAGCTGCTCCGCCGTGGAGGATACTTAACGCGGCGGCTAAAGGTCCAATCGCGTTGGAGACGTCGTTACCTCCGTGAGCGAAGGACATGAAGCAAGCGGAGAGAACTTGCATATAGCCAAAGATTCCATAGACTATTTCGAGCTGTGTACCTGTTGGACCTGCGATATCGGAGAGGAAACCAATGCTTTTGGGTTGGTTTTGAGATGTTTCTGGTGATTTGGTTTTAGCTAGGAGATGACCGAGCTGTTTCCGAATGATTCTGTCAAAGATTATGGCTCCTGCTGCTCCACAGGCTAAGGCTTGTGACAAAGCTATTGGAAAGATCTTACTTAGAGGAAATGCAGCTGATGATATTCCAGCTACACCTATGAACACAGCTACTGGAGCAGCTGCTGCCGCCGCTTGTCCCGGGTTTGGTGCACTGTAAACAAACTGCATAGAACAGAGGAAGCTTGAGTATGGTTTAAGTGATCTTTGAGAAACTGAAAGTTTGGTTTTTTTTGTTTTTATACTTACTCTCCTGATGCATTTGTAGACAAGAAAGGAGACAAGAGCTCCCATAAGAGGAGATATAACCCAAGATGAAGCAACTTTAGCTAAAGAACTCCAGAAAACAGCACCAGGTCCTCCGTAAACAAGTCCAAACCCAACCATTGATCCGACGATACAGTGAGTTGTTGATACTGGCCATCCAAAGTAAGAAGCAACCTGTGAATTTCACTATATTAGGTTCTCTAACCTAAAAAAGGTATTAACTTTAGTAAAAATCTTGTCTTGAAACTAGTGAGGAAGAAGTAAAAGATAAGATTGGAACCTGTAACCAAGTTCCAGCTGCAGCTAATGAAGAGAGGAGACCAGCGAAAAGCAACATATCTTTCCCTTGGAACACATTAGCCATGAGAATCCCTTTCTGCATCGTGCTTGTCACGTGAGTTCCCATCAAAAGGGCACCTGAGAATTCAAGAACTGCAGCAGTTATCACAGCTTGTCGGATAGTCAGGGCTCCAGATCCAACAGAAGTCCCCATGGCATTTGCGACATCATTAGCTCCGATGTTCCAAGCCATGTAGAAACCGAATAGTAGTGTTGCGTAGGAGAGAAGCTTGGTCTTGAGAGCAAGTCCTTGTCCTAGGGACTTCATAAAGAGTGGGAAAGAGAGAGCAGAGAAGGCTATGAGTATGGAGATTGTCCTTGCTGTGGTTGAAGAAATATGAAAGGCTTGAGCCATTCCAGAAAAGTCGCCAGTTGCTTCAGCATTACCACTTTTCCCATCTGATTCATTCGAATCGGTAGAAGAAGATTCGTGAGAGTTCTGTATCTGTTGTTGATCAGTATGGTGTTGCTCGTCTCCTTCAGCATAAGAAGAGAAGCTAGCAAAAGGGGAAACGAGTTTTAGTGAAAGAGAAGTGTGTTTCTTAGGAGAAAAGAATTGGGAAGTGTTCTTCTTGAAGAAAGGAGATTCCTTGGGAGAGAAACAACCAAGAGCTGATCTAGGTGTGCAGAGATGAGAAGTCTTAAGTAGAAGTGAGTGGTTTCTAACAGAAGAGAAACGATAAGGAAGAGTCATGTCTGAAAAAGGGATGAAGAGGGAATTAGATTGTATCAAGAGGAGAAAAAATGAGGAAGAAGGTAAAGAGATGAGAATCTACAAAGATTGTGGTATAAGGGCCATGGATGATGATGAAGATGGTGATATTGATGATGATGAATATGATGAAAATGGATTTGCATTATGGATTTTGATTTCAGGAGAGGCAAAAGAGGGGTTAGTGATGGTGGCTCTGGGGAATGTGAGGTGGAGGTGAGAGGATTGAGTTTGGATGCTTCTTGTGTTTCAGAATCAGAGTTGTGAATTTGTGTGGCTCTTGTGGATTGTTGAGGAATAGAGACAGAGAGGCTTTTTTGGTTTGGGCCTCACAACCTCACAAATGCCCACTTGCGATAAAGAAGAAAAACAAAAGATGTGAAATTTGTTCTTTGGATATACAGTAGTCAGAAGAAAGATTATATATATTTTTTTTCTATTTTGACGTGAAAATAGAATTTTAAATCAGCAAATGATGATGATGTGATCGTTCTATTTGATTTAATTTTTGTTAAAAACAAACAAAAAGCATAGAGCTGAAATAATTCAGTGAATGATTCCATGAGTCCACTAAAGATAATTTCTATTTTCACCATAAAAATCTACGATAGTTCTACCTAAATGATGTTCGGCATTATTACGCTTGACATAAGTGATTTAATTCAATAATTACATCAGATTTTTTTAAGATTGAAAATTTATCAGATCTGATTTAATGATGTATTTATTAGACATCCAGTTTATAGCAGAATTAGTAATTTACCAAAATTTAAGACACAACACAATTCACAAATTACAAATAGAAAAGGATTTAATCAAAATGGTTTTATCATACGTGTAAAGGTATATCAATTTCTAATTTTTATAGAATTCGAATGCTCTTCATAATACTTCAGATATTATAATGATCGGATCAACTATATAAAAATATAAAAATTGTAAAAAAAAAAAGTAAATATTAAAAAGAGAACCAAAACTCTTTTAGTTCTAAAACAAATTAGATATGCGTGTGTCCGTGGGGGTAATCAACTCGATTTCTTCATGTGGTTTATTAGGTAGGTGAGGCTGGTTGGTTAGGTGACATATTTTTACTTTTCCTTTTTATTTTGTTCGAAAAACTCTAATACACTTTTTGTTGTTGTTAAATAAAAATAAATTTATGAAAACCTCTAATACACTTCTCAAAATCAATATTCTCTCATTTGGAGAATTTTTTTTGATAAAATTTCTGGTTTTATATTGATAATAAGCTGTTACATAGGTGAAAATGTGTCTTTAACCGACATCGACTTCCGGGTTGAAACATTCCCGGACAAGAGCAATAGAACAATAAAATTACATAGAGGAGGTAGAGCCCCCAAACCAAAGATGAAGAGTATTAGAGAACTTCTCACGATGCCTTCTAGCAGAACAAGTATTTCGAATACCCCTATCAATGAGCTTGAAAAGAGTTTCAGCCGGAGTGCGAATTCCTGTGTGGAGTCGCGCGTTTCTCTCACGCCAAATGGCGTAGATTACAGCCTGCGCCATAATGAGACGAAGAGAAGCCAGAGATGTGTCTTGCAGAGGAGACTTGAGCCAAGTGAGAAAGCAAGACCATGTATTAAACCCCATGAATGGGAAGTGGATCTTAGAGAGGCACCATCTCCATATGTCAAAACTGTAGGGACATCTTAGAAATAAGTGGTCTCTAGATTCGCTATAGATCTCGCAAAGGTAGCATGTATCCACCTCTATCACTCCCCAGTTCCGAAGTCTTGATAGAGTTGGCATCCTGTCCCAACAACATAACCACATTGTGAATGAATGTTTAGGGATAGAGCCGGAGAACCAAACCTGACGGTACCACGAAATCTCTGGAAGAGACGGTTTCAATTGCTTCCAAGTGTCTGCAAAGCTGAATCTGCCTCTAGGGGTTCCTGAAGAGGAGGACCAAAGATATCGATCCATCACACTCTCATCTAGATGTATCGAAGTCAGGTAGATGAGTAAGATCTCTGAATTGTTGCTGCGCGCGCCTCTGAAATTCCAGCCTCTCAATGATGAAGCATCGGCGACAGATGAGTTTAATGGCAGCTCCATTATTCTGTGTTCTTCTGGTCCTAGGAAGGTGTATAAATCACCAAATGGTGTCCATGAGTCATACCAAAAGGAGCATGATTTTCCATTTCCCACTTTACAAGAGATGAAATTTCTTGCCACATATCTTAGCTTTAGGAGTTGCTTCCACATCGAAGAACCTTGACTGTTTTGTGAAAGACTCCAGAAACTTTTCCTTCCAATCCTGTTCTTTCTACACCAAGCTACCCACAAAGAGCCAGACGATGAGAATAGAAGCCATATAAGTTTGAGCCCATAAACTCTATTCCATAATTTTAGATCCTTTAGGCCTAAACCACCTTCTTTCTTATCAGTACACACTTGCGCCCAGTTCACCTTTGAATGCTTTGGAATCTCAGCAGAGCCTGACCATAGAAATCTTCTGCACATCTTGTTTAGATCATTTATGCACTTAGAAGGCAGAACAAAAGCAGCACACCAATAAGCTATGATACTCTGAATAACCGAGCTTAGCAATTGCAACCTTCCAGCGTATGATAAATGCCTAATATGCCATGAATGGAGTCTGTTCCGCACTCTTTGAATGAGAGGTTCACAGTCTGACCTTGACAGCGGGTTAGGTAACAGAGGAAGTCCCAAATACCTCACCGGTAGAGAACCGATTGAGAAGCCATAAGTATTGCTGATGCTATCAATCTCCATGGCAGGAGAGCCTGCTAAGAATAATGATGTCTTGTTCTTGTTCAAGATCAGACCTGATAGTGTAGAGAAGTAGTCAAGCAGGTTGATTATTTCCTGAAGTGAATTCCTCTCCCCATCATAAAACAACATCACATCATCAGCAAATATTAGATGAGATACACAAGGATTCATAGCTTTGGGATGATAGCCTATCAAACCTGACTGAAACCGGAGATCCAGAAGCTTTGAAAAGATATCCATACCGAGCACAAAGAGAAAAGGCGAGAGAGGATCACCCTGCCTCAGACCTTTCTGCCCTTTGAAATAGCCACATAACTCTCCATTCACAGTTATCGAGAATCTAGTAGTGCTTATACATTGTTTAATCCAAGAAATGTACCTTCTCGGGAAGTTTGTTGCTCGTAGGATATCTAGGATGAAAGACCATTCAATTGAATCAAACGCCTTCTGCAAGTCTATCTTTAACATTCCTCTTTTTGATATACCAGGCTTGTTGTAGCCTTGCACCAATTCTGAAGCAAGAAGCACATTCTCCACAATTTGCCTCTCCTTGATGAAAGCTGTTTGGTTTTCTTGTATCATATCTGGTAGAAGAACTTGTAGTCTCCTTGATAGGAGCTTAGCAATCACTTTGTACACAGCGTTCAAACAAGAGATAGGCCTGTAGTCACCAACTCTTTCAGCATTTTCTACTTTTGGGATCATGGTAATTGCTGTAGAGTTCCAACTAGGCTCCAGTTTTCCAGATATGAAGAAGTCTTGCACAGCCTTAGAAACATCCATTCCTACTGTATCCCAACATGCCCTGAAAAACTCTCCAGTATAGCCATCGGGCCCCGGTGCTTTATCAGCTGGCAATGAAAAAAACTCAGCCTTGATTTCTTCCAGGGTGAATATCTTATCAAGAGCTTGCTGCTGAGCTTCTGAACACCGGAATGGATGCACTGACCTTATGCATGGGACGAGATTAATATGTGGGTGTGTCGTTGACCCAAGAAGTTGCTTATAGTATGCCACACACGCCTCTTTTAAGCCCTCATAATCTGTAACCCATGAATCATCCTGTAATCTTAGCCTCTTAATGCCGTTAATCGAGGTACGAACCGCCAGACTCCTATGAAAGAATTTGGAGTTCTGGTCTCCATCCTCACACCATTTCAGTCGAGATTTCTGTCTTAGGAATGTCTCCTCTGCTCTAGCCAGCTCCTTCCACAATATCAATGACTTATTTTCCCTTTCTGCCGCTACAGGGTTTGGGTTTGTAAGCATTATTGTCTGTGCATTCTGAAGATCCTCAAGAGCCACTCGAACTCTATTCTGGATCCCTGAGTATGCCGTCCTGTTTAGATCTCTAAGCTTTCCTTTCAATAACTTCAGTTTTCTAGTGATTTGCATCATTTGTGATCCCTGAGTATTAGAGGATTGCCAAGACTCTAATACCACTTCCTGAAATCTTGGATGTTGTAACAAATGATGGTTAAATTTGAAAGGTTTGATAAGCCTGGGGCCAGGGTCCGGGAACCGTAGGCAAGCTGGGGCATGATCCGAGAACAGCGGCTCTTCAAAGGTTGTTAGGACCAAGGGGAAGGTGATAAACCATTGATCATTTCCAAGAACTCTATCAAGCTTTTCTGCAATCGGATTATTTTGTTGATGATTCCACCAAGTGAAAATTGGTCCCTGAAAAGGCAAATCCAGTAATCCACAAGAACTAAAACAGGATTGAAGCTCCCTACTACCTCCTGTTACAACCTCAAATTCCTCAGACTTTGAGTGATCTGATGAGAATAGAGTCTGGTTAAAATCACCGAGGACTAACCAAGGATGAGACCTTAACGGAGTCGAGACTGCCATTTCAATTAGCTCATCCCACAACTGAGTTCTCTCATGTCTCAAATTCGCAGCATAGACAAAAGTGGCTGTGAACTGAATCTGCTTCTCTAGCCAAGTAATCCCACAAGTGATTTCTTGTCTTGACTTCTGATAGATTGAAACTAGCACAACAGGACTCCAGACAAACCAGATCCTGCCCAAATGTGAGTACTCATAGTTTGAAACCATCTTCCAGCCAGGTAAGATGTTACTCATAATACTCTCCGAATTTTGCTCCAAAACGTGTGTCTCTAACAGACACCCAAAAATAGGTCGATGATGGTGGCACCAATCTTTAAACCTCTGCTGCTTCTCTGGATCGTTGATCCCTCTTAAGTTCCAACAAAATATCAGCATTACAAAAAATTATTATTACTGCTTAGTTGCGGAGGGAAACCCCTCCCAACAATCCTCGACTGAGGTTACGTGAAAAATATATACTACTCTGGTTACGCTTCTTCTTCTTTCTTGAGCTGACCAGAGTAAAACCATCTGATTGTTGTGTCTCATGATTAACAGGGGAATCACTTTGAGGAGTCTCCTTCAATGCAGGCACAACAATAACTTTCTTTGTCGAACCCGGATCTTCAGGTGGAGAGCCAGCCGGTGGGGAATTGGGGGGCCTTTCTTTCGTTTTCTCCACTACCTTGGTCGGAATTTCCTTGCTTGTAACAGTTTCATCAACTTTTGTTACAATCGCTGATGACGACTCACCACCTTTAGTTCCTACCACACCAGTTTTCAGATTCTTTTTTGGTTTTGCAGAGCCTTGCTTTGACTGTTCTACTTCGTTGACTACCTTAGTAGGCAATTTCGAACCAATAACCTCTTCAACTTTTCCTTTCCCTTTGAACAACGGACAGAGTTCTTGGGCGTGGGAAGCTTTCTTACAAACTTGACAAAAAGGTGGAGCCAAATGACACCTCTTCGATGTGTGACCCGCTTCATTACAAATTTGACAGATTGGTGGTAAATGTGGGCAAGACACCTCTACTCTCACTGTTTCTCCACTTTCAAACCTTGCAAACACATGATCCGGAAGTGGCTTTCGAAGATCAATCTCAGTGAAGACTCTAGCAACTTCGAAGTTTGTCATGTCTTCCGTTTGTTTGTGCAGAAATTTTGGGTGTCCCACTGTACTTGCGATTCTACTTAAGGCTCCAGGATTGTAGAACTCATACGGGACATTTCTCAGTTCAATCCAAACCGGAGCTTTTTTCAGAGCTGGCTTGGATGGCTTGACTCCCGGAGTCCACGGCGCGACAAACATAGTGCTTCCATCGATTGACCAAATTCCTTCACGCAAAACCCTTTGACGAGCTGAGATGTTTGGAATTTTGAACAAATAGGAGTTTTCGGAGTCTAGCTTTGTGACTGTGATGTCCCTATGCCATTTACTCCACAATAGGTTGACCAGAGCTTTGATCTTCCCAAAAGAAGGTGGATCTCTGTAGAACTGACCCACCACGAAATCCTTCCACAAAGGTTTGCTTTCTTCAATAACCTTGTTTGGGATTACAACACAGTGCTCACCCGTTTCAAGCTTAAACGGAGAGCCACATTTAGTGATAGCACGAGAACCACCCTTCACTGTATCACACCATGTTGAAACAGGTAGATCCGGTGAGGAGCTCTCAACAACCGCTTCAGGAGACGATATCACCGGCGGAAGTAGAGGGGTTTTCACAGATGAGCCCACAACTGTTAAGGTGGAGGCCACGTGGTTCGAATCCAGGAGTTTCGTTGTCGGATCTGACGGAGATGCTACAGTAGCAGAATCTGAAATCCGTAAAGAACTTTCATGGAGTTTCGAAATGGGAACTGATACTTTGGGGGAAGCTTTAGGTGGGGGAGGGGGAGGTTTTAATGGTGGTTTTGGTTTTTTTCTGACCATTTTGGTTGAGAACCGCCGACGGTGGCCTCCGCCGACTAAGACGTGAAGAAGAGATGGGGCAATTTCTTTGGGAGCTTTTCCTCGGGACCTGTGTCCTTTCACCGTTTGCGAGTTGTTTCCTCTCATTTGGAGAATTCTTCACGAATCCAGTTTAGTTTCATTAATGTTCTGTTTTTTATAATATTCGAATCTGTTTAGTTTCATTCTCTTTGATAGAAAGTGTTTGGCCGACCTAAAGCATATCGACCATGTGAAAGCTTTCGGGAATTGACGCTATCAGCGAGACAGGGACAACACCAAGTTTGCATATGTGTGTTCTTTTTTTGTTTTTGTTTTTTTAACAAATAAATTATATTAATTCAAACAAATAAAGTTACAAGTTTGTTAACCAAGTAGGTGGATAAATATAATTATAAAAAAAAATGTGATTTGGAGGATCATTTGTTGCTAGGAGATGTGCTGCTTCATTGATGGATCTTAAGATATGAGTGAATTGTATTTCTTCAAACTTACTTCCCAAACTTCTATGTCTTTGCAAATATTCAGAATCGAAATTTTCTCATGGTCACTTGTTACAGCTTTAACAAGTAATTGACAGTCACCTTCAACACAACATGTGTTCTTATAATAACGTTTATATGGAAAAAAAAAAAAAAAAAAAAAAAATCGGTTACATCGTTTACAAATACAATAAAATTGGGCCAAATGATGAGGGCCCCTCATTCAAATGTTATGCTTCGTGCTTCTCTCACATTTTGAGTTGATTCTTAATCGTAATATGTTTGAAAGGTCTTTGTAAGCCCATTAACTCTATAGTCTGTAATATGCATCGTCCCCAAACATAAAAAGCCTAAGGAAAAAGGATATGTGATAAAACTGGGCCAAATAATTAATTTGTTGAGCTTAATTAGCTTGTAATGAATGATATGATGTGTGACAAATCCAAGTCTAGTTTCTCAACGTGTGAAGTGAATTTTATGTTTGCAGATATAAACTCGATATTGTTAGTGCTGGAACGAATTTCACAAAGATTAAAGTTGCATCGTCGTTTTCCTTACATGTATGCAAATTCATCTTTCCATAGTTTTTTTTTTTTGAAAATGTTAAATTTATTCAACTCGAAAAAATTCATCTTTGCATAGATTAATAAGTCGTCAATAAGTTTTCCGGCTTAACTTATTGGTTTGATATGATATGATTGTACTTTACATTTGACATAGCTTTAATCACCTTAGATTTAATTAAACACTATCAAAGAGTTGATTACACAACACATCAATAAAACAGACACCTATTGTTACCAAAATACAAAGGTTGAAAATGAGTTTCTCTAATTTTGGATACTAAAATGAGTAAAAATGTGATTTGGGAAAAAACTTCCTATAATTTGGCTTTGAATGGTTGCTCTTTATAGAGTGGATCATATCCTAAGCTCCAGGTAAGAGTTGCTTTATTTCAGATACTTCTCCTCCCCATTCTCTTATCCTATCCTCAGCCATTGATGCCTACATAACAACACATATCAATTGCATTAGAACATTGAAAGCTCGTGCTTTAGTTAGACAAAAACATATCAATTGATTTGATTTTATATTTTTTTGACTCACCTCTGTATCCCAATTTGTTTTGCAAATCATCCACGTTAAGACTATTGTCTGAACCACGGTTCCCGTCAACATTCCACACCAGATTCCCTAATACATAAAACATTTTCGCATTATTAGTCTTTAAATTCTGGTTTCTTTTACATTTTCAAAGGTTAGTTAGTTAGTTAATGTAATGAAGATTAGAGTTTCATTACCATAACACCAAAGTTAAGCTTGTATCCCAATAATAGACCAAATGGGATTCCAAACAAGTAATAGCATGCGATGTTAACGTACGCCACCACTGCTTGCCATCCAGCTCCCACAGCCACCCCTGTTATTCCATTTTATTACCATTTTGCCATCATAATATATATATATATATATATATTAAACCAAATAAAAACTGAGATTTTATCTAATCAACTTGAACTAGATTTTTTTTTTTTTTTTGAGATAAATAGATTGAGATTAATACCTGATAAGACAGGTTGGACATTGTTGATGACAATGGAGATTGCAAGTATTGGTGTAAGTTCTTTAACAAGACTTATGACTTCTTTGTCTTTAACAAATAACGATGGATATTGATCTCTAAAGATGAGTAGAATCATTGACACAGTGAACCCGATTAGTGTCGATGTTATCACTGCCACAAGTAGTGAGAACTTCGCAGTTCTTGGATGGTTTGCTCCTAATTCATTAGACACTCTCACACTGCACCATTTTAATTTGAGATTATCTTTTAATTAATTTAGTGTTTGTATTATTATATTAGTTATGCTAAGACATCAAGATAGGTTTAATTAAGGAAACAAAGTTTGACTTTTGCACGTGTTTACCTCACGGCTGTGTTCATCCCAATCGCAATCATGGCTGTCCATCCCAAAATGTTCATGCTTCATTTTCCATATAGTTGCATGAAAATAAAATAATTAAATTAGAGGCAATGGCGGATCCAAAATATTTTTACCGGGTTTTTTTATAATTTTTTTTTTTATTAAAATAGTTGTTGAATCTAAAGTGTAGTGGGGTCAATAAAGAAAAATTTACCAACTACTAATCTTTTAACATATTATTAAAATTTTAAAATGATTGAACCAATCCCAATGATTAAAGTGACTCCCTACAATAAATCCCCATGATTAGAGGTATAAATCCTACAATAATTTTTAAGCTTATATGTATAGACCCCCATGGAAATTTAATGTTGAACAAAGTGGACTGTGGACTATACACACTCGACCGTGACTTTAAGCTATATATTGGTTCTTTTGGGTGTAATATATTAGTACAACTATAAGACTAAAAAAAATGAAATGAATAATAGAACAGAAAATCATAATAATATTATTAATCCAGCAACTTATTTTAGTTGACTATTAGCTAGGGGTTTCACTGCCCAAGAAACCAACGAATAATTTAGTTAAAGGATATTCGAATAATTTAGTTGACGACAAAAAAAATTAACGATTAAGTCAAGTCTACTATGCAGTATGCACGATGAATTAGTAGTGCACATTCCTAGAGAATCTTGATGATAACTTTTTAAAATGACCAAATTGAACAAATCAAAACAACGAATATTATAATTAATGTATACTTGAAAATAATACTAAATTTTTTTGCATTTACCAGATGGAGAGTGCGGCTACAGAGATTTCAGCATTCTTCAAATATCCAGCAAATAATATGACTGCCATAAAATACCACACCTCCAAACTTCCATAGTTAAAAAAAAAAAAAAAAATCAAATTAACGATAAAATATCAAATAATAATTAGAAAAAAATATAATAATTAAAGACTCACCAGAGCATAACAGCAGAAGCTAAAGACAATCTAACAAAACTCCACAAATTATGAAAAGCTTCCCATGAGAATCCAGACCAAGCCTCACCGCACGTGCCACTAAATATGTACACGAGCTGTGCCACGTCAATGAACCACCATGAGACGTTAAGCACAACGGCTAGACCAGGCATGCCCCAATGAAGCTTACTAACGACAAACCACGTGAGTGGCACGTGTACAACAAGTGCAACCGCCGAGATCGCTGCCATGACCATTATCTTGCTTTGCGATTGCAAGAATTTAGCGGTTGGGAAATTCACGGCGTAAGCGAAGATCTGAGGGATCATGTAGATGGAAAATATTCCGGCGGCGCTAGAGATCGCCGGCGTTTGGCCGATGGACGCGAGGATTGGGGCGGCGAAAACGTAGAGGAGGGAGAGGATAAGTGCGGTCACGTTTAGGATCACCCATGATCGTTGCAAGTAAACGCCAAGCATTGACAATTTCCCCGCTCCAAACGCTTGACCACATAGCGTTTCTAACGCACTTCCCATTCCAAGCTATGTCATGAATACAATTGCAATATCATTACAACTCAAAACAGAGTGAAAACAAGAATAAAAGTGAAAATTTTGCAAAAAAATAAATAAAATGGTATATTTAATAAGAAAACTAATATTATATGAAGTTAGAAATTAAAAATAATAAATTATATTTTTGTATTTTTTAAATTGAAATAATCTTTTTATTTTGTTACTTTTGGGTTTTATTTATATTTTTTAAATGATCTATGATAAAACAAAATTAAAATTACTTTAAATTTGTTAACAAAAATTTAAAACTAACATTAATTTGAATGATTTGGACATCATATCTCCCAAATTTGGATTGTTTGTGTGTTTAAATGCAAAACCACATATAACATTTTCAATGATTTGGACATCTCCCAATTTTGGTTATTGTGTAATTTAAATTTTATGTTAATCTGTATTATATTATATTCCTTTTAACTGTTATCCCACAAACCACAAATCTTAATTGCATAAACAAAAATGTTTTGGATTCAGTCAAAGAATAAACATCTTGAATGACGTCAAAAAAAAAGGAAAAAGACAAAAAAAAAAAAACGTTTTGAATAATAAATACAAACCAACAAAAAATGTCTAAAAGGGATGAATGTAATTTACCATGACGCCAAATGAGAAGCCAGCGATGACGGAGTTTTCAACGGAGACGGCGGCAAGAGCAATGGTGCTGATGTGGCCGGCGAAGACCTGAGTAACGGCGCCGAGAGAATATTGGTTCATCGACGTGAAAATGGCTGGCCCGGCCAAGTACCATAGCTTTTTAGCCTCCACGTTAAACTCTTTTACGAAACCACCGATGGTGGTGATCGGAGGAATATCTTCGGCGGACGAGAAAGTAAGATCGGAACCTTCTTCCGCCGGAGAGATAAGCGTCTCCGTTAGATTTATGTCTTTTTCCATTTTGACGAGAGAAAGAGAGAATTAATGGAGAGATTAAAGGAGGTCAAAGACTAAGGGACCAAAGAGTGAGGATCTTGGAATTAATCATTCATGAAATATATAGAAAAAAGGTTGATATTTTTGACAAAATGTTGCTTTTTAAAAAGCATATATAATAAATCAATTGCCAAATGTAGAGAACAATATTGTTGTGACTAGGCCTGGGCAGAAATATCCGTATCCGGCGGATATCCGGCTCCGTATCCGGATTCGGATCCAAAAAACGGATATCCGGAGAAAACGGATACGGATACGGATAGTAAATTTCCTGGATCCGCCGGATACGGATACGGATACGGATATTGGGAAAATATTAAAACGGATATCCGTATCCGGTTATAAAAAAAAAAAAAAAAATTTTTTTTTTTTTTTGGTTTTTAATATTTAATTTTTTGTTTTGGGCTTTTAAAATTTAAATTTTTTTTGTTTTGGGCTTTTAAATTTAGTCCATATTTTTTAATCAAACTTAAATCTATGTTTTTATTCTAATTTTTATTTTTTTTTAAAAAAAAATTCTTATTTTCTGATTATAATAACATTATTTTAAATTTTTTTATTAAAAAAAAAAAAATTTAAAAAAAAAAAAACCGGATACGGATATCCGCCGGATATCCGGTTTTCTACGGATATCCGTAATCCGGATATCCGTAATTTATGGATACGAATACGGATACTAAAATAACGGATAATACGGATACGGATACGGATATCCTGAAAAAGCCGGATATCCGTATCCGTAACAGGGCTAGTTATGACAATAAAATAAAAATAAAAATATTGGATGAATTGTAATGTACTAGTTAGGTAATATAATTAATGATTTGTGTCAGGATTGATTTTTTAGTTAATACTTTGGTCAAATAATAGTACTATTTGATATGTTACTATTCATTATTCAGATTTACATGACTTATGGAAAAAATATTAACCATTTTTAATAAGAAAATGTGATGGTGTTTTATACTAGATAGCAAGAAAATAATTTTGTTATATAAATAATAAATTTGGGGACATTATTTTTTTTGTTTGAATTGACAGGGTTTTAATACAACTCTTTCGAGAGGCTGACACAATGGCACTTTCAGTAATCTTTAATAAATATATCTTATATAATTAATATAGTGATTTTTAGTAAAAACCCTACATGTGTTAAAGAAAGTCAGTCGTCGGCTTTTACCTCTCAATATATACCAAACGACAAATTACACTATTCATCCGTAAAAAAGAAGAACAATTATAGTTCATCTTCCTCAAAAGGCAGCTACAATATATATATATCTACATTCAATCGAGGTCTTTCACTATTGCTCTTTAAAGTTTTATATTTCAACCAAGTGGTGGTGATATATTGATTTCCACTTGAGCAGGAGTTGTCATGTTGGTTTAGATAAGGGATCGATTTCTTTCGAGCGCGGAACTCTCTATTTATTTTCACTTGGCTATTGGAGCATTCATATGACTTTTTCGGGCCCCGAAATTAGTCAGATCTCATGGTCTATTGACCCGAGAATCAGCTAGAGAGTAAATATTTTCGTGACCTGACTCGAACCTCATGGTGTCCGTTGAATCGGATCACCCAAGTTAAAAAAAAAAAAAAAAAAATGAACACTCTCCGAAATAGAAACCCCTATATTGCCACTATATTTTGTTATCTTCCATACTACGAGAGTACGAGGTTAGTATTTTTGCTTCACTTTTTCACTCTTAGGTTTATTTTTGTTTCGGACAAGTGTTGGAGATGGGATGTGCACCTTCATCGATAAAGTTCATAAAGCTCGACTCAAAAGCTAGGAGTCTAGGACCAATGTCAAATTAGAGAGAAAATAAACATGCGGGAAAACAAAATCTTACCACAAAAAAAAAAAATGAAATTAACGCTGAAAAGAAAAATAAAAATCGAAATCAACCGACACAATATATCTATGATTGAGTCGTTAATTTTCTTGATATTTCTAACAAACAATTGCTTTTTTTCATGGAGCTTTTATACAAGTGGATTAAGCCGTCGTCTAGGGTAACATGACAATATGATAATATATATGTTGAGGACTTGAGGGTATAAAATGACAACGGAACCTTGTTTTTGGCGTGAAAGAAAGAAATTGCGACGTGGCTAATTTGCTATAGAATTAAGATTAAAAGTTGGAATTGGAAAATGGTTTTGTTGAGAACTTAAGTGATAGTACATCTATTAGCTTCAGCAAGAATTTCATGTGTTATAATTATCATGGCCACCATCGTGATCACTCTCTTTATTGTTTGCCCCCGTATCTTGCTATCCACTTCTCTAATTATTGAAATTGTTATAACTTCAATCAAAAATTTATCTCTGTAAACAGGGCCGGTCTTATTAATTTGGTGGCCAAAACATTTATGAAAATGTGAGAATTTATAATTTTAATGTTTTTGGAAAATTCAAATTATAAACTAGAATGCATGCAGTAGTTTACATCTTATGTTTTATATTAGCGATATTATACATCGTCTAGGAGTGATACTCGGTTTATTACATCCGTATCATGTCATGTTGATGATGATGATGATTAATTTGTAGTAAAATACACCTAAACATATTAATTCAATGATTAATTTTGTTATATTTGTTCTTGCAAAATTTGTAGTAAAATACACCTAAACATATTAATTCAATGATTAATTTTGTTATATTTGTTCTTGTAAAATTTGGCTTAGAAATTATTACTTCTTCTGTTTCTTATTAATCATATTTCTAGATTGTTTCAAAAAGATAGAATTTTAAAGTTTTCTATGTACTTTTATTAATTATTGATGCTTTAAAAAAATTATTGAAAACTATTGGTTTAGAATTATAGAAAATTGTTAAACACAAAAAATAATGCATTTATTATTAATTTTAGTATGTTTTCTAGATGTGAAAATATTAAAAATTATGATTAATTAGGAACATAGGGAATATTATACAAGATTCGTGCATGTTGTTCTAATAAGCATGAACGGATCTCATGAGATACTAAGAGTCATAAAGTTAGATATGTTCGTCTCAGCACCCTAATTCGTCCCAGCCTTCAAGGTCTTGGATGCTTCTGCATGGCCACATTGCTGACTTGTCCCACTCTGGTTACATACAACTATGACCGCAACAGTCTAATGAATCTCACCCGCCACAACATGGCCCTATAAAGGTGCTCTCAAGTCTCTCCCTGATTATGAACAACCATTGACTCAACAGACTCATGCTGGTTTTTTCTAGCCAGTTCTTGACGACCAACACAATTCATGCTAGGCAGCTCATGGTGACCAAACCAATGCAGCTCAGCAGACCCATGCTGGTTTTTGGTTTCCAACAAGGACTGGTATGAACTGATGTGATTTTTTAAATGTGTGCTACTTAGCAATACATTGGAACAATAGATTATGTATATATTTTATTTTTCATTTTTTCACGAATTCGGAAGTGTTTGAGAAGACTTAAGAGTTAAGAGTTTGAAGACTGATTTTATGATATTTTTGTTTAAAAAAAATAAAACTTTCACAAACAAAAAAAATTAATATAAATGACGATATTTCAGATTCCATGTCGGTCTCGTTGAATTTTCATGCTGTATATACCACCTCTGGTGCTGAAAATCGAGTAATACTTATATATTGGTGGTGATAATGATGAATATATTCACACAACTAAGTATGAGATGTTCTTAGGACAAGTTGTTGAACCTGAGAATTCCTCTTATTCTGCCTCCAACATCCAAATCTTTTATCAAGAATCTCCCAATGGTTCTTCTGGACATTCAAGACAATGATGGTCTCGTCTTTTAAGGTTTGTTAAGATGAGATAGATATCAAGAACAAAGCTGTTCAATTTGCTTGTAATTAATCACAAGTACAATCGTTAATGCATTATGCATTGTACCAAGACTCTGAGTAAATAACATGTCCTCTTTGTTGTTTTGTGTTTCCCAAAGATGTTGCGAGAGTATAGTGAAGGAAGAACCGTAGAATACATTCTAATAGTAAGTACGTTAATTTTGGTAGGATTGAGAATAAAGTTAGAGTTTCACAACCACATGCTACATTTTCTTTTCTTTTTTTTTTCTCGACAAATCCTGCATTGAGGCCCTTTGTACTGAAATTTATAACCTCCGACCAATATAAGATGAACAAGTCTGAAAAAACAGAGAAAGAAAGAAGATGATGATGATGAAGTTTGAAGCAAACGACCAAAGCACTTTCCAGCTTGATATTATATTATTTGGTAGGTAAGTTTGTTCTATAAACTCCAACAAGGACAATTGTTTTTTACCTACATGCATATTAAAGCCACAGTTTGTATTAGGATTGTGGTACTACGAATTATTGGACGAGAGTTACGTTGATGAATATTAAATTATATTAACTATTTTTTCTTCCATATATTTCAACTTATCTCACGTCAATCATAAATCTGATGAAGTATATATATATTGCATCCTGTTGAAATGTTAAAAATTCCTCTTAACTATCGAATACGTCCATATTTAAATCCTTAAAAAAAAAAAAAACCTACTATATATGGTTTAATTTAGAAATTTTGAACTTTAACCCCTTAACGAGTAAAATCATGTGTCTGCAAAAACATTAATTGAACCTCGGTGAGATGAACATCGTATCCACTGATTGTTTCACATGCTTCAGCTAGGAAGACACTGAGTAATAGATATGTTGGTTTGATGAGAAGAGAAAGAAGAAGGGAAGTGACCAAAGGAATTACAAAAGGAGAGAAGAGTTGTAGTCTATACGGTGAGAGGATAAGAGGTTGAAGGAGAAGGGTGATGATGTGTTGATTGTTCTGAGAGATGAGAATCTTGAAGCTTTGGTTGTGTGAGGAAGAAGAAGAGTGAGCTTTAAGTGAAGAAGGCAGAGGACAAAAAGACTGGTTGGTTTGATGCAATTTTTTGGGTTAGCTATATGCAAATCACAATAGCTGCAAAATGCAAAAATACTACATGAAATTAGCTCCAAACTTTTATCTTCTAATAGATAAACTTTCTACTGCTCAAATCCAATTATGAATTCACTTTGAAACTATTGAAATATATTTACATGTAATGATAACAAATGCAATCAATCAGGGCTGCTATGAGAATCTGATATACCATTTTTTCTTCTTCTATGGATGCTCCCTGAGCCCAAGAGGCAGTGAGATGAGCATCATTCAGTTGAAAGTATTAATATAAAATCCATTACCTCAAATGAACGAATGCTCATATTGCCACTTGGGTTCAAAGAGCATCCATAGAAGAAGAAGAAGAAGAAGAAGAATGGTATATTAGATTCACATATCAACCTAGATGGATTGCCTATGTTATCAGCACATGTATACATTTTAAACATTTCAAAGGCAATTCATAACTGGATATGACCACCGGAAAGTTTCTCTATATAAGCTCAAAATTTTAGAGCTAATTTCATTTAGTAATTTTGCATTTGTAGTTAATTATTGTGATTTAGGCAATAACAATACATGTTAAACCCCCAACATTTGTAGTTTGTAGTAATTTTGCATTTGTAGTTACTGTGATTTAGGAAATTCATTATTAATTATTAATTGAATATTGTTAGAACACCTCTCCAATTTTTATTGTATTAAACAATGTGGTGTGTTTCAAACTATCGAGTATATTCTATAATTTTTTTATATCAAGTAGCTAATTTTTTGTTTGCAAGTTTTTTAACTTCTAAATATGTGTCATTTTTAATTTTATAGTTTTATAAATATTAAAATATGATAGTTGTGGTCATTAATCGTAAATTTGAAATTATGTTTGTCGATTGCATAAATGAATTCATCCGTAGCTTCAATTTTTTTTCCTAAATATTAAATATATAATTTGAAGCTGTAAATTATAGCATTTGAAGCACTAATATTATTTAGATCAAGTGATCTCTAACTTAAATTTTTGAAATTTTTATAATAACATCTTTTTAAGTGATAAATCGATTGAACCTAATCCTATATATAATAGATGAAGAGAGCTCTCCAATGAATGACACATCAACCCTACTTGATTGGTCCATCTCACCATAATTTTTCCACATATGCAAATTATATAAGAAATTAATATTTTTAAAAACAAAAAGTAATATAAATAAATACTAATATTTTTCCAACTGTTAATTATACCTAAAAATCATTAAATTTGAATTTACAAATTTAAAAATTATTATAAGTAAACACAAAACTTCAATTTAAATCAGAAAAACATATAATCATATAATACAAGATTTTAAATGTTTCATTCTATTTTTTTCTGAATGATTTAATCGTTATTTTCAAAAAATAAGGATAGTTTAAAATTTAATGCAAGTGAAGAAAACAAAAATTCTGAGATTGAACAAGTTAAGAAATAAACTCTAACATATAAAATTATAAGCCATAAAAATATATTCAATACTCAATGGAGAAGCTAACAAATGATATAAAAAATAGAGAGAAGAAGAAAAAAAAGAGGAAAAGAAAAAAGAAAAATAAATACATATATTAAAAGTTAAAACATGGAAAAAGGAGATGGATCTAATGAAAGATATATATATATATATATATATATATATATGGTAAACTAAGAAAAAATATTATTATAATATTAAAAATTTAGATCAATGAAAATTATGAAAATTGAAGAATAAATAAATATTTCGTAAAATACTGTATGAAAAAGATTACACAGATCATAAAAAAAAATGTAGATAGTAAAAAATTTAAAATAACAAGAGAAAATCAATAGTAAAATCTAAAATATATTATTTCAAACTAAAACTATAAATTTATCTATAGTTTAAATTTATCTTTAAATTATAATCACTATAAATTAATAATGTGGCTATCACATTTATTAATTGATAGCCACATTATTAATTTATAGAGGTTTAATTGTATACATATAACTTCAATACGATTAAAACATAAATTAAAAAGAAACTGACAGTGCAAATCATATACGTAGATGATAAAACATGCTTAATCTCGCGGACCACACTCAATCCAGTCTGTCATGAAGAAAATATATAGATACATTTTTAGATCCATTAAGAAGTGGGCCTTACAGATCATCTTATGATGAACTGCAGGTTTAGGAGGTTTTGTCTCTTACTACTAATTTTGATAAAGATAAATCAATTATATATAAAATAAATACTTTTACATATTTTATAAAGTATAATATGTAAAATATGTGATAATGTAAAGAATTTAAATGTATAAAATTTATAATTATTTGCAAAAATAATATATTAAAAGTGATTTCCTATTTAAAAGTTGTTAACTTTAATTTCAAAAGATAATTTTTTTAAAAAACATAAATATTAAATCTGCGAATTCTCTGAACATAATGAGGCGGGATTAAGCATAATTATACATACCTTGGTCCTATCGGCACAATCCATTGCGGTCTAAACGAAATTATTTGCCGACGAGGAAGGGGAAAATGGACGCGGACCGGTATATCTGACAAATTTACTAAATCATATCATCACACACCTTTCAAAGATGAGAACATGACTAAACAAAAATTTTGCAAACAAAAGAAAAAGAGATTAGATAAAGGTTTTCTCTTTTTTTTTTTTTTTCCTCCTAAAGAAGAAGTAAATTTGTGGTAGAATACGATAAATTTATAATATTGAGTGTGGAAAATAGAGAAAACGAAAACCTTATTTTATAGCAGTTTAGAATTTATTTGACGTTTTTTCAAAGAGAACATTTACCGTTGGATCTTATTTTCTAATATGAGCCGTTCACGTGTAAGTTTAAAAGTGCATAGATTTGTTTCTTCTTCTCTTTTTCCAACTCACATATATTTCTTTCTTATTTTTATTTATTTAGTACTTATCTATTATTGATTTCTTACCAAATTTTCACTAAAACTATTATATATATATATATATATAATTTATTCCATTTATATTAAATCTATTTATTACATGTTTATCATATATTCAACGGTATTTTTTTTTGAATTGTTCCAATACATTTCCATATAAGAAATCATTTCAGTCAAAATTTGTTGAATTGAATTTGTTACTGTCTTTGAAATGTGAGCATAAAAACCCCATACGAACATTCAATATATTGGAGCGGCTAGTAAAATAGTTTTGATCACAAATGATGGTCAAAGACACAAAACTCTTGGTAATTATCATCAAATATATATAATATTAAATCAAAAAATTAAACTAAATATAAATATAATATAATATTTTCAAATTGACTTTTATGAGAAATTTAATAGCTTATCTACTAGGGTCATTCTAAAAAAGCTACATCCTTTTAAAAATAAGGTTTATTTTTGTAAGTTTCGTAGGTGTTTATTTATTTATTATATATAATGCATGTCAAAAAAATTGAAAAAAACTTGTGATTATAAATATATTTATTATTAAATATATTTATGTGGAATTTTTATTCTCAAATAAAAATCATATGTTTTGAGTCTTTTGTCTTTGGCTAAAGTAGTCAACCCAGTGAAGGTGTAACTGAGAGTGGAAGGTTAGGGAGAGAAATCGGATCGTGAGAATAAAAGAACGTGAAACATCGATTATAATTTGTAACCAACTATTTTTTTTTTTTTTTTAAATCAGAAAATCTGGATCTTTGGCTCATAATCTTTCTCCGCAATCAGCTTTTAGTTCATTCTAATTTAAAGAATGCTTATTCGTACCAATAAAAGATTGTACCGCAACATAATAACAAAGAAATCAACTTTTTTGTGTTACAACTAGACCAACATTTCATTGGTTATATACTTCTTCGGTTATACCTAGTGATGTTAATATGGGTAAACCCACCCCATTTAACTCCATCCCATTTAAACCCAACCCATTTAAATCTATTTAATATTATCATCCATTTAAACCCAACCCCATTTAAATCCATCCCATTTAAACCCATTTAAATAATACTAACCCATTTAAACCCATTTAAACTCATTTAACCTCATTAAATTATATATAATAAATTAGTTATTCATTATTATTGTGTAAAATTAATTTTTTCCCGCCAAAATTGTATAATGAAATTTTCCGCTAACGAAATCTCATTTTCATACCAAAACCATGTTTCTCGGATTTTCCGCCAAAACCAAAATTTCCCGTCAAAATTACGGTTTTCCTATATTTACCGTAACAAATCATTTTTTTCTATATTTCCCACCAAATTCATGTTTTTCCATCAAAATCACGTTTTTCCTGCCAAAACCGCATTTTCCACCAAAATCACGTTTTCTCGTCAAAATCACGTTTTCCCGCCAAAAATGCGGTTTCCCTATATTTACCGTAACAAATCACATTTTTCCGCCAAAATCACTTTTTCCCGCCAAACTCATGTTTGTTTTCAGGCCGTGTTTTTCCGCCAAAACCGCGTAATCCCGTCAAAATCACATTTTCCCGCCAAAATTGCAGTTTCTCTATATTTACCGAAACAAATCACGTTTTTCCGCCAAAATTATGTTTTTCCGTCAAAATTACGTTTTCCCGCCCAAATCGCGTTTTCCCGTCAAAATCACATTTTCTCGCCAAAATTGCGGTTTTCCTATATTTACCGTAACAAATCGCGTTTTCCCGCCAAAATCGCGTTTTCCGGTCAAAATCACGTTTTCCCGTCAAAATTGCGGTTTTCCTATATTTACCGTAACAAATCTCGTTTTCCCGCCAAAATCGCGTTTGCCTGCCAAAATCACGTTTTTCCGCCAAAATTATGTTTTTTCGTCGAAATTACGTTTTCCAGCCAAAATTATGCTTTTCCGTCAAAATTACGTTTTCCCACCAAAATCACATTTTTCTGCCAAAACCGCATTTTCCCGTCAAAATTATGTTTTTCCGCAAAAATTATGTTTTTCCTCCAAAATCACGTTTTTCCGCCAGAATCATGTTTTCTGCCAAAATCATGTTTTCTGCCAAAATCATGTTTTTCCGTCAAAATCATGTTTTCTCGCCAAAACCGTGTTTTCCCGCCAAAACCGTGTTTCCCACCAAAATCATGTTTTCTCGCCAAAACCGCGTTTTTCGCTAAAACTACGTTTTTCCGTCAAAATTATGTTTTATGTATCTTCCGCAATGTTTTTTTTTTGTTAAAACTATGTTTTCCGTCAAAATCGTATTTTCCGTTAAATTACGAAATTATGTTTTCCCGCCAAACTAATATTTTTCCAACAGAATTAATTTTTAATTATAAATATAACTTATTTTATGTAAATATAAATGAGTTTAAATGGGTACACATTTATTTTTGTTAAACCCCATTTAATAAATAGGTGTAAATGGGTAAACTCATTTAACCCCATATAATTTTATCTACTAAATAAATTTAAATGGGTTTAAATTCCTTTAACATACCCATTTATTAAATGGGTTTACTAATCCATATTAACATCACTAGTTATACCTTTGAAATTTATGTTCAAAGAAGACTCATCTTTCACTTTTACCATATTTTTTTTCGTATGATAATGTAACCACCATATGTGGGAGATTGTACCCACGTACCAATGGAAAATTATACCCGCGGCATAATGGAACCAATATTTTTGTGTTATCACTACTTCATTGGTTATATACTTCTTAAGTTATTTTTTTTGGAATTTGTGCTAAAAAAAGACTCATCTTCCACTTTTACCATATTTTTTTGTGTATAATATTGTAACCACCATATGTGAATCCCCTGGTAAACTCTATTGATTAGCGGAAGAGGTAGGGTTTTCTCCCGATTTGCTGCCATTGATCTACTTTCTGGTTAAATTTCTTCTATCTTTTTTGACATTTTCTTCTTGTTTTTTTTTTTCTCAAAAGATGAGTTTAGTTTTTAAATACACCGATTTGTTTGGAACTTTTTTCCCCTCAGCTACACACAGTCACACACATAGACAAGTCAATTCCATGAAAACATTACGAGAAGACTAATAATTAGCAAGCAGAGAGTTATTATTTCATTTGTTGCCCATATTGGAGATATTTATTAAGTATTCAACTCTCTTTTGTTGTATTGAACCACACCTAAAGGTTCAACACAAGCTTAACCTTATGACCCAATACAAGTTTACAAATCCATGTAATTAAGGTTTTCTAGCAAGTTTAGATTAATATATTTATGAGAAATAGTGAACGCAATATTGAGAGTTGTCACTATATTATAGCTTGGTGATCTCTTAAAGAGTTTTTTCGTTTCTTAATCCTCTTGCACTTACATAAATAAACTTCACTGAACTAGAATAATTATCGCAAATAAATCTGTTCAAGTTGGAGATCGATTCGATACATGGCTAAACTACACAAAGTCCGTCCTAAAAATTTGGAGGTTGCAGTGAAAAAATTATATTAGGACTCGTTAAAAAAGTAAAATTTGTTGACATCTTTAACCACCGGCCCACCGTTACAAAATATATATTATAATTAAGTTCATAAATCTAAGCTTACTTTGCTTATGTTCAGAGCCAGCTCTGAACTATAATTCATCAGATATAGTATTTTACGTGTCAAATATGCATTTTTACTATATTTTGAAGCATGCATATATTGAAGCATGTCAAATAGCATGTTATATATTTCTCCAAGAAGTTCATATAATATTTTACTTGGATCTTGGAAGCTGATATATCATTTCAAAATAAGCGTTACCAGTTGGGTAAACAACGAGTCTGGTTCTCCATATGGGCCCAAAAAGTTTTAGCAAAGATATTTCATATTTTATGGCATTTTCCTATATATTTTAGAAATAATAAAAAAAAAAACTATTGTAGCAATAACATTTCGGTTTTTGCTATTATACTGTTCAGAGTTCAAAATTTACCACTCAACTTTAGTAAAATGATATTTTTGCCCTTGATTTTGTTAAAATTTATTTTTGGTCTACATATATTTTTAGATAAATTCATGTAATATTTTTGTCTACGGACCGATAATGATTAATGAATAATTAAGATATTTTGTTTGGGTTTCATATTTATAATTTAGATTTTAGTTTTATATTTCGATAGTTAAGACACAATGTTTGGATTTCGTATTTATAATTTATGGTTTAATTTTGGGTTTGGGTTATATATTTATAATTTAGGGTTTAGTTTAGAGTTTAAATTATATATTTATAATTTAGGGTTTAGTTTTGGGTTTGAGTTCTTTATTTTATAATTTTGGATTTAGTTTTAACAATTATATATGATTTAGTTTTATTGATAGACAAAATTTGCATAAACAAAATATCCATTTATTTTTATGTACCAAAATTTTATTTGACCATAAAGGTAACAATTTAATTATTGCTATAATTCATTCCTAGAACAATAAAATGACAAAATTCTAAGATTTATAAAATCTTGTGGCAAAATATGAAATTTCTAGATATTTTAGTACTCATTTCATGACTAATTTTTTAATATAATACGATGTTAAAAAACAACAATTACTATACAATTATAAACACATGGCCAATATTGAACCGAGGCAGGATAAAAATAAAAGATACAAGAGATCGAGGACAAATTAAGGTGCCAACACATGCAATGATAACTATTTTTATATCTGAAGTGATGATAAAACATAGTGTTAATAAGCTACGTGCTTTGTTCTAGATTTTTTTCATTATACAAACATAAAATTACGCATATTAAGAATGTTTGTTGCATCTCGGACTAGGGGTTTAATTAACTTTCATTTTTTTTTTTTTGGTATGAGGTTTAATTAGCTTTCATTAAGTAACGCTTATTTATTTCTGATTTTTCCACGCATTTAATTTAATTATTTAAAAAGGTACACACGTAAGCCGTGTAGTTCACGCGCCGGTCAAATCGAAACTGTAGAAATTAGAAAAAGCAATGAAGAGAAAAAACCTGACTTGACTAATCTTTCCCAATTGGTGACGACACCATCGAAGACGACGACGATGAACAAAAAACACAGTAGTCAAGTAGCAGCAGCATTGAAGAACAATTAACCCTAGAAAATCGAAGTTTTTCACCAGATTTAATGGAAGAAGAGAGCCGAATTGGAGACGAGCTTTCGATTTTGGTTGTTACGGCGGAGCGACTCCGTTCAGCGGTGGATGAAGCTGAATCGTTCAAAACGGAGTGTAGTGAGGTTGGTAAACAAGTGGATCGGCTTGCTCAAATGCTCAGAACTCTTGTTCGACTCGTCGCGAGTTCTCAGCAAGTTTACGACCGTCCGATTCGTAGAGTTATTGTCGATGTTAAGAAGAATCTCGAACGAGGTTTTGCTCTGGTTCGTAAGTGTAGAAGACACAATATAATCCGGCGAGTTTGTACTATCATCAACGCCGGAGATTTTCGTAAGGTGATTAATCTTCTCGAATCTTCTAATGGTGATGTGAAATGGATACTGAGTGTGTTTGATTCCGACGGAGATGGAAGTTTCGGTGGTGGAATTGTGATTTCGCTTCCTCCGATTGCTACGAATGATCCGATTTTGCCTTGGGTTTGGTCTTTGGTTGCGTCGATACAGATGGGGAAATTGGCTGATAAAATCGACGCAGCGAATCAGCTTGGTTCTCTTGCCGGAGATAATGATCGGAACAAGAAGATTATTGTAGATGAAGGTGGTGTTGCTCCGTTGTTAAGGCTTTTAAAGGAGAGTTCATCAGCGGAAGCACAAATCGCGGCGGCTACTGCGTTAGGGCTTTTGGCTTGTGATGAAGATAAGGTTAGGTCTATTGTTAATGAGCTTAGTGTTCCTATTATTGTTCAAGTTCTTGGTGATTCTCCGGTTAGGGTTCAGATTAAGGTAGCTACATTGGTTGCAAGAATGGCTGAACATGATCCAATTGCTCAAGATGAGTTTGCTAGACAAAGTGTGATTAAGCCTTTAGTTACGTTGCTTTCGCTTGACGTATTTGTCGATGATCATCATTTGAGTAAGCATAATAGTATTCACTCTCTTGTTCAGATGAACAAAGATATCGAGAAAGATTCGTCGATGAAAACTTATAGAGCGTATAAGAGTTCTAAGTCGAATGTGTATCGTGATATCGGTGGTAGTGGAAGTAGAACTGGGAATTTTAAGAAGGAAAGGGATAATGAGAATCCTGAGGTGAAACATGAGCTTAAGGTTAATTGCGCGGAAGCTTTGTGGATGCTTGCTAGAGGGAATGTAGCTAACAGTAGGAGGATCACGGAAACGAAAGGGTTGCTTTCTTTGGCGAAGATAGTGGAGAAAGAAGTTGGAGAATTGCAATACAATTGTTTGATGACTCTGATGGAGATAACCGCTGCTGCTGAGTCTAACGCTGATCTTAGACGAGCTGCTTTCAAGACCAATTCCCCTGCTGCTAAAGCTGTTATCGACCAGATGTTATGGATAATCAAAGAAGTCGATAGCCCGATTCTGAAAATCCCAGCGATTCAATCGATCGGGTCATTGGCAAGGACGTTCCCCGCAAGAGAAACAAGAATGATCCAGCCATTGGTCGAGAAACTCGGTAGCACCAACCAAGAAGTAGCGATAACAGCTGTAATCTCATTGCAGAAATTCATCTGTCCCGAGAATTTCCTCTGCGTAGAGCACTCGAAGAACATAATCGAATACGGGGCAATCCCGTTAGTGATGAAACTATTAAGGAACTTCGAGCAGCATTTGCAATTACAATGTCTAGCTTTGCTATGTTACCTTTCCGTAAACGCAAGTAACCACGAGCAATTGGAACAAGCCAAGGTTTTAACGGTGCTCGAAGGTGCAGAACGTTTGGCGAGTTTGCAGAATCCGGAGTTGAGAGAACTCGTGTCGAAAGCGATATATCAGCTAAGTCTATACAATGCAGGAAGCCATAGTCAAATGTTAACATATGTTGGTCCTTAAAAAGCAAAATACAGTTTGTTGGATTCATGATACAGACATGATCTCCATTGTTAGATTTACAGGGAAAGAGCAAAAGCTGAATCTTTCATTTTGTGAACATTGATTGATCAAATCCTAAATTTGTAAATGAAACGAATAAAATAATTAGATGGATGGGTAATAAAACTAGCTTTGCTCTGTCTGATTTGCTTCGTATAAACTCTTATGATTTCGATTTTTTTGGTAAAGAAAGAAGCCACAAGATTTGTTTTTTTTTTTTTTTTTTTTTTTTTTTTTTTTCTCAAGTACATAAAAAATGGTTTGTTGTTATAAATGTGGGCCTTTTGATGTTTTAATTGAGCTGTGTGTTATATGGCCCAGTCCAATAGTACTGTTTGGCTTCATTAATTTAAAGGGAGTATCAAAAAGAGATGCGTGTTTGTCTTCGCCGTCACAAAATTTAGCGAACAATGGATCTGTGGTCCCATTTAGCTCAGTTGTGAATTTTAATAAACGCGCGTCACGCGTCACGCATCACGCGCCAGGAGTACACTTCGTTTTTTTCTCATCTTTAAAAACTTATAAAAAAATTGATATGTTACCAGATTATGCTGTTGGGTCTTGACGCCGTCAGATTATTTTAATTCTTCCGTTTTCAGAAAACCAATTCTTTTGATGAGTTTACAACTAATTCAGCAGATTTGGGCTTAAGAACTAATGAAACATTCTTTATCAAAAAAAAAAAAAAAATGACCAATGAACACAGATCTTTAGTAGCAATGTCTCGTCTAATTTCACATCTTACAATTGGTTTATGGTTGATGGCACATCTCTGATTCTATAAGACAGTCTCAATTTCGAAACTTGAAGGCTTTGAGGATTGAAAAATGGATTTTTTTTTTTCCTTTTCTAAGAAGGCAAACCTTAGATGTTTATAAGCTTTAAAACGATTGAGTTATATTTTCCAATTGAAACTTAACGAGGGAGGATTTTGTTTGTCACGTTTTGAATATATGTTATAAACTAACACCTCAAAAAATTTAGGTTTTCTTTTGTGAAATTGTTATAAACTATTTTGTTTTCTTTTTGCAATTTTCTTTCGTTTTTTTTTTATCAAACAAGATCTTCATTCATAATTAAATGGTTACATGATAGATGAGATTAATTAAACAATCCCAAAATACCAGGCTTAAATCTAAAACATTATAATAAATATAAATTAAAGAGAGACACAAATTTGATAAAGTCTGATAACTCGTCAATAGAGATGTTAAGATGATCTAACACGAATAAACATGTAAAAAAAAACCAGTTTTAATCCAAATTATTAAATTATAGACAACATAACAAGTGATATGTGTCAAATTCCTTAACATCGGTTTACACTAAATTAATTATTTGATTGTAGTAAAATAGCTTAGAACTTATAATATAATATGTAAAGAGGCCAAATAATTAGACAATATTTTATAATATTATGTTCATATATTTCAGTAGATTTATAATTTTCTTATAAAATATATTAAAAGCGAATGATGTTGTTTGAGCGTTAATGGTTTACCAATATTCGAATTTTATATGTCTTCAGTTTTTCAGTTTTAATATAAATCAAAAAGTGACTTCATTCGGGAGATATATAGTGGTGTATTGCCAACTTAAGTTTGTCCCAAACTCCTAACCTTTTAATTCACCAAACACTCAACTTTGATTTTTGTCTTCTTTTGGCAAATATATATTAAAGCTGTTGCATTAAGATATAAAGATGATAATAATTCCTTGTGTAATAGATAATGAGTTTCTTTCTATAGTTCCTCTTTGTCTCTCAATAAAAAAAATAGTAAAATATTGTTTCGGAAAGATTTTGTTATTTTAATCATAATTATTGTCTACGATTAACATATACATACTAGTACACTAGTATACCACATAAATCAATATCTGCGGTAACACGAACAAAATGGTATATTGGAAACACTTAACACTTAACAGTAATAATAGATATAATTAAAATGATTTTCGTACACCCACAAGATGTATATTTTTTTAAACGTAGTGTTGTATTAAAACTTAGAGTTGATTCAATATTGTGTTCTTAATTAATCAAGCTAATCAAGCACATTCCAATTAGCTGAACTAGTGAAGGACATTGAAGTGATGTAACTAATTTTTGGAACCAATAATTAATTTAGAAGTATAATGCAAGTTTTGGATAAGGTCCTTTTTACTTTTATAATGTATAAGAGTGCATAACGGTTGCTTATCATTGAGGACCAATCAATTGCTAATGTTACAGATCATTCCCCCATTCACTTATTTGAAATTATTACTCAACAATTCACCACCTTTTTTATTGGGCATCTTATATAAAATTATCCATAACATAATCTATGTCATATTGTTAATTATCAGTTTTTATACTAAAGATGCAGCAACCTTTTCTTTCTCCATAATTAAAACTATATAAGAGTTTTTTCATGCATCTTTCATAATTTAATAGTAGTATACATTATTGACAAAAAAAAAAAGACAGCAAAAAAAACGGCAATGCAGATTTCTGGTCATTTATTATAATGCTTTAATGCTTTTTAGTTGGCATTTGTGTTACCATTTTGGATTTTTTGTATTAACGTATTTAAATATTGGTCTTTACACTTTACGTTTACATCTTTTTATTAATTTGTAACCTATTCCATGATTAATAAAAAGGCCTAAAAGTAATTGTCCTAATTAACAATGGGTAATGGGCGGAAAGAATGTATTTTAATAAGTATAAAAAGTGTTGAAAGAAAGAAATTAAGTGTCTCACTGGTTTTGCACTCGTGTGTCTAGATTTATAGGGAATAGAATTTAGTCTAAGATGTGTTACATTGTAGGTAAATTATAGTATTTCTATCAAAAAAGAACCAAAATTCTTTTTACCGTAAGCATTTAATTGTTTCATTTGCCATGAAGCCATATTTGCAAGATTTATGATATGATCCGAGATCAACGTGTTTTGTCTGTTTGACATGAAAGAATAAATGTAAGTTATTTATATAGCAAAATCCAAAAAGAAGTCTTTCTCCTCTCGTTTATATGTAGGTTATACAACTTACAAAACATAGACTTCTTTTTGAAGTTTAAAAGGGTATTTCTGAAAATAATACAAGAGAAAAGGTCAATTTAGCAAAACTATTGCTATATAAACCACCTTTCTTGTAGCCATTTCCTTTCACAAATACACAAACAAAAAAAGAATCAAAAACATAACAAAGATTATAAGAAAACATGAAGACAATAAAGAGCTCGCCTCTTTTAGCTATGCTGCTCGGTGTCATTATCATAGCCGCAGCCATCTCCACCATCTCCGTTGAGGGTCGTAAACATCACGTCAAGAAGCTCAAACCCAAACACCCTCGTCACTCCAAAAATACCCCTACCGGCTTTCCGGCTCCCGCACCGTATCCTTCCACCGATGAGGGTGTTTTCGACATTCTCTCATTTGGTGCCAAGGGCGATGGAGTCTCCGACGACTCAAAGGTACGCATAAACATAATCCATATTCAGTAAAATCTTTATAAATTAATATTCGATAAATTAATAATTTTTCTAAATTAATAAATTATCACGATCTCGAGTTGAGCCAGTGTAATAATTTACACATTTGGATAACATATAGTCTCAATTGTTTATTTTACGTGTGCGTTTGAATTTACATTTTATATATAGTAGTGTCCTAATTTTATTTTATTTAAATGAACTCAAAAATTTTCTTTTTCAGTGAACAGGACCAAATACTTTATCTTGTTAAAAGAACCAAATACTTAGATAAATAGATATCTTCAACTATTGATATATATGATTATGAAGTTATTTTATTGGAGTTGTAAGTAACATAATGGAGAGGTGCGCAGGCATTGGTCAGAGCGTGGAAGGCGGCTTGTGGAGTAGTCGGAGGTAAAGTGGAGATTCCGGCAGGAAAAGAGTTTATGGTGAAGCCGGTGACGTTTCAAGGGCCATGCAAGGAGGAGACGTTGTTTCAAATAGAAGGATCCTTAGTTGCTCCGGAGAAGATAGGGTCATGGCCTAAGTCAAGCTTGTTTCAGTGGCTTAACTTCAAATGGGTCAGCCACGTGACCATCCAAGGCTCAGGGACTCTTGATGGTCGTGGCTCCAACTGGTGGAACTTAGACACTTATCAGACTCAGGTATATATGCTTTATTTTTATTTAGACAATACTAGTAAAATTTACTAGACTAAAGAACTTCATCTTTTATCATAGTGAAAATCCAAACTTTATGTCTTAATATATTAATTTTGTTTGAAAATATGGTTATATATATGTTCGTTTAATAGTTTTTTGAAACTGTATTTTAAGAATTTTTTTTTTTTTTTTTGGTGGTTTGTTTCCTTTTTGCAGACGAGAAATAAGTATATCCCACCAATGAAACCAACGGTAAGTCTATTTTTATTAAATAATGTTATTTAAACCTTCAAATTCGTAAAACGTTTATAAATTGGTATGCCTATAGATATATTGATGGCTTATTTTATACGTATAGGCACTAAGGTTTTATGCAAGTAATAACGTGACGGTCCGTGACATAAGCATAGTGAACAGCCCGCTGTGTCATTTGAAGTTCGATGATTCGGACGGAGTCAAAGTCAACAACATAACGATCTCGTCGCCGGAGAACAGCCCTAACACCGACGGCATCCACCTCCAGAACACACGTAACGTCGAGATTCAACATTCCAACATCGCTTGCGGTAATTATCTATATTCTTTTACTTTTAATTTCATTGATTTTCTTAATTAAATAACTATACAACAATACTATAGTTTATGAAGTTCGCATATGATCATGACTGTAAACCTCAGAAAATTCGACGGGTTTGATGTATTTTTGTGCCACCTGCTGTAATATAGACTTTTACTAAAACACTATGCTTAAAAATACCTCTATATTGTTTTTTTTTTTTTGGAATATTATGGTTGCTAATCCTCATAATTCGTGAATTTTACAATACAGTCGATTTAACATAAACTCTTCTTAACAAAAAATTTGATATCGATCACATATAAAAATATATAAAAAAATATATTTTATCTGCCTGATACCGTTCCATTATACTGTTCCAGTATCAGGCGACTCTATCATTATATATATGCAATTGAAATACATAAATAGAAAGCTATATAATTATATATATAATTGATCATAGTGGTTGTCACGTTGTAGACGCCAAAGTGAAAGAAAAAGATATTAAAATGAAAAGATAATGTAAAGCTTTTTAAAAGTATAATAAAATAAGGACATAAACATAGGAAAATACATCATTGGCTTAAGAACAACTACAGTTAACGGTATAACTGTCATCAAACTAACTTTTCGTGGAAACAAGCAAGCATGCAGAATGAAAAAGTTATCTTTTCTTTAATTTATTGATAAGAGTTATATATATATATATATATATACTCTAATTTAATAGAGATTACATGGACCAGAGATTCTAAAAATGTTTAATAAATACTAAACACAAATCAGAATGTAAATATTAACAACTTTCATAATCAGTATGTAACTATGTTAGTATACTAATAATACTGTTCATCTCCAATTTGGGAAAGATTCAATAATAAAATTTCTAATTTAATATTTTTTTACAATTTCTAATTTAATATTTTTTTATACAGGAGATGACTGTGTATCCATTCAAACCGGCTCCTCTAATGTGCATATTCACCACATCAGTTGTGGCCCTGGCCATGGCATCAGGTTTATATATAATAAATTTATATTAAATTTTCAATATAATTACTCTTTCACTTTTTACTGTGTTTATGGAATTTTTTTTTGGTTTGGGATGAACAGCATAGGTGGTCTAGGAAAAGATAAGAGTGTGGCATGTGTTTCTGATATCATTGTAGAGGATATCTCTATACAGAACACTCTTGCTGGCGTTAGAATCAAGACTTGGCAGGTACATATATATATACATATTATAAACATTGACACAACACTATAATTTATAATAAATGATATTGTGACCCCTGACCCAAGCAAATATATGATATTTTTAATATATACTTAAAGAGAGAAAATATAGAAATGACACGTTTATGGAAATTTATGTTCAATTTTTTTTTTTTTTTTACTTCTCATAATCTTCTATATATGGTAATCTTTGAAAGTTTATGAAAGTTTTGACATTATATTTCTTGTTTGATGCATATGAATGATGCTCGCGTGTGGTTTAGTTTGGATTTATTTTGTTGTTAACCAAAATATATCTTTAACTTGTAAAAAGCCTAAGAAAATCGAAGTTTAATTGATACGACTACAAAAACAGTAAAACAAGATCACTAGTTTCTTCCTTTTTGATAAATTTGGTTTTTGATTTTTTTTTTTTTGATTTTTTGGTTAATTCCATTTTAACCGAATCAAACACCCTATTTTTTTTTTTTCCATGTATAATTGAATATACAGTGTAATTTTTTTGGTGAATGACCTGTATACATATATATATATATATATATATATATATCCGCAGGGAGGATTAGGAGTAGTCAAGAACCTAACATTTTCGAACATACAAGTATTGGATGTGAAAGTACCAATAGTAATAGACCAGTACTACTGCGACAAGAACAAGTGTAAGAATCAGACCGGTGCAGTGTCAATTTCCGGCGTTAAATACAATAACATCGTCGGTAGTTTCACGGTGCAACCAGTGCATATTGCATGCAGCAACAACGTGCCATGCATGGACGTGAATCTTATGGATATAAGGCTAAAACCTTCCGGAGGAATCAGAGGGTTACAAACACATCAGCAGCAACAAACTCTGTGTTGGAACTCCTACGGCAAAACACAAGGGCCTTTGGTTCCTTCAAGTATTGGTTATTGCTTGAGGAAAAGTATTGGTGGTTATTATCAAAAAAGATTTATTGCTTCGTCCCATGACAAAATTTGCCCTTCATAAGACCTTAAATCAAAATTTAGGGTTACTAGCTCTATGTTTTTATATATTTTCTTTTAAATTTTGTGTTTATTTTCGGAGACCATGATGTTTCTTTTTGCTTCCCTTTCTGCAGCTTTTTGTGAATGTGAGAAGGTGATGGCTATTGTATCAGTTTTTTTTTTTTTTGCTAAAATTGTATCAGTTTTTTTTTTTCCCTTTTTTTTCTATAGTGTTATGATGTATGATTCCAACTTCAGTGGTTTAAGTTTACTTTACATATTGCTTATAATGTTTATTTAATATCAACGTTTGTTTAAAGTTCGTATATATCTGATCATAGTTATCACAATATCAGTACTATTTCGCCAACTAATTAGTCCAATGGAGTGTGGTATATATGTAAATTGAAGAAAAAATGGTTTGGAGTCCAAAATTTTTGTAGGATTTATACTTAACCAATTTGTTTTTGTTTCTTGTTATCTTTTTTTCACTTTTTATTTTTATTTTCAAGACAATAAAATTCTTTTCCAAAGGATTTATGTCCTTTTGAATTTTTAGTTTCCTTAAAAGCTATAAACAGAAAGGATCGTCTTAATTAAATATACTGAATGGTTTTAGTCGTAGCAAACACATTATAAATACACAAATATATATATATACACTATTATAGAATTGCCATTACAGTCCTATATACACCATATAGGATGATCTATATTCGGAATCTTAGACTTCATAAATTATTTTTTAGTGGAGATAGAACCAACTGATAATACTTCGCCTTTTGTTGTGAAGGCCACATTCTCTTCTATAATTTTATGACTATTGGCTACTAACTAATAAACCTAACTTTTAATATAACAATAATCATCCATCAATCACAAGATTGTTAGAAAACTAAAACAAATTTTTATTTGAAGTAAAATATATCTGTGAGCAAATTTACGACGATTACCTCGCTCTTTGGTTGAGTCATCGTGCTTAAGTCTCTCTTTCCATCTACTCAATTTTTCAAATTCTTCTCCCTATTTCAGCTTTTGCTAAATTGCTTCTCAAACACAATTCTTGTAAGAGAGTGTGTGTGTGTGTTTTTTTTTTTTTGTTGACTAAAATATTACATTACAAAATAATAAAATCCATTTCGGCTCTCTTTAATCAAAAATCTATGTCGCACGCGCATGTGACATATGTCTTTTTTAATTAGTTTCTACCTATTTCTCTCCCTTTTCTCATTTTCTGTTTCCTTACTTATTTTGTCAATATATATATTCCAACAAAAAGATGTCACCTCCAAATAATATTATCTCTATACATCAATGAAGAACTTTTTACCTTTTTAAATTTCTTTTTACAAAATAAGTTCTAAAGTCCATAGTCCATACATATACACATGCGTTTTATATTATACAAAATTTCTTTTTAAAATACTTAATATCATATTCCAAATTGGCTTTTATTCATTTTATTTTAAAACACTATATACAATAAAAACTCTATAAATTAATACTTCATTAAATTAATAATATTTTTTATACCAAATTTATAATTTCACCTAAAAATATCATTTTTATAAATTAATAAATATGATAAACTAATAGAATATTATAAAATATATTTGTGACGTATTAATTTATAGAAATTTTAGTGTATATTGTTAATTAATAATGGGCCTTACATGTTAAATCCAAGCCCATACCTTACAATGCTGTAGATTTTTGGTTTTCGAAAGAAAAAATCCGTCCCGCGTTAAAAAAAAATAAAACAAAATCAAAATTACTTCATATCTTCTTCACGTGAGACTCACGTGTTCGGTGAAAAGGGTAAAACAAACAAAGAACCCTCAGAAGAGTCATTTCTTGGTTCGAGAATCGCTGATAGAGAAGAGAGAGAGAGACACACACACACAGGTACGTGAATCTGCTCTATGAGTATCGAATCAATCTTGTATATGTTAAAGTTTTGATTTTTACTTCCAATTTCAATCTGGGTCTGCTTTAATCAAATCGGAAACCGTTTAGTTAATTTCAACCTTTGAAATTTCCGATTTTTATTGTTGTTTTTTTGATTCCCAGTGATCTGAAGGAAAGAAAATGGCGGAACAAGAATCAGATAAGAACATTGAGATTTGGAAGATTAAGAAGCTAATCAAAGGACTTGAAACCGCTAGAGGTAATGGAACAAGTATGATCTCTCTTATAATGCCTCCTAAAGATCAAGTAGCTCGTGTTACTAAGATGCTTGCTGATGAATACGGAACTGCTTCAAACATCAAGAGTCGTGTGAATCGTCAATCTGTGTTGTCTGCGATTACTTCAGCTCAACAAAGATTGAAGCTTTACAACAGAGTCCCTCCCAATGGTCTTGTTCTGTATACGGGAACCATTGTTACTGATGATGGTAAAGAGAAGAAAGTGACGATTGATTTCGAGCCTTTTAAACCTATAAACGCTTCCTTGTACTTATGTGACAATAAGTTTCACACTGAGCCTTTGAATGAGCTTTTGGAGTCTGATGACAAGTTTGGTTTCATTGTTATGGATGGGAATGGAACTTTGTTTGGTACTTTGAGTGGGAATACAAGAGAGGTTCTTCACAAGTTCACTGTTGATCTTCCTAAAAAGCACGGAAGAGGAGGACAATCTGCGCTTCGGTTTGCTCGTCTTAGGATGGAGAAGAGGCATAACTATGTGAGGAAAACCGCGGAGCTTGCCACTCAGTTTTACATTAATCCTGCTACGAGTCAGCCTAATGTTTCTGGTCTTATACTTGCTGGTTCTGCGGATTTCAAGACTGAGCTAAGTCAATCAGAACTGTTTGATCCTCGTCTTCAAGCTAAGATATTGAATGTGGTTGATGTTTCTTATGGAGGAGAGAATGGTTTCAACCAAGCAATTGAGCTTTCTGCTGAGATTCTATCTAATGTGAAGTTCATTCAGGAAAAGAAACTGATTGGGAAGTACTTTGAGGAGATTAGTCAAGACACCGGGAAATATGTTTTCGGTGTTGATGATACATTAAAGGCTCTAGATATGGGTGCTGTTGAAACTCTTATAGTGTGGGAGAATCTGGATATCAATAGGTATGAGTTAAAGAACAGCACGACCGGGGAAATCGTGGTTAAGCATTTGGGAAAAGATCAAGAGAACAATCAAAGCAATTTCCATGACGCAGAGACCAATGCGGAGTTAGAAGTTCAGGATAAGATGCCTCTGCTTGAATGGTTTGCTAATGAGTATAAACGTTTTGGTTGTACACTTGAATTTGTGACTAACAAGTCCCAAGAAGGATCACAATTTTGCAGAGGTTTTGGCGGAATTGGTGGATTGTTGCGGTACCAGCTCGATATGAGGTCTTTCGATGAATTTTCGGATGGTGAAGTTAATGAAGATTCAGATTAAGTAAGAATATAAGATCTCTATAGGGGTTTGAAGTTTGGGGAAAAAAAGACAGATTAAGAACTTTTGTTTGCTTTACTATTGTCTTTCTATTTTCATGTTGTCTGAAACTATATGGTTAAAATGTATGAGAAATTTGAGTTTCTTTATGTTAGTCTTTGTTTTCCATAAATATAAGAGTGATATAACTGAATATGAAGTAACGTTAACATTAAAGATTAGCACATCAATATTGTGTTAACTCTTAACATAATTAAGATTAACGGTAATATACTAATTAGTCACAATGAGAATCAACATTAATAGAGTCTTACCTTAAGTAAAATGTCGTCAAAAATTTCATAAACTAGCCGTTGGATTATGGGAAAAGGAAACAAAAAAGAATACAAATAGCCAAATCTTTGTGTAGATTTTTCATAATCTTTGTGTTCTTTCTTTTATATTTTTTCTGAAAACAAGATCTGTGATGAATCCAACTAAAAGATGTGCTGCCTGCAAATATCTAAGAAGAAGATGTCCAAAAGATTGCATTTTCTCACCTTATTTCCCTCCAACCGATCCTGATAAATTTGCATGTGTCCATAGAATCTATGGTGCTGGAAATGTTTCCAAAATGCTTCAGGTATATATATATATTATTACAATCTTTGTATAATCTTCTTCTAAATCCTAATTAAGATCACGTTAATTGATTTTGGTGGATCTTTTGGACAGCAGCTTCCTGTTCAGACAAGAGCTCAAGCAGTGGAATCTTTGTGTTTTGAAGCCAAATGCAGAGTAGAAGATCCTGTTTATGGATGTGTTGGGATTATTTCTTTACTGCAAACTCAAATTCAGAAAACACAGAGTCAACTAGCCCAAACTCAAGCTGAGATTGCTATTGCTCAAACCCAATATTCTCAGTTTATGTAATATCTCAGTTTCATCAATAATTTCTAAGTAAAACCTCTTCTGAATTTTCTGTTTCTGATTTGTTTTACTTCTTTTTCAGTAAAATATAACATTCCTCTTGAAACTACACTAAATTTTGATATATCAAACTTAGAGCTACGTTATATAAAGGGAAATGCCATAAACACAATCCAAATTCAAGGTTCTTCGTTCTATGTAACAACATGAAGTAAGATCAATACATGTCGAATCGAATACACTATTTTTACTACTTAAGCCACTCTAAATACACAAACGGGAAATTTCTTTTATAGATGCAATGATTTACCTATGAATCTGTTTGATAGAGAAAAAAAATATATTTGTCAAGAGACATTGAACCTTCAAAATCAGCCTGCATCTCACTTGGAGAACATAATGTGAAGCTGGCTCGAAGTTTCATGCCTTTCATTCACTCGATCCGTGCGTTCAATACCAAATGAAGTATCAAGGTTTTGATCAGAATCAATAGAATCAACCAAGCTCGAAGCTTTATCCACTTCGAGAGCTTGCTCCAGCAATTGAATCATACAAGCATTATGTTCTCGAATAGGTTTGATACCGTAAACTTGGATCATGCGTAAGAAGTACCTCAAACCCTCCTTTACATTTCCAGTGTTTGCACAAGCGGATAAGACACCGACGAAAGTGATAGCATCTGGTTCTATCTCTGCTTCTTCTTCTTCTTCCATCTGTTCAAACAGAGACAAAGCTTCTTCTCCACATCCATGTACACCTAAGCTAGTGATCATCGCATTCCAAGTCGCTAAACTCTTACTCTGCATTACATCAAAGACTTTCCTTGCGTCCTGCAAGCTTCCACATTTGCTATACATATCGATCAAAGCGGTTCCAAGGAAACAATCAAGCACGAAACCGTTTTTATAAACATAGTCATGAACCCATTTCCCCATAGTCAAGCTACCTAACTGAGTAGAAGCTTGCAACAAATTAACAATTGTAAACTCATTAGGCTTGACATTATCATCTTGCATTCTCCTAAAGAGCTGAAACGCTTCATCGGGTCTACGGTTCTTGACGTAAGCAGTGATCATTGCAGTCCAAGAAACAACGTTTCTTGTTGGCATTTGATTGAATATGATCTCTGCAGAATCTAATTGAGAATTGGAGACAAGACCATAAAGCATAGTAGTCCATGAAACAATAGTTCGACCAGGCATTTTATCGAACACCTTGCGTCCACAATCTAATTTCCCAGACTTAAAGTAAAGATCCATGAGAGTGTTTTGGAAGAAAACATCAGAGAAAAAACCAGTTTTGATAGCTAACCCATGAACTTGAGTACCTAAACGAAGAGAAGAAGAAGCGAGACAAGCTTTGATAACAAAAGGGAAAGTGAATTTATCAAGATGAGATTGAGATGAGAGCATAAGGATAAAAAGAAGAAGAGCTTCACGAGGCTTGTGATTTGAAACAGAGAGTGATCTTATCATAAGGTTCCAAGTGAAAGTAGAAGGAGATTGAAGTTGATGGAAGACGAGAGAAGCGTATTGAGTTTCTCCGAAGGAAGAAGAGACATTGATGAGCTGACGAATTAGTAATTGATCGTTGGTGAGATTGTGTTTGATGATTTTGGTGTGGATTTGTTTCAATTGAGAGAAATTTGAACAAGTTCGGAGAAAGTAAGAAGCTTCGGGAGATCGGAATGGTGGTGGAGAGAGGAGGTTTGGTGGAGAAGACGGCGACGGAGCCGCCATGGATTAAAACGATAATCCCACCAATTCACAATTTGATTGATCGTGTGTGGATGATGGATGGATGACGAAGCATTTTTTAGTCCTAGGAATATAAACCGAACCAAACCGATGTTTGACTAATTCGGTTCGTAGAAAGATAAATCATGAAATTCTGTAACTGGTTCGACTCGATTCGGAACCACCTAACCGAATTATTGAAATTTTATGCCGCATTTATCGAAAACAATGGCCATATCGAACCAAGATTACGGAAATGTTCCAAAGAAGCAAACCGAATCTGATCCGAAAAAGTGATACCGCATTCAAAACCAGACCGACAAAATATCTGAATTGTTCTATATCCTAAGAAATCGAGTCGGAATTTGATCCAAATCGAAAATCGAATGAATACCTAAAATATAATTCTACATTCAAAATTATTATTTATATTTAAATTTGATCACTTAATTATCCAAAATTATAATTATAAATTTGAAGATATCAATTAGTTTTATACTAAAATAACCAAAATAATCAAAATATTCAAATTTTTTAGTTATATTTGTAAAAGTTTAACAAAATCTTATTCAAAGTTAACCAATTTTTTAGTTTTATTTATATTTTGGGGCACTCAAATCTAACTCAAACTGAAAATTATAAATATTGTATCCGTATTAGTCTTTGATCTTTAACTCATCCGATCGTAATTTGAAAGGGTACTCGAACATCCATGTATAGCTTATGCTTTGTGTTTGGACTAAACGTTGTCGTTTTAAGTCAAAAATCTAATTTTTTTTTAAAAATAAATAAATATATATATATATATTTCTTCTCTTCGAGATTAATAATAGTTTTATACATTTTTTCTTATTCCATTTTATTAGATGTTTTGATAGTTTTTATGTAAACTATAAATTTTGATTGGTTAAATTAATTTTAAGTAAAATATTAAATGAAAATTTTGTAAAACAAAGTAGGTTTTTTAATATATATGTTTTAACTAAAACATCTATAATATAATGGAACATGGAGTATTAAACTTAGTAAATATTCATAAGAAGCCGAAACAAGAGAGAAAATGAGATATTTTTGAAGAATCTAGGGTTTTTCTATGCTGATTGAAGCAAAGATGGTGGTTACAAGCAACGATCAAATCCAAAATGGCTCAGATGAACAATCAAAAAGATCGGAGATTTACACATACGAAGCACCATGGCAGATCTACGCAATGAACTGGAGCATTCGCCGAGACAAAAAGTATCGACTTGCAATCACAAGCCTCATCGAGCAACATCCAAATCGCGTCGAGATTGTTCAGCTTGATGAATCAAATGGTGAGATTCGTTCAAACCCAAATCTCTGCTTCGAGCATCCTTACCCACCAACTAAAACAAGTTTCATACCTGATAAAGAATGTCAAAGACCCGATCTTTTCGCTACTTCAAGTGACTTCCTTCGTCTATGGCGAATCTCAGATGATGAGTCTCGTGTTGAACTCAAATCTTGTCTTAATAGTGATAAGAACAGTGAGTTTAGTGGTCCAATTACTTCATTTGATTGGAATGAAGCTGACCCTAGACGAATTGGTACTTCAAGTATTGATACAACTTGTACGATTTGGGATATAGAGCGTGAAGTTGTTGATACTCAGCTTATAGCTCATGATAAAGAGGTTTATGATATTGCTTGGGGTGGAGTTGGTGTTTTTGCTTCTGTTTCTGAGGATGGCTCGGTTCGTGTTTTCGATCTTCGTGATAAAGAGCATTCTACGATTATCTATGAGAGTGGTGAGCCTAGTACTCCTTTGGTAAGACTTAGTTGGAATAAGCAGGATCCGAGGTATATGGCTACTGTTATAATGGGGAGTGCTAAAGTTGTGGTTTTGGATATACGGTTTCCGGCTCTTCCTGTTGTGGAGCTTCAACGTCATCAGGCTAGTGTTAATGCTATAGCTTGGGCTCCTCATAGTTCTTCTCATATATGTACTGCTGGAGATGATTCTCAGGCTTTGATTTGGGATATCTCTTCTGTGGGACAGCCTGTTGAAGGTGGTTTGGATCCAATCCTAGCTTATACAGCCGGCGCTGAGGTTGAGCAGCTTCAGTGGTCATCTTCACAACCTGATTGGGTTGCTATTGCCTTCTCCAACAAGCTGCAGATTCTCAGGGTCTGATTATGGTTTTACAGATTTCTGTATTGGTCTCAAGAATGTAAAGACTCTTCGCTGTTGTTGTTTAATCTTTTGATCTTTTTGGCTTTAAGCCTCATTGTTTTTCTTCTTATAGTATTTGATTTGTGCAAGGACTATGTACCTCCTTCAAAATTGTGAATAACTAGCTTTGGAGTTGTGTGAGCATTTAGCTTTAAACTCTGAGCAAGTAACATTGAGAACTTGAAGTAGATTTTGTTTAACATTGATGGAGTTGCAGGATTTGTAACTTTTGAAAATCAACTTGTTTCATGTCAAGACTGTATAATTGACGTCCTGAGAGTTATGGATTTGTAATAATAATAAACTCGATTCAAACTTGTTTACATTTTGTGCTTTATGAAACACTTTAGTCTCAAACAAACAAAAAAATTAATATACAGAGATGTTATGTAATGTAATGTAATACAATTGGGTTCTTGCAAGAATACACAATCGTGTAATGGATTTTTTTTTTTTTTCTTTTTTAATTGGAAGCCTAAAAACAGATTTTAGCTACTAGAGCCATATATATGATAACAGAAGAATGTACCTGTGATTCTGTTTCATAGCTCTCTGTTTTCACTAATCTACTTAAGCCTTTGAAGAGACGGTCTTTTCAAGCATTCTTGTTCCTTCTTGTTCCGTGGACAGTTTGCTCCATCCTGATCCTCTCATGGACAAAATATTCGCCCTTTCGAGTCCGTTTCCTCTAAACCCTGTAATCTTCGAAGATACCATTGGCATCACGAGAATCGCAGATGCGTTTATAGAGTCTTCGCCAAAGCCCAATGCTGCTAAACCAGCAGTCTGCAACACAATGAAGTAAAGAGTTTTTGTTTTAGTACTGTTGATAAACATCATAAATGAAGATACTTTTGCTTGTGGGGTACCTTTGTCTTAGCAATTAGATCAGCTGCTTTCATATACATTCCTTGTACAACTACTCTTGTGTCTTTGCTTTGTCCATCTATAGATGATTGTGGTATTAACCTGTTTATTAAAGATCAAAATGTTTAGTAGCTAAAACATGAGAAACTTCAGAATTATCGACCTAACAAGAAACGTTTTTTTTACCTGTCCTCCTCAGTTGGTACACTTGAGGATACTATGGAATCTAGAGATGATGAATTCTCTTTCGACTCGCTGCTTCTTGTATCATCAGGTGCTAGTAAAGAAATGCCTATGAATACACACATCATTCCTAATATGAACATAGTTGTTCTTAGCGCATCGAAAACCTGTTTAAGGAAGAAGAAAATTATCTAAGCCTAAATCCCCAGCATTCCGGTAAAAATGGTCAAACTAATCATCTAGATCCGTTTTTAGCTCAAAGATAAAGAAAAATAAGGAAAAGCATCACAGTAAAGTTAATAGATGAACCTGAAACTCTTGAAAATAGATGAATCCTGTACAGATGGAGAAGAAAGTCCAAGCAATCTGAAACATTGGAACTATCAGAATTGCGTCATATAGAGACAATCCTTCATTTAATCTTGTCATCTGCAATAGAAGCACATGAAACACATTTTTGTTTTAGTAACTTTATTTTACTAATGGCACACCAAAGCAAAGCAAATTTCATTGGCTTAACAGATTTTACCCAGAATCCAGCTGTACTAAGAAATAAAAGAAGCATAGAGTATGTGAACCAGCTGTGCAATTGATAGCTACTAGACATGGCCAGTCTCAGCAAGTTTGAGCTGCAAGAAGAAACTCAAATTTATCATCTGAAATCCTCTGATTTCAAGTAAAGCCAGTAGATTGGCAAACTCACAGTGACTTGGCAAATAAAACCGAACATGATCCTATAGCGCCAGAGACCACAGCATATGAGAAAGGAAGCAGCATTTTCCAATAGGAGCTAATCTCTTGTCCAGGTATAGATATCAAAACTTCTCCCTTCCTGAATATTTCGATTAAACTGATCACGAAAGAGGGGAGGATAGTTGAAAAAATAGTGCAAGGCTACAATTTTAAATGCGAGACTCACCTATATAGGAAATGGTGTACGGCTACTATTAATATCAAAATCCCACAGTAGACCAAGAATGTCACATTGCTGTATTTCTCAGCCAACTGTTCGGGTGTGAAAACTGACCACAGAAGACTTACATTAGGTCACACTTTGTGAAAAACCGATAGACCAAAACCTATCTGTTTAAAAATAGTTACCTGGTGACTGGTGATTACCGAATGCTACAAGGAAAACGTTACCAAGAACTATAAAGGCTGTAGCAACGAGTACTCTGTCACCAAGGCATACCAACGATATTAGAAGAACATACGCTTAGTTAATCGGTAATGTATATTAAAAATTGCAGGGAGGGTTGTTTGCATACTTGACGGTCACCATTTTGTTCAAAACAACATAAGCAAATGCTATGTTAGATACAAATTGAATGGATCCAAGAGCTGCTAGAAGAGACTGCAAAAAAGAGAGTGCACAAAGGTAAGAAAACCAAAGAGAAACCATAATGCAATCATCGATATCTAACGAAAAAACAACGCAAGCAGAGAAAATGTCGAACAGATCATTCCTACCTGAGCAGCATAACCAAACGAAATGAAATTGAGGCAATTCCCAAGAAGAAAGACAAGGATCCCTGTAAGTTTCCAACAACATTGGAATCAAAACTAGCTTCATATAAAAAGGAAAAAGGTTTAAGACCAGAGCATACCAACTCTCCATGTCTGAAAATGTATAATCGGCTTCAACGCCGTCTTTCCCCCGCCGTCTTGTAAAGCTAACCTTTCTCTCTGATAATACACAAAAAAAAAACAACAAAGTAAGCTTTCGTGAGATTAAATGTAACCAAAAACAATAGTGCCTGAGGCAAAATGCAGACCTCATTATGTCCCAATTTGAGAAGGTTTGTGCCGAAATTAATAGCAACGCTTCCAAAAATGTTGATGAAAGCTCCAATGACCCACTCTCCCATGGTTACGGATCAGTTAGGGATCATCTAAAGCTGTAAACTTGAATGAAGCAATCAACTAGCTCAGGCCTTCAAAATCTATAAGAGAAGGAACAGAAACCTAAGAAGGGCTTCATTGATGGTGATCACAAACACAAGCTTGCAGCTTTAATCATGCAAAAGGAGAAAACCCCCAAAATACTTAAATGGGATTCTTAAATCGTTGAATCATATTGAAACAAGAGATCAAATAGACATAACTGCAGCAATACCGAGCCAGAAAAATGAAAGAAGAAAGAGGCAAAGGAAGGGTTTTTAGCAATTGGCATAGAATTGAAGGAAACAAAAAAAAGAGGAGAAGATAAGACCTGCGACGAGATGATAGAGGAGCTTCAGATCCAGATTGATTCTAACAGAAGATGAAGATTACAAAGTCCTCTCCCAACAAAAAAGGGAAAGAAAAAAAAAATATTTTTTTTGTTTTAAAGAAAATGAGATTTAAGCTAATACCAAACAAAATGGCGTCGACTAAAAGGAAGAATAAAAATTGGATCTTTCCAATTTTAAAAAATCAAAAAGTTTTGATTTTTCGTAAGGAAGACCCAATCGCCGAGTTGATTCAAAACGACGGTGACGGGTTAAAAGCAAAAAACGAAGACGACGAAGAAGAAGACGATGTGATCATAAATCATAAAAATGACGTAGTGGTTTTGGGCCCTTTGTGTTTAATTCTGTCTTCTTGCTGCTCCTCACGTTTTGTTTGGGCTTTTTACCATTTTTACCCTCTTCTCTTCTCTCTCTTTCGTGGAGAGACACTTCAATGGCCAAAAAGCAATCTTTGGCGGGCGGGTAAAAATTGACTCTTTTGACCTTTCATTTTCATTGAATCGCTGAAGAGAGAAAAAAAAAAATGGATTTTTCTGATGAAGAAGACGACGAAGACTGTTTTGGTTCTCGTTTCAACGACGAAGTAAATGAAGAAGAAGAAGAGGGTTTTGTGTTCTGTGACGATGTTAAAGAAGAAGAAGAAGAAGAAGAGGGTTTTGCGTCTGATTTCTATAAGGCTGGTTCTGATTGGTCTTGTTTGGTAGAAGAAGATGAAGAGACTTCCTCTGAGAAGAAGAAAATGAAACAAGCGAACTTGTTTCAGGTTTGGGGTTTACAAAATGTTTCTTCTCCTGAAACAAGGAAGAAGATGAAACAAACGAACTTGTTTCAGATTTGGGGTTTACAAAAGCCTTCTCCTTCTACTTCCCCTGCTTCAACTTCGGCCAAAAAGACTGTACTTGGAAAGAGACTTAGAGATTCTTCATTTACCAATGACACACCTCGACAATGTCCTTTTTACAAGAAACTTCCAGGTCTTTCTCTTCTTCTGCTTCACATTCATATGCTTAAATCTGCTTCTCTCTTTGCCAATTTTTGTGGTTAATGTGTAGGAACACCGTTTACTGTGGATGCATTTCGCTATGGTTGTGTTCAAGGATGTTCTGCTTACTTCCTTACTCATTTTCACGCTGATCATTACATTGGTCTCACTAAAGCTTGGTCTCATGGTCCTATTTATTGCTCCTCTCTCACTAGTCGTCTTCTCAGACTTAGTCTCTCTGTCAATCCTTCGTAAGCTCTTTGATAATGCCATTTTATGTCTCTAAGGACTTCCTTCCTTCTTCAAATTGTGTATTTAGTCTCTGTGTGGTGAATTCTCTGTGTGTAGGTTTATTCATCCGTTGGAGTTAGATGTTGAATACACTATTAGTGGGATTAAAGTCACTATGATTGAAGCTAATCATTGCCCTGGTGCTGCTCTTATTCACTTTCGTCTCTTAGATGGAACATGTTATCTGCATACTGGAGATTTCAGGGCTTCTAAACAGATGCAAACTCATCCTCTCCTCTTTAACCAACGAGTTCATGTTTTGTATTTGGATACAACATATTGCAATCCTAGATACAAGTGAGAGCCAAGAATGTTTCAAATAATAGAACTTATGATGGGATTTGAGGGAGCATGCTCGTAGAGTTTGAACCATCCTTTTCTTATGTTGTTGTTCAGATTCCCTTCTAAAGAAGATGTGTTAAGTTATGTTGTGCGAATAGCAAAGGATTTCCTCAGAAAGCAACCGAAGACTCTGATTGTGGTTGGTTCTTATAGCATTGGAAAAGAATGTGTTTATCTTGCTATTGCCAAAGCTCTTGGGGTATGAATTGCTGCAGACATTCTCTTTCCTTTTAGCCGTCTTTTCTGGACTTCCACATTCTTAGTTTGTAGGGGTTTTCAGGTTAAGATCTTTGCAAATGCTTCAAGAAGACGGATACTGCAATCTTTTGGTTGGGATGATATTTCGAAGAATCTTTGTACAGATGGGAGGGCCACATGTCTTCATGTTCTGCCTATGTCATCATTGAGAGTTGAAGTATTTTCTCTGAAACCAAGATGCTTATTTCAAATATTCTTATATAGTTTGCATGTCAACCTCTTATGATCTTATCTCTGTGCTGATAATTTCTATGAAGAGACTCGATGAACACTTGAAGGTTTATAGAGAACATTATGGAGCAGTTTTAGCATTTAGGCCCACAGGTGAGTTTTTTTCCCTTGCTGTTCTTTTTTAAAGCTTTTTGTTTAAATTATTGGTACGAAAAGCAAAGTTCGTCTTTCAGGTTGGACTTACTCTGAAAAGGTAGGCGAACACCTTGATCTGATTAAGCCAACTTCAAGTGGAAAAATCACCATTTATGGTGAGTTTAATTTTTGTTATGCACACAGTTCTAAGAAGCATTATGACTCGTGGAGACCGATTTGTCTGACTGTTTGTGATTATGTATTCTTCTAGGGGTTCCATATAGTGAGCATTCAAGCTTTACAGAGCTTCGTGAGTTTGTTCAAGTGTGTACCAGGAATCTTGTTATCTTATCTTTCCGTGTCTGTCCTGTATAACTTTAACACTTCTTTTACCATTAACTGATTTCATTATGACGCAGTTTTTAAGGCCGGATAAGATTATTCCTACAGTGAACAATGCAAATGCTGGTAACCGCGAGAAAATGCAATCGTGTTTCAGAGAATGGCTCAGACGCTGAGATTCAACTTAGGTTGATGGATGGTCGCTTCCTATTGGTACGAAAAACAATGGCTTTGGCCGTTCTATCTGTAATACTTTTTCCCTTTTTTGCAGTTTCTGAATCCCAATCATTGTAGCTTTCAAGGAATTGCTTGATGCTTCTGTAAGATCTTGGATACTGCAACTGGTGAATAGAGATACAGTAGAATTGATGGATTCATGATATTCTTTAATCCAGAAGTTTTATTCTTAGTTATTCTCTTGTACTAATCTACTAGTATATCTTCAAGTGGCTAATTCTTTTAGCTATGAATTGGTTGGCAAACAAAAGACTTCAAAGAACCAATACTTTCTGTATGCTACATTCACTTCTTTTTACCTAGAAGAAAGATTAGCATCATGCTGAATTATGCAATTCACATGAGAAGCAACTGAGAAGAAGAAATAAGAGGAGTTTCAATATCTGGAGATACATTGGGCTTGCCTCTGAGTAGAGAACTCAGAAGATACTTCCTAGTGTAGTCACTAGTCATATTCAAAGCAATTAGCTGCATCATTTGGGATTGGACCAATCTTCATCTGGTCTGCACTGCCCTGTGTAAATTGTTCCAAGCCACTGTCTTTTCTGTTGTATCGGGTTTCTTTATCATTGGTCTGTGAGTAAAACCTTTTGTCCTCTCAAACAATGGATCTTATGAGTTAATGTACTCTCAAATTGTCTTTTACTTTTGAGAAATACATTCAAGTCACAGGGTCTTAAAATCATTTGCTTCTTCTCATGTTTTTAACTTTGTTTACAGAAGAAGCTTTTAATAATATATAACAACTGAGCAAGTTTGATTTGCCTAGAGCAACGAAACTAGTTAACTACAGAGCAGTACTGAGGATCAATTTGACGATCTCCTCTACTTGAAATGCTAGAAATAGCAAGAAACTCTTCTTCCTCAGTGCTTCCATCTTCTGTCATTACTCTTATAAACTCTTCAAGAGCACTCTGCATCCACTCATACCGACACAGTTCCAAAGCTTCTTTAACACTCAGCTGTATGCAATTTACACAAAACCCTTATCAGTCAAAAGCAACATTTGCTTACAATGTACATAACACAAACAAAAGTTAACATTTTTTTGCGGTTTTTACCCATCTTCTCTCGCGGTTATCTTGCTCTGGCCATGTCGTAAGTTCTTCCTTCACCTCTAATGCAAACATATAACCTTTACATCCACCACCTAAGAAACAATCAGCTTCCACACTGCTACTCTTGCTTCTAAATTCCCAAACTCCTAATGGATCTTCCTATAGAAAACATCAAAAAACAAATCCAATCTTTAAACTTATACAAGAACTTTTTCGAGGTGTCAATGAAACAGGAAACATACTCTTAGTATTCCTTTAACTCCTGCTTCTTCCATGGCTTCACGAGAAGCAGCTTCAAGAACAGTTTCATCATCTTCCCATCCTCCCTGAAACAATAACACAAGTAAAAAAAGATTTATACAATATCATCACTTTGCATGTAGCTTAAAAATCAACAATTTAAGAAATCAAACCTTAGGGAAAACAAGATCATGACGATTAGGAGATGAAACCATAAGAACTTGAAGCTTGTTTACAAAGTCAACACTTGAGTCTTCTTCATCTTTCATCATCCTATAAGGAATGCATCTGTCATCACATTTCAACACAACAAAAATTCCTCAGATGATCAAAATCCAAAATTGAAATTGAATTCAAAAGAAACCAAAACAAAAATGACATCACATCATATCAAATCAAGAACGAGTCAAGCATTAAGGTCAACCACATGAAAGTGAAAGGAGATGTAAAAAAAAAAAAAAAAAAAAAGATTTAGTACCCAGAAACAAGACGGAAGTTGTTGTCATAACGTTGATGGTCTCGTCCTGTTCTTGCTGAAAGATTCGACATTTTTGAATAAAACCTGAAACCAAACTCAAAATTAGAAACGCACAAATTTCTCTGTAAAGATGAAGAAATCAAGATAAGAGATAAGAGAAGGAACAAAAAAAAAACTAATTACGGAGAAAATGCAGCTTCTAAGCTTTGAAAAAATCGAGTCTTTATCAGTTGGTGTCAGCAAGAAACATCATCATGAGCTTCAATGGCGAAAAATGCAATCTTTTTTTTTGTTTAGCCAGAAGAAACTAAAGAAATAACGAGAGAGAAAGCTCAAAAACCAAACCGAAAGAAACAAAGAAAAAGAAAGGAACGGTTTTGGTTTGTTTTGTCATCTACAAAGGAAAAAGCTGAGATTTTTCCGGGGACAAGTTTAAAGAGCTGACGAAGGAGCATTTCAATTGTTTAATAACCACTCGTCTCTATTTCACGTTTCTCTCTTTTTCTTAAAAAAAAAAAAAGAAATATTTCAAATTTCGAAAACAGTGTTACCAACTTTTATTAGGAAAATATGCTAAAATCAAATCATCATGACATAATAATATTTTCATATGGATGGATATGTATTAGCTCTAATATGGAGGATATGGTCACTCTTGAAGGAAAATGAGATAAGATGGTCCATTTAGTGAAAGTCAAGTTTTCTACAAGATGCTTTTCTTTAGAATGTTTGGACATTTGGATTAGTAAAAGAATCACAGGGTTTGGTCGGAAAATAAAAAAGAATCACAAAGCAAAATGAGAAACACAAAACTAAAGTCATAGGCTCATAGAGACTAGTGGTTGGCGAGGAGTTGTTTTGTAGGTATAGATCAATAGATCGGTACCAAAGGGTTTAGAAACTTAGACGAATAAAAAAAGGTTTTATATATTTTTTGTGGTAAAATATGTTTTCTAACTAAAATTGAATAGATTTTGTTTTTTTTTTTAAATAAATTAGAGATAATAAACAGTATTTTTAATCTATAAAGATAACTTTTGTACAATTTTCAAGCTATAAAATTTAATTTTATACTATTTTGTAATTTAATTTTAATTAACACTACTTTTAATCTATAAAAATGCTAAAATTTAATATTGTAATATATGAACACTATTTTCAAATTTAAAATTGTCAAATATTAGAAATAATTAACACTATTTTCAAATATATGAAATAAAAGTTTTAACTCAAGAAAAATCACAAATACATATTTTACCAAAATACTAAATATAAGTTTAAACACTTAGACAATGCTTTGAACACGAGAGTGTGTAGTTCTGCGGCTTCTGCCCACTTCTTTCATACGTCACATGCAGCGCCTCGGAAAGCACAAGGCGAATGCCTTTTATTTACCTTCATAGACACGTCTAAAATCAATTCCCTTTAAACGTAGAATTATCTAATTACTGTTATTTGCTAAGTCGAAAATAGCGAGATGCTTTAGAATCCTTTGAAAATAAATACTACTAACTACACTCATATAAAAGGATAAGTCGGACGCCAAAAACCCAAAACACCTAACAACACCAAGTTGACACGATTTGATTCGTTGGTATCTTGACTTCTTAATTAGTAATATAGTCGTGGATAGGGTTGGAATTAGGGGTGGGCATTCACTTAAACGGTTCGGGTTCGGTTCGAGTTCGGTTCGGAAAATTCGGGATTCGGGAAATTTGGTTATATAATATTAAGTCCAAATAAAAAGCAAACTTAATTCGGTTCGATTCGTTTCGGAAAATTCGAGATTCGGAAAATTTGGTTATACAAATATCATGTCCGAATAAAAACTAAACTTAATTCGGTTCGGTTTGGGTCGATTCGGGATTTGGTTATTTTGGCTTATTATGGTTAAAATATTATTAATGTTTGTTTAATTTAAATATAAATTGTTAAAATTTATTATCTAATTAAAAACCGAATATCATAGAATATAAAAAATCATCAAAACATTATTATGAATACTAAAATGATACAAATCTTATAATCTCTGGAAAAGAATTGAAAGTCTGAAACGATAAACAATATTTAATCATGCATCAATTCTTATATTCCATTATGATCAACTCGTTGATGATAATAATAAACAGATATCGTTGAAGCAAAACCAGTAATCAATTACTATATCTAATACATAGATTAGAAATATCGAGGCGTAAGTCAATTGTAAACAATAAAAACAATAGATACAACATGATCGATCGAATATTAAATATGATGTTACATATTTCGCCGTAGACAAATATAAAGACAAAAGATTTAGTTTTTACTTTGGGTGGATAGGGTTTCAAAAATATATATATAAAAAATAAAATTATATATTATAAATTACTTAATAAATAAATATTAAAAATCATAAATCATATTTAGAATTCAATTTTGTTTAACCGATTACCCAATCAGGTTTCAGTAAAAATACCGATACAAACCAAATAACAAATAAATTTATAAATATATCCAAATGAGTTATTTAACCAATTTGGTTCGATACGGTTTGATACCATTTAATACGATTCGGTAAATTATTCTTCAGTTTTGTCCGAATGCCCACCCTAGACTTGGAATCTTGACTTCTTAATCACAATAAACTAGTAAACCCACCATTCAACCCGAAATACTGAAAGAGCCCAATAAATAGGCTAGATGATAGCCCATAAGTTCATCGTATGTAGAAAGAGTGACCCATATGATTGACTAAAATAGTGGCATATTATACATATTGGGCCTAAAATGGGCCTTCAAATTGGATAGGCGGTTGGTGCATCAGACTTATGATTAATTTATTTTCAGTCACTTTTCAATCATTTCCGATTTGTATGATTTATTCATGATGACCACGACCGCCGCTTCAATCATTGGTCTGGATTTCAAAATTATAAAAGAAGAGTTTTGAGAAAACAAACAGAGAATAAAAAGTCAAGAGAAACGTTAGACGCAGATTGATGAGTTACATAGAAAAACGCGAAACGCAGATCGTGGAAATGTGAGTTGAAAGGTTAGCGTCAGAAAAAAAAAAAAAAAACTTAGGAGAGAATAGAGTAGAAGCAAATGTATGTCGATACAGCTGGCTTGTGGGTCCCTTTGACCCCACATTTTACTCTGTCGATGTAAAATGTGGTCCTACTCCTAATTATTTAGTATTTCGTAAAAGTGAGTTTGTTGAATTTTATATTGGTATATTTCAAGAATAATTTATGAATGTTTGTTCGCTGGATATCTATTTGTCATTAAGAACAAGGTTTAATTATTTAATTTGCTGCTTTTCTAATAGTGCCAGTTCAAACAATAGTACTACTATGTATAGTTTTTTCTTTTTCTTTTTCGATTATTGTTGTTGCATTTAATTTTTTTCAATTAGTAACAAAGAAAAATATGACATTAAAGGAAAAAAGATACCGCTATGAAACATTTTTTTTTGGTTAACTTATGTTTTGATTAATAACTTTGCTGAATTATAGCAAAACAAAATCTTCAAATGGTGAAACTATATTGCACTAACCAAATTAAGTTTTCTTTATAAAAAAATAAATTATTAGGTATTGTTGAAATTATTAGGTAAAAAAATTGGTTGAACTGACAAAATGTAGAATAGCACAATTTCCTTGTTTTAAAATTTTCTGTGAATTAATTGAGCCTCGATTTTATAATAATTTATGACTAATAAATTGTGGTATAATCATTACACTATTCCAATTGTGGTATAAATTGTGGCACATATTTACGAATAAAGAATAAACTAACTGCAAATCTGTGAAATGACATAATCCAATTTTGTTTTTGTAATAAACATAATAAATTAGTGAAATAGAAACACTGATTCCAATCATATAATAATGTAACTGTTTGAAAAAAATGTGAATTTATAAATTCCCATCTATCTTTTTTTTTTTTTTGTCAACAAATTCCCATCTATTATTGGTTGCTTATTAATTAACGAGAAAATATCTTATTTATTTTTCAGTCTTAATATTCAAGTAAATATATATATTTTTTTTGGGTAGTCTACAATTCAAGTAAAATCTCTAGACTCATTTATTAAAGTAATAAAATAACCCATTTAAAGAAAAGGAAAACATGAGAAAAAATGGAAAAAAAAAAGAAAAGAAAAGAAAAAAACAGAGAGATTTGCGGAGTAAATAAAAAGAGGAGAACAAGGCAGAGACAGAGTGGTGGTGTTGTTCGTCTCTTTAAACTTGCGGCGGCGGAAACTGCTTTACACGGCGGTTTTAGTTTCTTCCTTCTCAATCTTCTTCTTCTTCTTTCAAAAAAAAAAAAAAAAAAAAAGTTTGCTTTCGCTGTAATTGCAAACTGGCGAAGTGACCCACTTGCTTCAACTCTTGTCTTCAAAGGTTCTTTTTTTTTTTATAATCCTCTTTCCCTTAAAACTAAAATGGTTGTTGAAGAAAGAGTAAAAAACTCTGTTAAAAAAATGTCAATTCAAAAACGAAAGTAAAATAAGTATTCTTGTTGTTGTTGTTGTTTGATTCTCAGTTAAGTAAAAAAAATTTCAGTCTTAAGAAAGAGAAAGATAGAGTTGTTGTCTGAAACGATGTCACTTTCTGTCGGCATTGTCTGCGTTCCGACACAAGACTTGATGATTCCTTCTTCTTCTTCTTCTCCTTCTTCTTCTTAAACTCATTACCTTCAAGTTCTAGAAGAAACTGCGGCGGTTTTATTTGATGTTTCCTTTTTTTAAAAATCCCTTTTTCCCATTTTTCACACCTATACAAAGCTTCTTCCTTTTTATTTCCATTTTCTTGTGTCTGATTTAAAAAAAAAAAAGGAATCTTGAATCTGATGATTTAAGGAATTTTTCTCATTGAATGTTATTATTGTTGGGAATCACGCCAATAGATTGTTTCGAATTTGTGTGATAATTTTATTCGCCGATGAAGTTTTTGAGATTTCTTGAAGATCTATCAAGGTGTTTAAATTAAAATTTTCTTTTATATTTATTGCATGTTGATTGATTGATTTTCAAAAAACTTTCCTATTCAATTTCACAAGTTGACATCTTTTTGTTTGTTTTTTTTTTTTCCCTTTAAACCTCTAAGCCTTTTCTTTTTTTTTTTTTTTTTTTGCTTTTAGTTTTGTCTCTTCTTCTTCTTCTTTTCGCCGACATTCTTGTTTTTCTATTTCTTCTACAGGATTATCGTATGGTAGTAGTAGCTTGGAGTATCGTTGAGAAAAGAGGTTTCTTTGTTTCCAAATGTCAGCAATTCTTGCAGCTGCCATTGGAGGTGCTGTAGGAGCTCTTGTATTCATTGCTCTCTTGGTTTTTCTCCTTTGGTTTTGTATCTTTCGTCGTAAGAATGTTTCAAGAACTTCTGAGACTGGCTCTTCTGATCCATCTACTCAAGGTAAATGTATTCTTAAATCATCAAATCTCATCAAAAATTCAATTTTGCTACTCTCTCTCTATTGACTTTATTAGATTGATATCAAAATGGTTTTTTAGCAGAAGGAAGAAATGTTGCAATAGAGTTGTCAATGAGAGAAGCTAGAAGATTTGAAATGGAGGAACTTGCTCAAGCCACCAAGAGTTTTACTAATAAAAGCCTTATTGGTATTGGCAAATTTGGTGAAGTTTATAAAGGTTTGCTTCAAGATGGTGTTCTTGTAGCTATCAAGAAAAGACCTGGTTTGCCTACTCAAGAATTCGTTAACGAGGTTTTTATATCTGTTTTGCTTATGGATCTTAGAACAAGTGTTTTGATTGAGAGAGTTAGAGGCTTAAAAGGTTATTTGTAAAATGGTTTTTTTCAGGTTCGTTATCTATCGTCTATACATCATCGTAATCTTGTTACTCTATTGGGTTATTGCCAAGAAAGCAACACACAGTTTCTTGTTTACGAGTATGTTCCTAATGGAAGTGTTTCCAGTCACCTGTACGGTAACTCTCTGTCCTTAATAGAGATTTTTAATGCTATTCTCTATTTGGTTATTAATTAATCAGTTTGGAGAATGTGTTTACAAGTATCATTTGGATCTTTTCTTCCATTAGGTGCTGGTGGTAAAGTACCTGGAAATAGATTAGAGTTCAGACATAGGCTTGCAATATCTATAGGAGCTGCTAAAGGTAAAAATCTTTTGCAAAAGCCATGAGAAATTAAGCTCTAGCTTTTGTGTCCTGATCTTGTTTTTTTGCATCTCTCTAGGCTTGGCACATCTTCACTCGTTGAGTCCTCGATTGATACACAAGGATTTCAAAACCGCTAATGTTCTTGTGGATGAAAATTTCATTGCTAAGGTTGCGGATGCAGGAGTTCGTAATTTCTTAGGAAGAGAAGATGTTGGTACATCATCTCACATTGTTACAGACCAGATTTTCCTCTCCCCAGAGTAAATTTTAATTTAAGATTCTTACCTTTTCAGGCTCACATTTGTGTGTGTTTTTGTATGTATCCAAGTTTCTCAGATTCTTCACTTTTGTAGGGTTCAAGAGTTCAGAAGATTTTCAGAGAAAAGTGATGTTTATGCTTTTGGAGTATTCCTCTTGGAATTAGTAAATGGAAGAGAAGCATCAGAACCATCTCCATCAAGCTCAACACAAACTCTAGTCGAATGGGTATGTAAACCACACTCAAAAAACTTATTTTTTAAATCACATAATCTATTTTGAATCTCACACTTGTAAATGCACTGGAGTTGCAGATGCAAAACTTAACGGATTACGCAGATATACCAATGATGATAGATGAGAGACTAGGAGGTACATACACAGCAGAAGGAGTTGAGGAGCTTATTACATTAACACTAAGATGTGTTGATGTTTCAAGTGAGAAAAGACCAACAATGAGTTATGTTGTGACAGAGCTTGAGAGAATATTGGACAAAGAAGTGAGTTTAACAACAGTAATGGGTGAAGGTACTCCTACTGTTACTCTTGGAAGTCAGCTTTTTAAAGCTACAAAGTGATTTTAAAGGAACCATTTTACATATATATATATATATATACATAATATATATTATATAAGTTCTCTGAGATAAAGAACAATCAGAGAACTTAAGAGGAAGAAGAAGAAGAAGAAGAAGAAGAAGACTGATCAGCTGTTTTGTGTTAAGTGTATAAAGAACAGCTGAGCTATTATTATTATTCGTTTGTTTTTTTGTTTTTTTTTTTCCCTCCTGTTTACTTCCTTTGGAGGTTATTTTCAGCAATTTTTTTTTGACATTGAGTGCAGAAAATATAACTTTTGTAAAAACATTATTTATTGATATAAAGGAAGCAAAGAGTGGAATGTTTGTGTGATTTTTTTTGCTAGCAGAAATTTACATTTTACTTTCTTTACAAAATGTAATATAATCTTGGTGGAAATTTTGAAGACTTTATTGACAAGTTGGTTTGAATAAGTTTTTGATCAAAAGATTCCAATTGGCTAACTGTTGAACTAACAGAAGGTGATAACTCACCCAAAAATTATTATGTTTTGGACAGAAAAAAATTCAGAGCTACTTTTTTTCCCTATAAAGTAGCAATTTTGGGAAAGATTTTGACCTTAGCTTCAACCAACCTATGCTTGTTTTTAGCCTTTTATTGCCAATGAGAGAGATAATAAGTAAACCAAGTTGGTCTCTAAAGTTTTTGATAAAAAAAAAGATTCCAATTGGATAACACTTTTCACTCTTGGACTAATATAGTTCCCCCAAGTGATCCATTTGCTACTTGTGAAATTAACTAATTTAAGTCAAAATGAAAACTCAATGCTCTGATTTTATTTACTACAACTAGTGTCCCTAGTTTTGCTTTGTGGGCACACAGAACTAAAGAAAAGAACAGTCTTTTGAGCAGATTTCCACATATCAAAATCATGTTTGGTCTGATTTTATGTCGGGAGAGAAGATCTAATGATAAAGACTCTTCTTCTGTAGATTGGTGAAATCGTAAATGATGGTGGGTCTCATTTTATGTACCTTCTAGATCTTGACCTTACGAAGAAGATACAAACATTACTGTTAACTGAAGAAACTCACAGAGATTGATTCTTACATAGAAACAGAGTTAAAGCTAATGTATTGCAACCAACGAACAACGTCATAAAATTGAAATTTTTTTAAAAAGAATTGAGAAAAAATGACAACCACTCGATTTTGGATAGACTCATCAAATGTAAAGGTTTAAGCTTTTTTTTTTTTAAAGCCATAAAGAAAGCTTTTTTTATTTTTATCTCTTTGACAATGGCGACGAAGTTGCTTTCTCAGCCGTTGTCTTGTCCATGGGTTACTTCAAGAGATGTAATAATCAAAGAGCTTCCACAGCGGAGAAGAGAACGGAACACAAAACGAAACAGAGTAAACAGAGTCTCTGCCGTCAGTGCTTTGATTGTGGAGCCAATCTCAGCTGTTTCTTCTTCGGCGATTCAGATTCATCAATGGTGGGAACAAAACCCTAATTCGTTACTGTTAATGGCGGAAACTGGTGGTGGTTACTCATTGGCTAGCTATTATACGTCTTTGGGTTTGTTTGTTATCTCTGTTCCTGGTCTTTGGTCTCTTATCAAACGCTCTGTTAAATCAAAGGTTCGATCTTTTTTTTTCGAATTGCAAAAACAAAACCCTAATTTTATCCCCAATTCTTAAACTTGAATGTTTTTACATTTTTTTTTTTCAGATAGTGAGAAAGACGTTTGTTGTTAATGAAATCAAGAAAGAACCAAAACAAGTAGCTGGAGAGATTCTATCTTTTTTCACAAGGAAGAATTTTAACATTACTGATCGAGGAGAAACGATTACGTAAGCTACACAACAAAAAAAAAAGTTTGAATTTTTTCTTATGGGTTTTTTGTTTGTTTGTGTGTTTTAATTACTGACATTGTTGTGGGAATTTGAAAAAAAATAAGGTTTGAAGGAGCAATGGTTCCAAGTAGAGGACAAGCTGCTTTGCTTACGTTTTGTACATGTATAAGCTTAGCAAGTGTTGGTCTTGTTCTAACCATTACAGTACCTGATTTTGGAAACAATTGGTTCTTCATCACTCTTCTGAGTCCACTTGCGTAAGCTCTCTACCTTGTGAAGCTCTCTGAAAGTGTTTTGTGAATGATTGTGTGTGTGTGTGTGTGTGTGTGTGTGTGTTTTGTAGAGGAGTGTATTATTGGAAAAAGGCGTCGAGGAAAGAGGAGATAAAGGTGAAGATGATGGTTGGAGAAAAAGGGGACTTGAGTGAGATTGTGGTTCAAGGAGATGATGTTCAAGTTGAAGAAATGAGGAAGGAGCTTCAACTTAGTGAGAAAGGCATGGTTTATGTTAAAGGTCTTTTTGAGAGATCATCATGATAACATTTCACCCTCCCATTTTTGCCTTTTGGGAAATGTGTTTATAACTGTTTCAAGGATGAGATTTAGTTACCTATTGACTCATTTCCATAGCTCATACTGAATGAATCGATTTGAATATAGTGTCACGAGAATGTATCGTTGCTATATACATAGTCTATTTGGTTGAGCAATTTTGTTCTTATGAATGAATTTGAGTATTTGAGTGTCTGTTTCCGAAAAATATGTATCATACATACATAAGTGATATATGGCACTAAATATGTATCATACATAAGGGATACCAAAAAATGGATAAAGAAACCTTTTGATATGTTAAAGCAAGTAAAACACCTTTTAATATATTGTGTAAAAAGACCTCAACATTAACAAACTTTAACTAAGCCAAAATCCAAAACCAAACATTGTTTAAAACACATATGCAAATCTTTCAGTAATATACTTACTTTGTAACATATGTAAATTAGCTACTTAATTTGTTTCAATGTTGAATACTAATCAAGTAAAGCGTACTGATCAGTGACAAACACAACACAATAAAATGTTTTAGAGGAATCAGAATCATGAAACGTGACAAAAATGCTACATAAGAATGGGCTTTACTCGATTTGGGTTGGGCTTAGCCTAACTTTCAATGAGCCACAGTCCATCTCTCTGTGCTTATCTGTATAATTATTTGCATCTGACCATAAATTTGAACAAACAAAATTAAATCTATTTTCTGTAAATAAAATCAACAGCAATCATTCGATTTGGCTTGCACTAATTTGTCATCAATAAAATAAAATAAATGGACCATTTTATCACTTCTCCAACAAGCAACTCTAATTATAGTAGTCTTTTTCACATAACTGAATTTAAACTTCAATATTTATATTGTCTCTTATTGGTAGGAAGTGGATAAGATAAAGTCTAATATATATAATTAAATTAACAAAATTTTAAATTAAATAAAGAAGAGTGAAAGTGATTACTTTTTGATTCTCCACGCGCGTCTCTCTTCTTCGTCCTCTACAAAAACACTTGTCCTCTCTACACATTGATCTTCACGATCCTCTCTGTAACTGTAATCTTCTTCTTCTTCTTCTCCTGAGAAGCTCTCGCGTCCATGGCGTTCAAATGTTTCCTCTCCTTCTCCATCCTCTTCTCTGTCCATCTGATTCTGACGGCGATTGTAATCGGCGGCGTCAACTCCGAGTACATAGAGTACGATACAAAACCGAGAATCGTCCCTGAGAAAATCAATGTTCACTTAGTTCCTCACTCACACGACGACGTTGGTTGGCTTAAGACCGTTGATCAGTACTACGTCGGCGCTAATAACTCCATTAGGGTACTTCCTTCACCTCTCTCTCTATGGATTATGCGATTATTAGGGATTTAAATTTTGTTATGGATTTTGATTGAATCAGGGAGCTTGTGTTCAGAATGTGTTGGATTCTGTAATCGCTTCATTGCTTGATGATGAAAATAGAAAGTTCATTTATGTTGAAATGGTAAGATTTCGGATTATTACTAGAAATGGAGATTTCTGAGTTTGTCTTGCTTGATGAAATTAGTTATGGTTGACTATTTGTTTTAGGCGTTTTTTCAAAGATGGTGGAGGCAACAAAGCAAAGCTAAAAAAGTTAAGGTCAAGAAGCTTGTTGACTCTGGTCAACTAGAGTTCATGTGCGTTTGTTTGATTGATCTTACCTTTTTTTTTCTTGGCTTGTATGTATCTGTTGTTGTATTGTGTTGATGTGTGGTTTTTGTAGAAATGGTGGAATGAGTATGCATGATGAGGCGACTCCACATTATATTGATATGATTGATCAGACTACATTAGGCCATCAGTTTATTAAAACTGAGTTTGGTCAGGTTCCTAGAGTTGGTTGGCAGATTGATCCCTTTGGACATTCTGCAGTGCAAGCTTACTTACTTGGGGCAGAGGTATGATTTGTTCATCGTTTGGTTCCTTTCGCTTCACAGAGAATTTAAATGAGTTCACTATGTGAATGACAATTTCTTTGATTTCTTCTACAGTTAGGCTTTGATTCGCTGTTTTTCGCTAGAATTGACTACCAAGATCGTGCAAAGAGATTAAGAGAGAAGACACTTGAGGTTATTTGGCAAGGTTCCAAGTCCCTTGGCTCATCTTCACAGGTTAAAACCATTAAAGCTCACATTATAGTTATGTTGTTTTGATTGTTTAGCTGGATTTGTCTCATTGCTATTCATGTTACTTGTAGATATTCACCGGTGTATTCCCAAGACATTATGACCCTCCTGATGGTTTCACATTTGAAATAAATGATGTATCAGCTCCTGTCCAGGTAAATGCAATCGAATCTGCTGTGTTGTGTTTGAAATTTTCTTGGACGTGCACTGATGAAGCATCTTGACAATAGGATGATCCTCTCCTTTTTGACTACAATGTTCAAGAGCGAGTCAACGACTTTGTGGCTGCAGCCCTCGCACAGGTAAGATCATATATATGGGTTTTTTCTTGAAATCAGCAACAATAAAAATACTTCAATATACAATAATATGTCTTTTATTTTGACTTGGATTTCTCTTGCCAAGGTCAATGTGACCAGGACAAACCATATCATGTGGTTAATGGGAACTGATTTCCGTTACCAGTATGCATATTCATGGTTCAGACAGATGGACAAGTTTATTCATTATGTTAACAAGGTACACATAATGATACCAATCTTTATTTCCCTCTAAAATTCATATCATTTGGATATTAATTGTTTCAAGGCAAGAGAGATAGCAATCTTTATTTCTTTGTTATTTTCAAAATCCAGGATGGGCGTGTCAATGTTCTGTATTCAACACCATCTATCTACACCGATGCTAAATATGCTGCAAACGAGGCTTGGCCCCTAAAGACTGATGATTTCTTCCCGTGAGTTTGATAGCTCGGGTTTTACTTTCTACAAATGCAAATGCATGTTAATCGAATGATAATACATGTACCTGTGCCAGGTATGCGGACAAACCTAATGCATACTGGACAGGGTACTTTACGAGCAGGCCAGCCTTTAAGAAATACGTGAGGGTTTTGAGTGGTTACTATCTGGTATGGCCTATTATTTATATAAAACTCATAGATTTGTGGTTTCTTTTTGCTCAATTCTTATATGACCTTGTCTGTTCTCAAACAGGCGGCTCGACAATTGGAGTTCTTGAGAGGTAGGAAAAGTTCAGGACCAACAACTGATATGCTAGCCGATGCTTTGGCAATTGCTCAACACCATGATGCAGTTAGTGGTACTCAAAGACAGCATGTGGCTGCAGATTATGCTCTTAGACTCTCAATGGGTTACCTGCAGGTGATTTTTAGTTAGGCATCTCATGTTTTTTCATGCAAAATTATTTTCTTGTTGGTGCAGCAGTTTAAGAATTTCCGTATGATCATTATTAGGCTGAGAAGTTGGTAGGCTCTTCCCTTTCCTTTTTATCAGCAGCAAGTTCAAGTACTGAAGAGAAAAATCCTGGCACAAAATTTCAGCAGGTAATGTGCTTGTTTAGGATTTTTCTAGGATTCCAATAATAGTATGTCCGTGTTAGAAGAGTTCAAAACACAGTGAGATCAAATTTAAGTTGTTGTTATTCTCGCTTCCACAGAAGATGCTGTTGGTTTGGACAACGTAGTTTTAGTAAGCTGCTTTGTAGCATTTTCATGAGCACTTTAATGACTCAAGTTCCAAAGATTCATATTCTAATGGGTTAAGCTGATTCTTGTCTTGTGCTGCATCATATTGGCAGTGTCCCCTGCTTAATATCAGTTACTGTCCTGCATCTGAAGCTCGTTTGTCTAGCGGGAAAAGCCTGGTAAGTCTGTCAGACAGGCTTACTTTCATTCTATAAAGTCTTGGACCTCTTACTTTGTTTTTCTATCTTCTGTTCACGTTAACCTCTCCTTGTAGGTGGTTGTTGTTTACAATTCACTAGGATGGAAACGAGAGGAAGTTGTCCGAGTTCCTGTAAGTAGTTTTTAATCTCCTTGGTTGATCGGTGCAGTTCTCACTTTATCGTTATCTGTTATCCAATATTATCTCCCACTCATTAGATGCACATGATCGTTTCTTTTAGGTGTCGTCTGAAAATGTTATCGTGAAAGATTCAGCTGGGAAAGAAATTGTTTCTCAGCTTCTACCTCTTTCAGACATCACACTGAGAATAAGAAATGAGTATGTCAAAGCATATCTGGGAAGTTCACCAAGGGACACTGCAAAATATGTGCTTGCATTTACAGCTTCAGTACCACCTCTTGGGTTCAGCTCATATGTCATCTCAAACACTGGACGAACAGGTAGCAATATTGCAGAATGTGTAATATTGTGTCGTATATTTATTTGGGAAGTTTAGGATCTTGAATGAAAGTTCTCTACTAGCCATAACAATTTGTTCCTCACTGATACCAATGGACATTTTGTATTTACTTGCATCTTTGTTTTCTAATTTGGTTTAAGCGAGTGGACTCTCTGCGTCATATGTTACTTCTGGAAGCATCAATCAAAATGTAGAAGTTGGCCAAGGAAATCTAAAGTTACTCTACTCGGAAAATGGAATGAAAATGACTCGCTATTTAAGTACCAAAAATCAGGTGTGCCTTAAACTAAACTTCTCTACTCTTCCATTCAAATATGTAAACATCATCTGATGTTGTTTTGAGGTAAATATTTAAGGTTACTGCAGAACAGTCATATGCTTATTACATTGGAAGCAACGGAACTGACAAGGATCCACAGGTAGCTCAGCTCTTTACAGATACTCTATTTAGCTATCTACTTGTCGTGTTTTAAACTGTTCTCATATATTTTTTAAGGCTTCTGGAGCTTACGTTTTTCGGCCAGATGGTGCACGTCCAATTAATTCTGAAGGAGAGGTAATACATATGAGCTGTATCTCTAACGTTATTTCCTGACCATATGTGAAAGTACAAAAGAAAACTAATTGTCTTGCCTGAATCAGGCTCAATTGACTGTTGTTCGTGGACCTTTGTTTGAGGAAGTGCACATGAAGCTTAACTCCTGGATATCACAGGTCATTTTCTCTTGCAAGTATTTATTGCCCTCAAACCGTTTAATTACATTATAGAAGCTTGATCCATCTTGTGACTGATCTGTTAATTTGCAGATTGCCAGAGTGTACAAGGGAAAAAATTATGTTGAAATTGAGTTCACTGTGAGCTGATCTCTCTTCACATTTCTTCCTGTTACACTGATGAAGTCAATTTCAGTATTGTTATTTCCTGCTTTCTAGGTTGGGCCAATACCAGCTGATGATGGTATAAGCAAGGAGGTTATCACTAAACTTACAACTACCATGGAGACAAATGGAACATTTTACACAGACTCTAATGGCCGTGACTTCATCAAACGGGTATAGATGCAAACTTCATGTGTGTAGTGTTTATCTTGTATTTTGTAACAACTGTATTGTTTTTGTTGTAACATATATTGTTATATTTCTTGCAGATTCGGGACTTCAGAACAGATTGGGACTTGCAAGTATACCAGCCAGTTGCTGGAAACTATTATCCTGTAAGGCTTCAGTTCCATCTGAAATTCCTTCTTGTGTTATACTAAGGTCTTGTACTCGACTATGCTGCATTATATCTGCCTTTTGACTAGCATATTTTTTTTTTTATTCCAGATAAATCTTGGGATATACATGCAAGATAAAACCTCAGAGCTATCAGTGTTGGTGGATCGCTCTGTAGGCGGATCCAGCTTAGAGAACGGCCAGATCGAGCTGATGCTTCATCGGTCTGTCAACTAAATTTCTCTATATAACCAACACAAGCAGATGTTGATTTGCTTGTTTTTTTACCTTTTTTTTTTTTTTTCCATTTTTGTAGGAGAATGCTTCATGATGACCTTAGAGGTGTTGGTGAGGTTCTTAATGAAACAGTCTGTCTCCCTGATGGATGCAAAGGGTTAACGGTAAGCATAAGTTCTCATCTCATTTTTAGCCATCCAAGTTGCAAAGTATCAGCTTTTAAGGGAAAATGTGAGAGATTTTGTTTCCAGGGTAGAAACTAAATCGTCTCTTATTAGCCTAAAATCGTTTTGCCTAAATTTGAGGTGTTTTGTAGATACAAGGGAAGTTTTATGTACAGATGGACAAACCTGGAGATGGGGCGAAATGGCGTAGAATATTTGGTCAAGAAATTTATTCCCCACTTCTTCTGGCATTCACAGAACAGGTTAGTCTGAAAAAAGAAAATGTTTATACTCCCTTCCACTTCTTTAAGATAGTGAAGTTGGATAAAGTATGATCCTTGTAGGAAGGAGATAGTTGGATTAATTCACATAAGACAACATACTCAGCGTTTGAACCATCATACTCATTACCAAAGAATGTCGCATTACTCACCCTCCAGGTTTGTTGGATTGTGTTCTGTAAATAGATCAAAGACGTTTTATATTAGTTGACTACACTATGTTTAATTCTGACGTTTCAGGAGTTGGAAAATGGAGAAGTTCTTTTAAGGCTTGCTCACTTATTCGAGGTTTTTACTCGTCCTTTATATGCGTTTCTAAATGTGTTGTAGTTATATTTGAAGTTCCATGAACTTTGATATTACTCACTGTCTGTCTTGTTTAACCTTGTGAAGGTTGGGGAGGATAGTGACTACTCAGTTATGACAAAAGTGGAGCTGAAGAAACTATTCCACAATAAAAAGGTAACTAAAAAAGAAGACTGTCACATCATCATCATCTCTTAATTTGTCTCCTAACGAAAAACAATTGCGGTTCTATTTTAATTTGTTTTGAACAGATAAGCCAAGTGAAAGAGACAACTCTGTCAGGGAACCAAGAGAAGGCAGAGATGGAGAAGAGAAGACTAATCTGGAAAGTAGAAGGTTCGACCGGGGAAGAAGTGAAGAGAGGAGAAGCGGTAGACTCGGAGGAGCTAGTGGTTGAGCTAGCTCCGATGGAAATCAGAACCTTCTTGATCAAGTTTGATAATCACATTGAAATGTTTGGTGAAAAGAGTGCAGCAACATAAGTTTTTGAAATAAGACACGTTGTTGTATATTACACATTTAAATTTTACATATTATGGGTACATTGACAATTTATTTCACTACATCTTTTATTGTGTCCAAAATATTAAAGACAAGTATGTATCAAACTGGGGTCATACAGGTTCTATGGCTCAAAGCCTCTGAAACACCAACTTAGATAAACAATAAACCGGGGGGGTATTAGAGTAACTTCCTACATAAAGATTCGGTCGGTATATCCACCGGCGTAGACTTCCTACATATAGAATTATATAGCGGGTTTCTGAATCCGGGTCGGGTACACGGAGCAGACTGAATCGGGTATTATACAAAAATCAAAATTTCGACAAGAAGTTTTTTTGGCCTTTGGTTAAAATTTCAAAGTGTAAAACAGAGAAGAAACAGACGAAGCGGTGGCTCTGAGCCGGCGAAGTTTCCTTTCTCATCCCTAAAATTTTCATGTCCATCTTGCCTCCTCCGCATATCCAAGGTCACAATTCTTCTTCTTCTAATACTGATTCCTCTCTAAACCTTAGCTCTGAGCATGGCGACAACTCTTCTCTTCCCACCTCTCCTTCCCCAATCTCCTCTTCTGGAACTCGATTCGCCGGACATTCTGAATCCATTCCCGATTTCTCCGGTGGTGGCTCTCGGGGTAAGATAATTGATTTGATGAACTCAGCTTATCTGATTTTGCCCTTAATTTTTAGGGTTTCTTTACATTGAAAAACCGGTAATTTCGTTGAGTTTTTGATTTGGGTTTTTAGGGTTTGTTTGAAATTTTTAGCTTTTGGAGACATTTATATCTCAATTTCGTTTTTTTTTTTTTTTTAAACTGTAGAACCGATTGCTGCAGCTGAGGAGAGACATAGTCGTGGATCTTCCAAAGAGGTAAACTTTAGATTCTTCTCTGTGGAAGATGAGATTTTTACTTAAGTTTGGTTTGATTTTTTTGCTGAATGATCTGTTATTGTGTTTACTACTTTACAGATGACGCAAGTTGGTACAGGGAAGGAGAGTTTTTCCCCATCTAATGCAGATAAAGGTGACCATTTTCGATATGATGGTCGAAGGAATAGGTCTAGAGGGAGAGCTACTGGTTCTTCTTCTTCTCAATTGCAGCATAATAATACCGGACCTTCGAACTCTCCCAGAGGCGTTTCGCATCATAATCCGACTGGGAGAAGAGCTAATATGATAAGTGGGAATCATTTACTGAATTTTCAGTATGATCCGATTTCGTCGCCACAATCTAGAGGTTTTCCTCCACCGCAAAGAAAACAACAGTACAAGGGGAGGCCTTATAACAAAGATTTGTTTCTCAAGGCCAATTACAAGTTTGTTGTGTTGGACACTGGTGATCATTCTCCTGATTCTATGGATCCTGATAAAACGCTGCAATGGGATAATATTATTTGTGTAAGGTTTTCCACTCCCTCTCCTGTGCAGTGCCCGATTTGCTTGGACTATCCTCTATGTCCCCAGATAACTTCCTGTGGGCATATTTTCTGTTTCCCGTGTATTCTACAGTACCTGTTGATGGGTGAGGATAACCACAAGGCTGATTGCTTGAAGAGGTGTCCATTGTGCTTTATGATGATTTCTCCAAGAGAGTTATACACTGTCTTTATTGAAAATGTCAAGCAGTATTCTGTTGGAGATCCCATCGAGTTTGTACTTTTGACTCGCAAGAAAGATTCTTTTGCTCCAACCCGGAAAAATGAGTATGACTTGGCCGTTCCTGATGGTGAAAATGAAATGTATGATCCGTTCTCAAAGTTCACTTTCACCCAAGATGTTGATCTCTCTGTCAGACAAGCAGTTTCTGAGTTAGACAGTTGGATTGCAAGAGCAGATCCAGGGCTCGTCGAAGACTTGGAGAAGCACCTATATGTAAATGCTGCTTTGGAGCGTCTGGAGCAGAGGAAAATGTACTGGAATGAGCACAGGCTCTCTAATTACAGGAAATTGAGCACACTGACCAGAAATCAGATGCAATCATTCTCACCTCCTGATGTTTCTCGAGTTGGTTATCAAGCACCCAGCTGGGAGCATGGAGCAACAGCTGGCGGCTCCATCGAAAAAGATAAATCACTTGAAGATTCTTCTGTTGATAAGTCAGATGGGGAATCTCAATCTAGTTTGGAAAAGAGTTCTGATAATGGTCACCCTCTAGAAGACCAAGATGCACCTTCATCTTCCTCATGTAATGGAAGTAAAGGGCCCTTGTTGCACCAAAATAACATCAAAGACCTGAAGGACAACGATGCGTACAACTTTTATCAGGTAATTAGTTTCTGATGTATTTACTGTTGTTTGCATAAAGTACTAAAGAGCTGCATGATGATTTTTTTTATTGTTTTTTTTTTTTTTTTTGATGTCGATTTTTTTTTATTGTTATGTGCTGGTCTTTGGATATGTTAGAGTGAGTTTCTTTAATAAGAAACGAAGTGTTATTTTCTGTTGTCAATAGTCTTAGTTGTTTTGTTGACAAAGAAAAAGATAAATATAAATCTTGGTTGTTATATCCTCAACATACTCATCTCTTACCTTTGTGCTCTAATTGTGTGCTTATACAGTCTGTTGATGGCCAACACATTATCATTCACTCTTTGAATGTGAAGTGCCTTCTGCATCACTATGGCAACTATGACTTGCTTCCACCAAGGTAAGCATCAGGGTCTTTTATGCATCAAAATTCTCTTAAGTCAATGAATAGGGGAGGTTTCAATTGAAGCCTCTTCGTTGCCTAATCAATTCTGCATGGATTTGGGATGCTGATGCAAATGTTTATTATATGGAACCTTTAGTTTATGAATCAAGAACTGGTAATATAAAGATTTTATGTAGAATGAAAATCACTGTCGTTTTTGGTTCAGCTGAAAAAGTTATCATCTGTATAGTTTGTGATTCTGATAGAGTTCTGATTTCAATCTATGAAACTGCAGAGTAAGTGGAAAGATACTGGAAATGGAGACCGTTACCCAGTCAGAAGCGATAAGGAGACGATACCGCTTCTTGAGTCATTTTTCTTTAACAACTACTTTTCAGGTATACTTTCGCTTCTTTGGTTATATCTTCTGCACATGTCTGCTGTATCTTTTCCATGAGGTTTATTTTCTGTTTGGTAAATTTTTCAGATTTGTGAGATTGACATGAGGGAATCCTTGCCTCCTGAAGCCTTTACTCCATTTATGGATGAAATAAAAAAGCGTGAAAAGCAGCGGAAAGAACGTGCTAGGAAGGTACTCTTTTTGTAATCTTTTTGTGATTCTGAACCTCGTTCAATTTCAGGTTTTGCTTGTTCCTTTTGTTAGTATTTACTTAGTTAAAGATATCAAATGGTCCTGCTTTGTTTCTTACCCTCCCTGGATTCCATTGGAAAAGGAAAAACTCATGGCTACAAAACTCATATGATGATGTTCTTTTTTTAAGGATCGAAAAAATAAAATCAAAGCTGAAGTAGCTGCAGCTGCAGAGCTTGTACCATTGATGGCCAGTTTTGGACAGTCTTCTCGTGATGACTTTCCTCCCTTTTCCTTGGATGACTTTGAAGGTAAAAATGAGGAATCTCTTGTCTATTAATTGGATTTGTGGTTTAGTAATCTAATCATAAACCTTTTGTTGTGTCTCTCTGTAGCTCTTGGAAACTCTGCCCCAATATCATCAAGCCCTCCAACCATTGGCGAGAGAAGTTCCTTCTCACACGTGACAAGGCTCGGTTTCGCAGCAGGCCATGACTCCCCAAACCTGAATAACGAGCCAACAAGCGTTCAAAGCAGCAGCAGCAGCGAAGTCACAAACACAGCCCCAGGTAACACCATTTTAAGCTCTGCACTTTCCCTTAGAATTCTCTCATGACCTCTAAAACATGTTTTTAGGTGCAAGAAACACAAACATAACATCATTCGCTAGTGTAACATCAAGAACAACAACACCAAGCGCACCAACCATCAAAGAACCCGGAAAGAGAGGGAAGAAACCAAGCCGAGTGCTTCTATCGACAACTAGTGTACGCCGTTACTGAAATAGACTGTCAAGTGCTATGGATTTGTGTATGTATTATAATGTTTTCTTCTAAGACTGAATAAAGAAAGAACCAGAGATTGTGGTGAGTGAGTAAGTTAAAACTCCAAACTTTAGCGTTGTTTCTTTATGTGATTGATAATGAAAGTGTTTCTCAATTCTCATTATTACACCATTTAGGAAAACAAAATTATTGAGACTCAATCATATGATTCTGCTGACTCAGAGAACTTGAAAAGACACAGAAAATTCCAAAAAAGATTGTATAAAATATCTTCCTAAAGTGGTCAAGGATTCACTATCCGGTGATTTTCATTCTCACATGTTACAACAAGTCTCAAACCTTATCCTTTCAAACTTTTATCTTCTTTGTCAAATAAATAAATGTTGGAAACAAGTGTGGACCAGTGATTTTAGTCCGTTGGATTATCAATTATTGAGCCAATAAATTGGATCTGCTCTCCTCTTGGCTATAAATATCACATTTAACTTTTCCAAAACAGAACCAAATATCCAAATCACTTAAACCAATCTTCCTAATCCAAAAAATGCAGGGAGCTTTGTGCATCAAACCAACCATTCTTCTTCCCCATCCTTGTTCACTTTCATCTCCAAAGCTTACTCTTCTTCTTCCTTACACAACCAAAGTTTCAAGATTCTCGTCTCTCAGACCAAACAACGCATCATCTCCACCTCCTTCAACCTCTGATCCTCTCACCGTAGACTACAACTCCTCTCTCCTTTCGTAAGTCCTTTGATCACTTATCTTCTTATTTTTCTTCTCTTATAGACTGACTCAGTAACATATCTATTACTCAGTGTTTTCCCAGCTGAAGCATGTGAAACAATCAGCGGATATGCTTGTTCTGCTGACATTTACCCTGAAGTAAAGCTTGATACAAAGCCCGTCTCACGTCCTGTGACTACAGAGCCTGTTGACAGAGAATACGAAGATTATAACAACCCAAAAACGTAAGATTCACACTCTTGAAACCCTTTGGTTTTCTTGACTTGATTTTTTCGATCTCTGATTGTGTGTTTTGAGAGTTTGAAAACAGGGTTTTTCGCGAAGAGGCTTGCGATGATCTTGGTGGAGAATTCTGTGAACCTGACTATAAAAAAAATGACTAGAAGAAGAAGAAGCAAAGATTTTTATGTGATGTGAATATGTGTTTGTATCTTTATTATATTTGTAAGTTAGCTTCACTTAATCAAGATTGAAGTTATCAATCAGACCCCAAGTCCCCAAAGTGAATCAAACAAACAAATAATAACTTATACTAAATAGTAACTTTTGGAGACTAATAAAAGGCTAAGATCAAAGCTCTGACCAAAACATATTTACTCATAAAAGCAATTTCCTAAATCCTAATGATCTAGGATAAAAATTAAAATAAAGTTTTGTAAATTACAAGCAACTGAAAATCAAAGATAAAAAAAAACATAGATGATATGATCAAAACTAGATGAAGAAAACTTATCAAGTGAACCATGATACTAGGATGGAAGAACTGAATGACTGATGATGAGCCCTCTCCTCTTATAGAAACATGAGATTATCAACCTGACTAGAGGAGACCGAGTCGAGATTACAATGCATATTCTGCTCTGTGGTTCCTTGTATTTCAAAATTTCTCACACTATTTTTCCTCAGATCAATATAGACAGCACCAAGTACTGATGCATGCACATTAATTGGTGTAAAAACCATCTCACCCGTGTCAGCATCAGTGGTGCGAAACATTTGAAAATGCGGGTTGATATGTTGAGGCAAAACAAAAGTCTCCTTCAACCATAGTTCCTTAGAAGCATCTTCTATAACCCACAAACCAATAATATCACAGATTTTCTTCACAAAGAAAATGACAGCTAGCTTTCCCTTATAGTTTGTCAACTTTGAAAAACCGGGAACGGAGTAAGGTCCTTTGATAAGCTGAAGTTTCTCAGACCTAACATCAAAACTCATGATCGCATAATCATTTAGTGTTGTGCCAGTACAAGCTTGATAATACAATACTCCATTGATGCAAAGTTCCTCTCTTTTAGGAGAGTGAGGAGGAATATTAATGTCATGAATCGTTCTCCATGAATTCCGAGTTGATCCCAATGTCAAAACCCTAATCTCCTCAGCTAAACCGCGTTTGTTTTTCACGTTAGGCATTCCCCTTGTGATGCACAACACTTTATAATCATGGTCGATGGGATCATAACCTATGTAATGGTTTACAGGTCTCCTCCCTACATTGATCTTGGGCAAGGTAATGGATCGTCTAGTGCAAGGGTTATATATCATGAGCCTAGAAGCTGCTCCATGACAAATCAAACCATGGACAGAAGGAGTGATCGTCGTACGTTGTAGGGTGTTGCAAGTCACATGGTAAGTGGGTGAAGATGCAGAAGATGTTGATGATGATGATGCTTCTCGTGTACTTTTGAGGGTAACAGATGAGAAAGGTATCCTCCAACAACTTTTCTTTCTGAATATGAAGACGAGACTTTTCGGTCTAGTTAAAGACTCATTGATGAATAGCTTTTTGAAATATTTGCTACGGATTCTGGAATCCCAAAGCTTAGATAAGCAAAGACATCTTATAATGGTTTTAAGAGGCAATCGTTTGAATATTTCCATCATGAGATCATTCGAAACCGAGTTGGAGTTCATGATCCCCTTCGTACGCTTCATCTCCTGTGTTTCCATGGCAGAGAGAAACTATCCCAGCGTTTTTGTTTAACCTAAAAAGTTATATATTGGGTTACTCTAAAATATTAAATTACGTAGGAAAATTCTGAAAATAACTCCAAAGATAAAATTTATACCTTTTAACTGTTGGGCTCCAAATCTGGTCCAAAACGTCCACAACATTTGCCGACTCTAATAAACCGGCCTTGATTAGGGTTAGAGAAACATAAACAATAGAGACTAGATATTTTCAGTTTTGATAGATTCTAAAGAGAAAATATGATTAATTATAAAATAAGTAAATTAACACCTCACAAAGAGTTGTACTGAGACATAACCAAGTGAGATATAAACAAAATCAATATTTTTAAAAAGATATTTAACATATAATTATGGTTTATATTTGGAATATTTAATATGGTCCAAAAATATATGATATCCAAAATCTACTGTAATATCTAAAGTTTATGATTGGGATCCAGATATGTTTCGATTTAAATTTTACATGAATCTAATCTAACACTCCCCCTCCCCTCTTGCAGTCAGAGCTGGAGGTTTCCGAATACTCAGACTCGACCGAAAGTCAAGAAAAAGAGACAATGACAGCCCTTCAGTAAAAACGTTGGCGTATTGTACTATTGTGGGGGATATGGAATATGAAGATCCTTAACATGTCCAAGAGCAACTCTTTCTCGAACGAAGTGTAAATCAATCTCAACATGTTTTGTGTTGATGTTGGACATGATTAGAAGAGAAATAGACAGCACTAACGTTGTCACAAAACACAACACAAACTTTTTGAAGAGGACAACTTACACATCTCAAAAAATTGGTTTTGCAGCCACATGAGCTATGCAATAGCGTTGGCAACTCGTCTGTATTATATTATGCTTCAGTACTAGATCAAGACACCTTTTGGCGTCTCCTTGACGACTAGGAAATGAGGTTGACTCCAAAACACAAATAATCTAGAACTAGAACGTCGAGTCACATAGGACATCCTTCTCAATCTTCATTAGAGTAAGCAAACCATAGCTGTTGTGGAGACTGTATAGCTGCATTTGGAATATGTGTTTCTGTCCACCTCGTTTTGTCAATATAACATTTTACAAAACATCTACAAAAGACACCAAAAAGAAACTTTAATTTTTTTAAAGGATGATGCTTATTTTAGAAATTTTATAAAAAACAATTTGAAAATTTTATACAATTTTTTTTTTTGTGATTTAATATTATATTTTTTCTAAGTACCAATAGTTTATAGGTCAATACACATTTGTGATATATATATATATATATATATATATATATATATATTCACGTTTTTATAGTTTATAGGCCAATATATATATTTCCATATATATATATATATATATATATATATATTAGTCCCCGCTTGAATATTGAGTGTTCATTGGTTTTTATATTCACGTTTTTCTCAAGCTGAAGACAGTAACAAATTTAATTCTACAAATTTTGACGGAATTTATTTTTTTATATGGAAATGTATTCGAACAATTCAGAAATAATAAAAAAAAGCGTTGAATATACAATACATCGTGATAAAAAGAATCACTATAGATGGGAATAAAGTGAATTTTTATTTATTTAATAGTTTCATTGGAAATTTGGTAAAAATAAAATCATAGATAGCACTATGTACAAGAAATAATAAGAAACAAATCTATGTGTTTTAAAAACTTGAAATATGAATGGTAAGTATCAAAAGAATTTCTCAAGTCCAAGACAGTAATAAATTCAATTCAAAAATATTTGACTGGATTGTTTATTATATGAAAATGTATTCGAACAATTTAAAAATAATAAAAAAGCGTTTAATATAGGGTTTTCTGCTAAAAAACCATCGAACTTATTAAAATTTGCAAGAATGACACTCAACTAAATGTTGTGCAGGTCAAGCTATCGAACTCGAAAGTCACCCGCAATACAGCCACCACGTGTATCGTCGACGTGGCACCGTCCATCTCTGTTAAAAAAGTAACGGTGAGTTCAAAACGACGTCGTTTTAATAGTTAAAAACAACATGATACTTTATTTGTTGCTTGTTGGAGTGCTTGTTGTTTTAAGTGGCTAAAAACAATATGATTTTTAAATCCTATTAAATTAGTTTTAGGAAAAAATGATTTGGGGATAAATTTGTTCATCTTCTCTCTCGCTTCGAGTTCTTCAGCTTCAACTTTTGTTCATCTGGAAAAGACGAAGTCTACCAAAGTCAAATCAGTTTAACTAAGTCTAACTTAATAGTTGTCGCTATCACCAACAACAACACGAACAGAACAAGAATTGAGATCTAAAAAAAAAAAAATTGAGATCTAGAAAAAAGGATTAAAACAAAATTAACTTGTCCAAAAAACCCTTGTTTCATTTCATCTTTCTCAATCGTCTTCCCCATTTCTTCTTATTTGGTGAGATTTTAGATCCTCGTTTCTGCTTCTTTCCTAGGTTTTAGTTCCATAAAATCCGATTCAAATTCCTCTTCTCAAGATACCTTAAGTCGTATTGTTATAGTTTCAATTGTAAATTAAAATAAGTAAGCCGAAGATTTGATCGGAGAAGATGAGTACGAAGAAGGTGGAAGGTTTGTCAGCTCCGGCGATTCGACGAGACCCATACGAGGTACTCTCTGGTTCAAAGGTAAGCAAAATTTGTTTTTTTTCTTTTTCGTTGATTTTATGAATTCTGGGGTTTCTAAGATTGAGAATGGGTTTTGGGTGTTCATCGATATGCCTAGCGGAAGATACCTTTGGAGGCACCTGAAGGAGATGAAAGGAAAAAGTCAATGAAAAGGATAATGAATACATAAAAGATTTCCATCGATTTTGTAAATTTGATTCATTGATTTGTTATTTGGATCAATGAAAAACAAAGAGTTTGTAGAATTAGGGTTTATATAATTTGAAAAAGATGAATTATTTCCCAGAAAATATCATAATTCACGAAGATGTCATAATTTTAATTTTATCCCCACATCAGTTTTCATTAAAACTAATTTAATATGATTTACAAATCATGTTGTTTTTGACCACTTAAAACAACAATCACTTCATCAAGGAAAAAGTAAAACATCATGTTATTTTTAACTACTAAAATGACATCGTTTTAAACCCACTGTTACTTTCGTAACAGAGATGGACGGTGCCACGTCGACAATACACAAGGTGGCTGTATTGCGGGTGACTTTCGAGTTCGATAGGTTGACCTGCACAACATTTAGTTGAGTGTCATTCTTGCAAATTTTAATAAGTTCGATGGTTTTTTAACAGAAAACCCTTTAATATATGTTAGATACATGATAAAAAGGAATCACTGTAAATGTGATAATTTGAATTAGTATTCATTAGAATTTGGTAAATCTACGTGTTTTTAAAACTTGAAACATGAACCGTAAATATTAGAAGAATAAGATCCAACGGTAGATGTTCTCCTTGAAAAAAAACGTCAAATAAAAATCCTTAACTGCTATAAATTGATGTTTTCATTGTCCCTTTTTCTTTACGCTCAATATTAAAATTTTATCATCTTTTCCCTCAGTTTATTTTTTACAATTTCATTCCTTCTTAAAAAACAAAACAAAAAAAAGAAGGAGAAAACCTTCCTCTGATCTCCTTTCCCTCTGTTTACCAAAAATTGTTAAGTCTTGTTTTCATCTTCGAAAGATGTGTGGTGATATGATTTACCATCGGTTTCTTATTAATTTATGTTTTTATTCTTGTTGAAGTTATAGTATCAAGTTGTTACATATGTTTGATTCAAAATTCATCGTATGGACTATTGCTTTAAAGTTCAGTTTATTCCTACAAAGAGAAAAAATAGGGTTTTCAAGTGAAGAAGGAGAAATATTTATCACTTAAGCATATCATCATTCCATCCGGATTTTAACAAATTTTTAATGTAATTTGGATTTAAACGTTTTAATAAAAAATAAAATATTTGAACATGTTCGTTCTCTTGCTTTTTTGTTTCACTATTTTAGAAATCTAAATACTCATTTCCCGTCAATCTTTTTTTTTTTTTTTTTTTCTTCATTTCCCTTCATTCTGAATCGTATAACTATCTATTGTATTTTTATATTATCTTTTGATTTGTGTTTAGATTAGAATCTTATGTTGATTTTCGGTTCTATTAAACCTTTGTCAAAATCAAACGAGAAAAGCCAAAGAGAAAAAAGAAAATAAAAAGACAGTAAGCCAAAGGTGCAACAAATGTGATACTATGAAATAACTTAAATTCTCTGAGATACTGAGATATTCGATATCGGAGCAGCAGATACTTGTAAAAGAGCTTATGCATGTATTTACTACTCCCAAGTTAAATATTTCAGTATCTCGAGAAGAGGTGTTATTTCAAAACCATCATTGATTTTTACTTATAGAATAATTGTAAAAAAAAATTATCCTTCACCCGAATTCAAAACCCGAATCCGAATTCGACCAAAAAAACTCGAATCAAACCCGATTCGAAATTTTAAAATATTCGAACGGATTTTAAATTTTAAAACTCGAACATCCGAACCGAAATCCAAATGGGTATCCAAAATATAATTATTATATATATAAATATTAATTATATTTAGACTATATATAAGTATAACCCAAATATCTAAAAATACAATTATAAACCTAAAAATATCATTTATTTTAAGTTTAAAATAATCAAAATATCTAAAGTAACTAAAATATTCAAATGTTTTTACTTATTTTGTGAAAATTAAAATATTCAAATGTTTTTAGTTATTTTGTGAAAAATTTAACCAAATTTTATTCAAATTTAATCAAGTTTTTTAATTTTTTCTCAATATTTCGGATATCCGAACCCAAACGTATACGATCCAAACTCGATCTAAAACTAAGAAATACTTGAATGAGTACTATTCTCCTAAATCTAAACACCCGAAATATCTGATCCGAATCCGAACGGGTACCCGAATGGCCACCGAGAAAAGAATTCGTTTCTTAAAAAGAGTAGGAAACGGCTTGAATCATCTAAAGGACATTAAAAACTGAAGTCACGAGGACTTCATTAATACAAAGATAATCATAGAAAATTCAAAGAGCTCAACTCAAACCCTAAAAAGTTTTAGGTTCTTAAAATGATTTCAAGTTCGATGGCCCCCACAACAATTTACTTCTCTTCTTCATCCTTCATCACATCCTCTAGGTTCTCGTGACTTCTCTCTCTCTTTCTCTATCTTCTGTCTTCTAACCACCATTAACTCTGTCCTGTCTCCTCTCTCTTTGTCTCAAAAACCTTATAGTATTTTTGTACGGATACAAGTTGTATCATATACAAAAAAAGTCTTTAATATTAAAGCATTTAAATAATAAATTAAAAAAATTACATACAAAATGGTGGGTCCTTTATCCATCTAATTCTTAAAAAATCTCAATGTGTTCTTCTACTAAAAAGCCTAAAACCAAAGCTATCTCTTTTAACCTGACTGTTTTGTCTGTTAAAACTCATATTTGTCTCATTGTCTGAAACCATATATGAGCAAAAAGCTAGCTTTTTTCTAAAAACCACCTGAAAATGTTGGAATCAATCTTTTGCTCTTCTTTAAGAAGATCACTAATGATGAACAAAGTCGAAAACTTTAAAAAGAAACATAATGAAGTTAACATTACTTAAAAAAAGGGTTGAAGTTATGTACCCAACAACCTTCAAGTTCTTAAAAGCATAAAATTAAAAACAACTGAGAAATTTTGCAATTGCATTACATTCTTAAATTAAAAAGGGGAAAAGAAACTGAAAAGAAAATTGCAGATTTTAAAAGAAGGGGTTTTAGTTCTTCTAGCTTTGCTTCAACTGATGGGTCAATGGACTCCATCACTCGAACTCAGGATTCGATCATATCAGATTAGATCATACCAGCATAGCCTGCGGTATCGATAAGCACAGCTTTGATTTGATCAGGCAATATCTCTTGTCCTTCTTGGCATTGCTGAATACACAACAACATAACAAGAAATATAAAACATGTTACTACTAAAATCTTTCTACAAATCCTTAAAACTGTTTAAATGAAAGATAATGATGATCACCTCAGCGCGGAAAACATCCAACGCGAAACCGTTGAAACAGCTGATCACGGCTTGCTGAACATCCAATCCAAGATTATCCAAAGCTTTCATGGTAGCAAGCAAAAGACCTGGTCTACGACCACAGAACATGTGAATGTTCACTGCTCTTCCTTCTCTTAGTCTAACCTCAACCTGTGAATAAAAGAAGAAGCATAAACTAATAGTATCAACCATGAAATCTTTGTTTTGTTTTCATCCTTCCGGTCTAAGAAAAGAACTGAGTCCTTACTCTTGCTTGCTGGCCTTTAGGACTTGGGAGAGAAGAGGGACATAACTCTTCCTTGACACGGCAAGAAAGAGTCTGTGGTGTAGGAGTTAACGGATGGAAGCTTGATGAAGTTGGAGGCACAGATCCAGAAGGAGTTGACTCAAGTTCATTGTGAAGATCATTGATCCTTTGTAAAAGTTCCTTGAGATAATCAATTGCATCTCCAAGTATTGATGCTCTATCCATCTGCAAATTCATCCAAATCCATAAATAAAAACACAAAACCTTTATCACAACAACAAGATTCTTAGCTACAACACAACAATTCAAGCAATAAGACAAAAGCTCTTAAGGAGATTAAAGAGAAGTAATTTGCTTACTTTGCTGATTTTGGGGACAACTGATCTAAGCATATAGAGCCTATCATTAAGCTTCTTCCTTCTTCTCCTCTCAGCCATCAGATTCTTAGCAGGCATGCCTTTCTTCTTACCTCTGTTTGCTCCTCCAATCTGAACACTCTCAGCCGCTTTACCGCTTTCGTTTAACTCATCAGACTCATAATTCAACCCTGAAACCTCAATCCCAGTCTCATCCATCTCTCCATCATCACTTAGCCTTCTCATTCCAGAGCTCTCTGAGTTCCCAATCTTGCTTCCAGAGCTCTGACGCATAGCTGCACGTTTCTGAAACAGAGTAGGCTGTGCACCAGACGATGCTAACACCTCTAAAGGCTTCAGAACTTTGGCTCTGTTCCCAACAAAACCACCATTAGCAGGACTCCCAAAACCTTCCAACTCCAAAGGAGCAGTGAACCCACCACATAACATTGAGTTGTTGTTGTTGTTGTTTTCAGGAGCAAGAAGTGACCTTGCAGATAAGAAATCAGGAACAGAGCTCAAATCACGGTTCCCCAATTGAGTCAAAGAACCAAACCCCATGGAAATAGGAGCATGGATTTGGCTAAGGAAACCAGATTCAGAGCCAAACTCAAAAGCATTATCAAAAGGGTTTGAAGAAGAAGGAACATTGAGAAGACAAGATTTGTTATTTGTGGTTAAAAACTGATTCTGATGAGAAGGGTCAAGGCTAAAAGCTTGAGAAGGTGAACAAGAAGAAGATGAATCAATGGATTGATGAAGAAGAAGATTATCATTAGGATTAAAAGGGAAACCACCAAGAAATCTGAAATCTTGTTGGTTCTGTAACATTTGAAGATCTTGTGGATGTGGTGGGTTACTAAACCAATCACCTTCAATCATAGGTTTGAAATGAGAAGAACCATCTTCTTGATTCCTTCCCCATGAAACTTCTTCATTCTCTTCCCCTCTTTCTCCTCCACCACCACCACCACCTAACCAAACCCCTCCGCCGTTGTTTCCCTCAAGAACCATTGTCAAAAGTTGAAAGCTTCAAACTTTAACCCAAATCTTGAACCTTTGAGAACAATTCTGTTCCAAAGCTGAGAGCTTTAACTGAAATTTGAAAGCTTTGAGAACAAAATCTGCAAAAAGTTTGAAAACACACACAAAAGATATACTTTGAATTATCAGAGACTAAAAAGTAAAAGATAGCATTAAAGTAGAATCACGAGCAATTCATGAATTGAAGGAAGCGAAATCTGAAAAGGAAGATGGAGAGAGAATGATAGATTCATTTCATAGCTTTCACAAAATTTTATTTTTATTTAGGTGAAGAGGATTCAATTTTAATGGAAACGCCCACAAAAAAAAAAAAAAAAAAAAAAAAATTAAAACTTTGCTTTATCATTCAACACTTACCCCAGATTTCTCGTGACTTGTTTGCTCTTTAAGATTTGGCTTCTTCTCCGTTACCGTCTCTCACCGTCACTACTACTACTTCTTCTCCATATTTGCTTAAGCTTAAGCTTATCTCTGTCTCTGTGTGACTATCTTTGTCTTTATATAGAGAGAGATAGAGATGTTAAAAAGGTAATTTGGTAATAAACTAATGATGATGAGAAAGTCAGGTGTAATTAGTAACAGCTAATCATGTTTAATTCATGCAACGCGTGTCTTCCATGCACTTAGGTAACGGATATTATTAGCTAAATTTTGTATATACTATAAATGATTCAGTTAAAGTATTTAAGAAATATTTTTAAAATAACACTTGTTTGAATTTAAAAAATAACTAATGATTAAAAGTGAATTGGTAACGCATAGCAAATGATAAAAAGACAAAAAAAAAATAATTAACGCATCACAGTTTTCACAACGTTAAATTAACGCATCATAAGGGTGTTACTCCGGAAAAAAAAAATAGACCAAATAACACATGGCCTGATTAGATTCAACGTAATCTATAAATTGAATTTATATGATAATGTATATAAACAGAAAATAAATTATACAATTAACATCAGAATTTCCATTTACTGCTTTTTTTTTATTTGACTGTTTTATCACTCTCCTTTTTCTTCTATGTCAAAAAATTAATATGGCAAACAATTGGATTCGTTGAGTTTAATTTTCTTTTTTCTTTTTTGTTAACTTGAGTTTAAAATTTTTATATTATTGGCTGAAATGATTTTGGTATCTATGTTGAAGAAAAAAAAAAGAGAAAAATATCAGATCAAACCGATAAAATTATAGTCTAGAGGTATTCGGGTATCTGTTTGGGTTCGGATCGGATATTTCGGGTTTAAGAGTATAACACCCGTTCAGGTATTTCTTAACTTCGGGTCGGGTTCGAATCAGGTCTATTCGGGTTCGGATCGGGTTTGGGTACCCGAAATATTAAAAAAAAAAAAAGAAAAAAAAAATTGGTCAGATTTGAGTTAAATTGGATGAAATTTTCATAAATATAACTAAAAACATTCGAATATTTAAGTTATTTTAGATGTTTAATTTTTTGTCTTAAAATAATTGATATTTTTTGTTTATAATTGTAATTTTAGATATTTGGGTTATACCAAATCTACATATAATTAATATTTGTATATATATAACTATATTTTGAGTATTTCGAATATCCATTCGGATTTCAGTTTGGATCGGGTTCGGGTTTGAATGTTCGGGTTTTGAAATGTGAAACCCGTTCAAGTATTAAAAACTTCGAATCGGGTTCGGTTTGAGTTTTTTTCCTCGGGTTCGAGTTCAGATTTTGGGTTTAGGTATTTTTGCCCAGCTTATGGGATTAAGATCATTTCTGTTTGTTTGTTTGTTTGTGCATGTTACCAGATAATTCTAATCTTTTGTATAGATATTAATATATTTATTTAGTCTAAACGTATAAATGTATCATTATAATATTATAAGATAGACTATTTTCTATAGTTAAAAAAAAAAAAGGTTTTAATGGATTAAATGAGTTGGGGGTTATTTACTTAAGAGTAAATTGATGAGTTTCTCATTAGATTCGTCATGAAGTAAACCAAAAAAATAAATTGATCCATGGCAGGTCGGTTTATAAGACCGGTTTACAATGAAATCACATAGATATAGCATTCTCTACTGTCACCATTATTTGTTTTATAAGACCGGTTTAGTCTTTAGGCTTGTTTCAGACAAAACCTTAAAGACTGAAAATTGGGCTCTGATTCGTAACATGCATAATTGTCTAATTGTGTTTTCTAATGCGATTATGCAAATATTTTACCAATCACAAAAAATTGCCTAATAATAGACAATTAGGCAAAAACGCAAGATTTGGTTTTTGCCTAAAAAAATACAAGTAAAAAATCATTATGCAAATAAACATGCATTTAGTGGTTTATTTCATTATGCATGATAACCAATTACACCAAATTTTGATTATGCAAATTTTGAATCTGCAAATTTCTATTATGCAATTATACAATTAAGCAGTTATGTGTTGTTACCAATCAGAGCCAAGGTTTGGGTATTTAACATTCACAAGTTTTACCAAACAAGTCAATAATTAAAACTAAACCAAAAGCAAAGGTTACCAAACAAGTCAATACTGAAGCAGAAATAAACTCGAAGAAGTGAAGAAAGATTCATTATCATCGATGCATTGATGAGACAAGTGAGCCCTGAAGATATGCACACGACGATGGAAGAAACTTGCTCGCATTTGTAAGTAAATCTATCAACTCCTCTCCTTGTCTCTTCAAAATGAAAACTTCTTCATCGACGTTCTTCACTGCGCTACTACAATCTGAAAAGAGAACCTTCACAATAGGGCTTAGCTCTATTGTGGAACCTGGTTCATCTCGGCTCGAGCAAAGACCAGTGGAGGACCAAGTGTTTGGATTCAAGATAACGATGTTGAACAGAGACGATTTAGTTGTCAGATCTTTGACCAACACATGAAATGATAACTCTTCTTTCACGCATTCCACTAGCTGATTTGTAAACATTCTTTCCAATGTGTATTTCCTGAAAACATCAGAGGACTCATCACCTGTCACTGACGACGTGGAAATATAGCATTTGAAGAGTCTAACTCCACCATCTATAGGTTTCTCATTACTCTCACCACCAGAAGGATAAGCTCCAAGAGGAGATGAACACTCTGGACAAGCAAATTCAATCCACTCGACATTCTTCGAAACATTCGATGCTTTCGCCATAAAAACATCCTCAAGAAACCCATCAAGAAGAAACTTCTTATCAACTGTAAGTTTCTGCTCCAACTGAAAACTCTCTTTAGCATCATGCGAGTCATGTACACAACATCCACTTATTGATTCCTTATCTACAAAACGCAGCATAGAGTCATCGACTTGATCACAAACACTCTCATGGCTTTTACCATTTCCTTCAACTCTACCAAGATCACAACTTGATTCAAATTGGTTATCAGTTCCAACTTTATCGAACAAGATACATTCTACGAGATCATCCTTGCTAAGCAAAACAGTTGTAGCACTAAGTAAACACAACCCACTAGAGCAAGTAAACGAATTCGTATACTTAACTACCATCTTCTCACTAATTCCACCAAATGAACAACAACAAGTACCAAACCAATTATCAGCAGATTCTCTCCAATTAACAGATGGCATTTCCGAAAATTCGAAAAGTTCCTTCTTTGTTAACCTAATTGAGCAATTCCTACAATAAATATGAACTCCTCTCATTAAAGATAGAGTCTTTACATCATAATCCATCACTAAAGGCTTCAAATTTTCTCTGTTTCCGATTAAATCACTCACTAGAGGATGATCAATGGGGAGTAACAGAACAAGCCTAACCTCAATGTGATCATCTAAAGCTTTGAAATTTACAGGTGATTCAGCATCGAGTAAGACCTTAGGAACAGGAACAAGAAGAGAAACAATCTCTTCTCTTTTGCTTGTGGCTTCATCTTCTTCATTGATCCATGTGATGAGAAGTTGAGATTTTTCGAGGATGATTGTAACATTGAGGCTTTTGCAATGGATCTTAGGGTTAGTTTTGGAATCGAAAAGAAACAGACGAAGATTTGGAGAATGAGATTGAGCTTCCCATGTGTATCGCCATTTCTTCTGGGTTTTAGGGTTTTGCTCCATTGAATTGAAAATTGCTCTGTTTTGTATTAATTTTTGTTTTCAAGTGTATTTACGATTATGACTAGCGCTATCCATTTCGTGACGGTTATCCGACCCGACCCGGCCCATATTCAAATCGAACTTGTCGTCTGATATATGTATCTAGGCCTCGGTATTTGAGTATTTGTTGGGTCGGTTCAGTTTGGATATTTTGGATTTTGAACTTTCAGTTTGGTTTGATAATTTTCGGTTGATTTTAGATCAATGTTTGGTTTGGATTTAATTTTTGATTTGGGGTTGAGGGTGTGGAAAAAAAATTACAATCAAATGAAATAATTGTTTCAATGCATTAGTTATTTAGTATATTAAATATATTTTTTATATAAACTTTAGTTAATTTAGTTTCGGACTTTTAGGTTTTCTAAAATTTTGATGTGGTTTGGCTTCAATTCAGATAATTTGATATTGTGCTATATATCAACCTATAGTTTTTCAGGGAGGGTTCAGATAGGTTCCACTCGGATTCGGATCGGTTCGGTTCTAAAAAGTTAGTATCTAGAAATTTTGGCTATAATCGGATTCGGATGATTATCGGGTATATCAGACTCGAATTTAGTAAATCTTACCCGAAAATAATATAATACTTGAACGAAAACAAATTTAAACATTATTTAAAGTCTAAACATCCAAATTTAATATGCAAAATATCATAAAATAAATAATCACAAATCGTAAAAGTCCTAAATTCCTAATAAAATCTAAAAGATTAAAACGTAAAACCTTTATGTATATTTATTTCATGTACAAAAAATTAATTTGAGTATATCGGGTACCCAAACGGGTAGTGGATAATACCCGAATCCAAAGTGAACCTACGGATATTAAATATTATAATCCATTGGGTATTTTAGCTAGATCCGTACTCAATCCGAATCTGATTTTACGGGTCGGTCTCGGTTTGGGTTTTTGGATACGGGGTATTTTGCTCATGGCTAGTTATCACTTATCAGAATCTTTTTCGAATTTTACTTTTGAATTTCCAAATTATTTGGTCTCGAACTCGATCATTACTCGCTATTTTCTTGTCCTTATGCAGAAATGAACATTTGCTAGTAAGATTAGCCAAGGAAAGATTATGCATTTGGGCTTGTAGAAGCCTTAAACGTATCAGTTAAGGCCCATGATAGATCAAATCACATGCATCCACGTGACAAAAAAGAGAGAGATACTGTTGCCGTAGTAAAAAGAGACAAAAAGATTAAAAAGGAGAGCCAGAGTTATAGAGCTTGCTTGTCTAAAGTCTGTCTCCTTCCATAAGCAAGATGACAAAACAAAAGGGGTTAAAAAAAATTCAGAATGTTAATAACCCCAATAATTTCACACTGATTAGTTATCTTAATCGTAAATTCGATATTGAAAAATCAGTGATAAAGAGGGGTTTGAGTTGTGGAGCAGTAAAAGCCTGCAAAAACGGTGTCGTAGTTGTCTTTATTGTCCCTTGAAATGTAGACAAAACTCTCCATTTTTATTACATGATTAAACCTACCCAACCCAAGTTAGTGGCCACTAACATGAATTTGTTTTCTTTTCCTTATTTTAGTACATTTTTTATCTTTCGGTTTATGGTCAACCACTTTTCAGTGATTTTAGCTTTTTGAGAATCTCTGTCTTATCCAAGATTCTCCTCTTTTTCTTCTTTTGATATATATTTTAAATTCTTATCCACTCAATGGGGTCTTTTAAGTACATTGGTTGAGTGAATTGATGGAGTTAGTATCATTCATTATTTGGGTTTAAATTACTCAAAGCTTTGTTCTATTTATATTAAACAAATATATAATGAAAAGTATATGTGGACTGATCAAGTATATAAATGGAAAAGAATAATTCAATTTGTTTTGAGAAAAATTTATGAACTTTTGACATTGGACCGAATCTGCAAATCAACACACATTTACCCGATTCTTTACATTTACAAAATTTAGTCCTAAACACGATGACAACACAAATTATCTTAAAACGACATTAATTTTTTTTTTCCTTTAGTGTAATAAATATGTAGCCTAAATGTCACTAAACGCGAAAATAAAATTTTGCAAAGTAACTTTAAAAAAAAAAAAAAAAAAAAAAAGGAATTCTGATTGGCTAAATTTTCTTTTTATCACATGCATATTTAAAAAAAAAAAAAACAAAAAAAAAAAAACAACAACAACAACCAATGATATAACATCATTTTCTCAGTTCTATTATATTTGAGTTACCATTTAAAACCTTACATTGAGAAAATGTATACGTTGATCAAGAATATAACATCTTAAGATTACATTTAATTATCATTATCATTTGATTAATTGTATATGAATTCAATCAAACTTTACACATTAAAACCTAATTTTCCTTCAAAATCATATTTTTAAAACATGCATATAGCTAGCTATGTGGAAAGTGGAATGAGTCTTGAAACATAAAAGAATAATTAAAAGAAAAATTATTATTTTTTAATGATAAAGTGGGATCTTGATAGATATAATCTAAACTTCTTCTTGCAACATTTTCTCTCGTTGTTTCCCATGATAAAAAGCTTAAGCCTCTTGCACCAAAAAGATCTCAAATTCACGTTCACTTAGTAATTAAGAAGAGACAGAAGAAGAAAAAATGTTGAGGACATTCACAAGGTAAAACACTCACAATATATGCTTTTAATCTCTTCTTAATTATTTAATTAAACAATTTTAGTCTTCATTTAGTTTTTTTCTTTCTTGGTGGCTTCTATCTTTGCAGAAGCTTCAAACTCATTAATTTACCAAATGGTTTGATCTCCAAGCCAATTAGCTCTACTCTCCTCTATTCAACTTCTTCAAGGTAGATTCTATATATAAATGGTCTTTTAATATTCTAACGAGGTTCGATCTTTTAATCTGAATTAAACACACACAAAACCCTATAGCTCTTTTTTTGCTTTGAATATATAGAAAGTTAGAAGGAAAAGTAGCGGTCATAACCGGCGGTGCAAGCGGCCTAGGGAAGGCCATGGCGGAGGAATTTGTAAGCCAAGGTGCGCAAGTTATTATCGTGGATATAGATGAAGATGCTGGTCATATGGTGGCGACCGAACTTGGCTCAGCCGCACATTTCATTAGATGTGATGTCACTGTGGAGGAACAAGTCGCTAAGGCCGTGGAGACCGCCGTTTCTCGTCATGGGAAGCTTGACGTAATGCTCAATAGCGCCGGAATATCATGTAAGAAATATATAAAAGAATTATACTTTGATTATATATATTTTCTATAGTTTATAAATATGCAAAATACACTTTAAAGAACTTTGGTTTTCTTTGTGAACTCTTAGACTACAAATTTTGTATTTCTACCATAAAAAAATAAAATAACAAATTCGTCACAAATCCACTAGGTTTTTAGTAGTATAATTCAGTCGATAATCAAATTTAGCAACCAAATTATATTAGCAATAAAATGTTTTTTTTTGTTAAAGGCTTTAATTGATCACAATAAAACGTTGGTCCTCTTGGATTAATTTTGCATCTTCAATTGCGAGGACAAAGTTTTCAATATACTCCACAAATTAAGCACCTCTTCGATCTATATTCGCTTGATACATGTTATATACGAAAACTAAAAATACAAAAATATATCGATAACGAAAATTGGTATTATCACATTTAATAAGTTTCTGATATCACACTTCTTTCTCGTAACATGGAATGTTATAGAATTATAAACATACGTATCTTTATATAAATAAATTGATCATTTATGTAACTATACAATTCAGGCTCCATATCACCACCAAGCATAGCGGACCTAGACATGGACACTTACGACAAAGTGATGCGTCTCAACGTGCGAGGCACAGTCTTAGGGATAAAACACGCAGCTCGAGCCATGATCCCTACTGGCTCAGGATCCATCCTTTGCCTCTCTAGCATCAGCGGCTTGATGGGCGGTCTAGGTCCACACGCATACTCAATCTCTAAGTTCACAATCCCGGGCGTGGTCAAGACGGTTGCTAGCGAGTTGTGCAAGCACGGATTGAGAATCAACTGTATATCACCCGCGGTCATCCCAACTCCTCTAACGCTAAGGATGTTTCGGGAGGCGTTTGCGGTTGCGGGTCATAGCGTTCCAGATGAACAGCTTTTGGCGATTGTGAACGCTACGGGAGAGTTAAAGGGAGAGAAGTGTGAGGAGAGGGATGTGGCTAAAGCAGCTTTGTATTTGGCATCGGATGATGCTAAGTTTGTGACCGGACATAACCTTGTTGTAGATGGTGGATTTACTTGTTTTAAGTCTCTTAATCTTCCTTCTACTTAATTAATTACTCAAGTTCTTTTTTTTTTTTAATTAGTTTTTTCGATATTGTTATTAATGTGTTAATTGAGGGTGTAACTGGTGTTTTGGGTGTCATTATTATTGATATGACCTTATGTAATCTATGGGAGTTGAGAATTTGGAATAATAAATTTTTTTTTGGGGATTCTCTTCTGGTCCAAATCAGAATATTCTTGAAAAATTGCTGGGCCAAGGTATTGACAAAGCCCAAATCGCCAATTATATTTTGTTGCAACTCAGCAAAACTTGGATATAAAGGAAACGATAGAGACGATGAAAACTTAACCTAGTCTAGGTTCGAGGATGCCATATGGTTGGGAATTAGGAATTATAAAATTTTAATTTTATAAACACTAATTGATAAACATTAATTTATATTGAGTATAACAATTCTTTTTTTTTTCTTTAAAAAAAAGAAATTTTTTTTGATGAATTAATTATAAATTATTACATTACATACCATTTTAAAAATGGGCATCAGAATAAAATGGATTTGACTAAACCTAATTACAAAATGAGCATTCCATATAACAACTCTTTCAAAAATTGAAAAAAAAAAACACAATACAGTACTATAATTTTGATTAAATTTACATAATGTATTTTGATATACAAAAAGGGTTCCTCCATAAATTTCTAACATTATTTGTATTTATATGTATGTTTCACTACAATGATAGGTTGAACAAGTCCATTGGTGATAAAAGAGAATGTGTTTCCTAATTTTTTAATATTAAATTAAAAATATTTATTAAAAAAGAGAAAATAGTTTAATATTTAATAAATAAAATTAATTAAAGATATTTTTGATGGGGTTGTGGGATGAGGATGGTATTAGAGCACTTTCAACGATGAGTCTCTAGACTCTATTAAAATAATAGAAAAAAATTAAAATGAGAAGAGAGAAGGTGGATTCTAGAGAGATCGTATGTACTTGTTTTTAGTTAATTGGTTCACATTTTTTTAAATAATAAAATTTTTAATTAAATAATATAATTATATAAAAAGCAGTACTATTTTATTTTTGAGAGATTCACCAACGTCTCTCCTCATGTAGATGCCCTTACTAGTTATTGATAATAGAGAAGCATCCACGTGATATATAAAATCTTGTACCTAATAGTAACACTAGAGTTAGGTCCCACCCACCACACCAAGGCTCTTCTGACTTTGTTGTATTAGAAACTCAAATGTATCTCAAAGATCTCAAGAAGCAGAGTCATCCATGGCGGCCATACTGATCAGATCCATCGTCAGGTAAAACTAAAATCATCTTTACATTACTAATTACTATTTTATAATTTGTAACAATCATTTTTTCTTTCTTTCATAATGACTTAAAATTAGCTTAATTTAAGTTTGTTCATATCTCTTTCTTTCATCAGAACCTTTAAACCATCAGCTGCCGCAGCCTCAGCCGCTTACTCGACAAGTGGTTACAGCGGTTGTACTTGTACGAGGAGGCAAGTTTATTATTCATCTGTCTTTCTCTCTTCTGTTTTTGTAGAGGCCAAATCGATCTCATAGTGTCTATATATGAAATTATTATAGTTTTTAAAATCCACTTCTAAATGGATAAGCACAAAAAACGAAAAAAATGATTATAAAAATCTAATTAAATGAAAAAAAAATGGTGATAAAAATCTAATTCAATGGGATCGTAAGTAAACATAACTCTCTAGATTATATTATCTTTTTTTCATCTACTATTCTCAATATACATATTAAATACTTCATCTATTCTTAAAATTTGCACAAATATTAACAAATTCGTTGAGATAACAATTTTAACATTTTTTATTAACTAATTATTTTTGATAAAAAAATAGAGTAATTAAATAAGATGTATAATAAAAATATGAAACTAAATATGTATGGAAAATAGAGAAATCTAGACAAATTTTTTTTTTTTTTTTGAAAAAAAGTTTTCAATGGATTTGTTATGGATAGGATTCTGTTTTTTTTTTTTTGTTTTTTTTCCTTCCAATTTTAGACCTCACACATATATATTTGATTTTGACTCAAAACTATATAACACGGCAACAAAGTTATCACAAATCATTACATTAAAGAGGTAATCATTTGCTTATGCAGCAAGAAGCTAGAAGGCAAAGTAGCCCTCATAACCGGCGGTGCAAGTGGACTCGGTAAAGCTACCGCCGACAAGTTTCTCCAGCATGGTGCTCGAGTTGTGATCGCCGACTTAGATGTAGAAACCGGAACTAAAGCCGCTAAGGAGCTAGGCTCATCGGCAGAGTTCGTGCGATGCGATGTCACGGTGGAGAATGATATCGCCGAAGCCGTGGAAATGACGGTGGAGCGGTATGGGAAGGTAGACGTGATGTACAACAATGCTGGGATTGCGGGACCCATTACTCCGGCGAGCATATCGGAGCTTGATATGATGGAGTTTGAGAGACTAATGAGGATTAACGTCTTTGGTGTTGTCTATGGGATTAAACACGCTGCTAAGTTTATGATTCCGGCTAGGTCGGGATGTATTTTGTGCACTTCAAGTGTAGCAGGTAATTAACATTAATCAAAGTTTTAGATTAGTTAGAAATGTCATAATATATATATATACATATATACTATATATATATATATATATACTATATTTTAATGCCATACTATACTACACTACACACAAAACTAGATTACACATAGAGTGGTGTTTAATCCATTTTTACCAATTGCAAATTTGCAATTATGGAGTAGTCAGAATCCACTGATCCGTTTTTTTCAGCCAAAATTTTTTAATATAAAAAATATAATATTCGGTGATTTAACAAGGTTAAGATCTTTTATTTGTTTAGATTGTTGTATTTTATTTAAATTAATATTCCGATTAAAATTGTATTTTATAAGGGTTGGCACAGATAGAATAACTCCAGGATTATAAAGTACCCGGATCCGTTAAAATATGCGGATATCTGGATTCGATCCGAATCCACACATAATAACTTAAAAATATTACAATAATAATATAAAAATATTAAAAATAAATTACAATATCAAATTTAAAAGAAAACAATCACACATCATATTAAATATATTAAGAAATCTTTAGAACATAATATGACTTTTAAATACACCAAATTTTCAAGGTTTAAAATTTTGTGATTTTGATCATTTAGGAAGGGTTTTAGTTAAAAACTAATTTAATAATATTCTTCAGTTTTTCAAATAATATTCTTCTTAAAGACTTAATTTTTTGTTTCAAAAATAATATCGTTTTATATTTTTAATGAAGATTATTAAACTAATGCTCAATTGTACTTATATTTCAGCTTATTAATTAGAGAGATAAATTTTGGTAGTATCCTAAATATACAAAAGAGAAAAGAGACTCTCTCCAAGTTTGACATGTAAACATTCATTTCATGTCGCCACATTAGCAAAAACACCACATCATCACCCATATGACTTGATAAATTGCATTTATTTATTTGAAAAATTTAGTGCACATATTTTCGCTTAGACGCTTACTTCTTAGACTTTGTAAACTAAATTATTTTATTAACATACAAGTTTTTTTTTTCACATGTCGTAAACTTAATTATAAACACTAAAACCTAATTATGATAAAAATAAACTAAAATTATGTTAGCAAGAACTAAAACCGGATCTCCCAAAATTAGCAAAAGAATCATTGTATTTTTGACTCATTCTATAGACACAACTTTACAAAATAAGCAACCAATTCAGTTGTGTAAATTATAAATATTGCACTCTACAAATTTATGAAAAATTGTGTCAATTACCATCAAAATAGTTTTACAACTTATCTAATAGGCAAACTAAATACTAAAACAGAAACACAACACCATAATTTGAACATAATTAACACTATAAACATGAAACATGGAATACTTTAAAAATTTTCAAAATCAAAACCCGCGTATAGGACGAGTATTCACCTAGTATTATTAAAGAAAAGAAAGTAAATTTTATTAATTTGTGTGAAAAATGTTAGAATGACAAATGAAATCATATCATATTAAAGGCATGATTAAAGATAGTTAATTTTTAATGAAGCTGAATAGTTTTTAATTTTTAGAACACTCAAAGTTGACTTTTGTTATCGACCAAACTAAACAATGCAGGCGTAATTGGAGGGTTGGCTCCACATTCATACACAATCTCAAAGTTCACCATCACCGGAATTGTAAAGTCTATGGCGAGTGAGTTCTGTGAACACGGCGTGCGTATCAACTGTATCTCCCCAGCTGCGGTGGCGACGCCGCTTACACTCAATTACTTTCGGAAAGTGTTCCCTAATGTGACGGATGAGAAGCTTCGTGAGACAGTGAAAGGGATGAGTGAGTTAAAAGGAGCTGAGTGTGAAGAAGCTGACGTGGCTAAGGCTGCTTTGTATTTGGCCTCCGATGATGGTAAATACGTTACCGGCCATAACTTGGTCGTTGACGGTGGCATGACTGCTTTCAAAATCGCTGGCTTTCCTTTTCCTTCTGATTCATAATCAATCATATGTTTTAAACTTTATTTTCAAATAAATAAGTACGTACACTTAAGATTTTATTTCAAATTCATATAAAATAAAACTTTTATTGAGGCCAAAGCAAAGACAATTTGGTTCTTGTTAGGTATTTTTTTATTTTATTTTTTTGTTTAATCATTTGAATCGACATGATAATATCATAAGCTAATCCCTATTTTATGACTTAACATAAGATTGCATAGATCGTATGTTAACTAGTTGACTAAAAGCACTTATCATGCTTATTATACTTACGAGCTATAAAACTAAAATTGAAATCAAAACTTTGATTTTGATTTGGTTTACTATAATTTTGGTTTTGGTTTGTATAAGGTTTCAGTCATTTCCTTTTGTAAGTTTTGCTATGTTTTTTTTGATTCAGTCTAATTCGATTTTCATTATAGGTGATCAGAAATCAAAATTTTAGATTGTGTTTTTCTATTTCAATTGAAGTCGGGTTTACCAAATTCAAGACTCTTGTTCGTGTGTAGACCGGTTAGACCCTCTTAGGCAAACAATTTTGGTCTAAGAGTGTCTACACCAAATGTGCTCCAACCCAAAATAAAAAATTTGTGATCGAAAACCGAATAAATCATAATTTGATTAAAATGGTTGTGATTTTTTTTCAAAGGAAACATAAAGAACTTTAAAACGTAATAATATCTCCAACTAAAATTTCAATATGAACCGAATTTAAAACTTAATAATATCTCCAACTAAATCTATCTATGAAAAGACCTTGTTTTACATATGCTTACTATTTTCCTAAATAGCAAAGTTAGCCCACGACCAAATAATTACTTCTCAAACTTTTGATTTTCCTTCTCACTGTTTGTGGAGCCGATTATTTGACAATCATATAAAATTTTAATCAATACAAAGAGACGGTAAAAAAAAAAAAAAAAAAAAACAAGAAATTGAACCGAAATCTAACCGGAATCCGAATTGCCAACCCGGTTTAAAGTGGGCTAGGCCTGAGTTTTAGAGCTTGTTCAGTCATTTTATCCTATAATGGGCCTGGCCCAAGAGTTTAAACATTCTGAACTTACTCAGATCTGAAAATAGTTCTTCTCCCTTCTGAAGCCAACCATCATCAGCTATGTGATGGTGATGTGATCGGTTTAAGCTAAGTTCTTGCCATTTCTTGAAACACTTCAACAAAGAAGATGGGATCATCACAATCTACACAACAACTGGAAGACGAAGAAGAAGAAGAAGAAGAAGAAGAAGATGAAACTGACGTCGAAGAAGATAATGGAAGATCGAATACAAGAGAGTTAGATAACCTCTTAGTAAAGAAAGTTCTCGAACAAGAACCAGAGATGTTACCATGTCACGCTTCAGCTTCACCACTCTCACCACAACTATCATCTCTCGGAACTCCACGGCTTGGTCCTTGTATTAAAGTCTGGGATCCTTACAACGTCCTCTCTCCTCCACCGTCGATCTTCTCTCGAATCGCCGCCTCTGGTGATGAAGATCGTGCCGTTACAGAGGTTTATCTCATTAGCCATGGTGAGTGTGATCTCAATCTAAGACCTGATTTGGTTGGAGGGAGATGCCACGTAGCTACGCTCACAGCTAATGGTAAACGTCAAGCTAGAGCTCTTGCTGTCTTCTTCAAATCTCAATGTGTTCGATTCACTTCTGTTTATTCTTCTCCTTTAGATCGAGCTAGATCCATGGCTGTTTCAGTTTGTCAGGTAAACAATTTTATCAGTCTTCTCTTCTCTTAGATCTTAAGTGTATAATCTTGATCTGAGAATTTTATTCAAGATTGAAGTTTGATTATATGTTAAAGAAGATATGATTACATCAATGGATCTTTGAAGTATGTTTTTGTTGTTGTTGTTGTGTTTTTGTAGGAAATGAGTTTTCCAGAAGAACATGTTCAATCATCAGATGCTCTTATTGAGATGAGTTTAGGAGATTGGGAAGGTTGTAATCAATCAGAGATTTATAATACAGAAACTTTGAGTTTGATTGAAAGATGTCAGCCTGATTTCACAGCTCCATCTGGTGAATCACTTAGACAAGTAGAGTTCCGAATGGTTCAGTTTCTAAACGGAACTGTCTCGGGTCTTACGGAGAAGCTCAGGTCTGATTCTTCTTCGATTCCTTCCTCGACTAACTGGGACTTACTTCACAAGCATCGTCCTAGTTTTACAAGGAAGAAATCTGGTAAAAGTAGGCTTCAAGTGATGACTAATCATGAGCTTGATGATGAAATGTCGCCAAGGGAAGAAGTTAATGGTAATCACAATGAGCTAAGTGATTCATCGTCTTCTCTAATCTCAAGTTGCGTTGGGGTTTTTACGCATTCTTTGCCTATAAAATGTCTTTTAACCGGAATCCTCGGGTGCAGTCCGGTAATGATGAATAAGATCTGTGTAGAAGACTCTTCAGTGAGTGTGTTACAACATTCTTGGAGAAATGGTTGGCAGATCAAACGAATGAATGATACTTCTCATCTTAGATTGTTGTAGCTTGAGAAAATTATTACTACTATAGTAATTATTTGGAAAAAGATTACCATGAATCTATCTGCAGAAGATCAAGAACAAAATTTTTTTTGCAGATGATGAAAATGTGCCACGGCCTCTTTGTAATATTTGTTTGTGAAAAATGATAACAAAAAGATTCATTTTTGGTATTTGTTATTGTTTTAGTTTTTGTTAGGATCCCACATTGGAATTTGAAAGGGACCAGCACTAGTGTATAAATGATATGGATCGATCTAATTATTGTCAATTGGTTTTGAGTTGGAAATCCATTAACTTTAACATGGTATCAGAGCTTCGTTTGTTGACGCAAATAAGGTGGTCTAAGAAGGACTTGTTACCGGTCCTAAAGTGGGATTCGGTTCGAAATTGACTGATAAAAGTCATCATCTCGAGGGGACGTGTTATGATTCCATATTAAAAGTTGAAAGTGATCAACGCTAATATATAAAAGATATGGTTTTGAGTTTGAAGTCCAATAACCTTAACAGTTTTGGTTGATTCTTTTATGAAAAATATGTCATGTATTTATTGTACCTTCAAAATTAAACACATGAAATTTTGATATTTATTTATGAAATTAGCAAAAGTATCAATTGAGACAAAAGAAGCATGAATGAAGGTTCCGAGTAAGAAAACTCTGTTCTGTTCTGTCTCTCGTCTTCTCCATACGGAGAGATACACAGACAGACAAAACCTAACGACTTTGTTCAACAGATATGTCGACAAAACAGATGTTTTCTCATGGAACTCAGTCATCGCCGACCTTTCTCGTAACGGTGATTCTGCTGAAGCTCTTCGTGCTTTTTCCTCTATGCGAAAGCTCTCTCTTTACCCTAATCGTTCTAGTTTCCCTTGCGCCATTAAAGCATGTTCGTCTCTTCTTGATATCTTCTCCGGAAAGCAGACCCATCAGCAAGCTTTTGTCTTTGGTTATCAATCTGACATCTTCGTGTCTTCAGCTTTGATCGTTATGTACTCAACTTGTGGGCAACTCGTGGATGCACGGAAAGTGTTCGACGAAATTCCTAAGAGAAATATTGTCTCTTGGACGTCGATGATTCGTGGGTATGACCTTAATGGTAATGCCCTTGACGCAGTTTCTCTTTTCAAGGATTTATTGGTTGAAGAAAATGAAAATGGTGACTGTGGAGATCCTGAGGATGATGCTGCAATGTTGCTTGATTCTATGGGTATGGTTTCAGTCATCTCCGCTTGTTCTCGTGTTGCTGCTAAAGGTTTAACTGAATCAATTCATAGCTTTGTGATAAAGAGAGGGTTTGATAGAGGAGTTAGTGTTGGTAATACTCTATTGGGTGCTTATGCTAAGGGCAGAGAAGGAGGTGTAGCTGTAGCGAGAAAACTCTTTGATCAGATTGTGGATAAGGATCGTGTTTCGTATAATTCGATCATTAGTGTTTATGCTCAGAATGGGATGTCTTATGAGGCTTTTGAAGTTTTCCGTAGACTGGTAATGGATAAAGTTGTGACCTTTAACTCCATTACATTGTCTACTCTGTTATTGGCTGTTTCACATTCAGGTGCTCCACGTATTGGCAAGTGTATACATGATCAGGTAAAAATTGAGATTCCTGTTGTTATAATTTTGATCGTCTCTTGTTGTAATTGAAAAGTATTTTGGATGATATGTTTCTATGCAGGTGATAAGGATGGGTCTTGAGGATGATGTGATAGTGGGGACGTCGATGATTGATATGTATTGCAAATGCGGAAGAGTTGAGACAGCGAGAAAAGTATTTGATCGAATGAAATATAAGAATGTTAGGTCGTGGACCGCTATGATTGCTGGATATGGAATGCACGGCCACGCGGCTAAAGGGTTAGAGTTGTTCCCTGTTATGATTGATTCAGGGGTTAGACCAAACTACATTACTTTTGTATCGGTGTTAGCTGCTTGTAGTCACGCGGGTCTTCATGTGGAAGGCTGGCGCTGGTTTAACGCAATGAAAGGAAGATTCGGTGTGGAACCAGGTTTAGAGCATTATGGTTGTATGGTTGATCTTCTAGGTCGAGCCGGGTTTCTTAAGAAAGCTTATGAATTGATACAAACAATGAAGATGAAGCCGGACTCTATCATATGGAGCTCACTTCTTGCAGCTTGTAGAATTCACAAGAACGTGGAGCTCGCGGAGATATCTGTCTCCCGTTTATTCGAATTGGACCCTTCGAATTGCGGTTATTACATGCTTCTTTCGCATATCTACGCTGATGCAGGACGTTGGAAAGACGTTGAGAGGGTGAGGACGGTAATGAAGAATCGAGGATTGGTAAAACCGCCTGGTTATAGTCTTCTTGAGTTGAATGGCGAGGTTCATGTGTTCTTGATTGGAGACGAAGAGCATCCTCAGCGCGAAAAGATTTACGAGTTTTTAGTGGAACTGAACAAGAAGCTGTTAGAAGCAGGTTACGTATCGAACACGGCATCTGTGTGTCATGATGTTGATGAGGAAGAGAAAGAGATGACACTGAGAGTTCATAGCGAGAAACTAGCGGTCGCGTTTGGGATCATGAACACGGTTCCTGGCTCAACGGTTAATGTGGTTAAGAATCTGAGAGTTTGTAGCGATTGTCATAATGTGATCAAGTTGATTTCGAAGATCGTTGATAGAGAGTTTGTGGTTAGAGATGCAAAACGGTTTCACCATTTCAAAGATGGTTCTTGTTCTTGTGGAGATTACTGGTGATATTGGATATTTATAATTTCGTTTGGATTTCGAATTTGGTCATATTCAAAATATGAGTGCTCTTAATAATAGACATGTTGTTACATTTGCCGAACTCATGTAGCTCGTCTGGTCTGCGAAGGTACTCTGAGTGCCATCGCAGGACCTGTTCGATGCTCGAGGAAGGCATTGTGAGAGAGAGATTAAGAGATGAAGAAGAAAGCAAAACTATATAATCATTTGAGGTATTATTAAAATATCTCTTTTTGTTAAAACACAATTTCAGACTTTTTAGTGGTTGATAGATATAAATTTTTTTGTTGTTAAGAATTATATTTTAAAATTCTAAGAAAATTACAAAAAGATCATTAGAATTAAATATAATATTTAAATATGTTTTCTGATTTTATATAGAAATCTAAATAAAAAGTGTTTTTAAATCTAAATATTTAAATATGTTTTCTGATTTTATATATAATAAAATGATGGTTAGATTTTATCAAAAAAAAATAGATAATATATAAAAATATTTGTATAAAATTCCTTTAACATGTAGACTAAATTTCCTTGTTCTCCAAATCTATAATGTTTTCAGTTGTTGGATTTGTCTGTTCTTTAGGTCAGTGGTTGTTCTCTAAACCCTATAGTTTCAGCTGTTGCATTTAATTGGTGTGTTCACTAAATCAGTGGCACCTTCTCCAAGTCTGTCTATTTCAGTCATTGGATCTCACATACATAATAGACAATACACACCACCGATGTAACATTTTAAAACATGTCGTGTTAGTTGCCAGAGATTGGTGGGTAGATTTGGACCTCATCTCATGTCTTAGTGATTTCAATTATTGTGATCTATGAGGATGTTCAGTATGGATAAACCAATCCAATCTGACTCGAATCAAACTGCGATACTCTATCCGAATCTAAATCCAAATCCAAGCTAAACCTAAAAAGGAAAAATATCTAAAATCAATTTAAAAAAAAGTTATGATATACTCCATCCGTTTCATATAAGTTGTCGTTATAAGTTGTTTTACGTATATTAAGAAAATAATTAATTTTTTTTTCTTTTACCCTTTATTAGTGTTTATTTAGTTTAATTTTATTGGTCAAAATATTAAAATAAAAGGGACAAAACTAGAAAATTGTACTAAATATATGTATTGAAAACTTAAAGCGACAACTAATTTGAAATAAAATTTAACTTCTAAAACGATAACTAATTTAAAACGGATGGAGTATTTGACTAAGATTTAAATCCAAATCAAGAAGAAAAAGAAAAAACATGTATCAAACCATCTATTATAGGTTTCGTTTTAGATCAGTACCATCCTCTTTAAAATAAAAGCCATCATCGAAAAACCTTCATGTTAAGTTTTGTCCGCCATTTTTCTCCTCCGTCTTTCATCATAACAAACTCCATAAAGTTACACCTCGAGGTTCTCTGCTTCCCATAGTTCTTCCTCGCAAAAATATCATATCTTGATCATAGAAAAATAAGTACAAAACTGATGACGAGAATCCAAGTTTACAACAAAACAGAAGTATATGTTTATACAAAAAATGGGAATATGGGTTGACAACATAATGGTATTAAGGCTCCGATTGGTAACATGTAGTATCAAACTTGAGTTACAATGTTATAATTTGATGTAATTTGCAGTAGAAATTATGTGGTATCAAACTTGAATTGCAGTAGATTTATGCAGTAGAAATATTTTATAATTAAAACTTTAGTTTTAGTTAGCCTTTTAGCTAAAATATTTTGAAGTTACTACGATCACCCAGGTCATATTAGAAATATGTAGGTGGTTCAATATTTAATTCTTTATGTATTTTACTTATTTATTTAGTTTTGAAGCTTGAACCCTTTTTTCAATTATAACACCTTCTGATAACATTGATTTTTTTTTTTGGTTAAAGCTGATAACATTGATTTTAATGTATTTCTTTTATTGAAGCCTGCTTATTTTAATGTATGTATGTCTTAATTAATCTAGTATATAACCGTAAACATTGCAAGAGGAACGAAAAATATCCCTAAAAGAGATAGTAAACTGTATTTTTTTAAGAGATGTCGAGCAAGGATTAATAAATTAAATCCCCGAGAGAAAACTACATTTTATTCATCAAACACATAAGTACATAATACCCATCTTGCTATATGATCTTCATATAACTGTAATGTAATATAATATTAAACACTATATATATATAAGGTTTGCATAATGCACTTAATTCATATATATGAGCAATTAAAAATAGAAAATAGAAAGCTGATCACCATCAAGAATTACTATGAGCCCATGGATATCAAGTTCGGTCTTGATCTAGTAGAAGTCATCGAGAGATATGTTCTCAACGGAGCCAAGACCCTCGAATGAACCGAACCTGGAGTAATAATTATCAGTAGGCGTCGTCGTAAGTCCACCCAAAAAATCGAGAGGAGTATCATCGGAAGATAGAGCCGTTGTGTCGTAGATGAAAGACGAGGTGTTTGTGGTGACGTCATCGATGCCATGATAAAAGTACGAACCCTTGTTGTTGTTGTTGTTGTCGTCATTGTTGTCCTTGTCGTTGTTGTTGTTGATGACGATGTTGTTGTTGATGAGAGGATTGTAATCTTGGAGGAGAAGATCGTTGACCACAGTGTTCTCAATCTTAGTTAAGTTTGTGTAGACGTCGTCCTCTTCGACCTTAATGGTTACTTCTTGTTCTTCTTCTTGCTCCTCTTCTTCTGATGCCTTTCTTGCTTGTATCACCTGAAATGTTAAAAAAACAAATTAAATATTAAATATTAAAATTGGGCATGTATATATTTATGTGTGTAACACGTTTTGTAGTTGAGATTTGGAATTTTTTTTGGTAGTAACGTGTAACGTACGTAATTGTGAGAAATGAGATCTTGGTAAACCATGATGAAGTCACCTAGCTGCAGACCATGAGCATTCACAAAGTCGCCTGAAAATAAAACCCATCTCGTTCGAGAATTTTAACAATCATTTAACTATTATTAGATAGTTTAATTTATATATTCGGAAAATTAAAAAGGGAAAATCTGATTTGAAATTTACCTGTGTTTTCAAGCACATACATTCTGCTATTGTTGTTTGGCCAGTACCTAATGATCACAACATTAGGCCAAAACTCAAAACAACTAAATTCTAGTAAAGATTCTCATTTAGCTATTAGTAAAAACTTTGAAGATAAAAAACAAATTAAAGATCTTAGAATCGACATGGATAAGTGAATACTTTAACTCATCCATGTCGATTTTAAGAACAAATATAACCTATGATCCATTATAAATTCATACTAACAAATTTTGAAAATTTTGCTAACAAATTTTTGATTGGACTAGATAAATCTAATTAGGGAGTACATGATCCAATATTAATTACCTGTACTTGAAGGTCCAAACATGAAGACCATCCAAATCTTCCATTTGATAGGCATCCCATCCTTACATTCCAGCACAGGCAAGTGAGCCTCTGCCGATTTCTGCATCATCATCATCATCAATCATCATCATCAATTATCATCATCATCATCTATTATAATCAATACCATCATCATGATTATAATCACCTTAGGGAGTATCATACGACGGAGGGAGCTGACATCACTGTTCTTGAGTTCCTTTTGGAATAGGAATCTTAGCTTCTTTGGGTCAATTTTCTGACATCATCATCACAATATATACAATGAATCTACTATTTTAATAAAATAGAAAATAATCTTCTTTTTTTTGTTTTTTTTTAACACAATAGGAAAATAATAATCTTTATTTTTATTTTGATCCACACAGATTTTAACAAAATTAAACATATATTTGGAAGAAAAAAAAAAAGGAAAAACTTACACGTGCAGGAAGAGGAGTTGGCACGTGGGGTGGAGAAGGAGGAGGAGGGGAGGAGGAGAAAAGAGAGAAGGGTTGAAGGAAGAAGACGATCTTCTCTGTCTAGGCATCCTTCTCTTCTTCCAGTTAACACCAGAGAAGGCACAGACGCCGATAACCCATGGATGATCATGACCCGACCCGGATCCCAAAACCAGTAGACCCATTTTCAACACTTGCCACTAAAGCAACAGCTTTGGTTTCCACATCTTCAAACATCATTTTCTTCTCAATTGGTTAACACTACTGCCTAGTAAAAAAGAAAAGTGTGATGAGAATAGGAAAAAAGAACAAATGGTGGATCGCTTTGGGTTTCAGTGATAGAGAAAGAAAGAGAGAGAGAGATATGACTGTGTTTGGTGTGTTTGTGTGTATTGTGCAGATCGAAACAGTGGTTTTAAAATGGACAATGGGCAATCAGAGATTTGGGTTCTTTTTAAAACGATTTTTTTTTTCTCTTAGTTATTGTAACGGAGTGACATTTGTATACTTTACATTCAGGAATCTAGGGCTTTTTTTTTTTTGGAAGAGTAGAGTTTTTGAAAATCTTGATGATGATAGTACGTAACGCAACGAAAATCTAGTGTCATTAAATTAAAAGTTTTTAACCATAGTTGGAAGAGAAGATAGGTTTGGTTAAGTGTTGGAACCAAGAGCAAAGAGACGAGTGGAGTGTGCATGGTGAACATGTGTTACAAAAGTTCTGTTTTTTTCCTTTTTTTCAGAATTTAATGGCGTCTTCTTCTTTCTCACTATTACAAAACATTGAAAACGCTTGTTTTTTTAAAAATTCATTATTTTACTCTTTATTTACTTACTGGTCAATATTTGATTTGTAGATACATGGATTCTCTTCTACTTTAGCCATACACAAAAATAAAATAAAGAAAAACCTTTTTTTTTTAGAGGTGAGTAATAGATTCTTGTAACGCTCGCATTACGTACTTACTTCGTTTTGTATATAGCAAATTTTTTTGAATATCATCAAATCATTACTTAGTTTTGTTTTGTTTGGTAAAAGACAAAACAATACAAAATGATTAAGTAACGTTTTTGGTATGGAATTGATATTCATACAGTTTGTACATTTTACAAAACGAAGTGAGTACCTCATGTTAAAAACAAAAAAAGACAAAACAAAACACACGAACACGAAGTAAGTACGTAATGAAAGCGTTACAAGAATCTATTACTAACCCTAAGGAAAAAGGTGGTTTCTTTGTTTTTTATATATTTTTTTTGGCTAAAGTCGAAGAATCCATGTATGTACAAATCACAAATTGACCAGTAAGTAAATAAAGAATCTACATAAAACCAAGTGCTGTCTGTAAGTATATAAATAGGGGCGTTACTAACTGAAAAGAAATTTATATACTTTTTTTTTTTATTAATTTCTTTGTAAGTATATAAATTTATTTTCAGTTAGTAATGCCCCTAAAATCAGGAAAAGAAATGAAAGGTAGAATGGAGTTATATACCACTTATTAATCGACCGAATGCATATATATATATATATATATATATTTATTTTTGTTAAAATCACATAATAGCAAACCAACGAAACATAAATGCTTTCACAAAATTACGAAACATAATTTTGATTTTTTTTTTTTTTTTGAAATTATGCATTTCAGGTATAAACTATGGAACTGCATTACCCTTTCGTTAATCAAGCATTCTACACATTATCGATTATGATAAATAAAGGGGATTTTGAAGATTATGCCACAAGTTTATATTTGGGTTTTAAATCTGCCATTTTTTTAGTGGGCTTACAACCCATGCCATTTTTTGATGGCAGATAATATGTAAAAAACCGAAAATACTTTTCATTTAAAATTATTCCTTTTCATGCGAGTCTGATGTACATAAAGTACGAATATGTTGGACAAGTTTGACTGGTAGACCAAACGATAACGATGGTGGACCTAACGTTATGGTGGACAATTTAGTATGGACAACAACGATATAGATAAGACATTAGACTTGTAATGGTAGACAAATACGGATGCTATAATATTTGTAGACAAAATATTATGGTAGACAACGATTACAATAGTGAACTTTCAGTTATGGTAGACAAAATACAAAAAAGTAGATGACTGATAGGTGGACAAAATGATATGGACAAGTTAGAAATCATTCCAATCATGGACAAGTTAGAAATCATGGACAAGTTAGAACTCATGAACAAGTTTTAAATCTGGTCTACGATTTAATTTATGCATACGCTCATTGGAGCGCGCGTGTAGGACAGATATGGGCAATTGGGTCAAATCACTTTTATAAAATGGCATAGACAGTGTGTAATTTTCTAAATGGCATACTTTCTAATAAAAAAGTAAAAAGTGCTTCTTTTCTTAAAAATCCCATGAATAAATGATACTTTTTAGTTCAACAATGTAAAATTAGTAAACTAACTGGGCACTAATTAGAAAATTTTGGCCCATCTAACTACATACAAAATAACTCCTCGACTCTTTTGAGATATTTTTGAAGAAGGTTAGATTAAAAGAGTATAAGAAGGTAAATAGTCTTTTGTGTTTTATGCATGGACAAGTGGTAACCATTTTCTCTAAATTTAGTGAGAGACATATTCAATTTTACGTACCCAATACTATCCTCAAAATATTCTTAGAGAGTAGAAGAGTTCATTTACATACTTCTCTCAATTTTGAGGAATCGTATTTAAATACTGTACGATTTTTTTGACTCTGTACGGATATCTTTGAGGATAGTATTAAAGAAACATACTTTCTCTAAAAAATATGTAGAAAAAGAGTATATGTTTCTTTAATACAGTATGTATCTTCAAAACAGTATCCACAAAAGAGTATTTACATTTTTGTTTAGATAAAAACAGTATGTATCTTCAAAACAGAATCCTAATACATTATCCTCAAAACAGTATTTACATACTTGTTAAAGAGGAAGTAGGTTTCTTTAAGGGAAGTCGGCCAATTTATACCTCAACTTCTTCATTAAGTCCAAATAATACATAAATTATAGTGAATGATCAATTTATACACAAATTATAAAAATGAGTCAATTTATACACAAATTATAAAAATTAGACTAATTCATATAAATAGGGATGACTGTACATTTGAATCTGATGACGTGTCATCCACGTCATTGTAAATAGATGACGTGTCATCCACGTCATATTAAACAAATGACGTGTCGTCCACGTCATCCGTCACAATTTTTTTTTTTTTTTTTTTTTTTTTTTTTTTTTTTTTTTTTAATTACAAAATCTTGAAATAAAAATTAGAGATAGACATCATTTCCATCTCATCTCATTTTATCCCGTCTTATCTCATAATCAGTCTCAAATTCATATTTTAGATATGAATGTATTTTCATATGGTATAAACTTTCAATTTCCGTTTGAAAACAGAAATTCTTGAAATCTTATTTCAGAAAAATTTATACTAAATAATATATATATATATATACCATACTAATATGGTCACATAGAATATTACATACAAAAATAATTTAAAATTTTCTAATTTTTCTAAGATGTTTTAATTTGTTATTATATTTCATTTTATTTAAAATTTTAGTTTTGTCTTATTTAAATTGAAAGTTTAGAAAACCTTATAAATTTTCTAACTTTATAATTTTTTATATATTTTAATGACAAATTAGTACATCTTAGAAAGTTAGAAAATTTTAGATTATTTTTGTATGTAATATTCTATATGACCATATTATTATGGTATATATATATATATATATATATATATTATTTAGTATAAATTTTTCTGAAATAAGATTTCAGGAATTTCTGTTTTCAAACGGAAATTGAAAGTTTATACCATATGAAAAATACATTCACATCTAAAAATATGAATTCGAGACTGACTATGAGATCAGTCGGAATAAAATGAGATGAGACGGAAATGATGTCTACCTCTAATTTTTATTTCAAGATTTTGTAATTTAAAAAAAAAAAAAAAAAAAAAATTGTGACGGATGACGTGGACGACACGTCATTTGTTTAATATGACGTGGATGACACGTCATCTATTTACAATGACGTGGATGACACGTCATCAGATTCAAATGTACAGTCATCCCTATTTATATGAATTAGTCTAATTTTTATAATTTATGTATAAATTGACTCATTTTTATAATTTGTGTATAAATTGATCATTCACTATAGTTTATGTATTATTTGGACTTAATGAAGAAGTTGAGGTATAAATTGGCCGACTTCCCGTTTCTTTAATACTATCTTCACAATATCCGTACAAAGTAGAAAAATATCCGTACTGTAATTTACATATAAACTTTCTCGTTACTCATATGCAAATACAATACATTTTTCTTTAAAAAATAAACTTCTTTTTAGTGATATACTGTACATACATGTTTTTCTAACACATATAACACATAGAAGAAATGCTTTTTTTCTTTCTTCTATAACACATACAAGTGAAATTACTTACATGTGGATGTGAGTAACTTTTCTTGTATGTGTTAAAGAATATTTACGTGTATCACTAAAGAGGATCTAACTATTCTTGTTTTCTAGTTAAAAGTATTAATACTTAAATAAATATACTAAAATAAATCAAGGAAAAAAGGATTTTTTTCTAAAATTATGAAATGTAATTAACTTCTTATATATTTTAAAAATATTCATAAAAATTCAAAAATTATAGTTTTAAAGTTTAACCTCATTGATTAAACATGAACATAAGAATTTAATTTTGATTTATAACCTGTTATCAATTTAAAATTTTAAACCAATAAATTAGTTTATACATAAATATTTTCTTATAATTTAGTTTTTATATAAACCGATGTATAATTTTTTTTTTGTAAACCATTATAGCTATAATAGCCGGCAAAATAAAATAAAAAATAAAATATAATAAACACAGCTATAATAATACCGTATTATTAATACGTATATAATAAACATTATATATGCATGCTACTCATCATAATAAAATTAGCATTCATAAAATTTTATAAAGGTGATTTCAGTTTATCATTAAATTATACGAAAAGGGAATAAAATGTAACAGAATTTGTCAGATAAAAGATTCACACACGCATAAATCTTATAAAACTGGCATTTTATAAAAACTTCTTAAGGTAATTATAAAATTAGTCAATTATAAAAAAAGTATTTTCTTAAGTTAAATAAATTGTAATAAAAATATTATTTTATAAGTACACTATAAGCGGTATATATATATATATATATATATATATATATCTTACTCCTAATTATTCATGTTTACATAAAAATAAATTCATTTCAAACTTTTTATTATGAATCAAATTTTTTTTTTTTTTTTTACTTGATACTTTGAGAGTTTAGGATCCATTGCTTTTTGTATTTCTTATTTAAAATTTAGAAGTTAACATACACTACTTTCTGCCAACTCAAGGATATCAAATGTACACAAATTTAAAATTTGTGTTATATAACGTAAAAATATTACTTCATATATTTATTGGACACCTAAAAATCCACGAATATAAGTGGAAATAGCCAAAATATATTTTTATAGATTTTTGCGTAGCATAAATAAATAAGAAAACTGTGGTTATATATATTAAAAGTTAAAACTAACTCAAACTATTGAACTATTTCACCAAATTAACTCTTTGTTCTAAAAAAATCATGAATAAAAATAATATAGAAAGGATTTTTTTTTTTTTTTTTGGTATTTTGATATTAGTTTGATTCTCTTCTAAATTCTAACAAACTTGTGAACTGTCATATTTGATAGAATTTTAATTCCAACTATTTTCTAATTTAAGTCACCTCATGCTTTATATTGAATTATTTTTATTTTATGTTTTTGGATTAATGGATTCTCAGTCGTCTCAATCTTTAATGTTATTTGAGTATTATCAAAATAAATAAAAATTAATTATACATTATAATATTTATTTTAGTTGAGTTATAAAGTATTTATGTAGTTGAATTATATATATATATTATATCAGAAAAATATATATATAAATTTCACACGTACCCGCTTTTTAATATTTTTGAAAATACTTTTGTGATTCAAACGTTTTGTTCTGCAAATCCACTTCCAGTTCCATGAGACCTAATATCAATTATCATCAAAATATCAAATATGGTTAGTTCTAGTATCTCAGAAAGGCTTTAAAATAAGCCAAGTAAAAAAATAAAAGATCATTGTAGATTCAATCTGCACAAAAAAAATTTAAAATCGACACAATTACTCAAAAAATTTAGAAGCATGCAAGTTCAGCCGTATATACAATATATATAATTAGCGAAATATATTGAAACTAAAAATGATAAACAAAAAAAAAATACAAGAAGGAATGGGCAAATACTTTCTTCGTTCGGATCGCTTCATCACCCATGGATCATCAATGGGCCGGATTTTGTATTCTGGACCATGATGTTCTATGGTAGATCAGTGTGGCGGACCCATGATTGAATTTTACCTGGATCAAAATATAATGGAGTGAAGATATTAAAATATAAACTTTCAAATTTGATTGGGTCATACACAACTAAATATGCTAAAATCTCAATTTCTATAATGAAAAACATGAATTTTATATATTTTTGGGGTCTCTAATTGCTACCTGGATCCGCCACTGGGTCGATCTTCGCCGTACTTTGTAGTGATTTCTAAGACTCATTTTATTGTCGGTGCCGATTCGCTGAAGATATCACTCTAAGAAAAGGCTTTGATGAAAATAGTTTGTATCTGTGGTGATTTCAAGTTGATCTTCAACCAAAGAAGGCAAAAACCATGTGTTTTTATGTCGGTTTTTCTCTCTTGGAGTTGATATTTTTTTCATACAAATCTTTTGGGTTCTTTGCATAAGAGCTTGATATTTCACATTTCTCACGCATACGAAGCGTTTTATATGATTAAGTGTGGTTGTTTTTGTAGATATCTTCTATGTATATTAAGCCACGCGTAAACTTTACAATGACGTCCGTTGATAGTTTATCTTCGAGTAGTTTTTGTCGTCTTCATCATAGATACTCTCTTGGAGTTAATAATTTTTTCTCTTGGAGTTAATAATTTTTTCACACAACATTTTTTTTTTTTTTTTTTTTGCATAAGAGCGTGATATTTCACACTTCTCACGCATACGAAGCCTTTTATTTGATTAGTATGGTTGCTTTTGTAGATACCTTCTATGTATATCAAGCCACATGTAAAATTTACAATAACGTCCGTTGATACTTTATCTTCGAGTAATTTTTGTCATCTTCATTATAAATACTCTCTTGGAGTTAATATTTTTTTTTACACAATTTTTTTTGGTTCTTTGCATAAAAACGTGATATTTCACGTGCTTCTCACGCATACGAACATTTTATTTGATTATTGTGGTTGGTTTTGTAGATATATTACCTTCTATGTATATCAAACCACGCATAAATTTTACAATAACGTCCATTGATAGTTTATCTTCAAGTAATTTTTGTGGTCTTCATCATAAATACTCACTCCGTTCTATTTTATAAGATGTTTTAGCTAAAAATGTGCATATTAAAAAAATTATTATTTTCTACAAAAATAACATTCAATATTTTGATTTAAATCAATTTAACAAACCACAAAGAAGACAAAATAATATAAATGCTCACAAAATATCAAATATATTTAAAATTTGAATACAAACTCACAAAACATCTTATAAAATAAAACAAAAATAAATAAATTAAAACATCTTATAAAGTGGAACGAAAAGAGTATTAAAATTGGATACTCTTCTCCCATATGGTTTAATGTTTATATATATGTATATATAGTCAGAGTTTCAAGATTGCTCTTTGCTCTTGGTCACCCTTTAGCACTTAGAACATTATAAGGTCCTTTCAATTTTTTTCCATTGACTTCACAACTTAGTACTATAGCATAACCAATAATCCTTATATATATGTACTCTATGATTCTTTTTCGATATTAATCTTGTCGTGTAACTTATATCTCGGTGAATCATCTATATCTATGTCGACTCTTTTCCATTATGTATAACTTATGTTGACCTTATTTTCCTCAGATTGATAGTATTGTTGTGTGGAATGACATTCGAGTAAAGAACCAAAGAACCAATCAGACTATCGTCAAATATGAACATTATGAGATTAACTTTTTTTTTTATCGATGCAATTTAAACATACATTGCTAACCCATATATTAGATTACTGATTAAATATGGTATGTACGACCGTATTTTAGATTACTGCTGATTACATTATCTTCCTCTTTAACTTTGGAAAAAGCTTTCTGTTATTATTTGGGGTTTTAGAATATTAAAGATAATTTGTATTTTAGTTAAATGTTATTAATCGATCTATTTCCAAAAAGCACAATAGAACCAACCCCTTGTATTATCACTAATATGCCACTATCTAGCACATTAGCACCAGTTAGATTGTCTTCTAATGAAAAGAAGATGCATGGACAACCGGCAATGATGCCATGCCCTTTTTCTCTAATTTAATGACAGAATCCTTATCTCTTTCATTTATGAATTTTCATATATTAACTAAAAGGACTATGCATGTAACTGTTATCTTTAACAATTTTTTTTTACTATTATAACTGTTATCTTTCTATATGTAATTTTAAATATGTATTTTCATAGAGACGTTAACAAAGAAAGTTTACATCTCCGTTGATTGCAATTACTCTTTGAAAAGGCAAAAAATTACGCGATTTGAGGTAAATTTGTATCTTGATATAATGATTTAATTTTACCATATATTGTTTACATGCATCAAGGTGTGATTATCTACATCTCTCAAGCTAACAACATTTTGCATTTGAATGGCTTGTTTTCTATCAATACAAGCCACGCCTAAAAACAAGATGAATATTGATAGTTGATTATATTTTTTGTTGTGTCACCATCTTAAATATCAAATATTAGATAAATTTCAAGTCTTTTATTTGGAAGAATTTATAGTCCTATGACAATCCTGTTGGAATATGGTAAATGAAAAACCAACTAACGTAGTGGAAGTTTATAAGAATAAGGTAGTGATATGTATAATCCGAAAATACCAAAAAGAACTAAGTGGTGGTGATTTAGTGGTTTTCACTTGAGAAGGAATTGTCCTGTTGGTTTAGGTCAGAGATCGATTCCTCTTGAACGCGGAATTCTCTATTTATTTTCACTTAGCCACCGAGCATTCACATGACCTCTGCGGACCCCGAGATTAGTCGGATCTCATGGCCCATTAATCCGAGAATCTAACTAGGGAGTAAATGTCCATGCGACCTTATAAAAAAAAAAAAAATACCAAAAAGCTATGGTAAATCACAAGGTTATTTAAGATGGAAATACCAGTACAAGTTCAGTGTACGTTTTTATTCACTATAAATCGTTTTAAGCTAATCTTTACAACTAAATTACACTTAATCGGTGTTATCAACCCTAATTACCCCTAAGCCTGTCCCCGACCAATCCCTATAACTACTTCAGCTTCCTTACAAGCTTTTCGATAAGTTTGAAGTTAAACTCTCTCAAGTACGGAGTGTTACCCGAACCTTTTCGGCCTTTGGACATACTTACACCTTTCTCAATCATAACCCTATAATCTCGACTAAATCTTCACAAAGGCATAATCTTGCAATTCCTTTTTTTTTTTTTTCAGTTATTCATTTTCGTTTTGTCAGCTCTTACGTCCACGTCAGCTTGATCAATCGTTTGATATATCCTCTGATGCAGTTTCAGACTTGGACAATACGAATCTTCATCTTCAAACACATCATCACAATTCATTAACGACACTTGTCAAGTAATATATACAGATTCTTCTCTTGGAAATTACGGAAACTTATCCACCTTTCAAACACTTTTTTTTTTGTTGTTGTTATTTGAACATTTAATTACAAACTTGGATTATACATGGCCAGCAAGGATTGACAGTTTCAAGAGGAAAATCCGGCCAAACAGAATTAGAGTTCTCCATAGACTAAGGCTTTTAAAAAAGGATGCTAGCGAAATTATAATTACAAGACTTGTAACCTCACGTTATTAACAATAACCTTTAACTGACGCAAAATAAAATAAAAAAATATTATCAACTCAAAATGTTTATAGTCCATCCATCAAATTTAGAATTGTTGAGAGTTGAGTCCTCTATTAAAACTGCAATAAGAAAAGAAGAATTAGTCGATGAAGAAGAAGCAAAGCAAAGGAGGAGCAAGACAAAAAAAGTTGTCAAAAGGAAGAAGAAGAAGTCGTGAAAGAAGAGGGTCAACAACAAAGAGGAAGAGAGCAAAGTCAACAATAAGAAGTTGGGTTTGAAATGTTATGGCAATAAGAAGACGAATGGGCTGTGAACTAGTAAGGCCCAACTAAGGTTTTGTGTTAGTCTAGTTAAGGTCCAAGAGAAGAGATTATGTTGAGTAGTCCAAATTCAACTACTCCAAGTTAGAGTCAAAATAAGTTGTTATGTAAACTTAGACTACAATCTAGTGATGATTATGTCTAGGAAGAGTGGTTAAGCTAGAGTTCCAAGTACTTAGAGAATAAGTGTATGTGGTAAGCAATTAAAGAAACCAGTATATGTATGTGTTGTTGTGTTGTAAGGAAAACTATCCAAGTAATTATCAATGTAGTCTATATATTAAGAGTAAAACGTTTCTCTCTTTTTTCTTTCTTTCTAGAACAAAGAAACCAAACTGAAACTAAAGAGAGATCAAAGAGAGACAAGAGTGAACTAACCTTTGTGAGAATGAAACAAAGGCTAGATGTCATAAATCCAACAAGAATCATAATTTCTATTATAGATTTATAAATTTAGAATCATGATTATTATTTTTATAATCCATCCATATAAATATATATATACATACTTATAAACGCAAACAAAAAGTAGTGAATCCATGCTCTATAGCCTCTTGTACATGTTTCAAAGGCAGTGAAATTTCATAAGGGTGATCGACAAAAAGAGTAGAGAGGACCACCTAGAGGGACAAATCAAAAGAGACACATCTTATGTTCCAATCTGAAATATGTTTATGCATATGTCATATGTACGTTGTGTTTGTTAATGTGTATGCACAGTCAATGTTTTATGTAATTTTTAGTGTATAGGACCACCACCAATTAATTCGGATATGCGACATGATGAGGTATGCTTTGGGCCTGTGTGGGCTTAGCGTTTGCTTTCACATGAACTAACAAAGTCTTCGCTAGAGAAAAGAGAGGTGAGAACAAAATTTACTTTAATTTGGAGCTGGAAGAGTGATTTTTTAAATATATTATTTGGGTAAACCATGGATTACTGAGTTTCTATTAATCACAAAATTTTACTATCACTATGTCATTCGGCAAGACTAATGAGAACATAAAATGAATTTCACTATTTCATAAGTTATATATTTTAATTATGTTTGTTATTTCTCACAAATGTTTCCTTAATTGAATTTGAATCAAACTCCAAATACCTATTTTGCACCACTATTAATTGTACTTTATATATTGATTTCATTTTCATAATATTTTAAATATTGGCAATCAAAACATTTTGTAAATTTGGTAACTAACATATAGTACATCAAGGATATTGCGTTGACCAATAGAGTTTTCCATCAAGGAAACTAACCGAAAAAGAAGTAGAAAATGTTCTCAAAATATATGGGCTAGAAACTAGAAATATTTTTGTGGGTCTATAAGAGCATTTCCAAAGGATACTTCATATTTAAAGTTTTTGAGTGTTTCTCTCCTATGATAAAACTTAACAATTAACTTCAAAATTAGGTATACTTTGCATTATAGAGCTTATGTTAATCATAATTAATTAATATCATAAAACTATAATAAACAACTAAAAACATACACGAAACAATATTAATAAAATTTACTAGAATAACCTAAATGAAAAGTTTAATTACTAGAATGTTTTATGAAGGAAAAGAGTTATTTGAGTTATTTTTATGTCTAAATTACCCTTTTTGGTGTTATTTAAGTAAAAAAAAAAAAAAAATTAATTTCCAGCGTGGCATTAAATTACCAAAAATGCATTTGGAAATTTTCCAAAAACTCTGGGTCTAGTAATAACAGATTTTATTTTTAACGGCAGATTATTTGTCCATGACAGTTTTTTTTTGCCAGATTTATTTAGTTGACCGACTTATTAATTATATGGTGATGACAGATTTATAAATTGTAGCAGTTTTATTTCCATCGACAGAATTTTTAATAACGACAACACAGACTTTCATTATTTCTGACAGAGTTATTATAATGTCTCACAGTTTTAATTTTTTCAGTGACCACAGACTTCAAATTTTTGTTTAAAATCTGTCATATTGTAACAGATTTGGTGACAGAAAATAAATTACTAAAATGGTGTGTAATGATAACAGATTTTTTTTATGTTATAACAGATTTGTTTAATTTTACTAAAATTCTGTCGTTTAATAGCAGATTTGTTTTACTAATATATAATTGCTATAATGACATATGGTCAGAAAATTACATTCTTATGTTATGACAGATTTGTTTTATGTAATAACAGATTTTTTGTAAATTACAAATAATCTGGGGTTTGATAGCAGATTTGTTTAAAAAAAAAATTAATTGCTCGAATGACCTATATAGTGATTTACGTTATAACAGATTTATATTTTGGAATCCTATGATGACAGATTTATTATGTTGATCTAGTTACGACAGATTTAATAGAATAATGACAGACTTCTTTATATTGTAATTGACAAATTTGCTATTAAATACAATTTATGGTTTTATCTTCTAATAATGGCTGCCTCCTTTTTTTCACGTCCTCCATCGTCGACGACACAGAGACATCATTCCAAAAAAAAATTTTCCTTTTGGGTTCTTCTTTTATTCCTTTTGTGTTCATCTTTTTTTTTCCTTTTGGATTCATCGACGACCAAGGTTTTTTTTCTTTTGGTTATTCTCTTTTAAACTTGGCGTTGGAACTGGATTTTGTTTTCTCCTTCCCCTTTACGTCTCCCACGATGTCACAAAACGAAAAGACAACACAGGTTTTATCTTAACTAGAATTGGACCCGCGCGATGCGCGGGTTTAACTAATTCGGTTAAGTGTTCATTCTTTAGTACAATAAAACCTCTATAAATTAATAATGTTGGGACCGAAAATTTTTATTAATTTATAGAGGTCATTAATTTATCGATAAATTAATAATTTATAGATTTTTTTCGAATTTCAAAAATGCTATATTAAAATTATAAAAACGAAGACAACATTTCGTTGTGTTTTAATGCATTTACACATTAGAAAATAATAATTACATAAATAATTTTTTTTAATAACTTTTTATGCAATTTGAGAAGATAATGTCATATATTTTTGATATTTTAAGAAAATAGAGATAAATTCCAACAAAATTATAAATTTACGAATAAATAAACAATATTAGAATCATATTTCACTTAAATATCTTATATATATACAATAAATTTATATGATTATTAATTTATGTTATTAATGAGACCATATATTTACATAGAGATTTCAAAAAATTATTATCTTATTATCTTATCGAAATGTGTCAATTATTACACCGGCCTAACTCCGGGATAATTTATTATTTTAGAGAGGTTATTAATTTATCGAGTATTAATTTATAGAGGTTTACTGTAATTATAGGATGATGAGAAAATGAGAACACAACAATTATAATGCAGTTATATAGAATTCCAAAATACCTATAATAATCAAAATTGAGGTTAAGAAGTAATAATGAGAGAATTGGAGATAAATAAATTGGTTTATATCTGATCATATCATCAATTTTGTTATATAAATTGATTTAACTTTATAAGTCTTTCAAATCACACATATAAATTTTCTATTAAGTTTTCTTTATGTCATAACTCTTCTTATTTTTTGTTTTAATTTTCTTTATAATTTGTGTAAAATACATAAAATATGGAACAAAAATCACTTCATTCATTCAGATTCAACAAGGATTACAAATTCAATTTTTCTACCTTGTTGATAAAGAGTCTCGAAAATGGTATCCAGTAAACATGTGTTCTTTTCTTCTCGCTCCAATTTGGCATTGGTAAAACCGGCACAAGCCTCAAGTAAAACTTCAGTAAGCACTTCGAGATGCATGTATATATCTTATTTAGAAGAGATATCAATCGTAGATGCCTCAGTTAACAGGCGGAGCATAAAAGACGCAATGCACCACAGTCCATTACAAACAAAAGCCTGAGAGTGCCAAGGTATTAGACCTTCAAGTGGTGGATACCGCATTTGATGCTCATTTTTGTAATCTTAGGCAGTCTGAAGAATACTAACACATGCGTTTGAGAGTTCTCAGACTCTCTAAACTTGAGTTTCCAGTGGTTAATCGGCTCTGATTATGTATCCATCAATAACTAATACCAAGAAAAAGGATCGAGTTTATGCTTTTTTAAGACTTGAGAAAAGATAGCATTTATACTTTCAAGCCCTTGTAGTAAGCTTCAACATCAGCTAGTGTAGGTGGAATATTTCGAGCTTGCATTAGATCGCAAGCTCCCATGTCATATTTGCAACTGTGTACCCGCCCGTATGCCAAAAAAGAAGGGATTTTTTTTTTAAATTTCTCTAAGCCAACTTTTAGTTGCAATATATTATTAGTCTTTTGGGAACTTCAAAACCTTTAACTTTTCACCAGCGGCTTTGAGTAGCAGATTGCTTCCAGTTTTTGGGTCTAAGAAAAAATTGTGTTCGTTTATTTTGAATTGCATTACAAACAAATTGTCATCTGGCGAAGGCTCTACCATTTGCCCGCATTTTGTTTATTTCAAATATTGTTCTTTCAGTACAGCTCGAGCCTGAAAGCATTACCAGAGTGTCTTGAGAAATCTGCATTCCTTTCTCGGTGTGTCCTGTCATAGCCCCCTCTATAAGCGTCTGTAGATTCAAAAACAAATAGAATGTCATAATTCTCTTTGACTAATGGTTCCATTGAGGATTTAGATTCATCTCTATATTCATTTGCTCCGTTTAAGGATTGAGAATTGACAACATTTGTTTCATAGAAGTTGTGATTCCCACAATATACATAGAGAATGATGTTCGTTCTTAAAACAAATATTTAAACAGCAATGACAATGGTTACCATGTAATCTTCAAACAATTTGAGACCATTCTCAAAGTCTTCTGAGTGTAGATAGCACCTATACAAAGCATACACAATAATCATGTTTTGATTGTCAGTGCGAGTGTATAATGTAATATACAAATAATTAAAGTTAATATGGTAGCTAAATACTGCCTTTTAACCCATGGCAATGCCAAAATCATTTTGTGGGCAAAGATAACACAAAAAACTAATAACCAAAGGACTTTCCAATATACTGGAAAGACGTAACTTTATTCATGAAAAAACCGCAACTTGAGCAGCAATGTTCATACACTAATGAACCTGAAATGCCAATTAACCAATTTACAGTCACAGAAATCCAAATCAAACTGAGTTCGATGAGAAGAAGAACGAAGAAACAAACCTAGACTGATCACCTGAGTGAGAAGCTGACGGATCTGAATCGATTGGATAGAATCTACGGCTTCTCTCAGAAAATTTCCAAATTTTCCCGGAAATATGATTATAGAACACATTCACGTGCATACACACTTTATCCAAATTTATGTTTCACTATAGACGAAACTAATCTTCAGAAATCATAAGAATTTTACATTTTTCCCCCAAAATTAAACCCCTTGTATAACAATTAATCAGATGTTGCAAAGAGACGACACCACATGATGCTTCACTACCTAATTCAAACCACGTGAGACGCATTCATACCGGAATTAAACAATTTTCGCCGGAAAATTAACTACGCCACCAGAAAAGAAATAAGAATCGGAGAAAAAATTACTTACGCGAGAATCTATTTGTCCTTGAGGAGAAACAAAGCTTCGTTTGGGGCTTGGGTAGGGTTGTTAGACTCGATTCTGATTAACTCTTTAAGAAGAAGGAGAAATAGAGGAAGGAGGAGAAGAAACTGTTAATATAATCGACCTTTCATTACAGCTTGAGTTTGATTCTGGGAATTTTTCTTTTCTTTGGATCTGAAAACGTCGAAGAAGAAGCGAAGAGATTGTGGGTTTTTTTTTTAATTCTGTTGGACCTTTCTTTTTTTCTTTTCTTTTTTTAATAAAGGGGGACATGTGTCACCCTCTCTAGCACTGACGTGAAAGAAGATGGAGAGCAACACACTAAACTATTATAGTATAGATTCAATTTAATTTAATAATTTCTATATTTTATTAAATTAAAAATAATAATTAATTAGAGGGGTAAAGGTTAAATGGTCTTTTAACCATAAAATTGTGTTAATCTAGCAATCCATTTTTTTGGGATGTTATTCTAGTTATTAGTCATAGGATTGGTGTTAATCTGGGTAAATTTTAGATAAATAAAAGGTTAAATTAGAATATAGAATTAGACATAAAACACACAAAATAATTAAAATTACAGTTAAGATACCAAAGTATTCATTAAAACTATTTCCATAATTTTTCCATATATGATCAATCAATACATTTTAAAGTGTTAAATGATTGTATTTTAAAAAAAATTTAGTTTAATTTCATATGAAAAAATAAATTGTTAAAAATATATGTGAAATATTCATGAGAAATAATTTAATATGGACTAAACTGATAACAAAATTAGTAAGATTATTTATGTGAAATATAATTTTAGGAACTAAAATATAAAAAACAAAAAAAAAAAGATGAAACTTCAAATTTGAAATTTTGAATATATGAAGTATCACTATTCAATATTTGAAATTTTGAAGTTTGGATTGGAATGTCAAAAACTTTTATTTGAAATTATAATTTTTTTCCTTGAGATGTTCGAAGTTAGTTAATATTACAAAAAAATTTGGGAAAATGAGAAGAGAATGTTCAAACCTTCGAGCTCTAGAGGCAAATATTTATACCAGCAACCAACTAAAATAATGAATATTTTGCAAAACAATCGGCTTTGAAAATATTTATTATATCCAAGACATCATGAGTTTGACCCACATCCATGTACTCAACTCATCTAGGATTGAGTTTCGTTGAAAGAACTACATAAATGTTAAAACCAAAAAAAGAAAAAACTATATAAATGTGTTTTGTTTTCAAAATATAATGTTTCTTCTTTTTTTAGTATAGCATTATAGGAGATTCGGTGTATACAAACGGATATATAAATCAACTGCAGAATTCTGATTTCAACCAATAGAGTGAAACCAGCAAATTACGGCTAGATAATGATTTATAAAACTGCAATTATGGTTAATTTGGGGTAATAATGAAAAATTGACATAGGATTATATAAAAGGGAATAGAGAAAGAAATTAAGTGGTGGTCTTCACATGGCAGCCATTTTTTAGAATATGATGAGATGCATGAGAAGAGTGGACCTATCCACAAAAACAACAATGCACATCCACCACTCTTCCCTTTTATATCCACCATACATTAATACTACAATTCTTATGAGTTTAAATTTTTTTTAAACATGTCTTGACAAAATCAGACATGAATTAATTCCCCAATTCATATCTTCAACATTCATCGGACGATGTTATGTTTTCGTATAAACATAAAAGTTACCAATCATCCAATCATTATAATATTTAGATACCCAAGTCTAGTTCATTCTAATTTAATTATTGGTAGGTTTTTGGGAAAACTCTTAAAAAGCCACAAATGAGGAGAGAGGTTCGGAAAACGCCACTTGTTACAGTAAAAATGAAACAGTATCACGAAATTGAACTGTGCATGACCAATATACCCTTCAAACGAATGAATGCATTCTCGATGACAGCGCGTGATGGAAAGAGTGAGGGAGGTGATGATGTAAGCTGGACGGACATGTTTGTACAATTCCATTAAAGGGTTTATATTTCTTTTTTTCTTTTTTCTTTTTTTACGATTCCTCATTTTACTAGTTTACCATTTTTTCCATGATTAACAAACAATCGTACCAGTTACATTACAAACTACTTCTTAATTAAATTATCTTTTTCCTTAAAAAGAGCAAAGAGAACCCAAATAACAAGGATAAAAGAGTAGAAAAATATGACAAATGTAAAACATAATAACGGAAGTGCGATATGAAAGACAAAGAAACAACGAGTACTTTAATAATCCAAGTGGGAAACAATATAACAATGTGTAGAAGAAACTTTGAGAAAATAAAATCCAATAATCGCAGTGAGAACCAAAATGAAAAGTAACAAACGAGTTGGGAAAATATCGAAAAATCTAAACCCTAAGAAGAGCATTAATGCGAACCCAAGTGATAGTAACGAACACGTAGGAAAAAATGAGATATATATAAACTCTTTTCGGCAACGGTTGATGACGACGATCCTCGATCACAATTTCCACCATCATCAGTAGGAAGACCCTCATAATCATCTCCACTAACATAACAAAACCATCTTCATGAGAAGTATTACGTAATGTTTAGAATCAGAAACCTAACCTGAACAATCATTACGACCATTATCACGAACTGGGCCAAATTAAAAAGAAAGCACACTTCTATAGAAGACAATACACTTGATGTTCAGAAAACTGTCTTTATAAGATGCCTGCTAAAGTGGATCTTTCAGCAAAAGGATCTGACTGTTCACTCCTTGTCTCTGCAATAGACATATCTGAAAAATGTATAGGAAAAAGGGAAAGCCAATTTCTATGAAGGAAAATGGAGCATGACTCTAGAAGGTACAACCAGACATAAAGGAAATATAAACTTGTATAATAGAACAAAATTGACATATTTGTTACATAGAATTAAGTAAGACAAACAGCTGACATACCATAACCACAATAAGTAAAAAGCATACAACATTACAAAAATTACTAGAGAAATAAGAAAATAGCAAATGGGGAGGACTGTGGACTACTTCTCTGATCTACAAAGAGTTGAAAATCATGGATATAAAAGATAGTGAAGAAACATATGAATTATATGAAAGAGATAACAAATGGGTAATAAAAGACTGCATATAGAATGGAAAAAAATATATTAGATATATGGAACACATATATGATGTGATTAAAAGACTGAAAAAACGCTGGACATAAACATATAAGCTATATGCAACATATATAACATGGCAACCAACACTAGATAACCAATGGAGAGGCCTCATGAGTAGTTGTTTGATCTACATATAGTTGAAAAAAGGATTGTTTCAGATAGAGAAAGCAAATATGGGAAGGCGAAGTAAATGATAAAATGGTAGATAAAGAGGAAAGACATTTCGAAAAGGTATAGAAAAAAGAGTAACACGAATTTATTAACAAAATAAACAATACATGAAACAAGATGGAGCCAAACAATAGACAAAAAAAGTTATATAAACTTGTACATATAAGCAAAACAGAACAAACTTGTAACAAAAAAAGCAGTAAGACAAACAACTGACATAGTATAGTATAGTATGACCGTAAGAGAAAGAAATAGAAGAGTAGAGAGGTACCAGGAAAATTAGATGTTTCCGCAGAAGAAGAGGATGCAGCAGCAGTAGGTTGATCTACATAAAGTTGAAAAATGATTGTTTCAGGTACAATAAGGAAATATGGGAAGCGAAAGTAAATGCTAAGGTGGTAGAAGACGAGGAAAGAAATTTGGAAAATATAAGGAAAAATAATAACACTAGTTTATTAACATATTAAATCATACATGTACAAGATGCAGCGAAACAATGGACATAAAAGTAAAAAAAAAAACTTGTAGAGGTAACAAAAACATAACAAACTTGTAACAGAAAAAGAACTAAGATCAAAAACTGACAGAATATAGTATGACCGTAACATAAAGAGATAAAAGGGTAGAGAGGGTACCAGCACAATCGGATGTTTCGGCAGAAGGAGAAGCCTTAGATGGAATGGGTTGATCTATATACAGTTGAAAACGGATGGAAGAAATATTATCGTGTTGATAAATTAAGTCATAATACATAGGAGGAGGATATAGAAGATATCTGTTAAAACAATCATTATGATAAAAATAATCCATCAACATAATGCATTGAAAAAGACATAGAACATAAAACAAATGAACATAATAGATAAAAGAGAACGCTAATTCCAGCCAAATATAATACAAAAATTTCTATAGATTAGAGGAAACAATAAATTAGAGATAGTGAGAAATGTACAAAAACTAATGGAAATGAAAAGAACAGATAATGAATTCGACCAAACTGTATCCAATATTTAGTATACCTAACTCCTATAACAGGGAAACAGAAACATACATGGAGATTTGTTAAAAGCATGATTTGTAGAGTCGACATCTTCAAAAATTGCCAGTAACGAATAATTGAAATTAGAAATTACAAGCATTTATGTTCCGAAATTGGAAAATTAGGGTTTTAATCACCAACCTCTGGATATACCTCTCGCAGGTAGTGCCCTCCTCCTTAAATTACCAAATATCGCCCTTTTACATTGCAGCTTGGGAAGTTGTCCCCTTCGCTTTCTTCTCTGATTCTTATGGTGCGATCCGGCGAATACCGCTCGTGAACCCAACCTCCGATATGATTTTCTTAGAGAAGCTCCAATACGAACTGCATAAACAAACACCTTGTTAAAAATACTTTCCCAGCGCATGCAACTCCATCTCTTAACCGTTTTCGAGGTACTGGATTTCGCATACCTAACCTGTCTAATTTCTTCGAGAATCGCAGCCTCCTCCTCGACTTTCTTCTTGCTCCTCGTACTCACCATCGCTCGTTTGGTAAACAAATTTGCAGGCTTGAAAAACGAAAGTAAACAGTGCTGCTTGTAGCGTCACTAAAAAGTTGTTTTTTTTTGGAATATTTGAGAATAGAGAGACGGTTCAAGAGCGCGTGGAAAGTTACGGTGATGAGTTTGAGTGTTGAGGGTAAATCTGTCATTTGACGGGCCTAGAAGTGGCTTTTTTTGAGTGGCTCCACCTTTGTGGCAAATTCCGAATGCCACAATGAAATTAGTGCCTTTTTTGTAAATAACTCTAGGTTTTTTTTGTTTGTTCAACTATTTACTTATTGCTAGCTAATAAATAAATATTTTATCAATAATTTTCTCTGAAAACAACTACAAAGTAAATAAAAAAGTTTGGTGGTGAGAGGGGAGGGAGTGACTCTTCTCTTTCAATTCAACCAATAATAATACTTTTGTTTTGTGTGTTCCCTTTTGTAATTATATGCAAGTGGGTCTATAATTGAGTTCGATTATGAAGCCTATACCCATCTATTATTTCTTCCTTATGATTTGTTCCCTATATAACTTTTTACACTTTAAAGTTTTATTGGCTAATATTTGATGTGTTGATGTGTTTAGTGTATCTAAAATTACTCATCTTCTTTTGTCACCATTGAGAAAATATGATTAACAGCTCCAAAGTTTGTAAGATGTGTTTTTACAGCATTGGTGTGAATCATGATTAATTTGTAATGTAAACAATTAAATATGATTATCATATAGTTCTAAAAAAAAAAAAACTAACTGGTTCTACTGTTTTTTAATCGCAAAAGAAAATTAATTAAATAAAATAAATGCCAAATGCCCAAACAATTTATATGGTAGTTCGATAACAGACGATCCGACTATCTCTGGCATTAGTTAGAAAGCATTCCAAATTCGGGATAGAGTGTGGTGATCTTTCGGAAAGAAGTTTATGTAACATTTGAGTGCGTTTTTACCTGGAACTGACCGGATAAGTTGATAAGGTTTATTAAAAAGAAAAAAAAAATTTTTTAACTAAAATAGTATATTTTATTCACATTTTTTTCATGTATCATTTAATATTCCAGCCGACCGTTTCAAGTTTCAACCATGTGTACACTGTATTTTTCACATTTACCTACCATATTCCTTTCAATTTGTTGCCTCTATTTTTTTAATTTTTAAACATAAATTAAATATTTTAAGGGTTTTTTTTTTTTTTGAATGGCGTTTGGATTTATTTGGTAAGGAAAAAAAAATTGAATACTAAATTTGCTAATGTCATCACCTACTGACTACGTATCTCCACGGATGGCATATGTCCTCATAACCTGACAAATTCAGCCAGCCTTGCTTTTCTATATTTCCTCCTTTAATACAGAATATTAGTTTAAAAAATTTAAGAAAATTCAAGGCGTGAAAAGCTATTAATACTAATAAACAGTTTTAAATTGTAAATGGTCCATACTAATGTATAGAGTTAGGATCTCATTTTATTTAGAAATGATATGCTCATATATAAATAATAAAAACAATGTTTTTATGTGCCAAAAATTTAAGACAACACTTGTCTTCTCGTCACTTTTTTTTTTGTTAAAATGTCTTCTCGTCACTTGAAGACGAAAAGTCTTTATATTAGTATAATGAACCTCTTCGTTCAAAGAATCAGTTATCAATGTGTGTATAACTCGTTTCTATTAATTTAATTATCCTCTAAGTAATTAACATACGTATATATTTTACAATAAATTGTGTACAAACGAATTAACATACGTAAACTCTGTTTTTTGTGGAAGCATTTTGGACTCAAGAGTTTAATTTTTTAATATTAAGTTTGAGATTTGAATCCAACAAAAGTTCTTTTTTTGCAAATTAAAAGATGCAAATCTTTACACAGGTTTCAAAGTGCTGCACATAGAGTTGTCTCTCGTGGTCTGTGTTGCGGGAAGAGTTTATCTATCACAGTGATGTCGTACAGTGATGTCGTACATGCAAAACTGTCTGTCGAGAAGAATTTGTGTCGTAAAATCATTTTTTGAAGAAATTATTCATCGTAATCGCAGATACCGCAGAAAGTCGACTAATAATCATCATATTAGAACTAGATTAGATATCTCTAATAATAATAACTAGAATTTACCCCGCGGTATACCGCGGAGAGATTTTTTGTTTCTATGTTTTATTTAAATACTTTTGTTAAAATTTAATTTTTAGTGTTTTTAAAAAAAAATTTAATCCATGATATATATATATATATATATATATGTTTATTTCTAATTTAGTATTGTACTGCTGAAGTAATGATCTCAACCCGTTTCGCTATATATTGTGGCGGTGATATTTTTTTTATAAAGTTTACACATAACAAATATAATATTTAAAACATTTTTAAAAATCCAGTAAAATTAAGCCCATGGAAGACCGCATGTAATTTTTTATCAATGTAGAAATAAACATTTTGTATAATTTTAAACTATGTAATACATTTAAAATTTAATATCGACCGAAATCCGTTCCGTCATAGAACCCCGTCCATGACATTTTTTATTTTCTAAAGTTTAGTTTTATAGTTTAAATGATTTACATATAACCTCGTACGAATTTTTTTTTTTTTTTGATTTTGTATTTTTTTTAAAAAAAATATTTTTTGATATATTTCCTATATGTTAGATTTTTGAAAGTTTTTTTTATTTTTAATAAATTTTACTTATTTATTTTTATATGTAAAATAATTTTAATATATTTCGTATGTGGTAGGTTTTTTTTATGGTTTAGTATTTTAATTTTATGTGTAATTATTTTTTATATATTTCCTATATGTTAGATTTGAAAAAGTTTTTTTTATATAATTTTTGTGTTTTATATTTTATATATGGTTTAGTATTTTAATTTTATGTGTAATGTATTTTTATATATTTTTAAAAATTATTATTATTTTTAATATTTTTTTTTATTTTTATTTTTATATTATTTTTCATTTTGAATTTATTTCAATTTTTTAAAAAAATTTTGAATAACTTTTTTTTATAAAAATTTCCTATATGTTAGATTTGAAAGAGTTTTTTTTTTTAATTTTCTTTTTATATAATTTATATTTGTATTTTTATTTGTTTTTTATATATTTTGTAAAGGTTAAAAGTTTATTTTAATATTTTTTTATTTTTTTATTTATATTAGTTATTTTTTTTATTGTTTCATTTTTAATTTAATTTATTCATTTAGTTTTTTATATATTGATATTTTGTTATAATAAATAATTTTTAATATATTTTGTATTTGTTAGATTGTTTTATTTATTTGTTATTATTTTGTTTTATTTTAAATTTTCTATTTATTGTATATTTTTATTTTATATTTTTAATTATTTTGAATATATTTCTTTTATGTTAGATTTTTAAGTTGTTTTTTTTTATTTTCAATAATTGTTTTTATTTATCTTTATATTTATATTATTTATTTTGTTTTTTTCATTTTTAATTTATTTCATTTTTTAGTTTTATTTTTAACTGTAAGTTTTGTATTGTTTTTTATAATAATTTTTCAATTATTTTTATATTTATATCAGTTATTGATTTTTGATTATCATTTTTTTAGTTTTATTAATTATTTATCTATTTTTTAAAATTTATTTTTAATATATTTCGTATTTGTTAGATTTTAATTTTTTATTTGTTATTAATTGTTTATTTTAAATTTCCTATTTATTTGATATTTTATATTTTATTATTGTTTATTATTTTTTTTATGTTAGATTTTAAAAGGGTTTTTTAATTTTTTTCAATAATTGTTTTTATTTATTTTTGTATTTATATTATTTATTTATTTTATATTTTTAATTTATTTCATTTTTTATTTTTATTTTTAATTTAAATTTTTGAAAAATATTTTAAAAGTAATTTTTAAATTATTTTTAAAATTTGAATTAATTGTTTAATATATTAATCCGATCCAGTTTAATATTCGGGTCAAAAAAATGAAATTGACCCGACCCGACAATGACAATTTAAGTAAATACTTTCACAACCAAGTGGAACTCCAAAATCTGCTCCAAAAATGTATATATAGATGTAATAGACGGAAAAAAAAAATTCTGTTTCTATGGTTAAGACAATCAATCATTAAAAAAAAAGTAAATGGTTAATTAGTTACATAACATAGTGTTTAAATAATCACTTAATCAAATCTTTAATCAAAGATTAGTTGAATAATTGATAATCATCAATCTACAACATACGTTTCACAGCTTATAAATGGTTTAACTTTTTTTTTTTTTAATTTCTCTGCGAGTACATAAATCTCGCTTACTCGCCCACAGAACAATAGTGGCATATCTTCGTAATTAAACAAAACATCAAGGACCATTTCAAAAACCTCTCATAAGTCTGACACTACTAAAAACATCACCTCTCTCTTTTGCTCTTTGGTGAATGGCCTCGTAACCAGTGATAAGGACACATGCATGCCATTCTCATCAACGGTCAAGATTCCTTTATCTTAAACTATCCTCCACCGTTAGATTAAAACCATAAACCTAACCACGGTTTAATCTTTAACTACGGTTTTGCTTCGGTCAGCCAGGTAGGGGTCCCCTCTCTGTGATGTGTGCTTCTTCGTTGGTTTAAAGTCTTTTATTTTTCCATTAACAGAGCAAAAGTCACCAAGAAAGAAGAAGAAAGAGAACATTTTTTTTTTTTCTTTTTTTTTTTCTTTTGCTCTGAGCTTTTTAAGCTTTAAGCTTTGGTTGCGTGATCTCTTTCATCAATCTTCTGAATCATCTCATCATCATTAGATTTTTTTTGTTTTTTTTTTTTTTTTTGTTTCAAGAGACGAAGCAAGTTTGTTTCTATTTATAGAGATTCAACAGATCTATTATTTATGATGATTGATGATTGATGATGATGATGATTCTCGATCATTGTCAACTTCTTCTTTGTAATCATCACAGTGATTCTCAATTCTCCTGAGAATTTCTTCATTTTTTTTTTTTGATTCTGTTTCTTCATAGATCTAAGTTTTTTCTTTTCTTCTTCAATTTCAAGAATCAAGTTAGGGTTTTTATTTAAAAAAAAATTCAAAAGAGATGAATTATTTTCCAGATGAAGTAATAGAGCATGTATTTGATTTTGTAAACTCTCATAAAGATAGAAATGCGATATCTCTTGTATGTAAATCATGGTATAAGATTGAGAGATTTAGTAGGCAAAATGTGTTTATTGGGAACTGTTATGCGATTAATCCAGAGAGATTACTTGGGAGATTCCCAAGTTTCAAGTCTTTGACTTTGAAAGGGAAGCCACATTTTGCTGATTTCAATTTGGTTCCTCATGAATGGGGAGGCTTTGTTCAACCTTGGATTGAAGCTTTAGCTAGAAGTCGTGTGGGACTTGAAGAGCTTAGGTTGAAGAGAATGGTTGTTACTGATGAGAGTCTTGAGCTTCTTTCTCGTTCTTTTGCCAATTTTAAGTCTTTGGTTCTTGTTAGCTGTGAAGGTTTTACTACTGATGGTTTAGCTTCCATTGCTGCTAATTGCAGGTATGTTATCTGAGTTTTTTTTTGCCTCTGCTTCTTGATTTAATGGTTTTTGAACTGTTCCTTGTTTGTAAGATTAGCTTTGACTATGCTTTGTTTCATTGTGGACTCATAACTCATTTGGTTACAAATATGGTCTATAGAAAGACGCAAATCGAGCTTTTGGTTGCACATTAATATCCAATTTATGTTTAAAGATCAAAGCTTTTTTTGTTTTATGGTTGAGGTGATAGAGAACAATGTAAGTAACTCCAGAGTGCAAAGTAGGTGGAATTGTCATGTTTTAATTGCAATGGTTTATCTTGGCTGTGAGCTACAAATTTCTAAACATTTTATTGGTGTAGCTGAAGGTTTTAAGTCTATTTGTATTAGTTCTGTTGCTGAAGGTTTTACGAGTTCTGTTTTTTTTTTTGTAGGCATCTTAGGGATTTGGATTTGCAAGAGAATGAGATTGATGATCATAGAGGTCAATGGCTAAGTTGTTTCCCAGACACTTGTACGACACTTGTTACGCTTAACTTTGCGTGTCTTGAAGGAGAAACCAATTTGGTGGCGTTAGAGAGGCTTGTTTCTAGGTCTCCAAACCTAAAGAGTCTGAAGCTTAACCGTGCTGTGCCGCTTGATGCACTGGCTAGGTTAATGGCGTGTGCGCCGCAGATAGTTGACTTAGGAGTAGGGTCGTATGAGAATGACCCAGATTCAGAGTCTTACCTGAAACTCAAGGCTGCCATAAAGAAATGCGCCTCGTTAAGGAGTTTGTCGGGATTTCTAGAGGCTGCTCCTCATTGTCTCTCAGCTTTCCATCCAATATGTCATAACCTCACCTACTTGAATCTTAGTTATGCAGCTGAGATTCATGGCAGCCATCTCATTAAGCTTATTCAGCATTGCAAGAAACTTCAACGGTTATGGGTAAGCTGATCTAAAAAAGAGAAATGAATTCTGCAGATAGATTTAGTTTGTAATCTGTCTTTTTGATGGTTTTCTTGCAGATATTAGATAGTATAGGTGATAAAGGGCTTGAAGTTGTAGCTTCGACATGTAAAGAGTTACAAGAGCTTAGGGTTTTCCCATGTGATTTAGTTGGTGGAGGCGACACAACTGTGACCGAAGAAGGTCTAGTTACTATCTCTGCAGGTTGTCCTAAGCTTCACTCAATACTCTACTTCTGCAATCAGATGACAAACGCAGCTCTTATAACTGTTGCCAAGAACTGTCCAAATTTCATCCGGTTTAGGCTCTGCATCCTCGAGCCAAACAAGCCTGACCATGTGACATCTCAACCTCTAGACGAGGGCTTTGGAGCAATCGTCAAAGCCTGCAAAAACCTGAAACGGCTTTCCGTCTCAGGTCTCCTCACAGATAAATTTTTCTTCTACATTGGGATGTTTGCGAATCAGCTCGAGATGCTCTCCATAGCATTCGCGGGCGATACAGACAAAGGCATGCTTTATGTGTTGAATGGTTGCAAAAAGATGAGGAAGCTAGAGATTCGGGATAGTCCGTTTGGGGACAAGGCGCTTCTTGCTGATGTGAACAAGTATGAAACAATGCGATCCCTTTGGATGTCGTCATGTGAAGTCACGCTCAGCGGATGCAAAATGCTCGCACAGAAAGCGCCATGGCTCAATGTTGAGATCATAAACGAGAATGGTAATAACCGGATGGAGCAAAACGGACACGAGGGGAAACAAAAAGTGGATAAAATGTATCTGTACCGGACTGTGGTTGGGACAAGAACGGACGTGCCACCATTTGTGTGGATTCTCTAGTTTCATGTCCGACCAAAACATGGAACTGGTTCAATGCTTCTGAGATTCTGATGGGTCGTCTTCTGTTAGTGTTTTCATTTCCGAATTAGGTGTACGTTTGTTTGATTCTTTCTTTAAGACAAGAACTGATTCTTCTGTGAAAGCCATGTTTTATTTTTGTGACTTTCCTCATGTGATTTATTGTTTTTTTTTTTCTAAAGATATTACAAGTGTTTGTGGCTTGTTTTTGATAAGCTTGTTACATTAGATTCCATTAGTTTTTTACCTTGCTAGGAATATACAAAAATGAAGAAAAAATATTGTACATAATAGAAATTGAATCAAGTTTTTGTCTCCGGAAGGATTACGATCCTTGTCAGCTGTGTAAAACTGTGGTAAAATTATCAATAAAATTTCAAGTTATCAATAAAATTTCAAGATGACAAAAGAAAAAAAAAAAAGAAATTGAATCAAGTTATCCAGATTTTCCTCGTTCTAATATGTGCGAAGAGACGGGTGAGAAATTGGATAAAAGTGTAGTTAAAAAAAAACACACACACAAAAAAACAATTTAGCAATTTTATGTCTTACTAAATACTATATATATGATTTTTTCGGTCCCAGAAAAGTTAATTCCAAAGATTTTTTAAATTAAAATATTTTTAATTGAAATAACGAAATTTTAAAATTCAAATTAAATAAAGATCTCAAGTCCTTAATTTAATTTAAAAATCGCTTAATGTTGGTTAAAAAATTGTCGGAGTTAACTTTTCCAGGATCAGAAATATCGACGCAAAACAAAACACCACTTTAAATGTTTAAATTAAAAAAATTTCACTATATACGTTTAAATTAGAAATGTAATACCTTGAAAGTTTAAAGTAGAAATGTGTGTCACTTTGAATATTTTTTTATAAGATTTTTCCTATTTAAAATGAGTTATAGGGTGGGTAAATCCTAATAATAAAAAAAATAAAAAAAAATTTGAGTGTAGATAAATCATAGAAAAGTATTAGGTAGGATAAGATTATATGAAAAATAAAAGATTGTTGCACTATATATATATATATATATATTTTTTTTTTTTTTGACTCCAAAATGAACATTTTGCACTACTCATTTCCAAAAGAAAACTCAAAATAATTCTCTAAATGATTAAAGTAGTCTTTGTTATTGATATGATTCGAAAGGTACACTGAAAATTAAGAAAGTCAACTACAAATGAGAAAAAGGACATTTTTTTTTTCCTAACATGAAAAGGTGATGAAAGCTTAATCTCAACGCTTCTTCTTGCTTCCCTTTGATGGAGTTGCGATCAAATAAACAAACGTCACAATAATTGAGATCACAGAGACTTGAGGTCCAAATCTACCCACCAATCTCTGCATCTCAAAAAAAAATCACAATCATCATATCATAAAACATAACATCAAACATGATCTCTATGATGTAAATATGTAATGATGCCTAAAACTGTCACATATCGAGTGTCTTTGAAAACTTTTGATGTAACTTTCACCACATTTCTGCTTGTTTAGAAACTACGTTAAATTATTGAGATAAAAAGATACAAAATTTCACATACCTTTGCCTGAATTTTTGCAGCGTTTCATGAAAACAGAAAAGAGTTAGGTAATTAGTTAATTACACAGGACAGCCAAAAATGTCGATGAATCAAAACGAAACAAAAAAATGCATTACCCATTCAAGCTTCTTTACTGGAATACTTTCTGCAAGCACATCTAGAGGCAATAGGGGAGTTGAATATGCCTAAGTTCGAGGAAGAAAATTTAGAAGAAAAATCCATAATAGGTTAGAGCATTTCATGAGAGACCATATGTACACCTGTTTTTTGTTAATTGGTTCACATTTTCTTAAAAAAAATAAACATTAGATTAAATAATATAATTATATATAAAAGTATTACTATTTTATTTTTAAGAGACTCATGTGAGTCTCTGCTGATGTACATGTTCTTAAAATTTCATATCGAAAAGTTTGAACGACCAACACTAATATATAATGAACATAAATCAATATATTTATTGCTAATTAATTTTAAGTTGAAAGTCGATGAAAGTTAACATAATACATAATCTTTTTATTCATAAGCCAAAGAAATTAGAAAACACAAACCTGAAGAAGACCCTTAGATGGAACACGGAAAGTAACCACAGCTGGTGAACCATAGAAGAGACCCTTTGTTCTTGTTTGCAATTCAAATGAATGTGACACAACTTCACCTCTACACACAAAACCAAAGACTTAAGATTGTGTTGGAAATTAATTAATACAAAAAATATTACAACAAGTCTTACACGTCAAGCTTTTCCCATGACATTGAAGTGTTGCCAAAAACAATATCAAAGAGACTTGAATTCCAATTCTCATCTGCCAGATTTACATCATATGCTGACCTGAAAATGTTCAACCAGAAACGTTTTCGATCTGTTTGTGATCTGAGCTGTGTAATCACCAAAAACTTTACCAAGAAGAAGCAAATGCAACTAGATCTAAGGAACAGAAAAATCGAACGAGGATTAAAGAAAAAACTTACGAGGATCCTTGATTGTAGATGTCTATGGTGACGGAGACAAGTTGAGCTCCTGATTTGATGCTGGAGAGAGACGCCTTCTTGTGAACCACCATGAAAGGGACCTTCGAGTCCGAGGTCACTATTGAAGCTGAGATCAATGCCATGAATATCATAGCCAATGTCCAAGAGAGCTTCTTCATTTTCTCCGATTCTTTGATGGTTTCCAAAAGTCTTAACACGACAGTAAATAGAGGTTAGAGCACGTGTAGTAAAGAGAACCTCACATAATTTCTCAAATATATTATTTTAATAATTTTTATATAATTTAATTTTTTATTTAAAATTTAAATTATAAATAAAACTCTAAACCAATCATATCGAGACATGTGTCGAATGAGTCTCTCACCAGGCTATGAGAGTCTTTCATTTGAGAGACCCACTTTATTATTTTTTTTATTTTTTTTATTTTTTTATATTTTTTTGTGGATGAACAGACTCAATGAGAGATGCACATTGCACATGCTCTGTCTCAAACTCAAACAAACACATTTAATTTCTGTATATATATGAGACGACCGATGCATCTATGAAGCGATTTTTTTTTCTTTGGCTACATGTTGAGCGTTTGATATATTGCCTAAAAATGAATTACTATGTAGTTTAATGTTTTTATGATCAATAAAACTATTTTGTAGTAGTAAATTATATTTACGTTTAAAACGAGTTGATTAGTAAGTTTCATGTTTGTTCATGGAACGAACGTGCGATGTGGTCATTTCATGCAGATCACGTTCCCTTTATTTCATTAGATTTATAATACAGTTCACATTATTTCTTTTAAAGTTTAGAAAATATATATAATTAACCAGGGCCTCGTGGTCCAGAGGTAAAGGGCTTGCAGCTGTAAGTTCCGCCTCAGGGGATCGAGTCCTGGCCACTACGGAATTCACATGTGGACTGCAGCACTCCAGGAGGTACACGTGGAGAGCCGTTTGGCCACCCACGTGCCTAGTCGGGCCCTACCGTAGTTTAAGTACGAAAGTGGGGGACCCACCGGTAGTTTAAGTACGAAAGTGGAGGCCACCGGTAGTTTAAATACGAAAGTGGAGACCCGGACACCTGGGTTATCAAAAAAAAAAATATATATATATATATATATATATATATATATATATATAATTCTTTCGGATAATATCTCCACCGCATAGAGTTTCGATTCGAAAAACAAAGACTCAGAGTATAGAAGAAAATAAATAATTAACAAAAGAAACATGTACAAAAACAAAAACATTTATGGTTTTGGACGAATCTTAATTGTTATTTCTGGTAACATATATTTATGCCATATATATAAACCACGGATGTTTTTCTATGTGAAAATACCATTGACCAAACCAAAAATTTGAGACGATCTTGTGTATATAAATACTACCGATTGAAAATGTCTCGTTAAGCATCATCTCATGAGACATTTGCAATGTATTTTGGTTAATATTTCTTAAGACCAAAGTCAATACTAGTCAATTTCTGCAGCCGTCATATGAATTTCAATTCCATATATAATGACCTTAATATACAAGTATGGCATCTTGCAAAAGCTTCTGTTGAATTCAAAATCTAACTGGTTTAAATTTTGATTTAATTAGCACACACTAGAAAAGATTTTAATTCTATATATAAAACAAAAAGAATGACACAAATGAGTAAATACAAAAAAGATAATTTTGTGAGTAAACAAGTATGAGTTTGGAGAGCAACTTTTCTAGACATCAATAAAACCGTGAAAATCTAAAAAGTTTATATAGGATAACCAGAAAACATGATTGAAAACTTATCTCAGTGTTGAAAATTGTTAAAACAAACAAAAGGTAAAGCATTGGGCAGAAAAGTGAAGACGTCTTAGATCTTCTTCCTTGGACAACAACTTAATGTTGAAGTGTATCTCTAGTTCTGTATATATCTATGTAAATACATAAACTTTTGGATAAACAATAGCTTCCTCCTCTAAAATTTTGGATATATACATGCATTGAAGATTATATATACGTGCGTCACACACACACACACACACATATTCGAAAAATGTTATATATATAGACACAACTTACATGCAAAAAGCTCAAAGTCATCAACATTGTCTTTTCATGATCTTTTATGTTGATGAAGGTAAACGTCTGAGATGAAAGAGAAGAACATATAAGGATAGCCAAGGAGACTGCCTGATGTCTTTTTATGAGCAAAATGGTCACTAATTTACATTACTTAATTATAATCACTTGTCAAACATGACATTGACCATTTTACTCAAAAGAAACAGGCAAGTCATCCTTGGCTACCAAATATGATTCTCCTATTCATCTTTGACATCTCCTTCTAAATAATGTATACACTCACCACATTTACCATAACAAATGCTTTAGAAACCAAACACTAAAGATTGACAAAAAAAATTTATATGGAATTTTGACGATAGAAAAATTGGTGTAACATGGATGAAAAGAGCATGTCAAAATAGCCAAGGAGACTGCCTGAAACCTAACCCGCAAGATTCAACATGATTTCGAATTATTATACTTTTTAATTAATGCATAATAATCCGAAACCCATTAACTCAAAAATTGAATCTTGGAGGTGAAAAAAGATCAGGCAAGTCATCCTTGGCTACTAAACATAACTCTTTTCGCCATGTTAGACCTCTCTTCTTCATTATACACTTCATTACTCTCTCTATCTGTCTCATTCCTCACATGCATGTCCTCTCTTTTTATAATCCTTGAGAAGGAATATATGCTTATTGATTTCTAAAATTATCTCTTTTCTTTTTGTATGGGCTAAATATAGTCAACTTTGAATTCTCCTTCACGGGAATATGTTCCTTTTAATGGACCATTTGTATGGGCCATTAAGATAATCTTTTGTCGGTTCATTCAGAAAATTATACATATCGTATTTCATTTGTGGATGGATATATATAAGAAAGTGTTCCACATTGTAGAAAACTTTGCATTGTCATGTAGATTTTGGTTAGCTCAGTCAGTTTAAAAGAAGTGTTTCAGTTTGTTTGAACATATATTTAAATATAATGTTTTTTCATATAATAATTTACGATCTATATAACCGCATATATATATATATATTATCAATAGATAGTTAAAATGTTAAATTCTAAATGATACATAAACTAATTAAAGATTAAGAAATTTTCAACTAAATATCTAGACCTATATGTATACGTACGGTTAACTCATTGTGATTGATTTATTTCTTATTGCTATTATTGTTACTACTTTGCGTTCATTTATTTTACTACTATTGAATTGAAATTCAAATGATAGCTAAATCTAGTATATATATCACGTGGTCCATTTTATCATAGTGCAATATGTAAAAATATGTTCCTTTGAATTGATGTTTCTGCCTTATGGTGACAATGGGTAAGTTGTTCTTGACTTTTTTTTTCTAATTTATAATTTAAATTTATTTTCCTTAAAATTCCAAAATAGGAAAATTTTCATGACTTGTTGCATCTCTATATAACCACTTTTGGATATAAAAAGGGTTGACCGTTAAATTAAAGAATCAGAATACCTTTGGCATATTTTTTTAATTAAAGAATCAATTCATGCCCATTCATTTTTTTTTTAAAGTAGTCGATTCTCTTATCTTTCATCCATATCTTTTTCATTACCGATTGTTGAGATTTGATTTGGTTCGAATGTCATCATCATATTATCATGTCGTTTCAGTAAATTTTCCAATGTGGGCTAATTCGGAGTTGGGCCAAAGCCTATCACATAACTACATTTCAGTGGACGACATTTCGGTTTGGTTATTTAGAGGAGCAACAAACTACAGCCATCCCGATGGTAGAAAAAAAGCAATGGTCTCGAATTTGGAAGTTGAAAACCACGCCTAAGATACAACACTTTGTCTGGAGAGCTTCGAGGGGTGCTTTAGCAGTGGCAGAGAGGTTGTGCTCAAGAGGCATATACACAGATCTAACATGCTCCTCGTGTTCTCTGGGACTGGAAACGATTAATCACGTTCTATTCCTGTGCCCACTAGCTACTCAGGCCTGGGTGGAGGCTAGGCTACCTATCCCAAGAGGTGGTTTCTCCCAAACTTCCCTCTTTCTGAACATTCACCACTTGATTGCTTGTTGTGACAGCAAAAAAATTGAGCTAGTATATCGAAGGGCTTTTCCGTGGGTGATCTGGCATATTTGGAAAGCTCGGAATACATTCATTTTTGAGAAAACCAGGATTTCAACGGAGAGCCTGGTGGAAAAAGCTCATGAAGAAACTAATGAGTGGTATGTTGCAAACGCCCCCGAAGAAGTAGGCTCTGATCTTCCCACCTCAACATCACATCGGCGTCAAACTTGGATCCCCCCAAAGCTTCCGTTTACCAAATGCAACATTGGAAGGTCTTGGAGTACAGGAGATCGTAACTGTGGTGTGGCTTGGATTTTGCGAGACCAGATAGGCAACCCTCTGCTCCATAGTAGACGATCTTACTATGATGTCAGGTCTGAGATTCAGGCGGATCTGGTGAGTATACTTTGGGCAGCTGAGAACCTGAGCAATTTAAGGCAAACTCATGTTATCTTTGAATTATCATCACGACAAGCTGTTGAAATCTTGACGAGCCAGCATAACCATAGAGGTAATGAATCTCTAATTGGAGATATTCATTCTATACTGCTCAGGTTTGAGGAATGGCGAATAATTGTCTCACCTGCATTGTGTAACTCTCCGGCAACAAGGATAGCACAGAGTGTCACAGCAGAGAAACGATTCCAGTCGTATATTGCACGTGGAGCTCCGTCTTGGCTCCGGAGACAAATCTTATCGGAGAAGGATTACAGAAACATTTGACATAGTTTCAGCACTGCTTACTTCTCGAGAGTTCTTTTTCTATTTCTCCTTGGCTTGGGCCTATGGGCCTCCCCTCTTATTGATTTATCTCTTAGGCCTCGTGATATTGTAATTGCCTTATTGGCTGACTTTGTCTCTGGTCTTGGGAAAGGTTTTTCCTGCTTTGACCTCGTTATAAAAGTTTCTACTCGTGGAAAAAAAAAAAAGTCCAAAAATTATATAGTAAAACCTAAATTCTGGTATGAATCCACATTAAAGTTGGTCGTTAAAAATGAAGTTGCTCTCTCTGAAATTTGGTTAATAAAAATGAAGTTTCATTGCTTTCACAAATCATACCTTTCTCGGCCTTTTGGCTAAGATCAAGTGTAGTATCTGTTCTTATCAGTTTAATATCTGATATGTGAACCATCGGTTCACACGATATTAACTTTATTTTTTAAGGGAGAAAACTTTATTAAGATAGCTTGCTATCTGAGTTTTCATGAGTCGTACGTGTGTTGCAGTACTACATGGACCTGGCTCATCCCACCAAATATAGTCCTAATCTTTATGCAATGTGGACTTTAGTTAACTTAATTTTGAAGAGGATTGTTATTCTATTTCTACATAATCATGTCATGATTTGCTTTCTTGAACTATTTGGACGAGTAGATAAGTTTCTTTATTTGGACCCGATCCCACATCAGAGGGACCACCACTAGTATATAAGGGATATGAAGCACTGCACTCATTGTCAATTGGTTTTGAATTGGAAATCCATTAAACTGAACATGGTATCATAGCCTCGTTTGTTGATCTAAATAGGATGGTCCAAGAAGGGTTTATTGCCGGTTCTAAAGTGGGATTCGGTTCGAGATGAGCTGATAAGAGTCATCATCTCGAGGGAACGTGTTAGGATCTCATATCAGAAGTCTAAAGGGACCAGCACTAGTATATAAGAGATATGAACCACTCTACTTACTCCCAATTAATTTTGAGTTGGAAGTTCATTAAACTTAACACCACTCTAAGCCAACTAATCATACATTATATACATTCGTATATAGAAAATCATAGTTGTCTCGACTACTTTGAGCATGCTTCTACGCCATAAGTGTCACAATAGCAACTATATGGCCAAGTTAAATCCATTTAGTAACACCAACGTTCTTTGACGAATAATCTCCAATCATATAAAACGTGCATCCTAAAAATCTGTTTTAATATGAATCTACGACATAACATGAAATATATAGTTATTAAAACCAAGTTATAGTATTTCAATTGACATCGATACACTAATCACTAATGAGTTGATCCAGATTAGGTAGCATATTATTATTAACGTAATTTTTTTTTATGAGCTTAAAAGATTAGTTTACATTTCGGTGTAAGCTATCGATCAATATATATATATATATATATATTAAAATGACATTGTTAAATGATTGTTTCCAATAAGATAAAACTACATATTTATGATTCAAAAACTTCAAATACATGATGAGAACGTGTGAAATTAAGAACTTCTCTTGAAATATGTCTCAACCTAAGTTCTATGAAATTTGTTAAATTTTGGTAATTTTCAAATCTATGAAACTCTTATCAAAATCATTTATCCAACACTTCTCCTAAAATTCCTTTGTCTCCGTTTCTGCATAATTCCAGTTGCACACAAAGTGCATGTGTCCCACCATCAAGTGCTTCTATAAAACTATTTTTTTGTATAGCAAAAAACAGTATTTTTGCGGCCCTTCTTCTTATTAAATCGAGATTATGTATTTCCCATATAATTTAGGGGCTCGATAATTTATATAGTATGAGGACCTCTTTGGATTACATAATATATATGCCTCTATAATGTTTTTAGATAGTTCATTTACAATTTAACGTTTTCACATTTTTGGACGGGGACAAACGACGGATACCTAACTCTTTTTGATTACATAAATTTTTCTCCAAAATTTTATTTGTATGTAAATATTGGATATATCTAAAAGTATAGATATTTTTCTGAAGTCAAATTAAACAACGTAGAAAATACACGACATCAAAAGAAACAAACATGTGATCACTACCTCTTTATATAAGACTTGGCTAACCCTGCCAATTAAAGTTCAACTAATTTTAGTTTCCAAATTTTTGTTTTGTTCGTAGAAATTTCAGTAGACGAACCTTGCACGTATAAATATCTATGTAAATTATAACAAAATCCAAAAAGTCACTGTTATTGATTTATTTATTTATTTTTGCTCTAAACTCCCTTAGAGCATGTGCAGTAGGAAGAACCCTTCTTAATTTCTTAAATATATTAATTTAATAATTTTTATGTAATTTTATTTTTTATTTAAAATTTAAATTATAAATAAAATGCAAAACTAATTATAGTGTGACATGTGTCAAATGAGTCTCTTAACAAGTTTTTATAGTCTCTCATTTGAGAGACTCAATTTTTTCTTTTTCTTATTTTTTAATTATTTTATAATTTTTTATAGGCGAGAGACTCAATGAGAAATTTCCACTATATATACTCTAACATAAAAGAGGTGAAAAAATGGACTTTTAGATATGAGAAAGATGGAAACAATGCTTTCTCAATTATGCTAGAGTTTTTCCTTGCAGAATATTTGTTACAGATTTTGAGAAAAAAAAAAAGGCTGTATCCTATAGAAAATAGGTATATTCTCTTTTGACCGAATAATTTTCTCTTTTACCAATACTTCTCACTGTTCCAAAACATATAAATAATATACACATGAAACATATTCAATTTTTAATGGTGTAGTGGATTGGAGTAGGACAGAAGCAATATCTCCACCAGTCATTTCTGTTTTTATGTACAAAGTTTTTATAGCGACATCAAGCAGAGATTATTTAGTTTTTTTTGTTAAAGGGTTTGACCAACGTGTTTATAATTAATAATTTTAATTCGATTGAATTGTTTTTTTTTTTTTTTTTTTTTGTAATTCGATCTAATTGTTTGGCGTGAATTGTTTGGTTCTGGCTGTCTGCTGGTCGATGTGATGTCCACGTGGGTTGTAATATTGCAAAGATTGTAAATTAGCAAGTTTGAGATTACCAACCATTATTTGATGTTTTTTTGTTTCTTATGACAAAATTGTTAATCAAGCCAAATGTTGTTGGTATGCCGGTTTCATTCGAGGATGAGTTGTTTTGTTGGTATAAATTAGAGATCAATTTTTTGTAAGCGCAGAACTATCTAATCATTTCTATTTAGCCACAAAAACATTTATATGATTTTTTTGGACTTCAAAATTAGTCAGATCTTATGACCCGTTAATTTGAGAATCAGTTAGAAAGCAAATGTCTCTACGATCTCACTCAGAACTCATAATATCCACTCAACCGGATCATCCAAATTATAAAAAAAAAAATGTTAATCTTATAGATTGACCACTTAATGTATTGGTCTATTATTATATTTTTTTTATTGTTGTCAACGGTCTTAATCAATCAATTCAATTTACTAAAAGTTATAAGAAGATTAATCTACCAACGATTTGTCAGTTGATTAACAATTTAACAATATATGTCTACTATCAGTCGATAAGAACAAGTAGGTCAATCAAATTGTTATTTCTCAGTTTCTGATAAACTTTATATTTATCTTATTTTCTAGGATTACAAAAATTTATTTTATTCAATCATGTATGTATAGGAGTAGTATATTATTACTAGATTTATTTCTATACAATAATCAAATAATTCACCAATTATTACCTCTTAAAAATTTTAATAATATTTTTTCAAAAAGGAAGTAAATAAAGTTCTGTATTCCGCGCACTTTCTTGGCTCTTTGTTTAGACAAGTTAATTTGTCGTATTCCGACAATAACCAAATAGAAAGCTGAAAAACAAACTCTTTTCTCCTTTCTCTTAGAGCTTCTCAAACCAATGGCGGTTACAGGACTTCGCTCCATCTTCAGTCTCTTTGCCGTCTCGTCTTCATCAAATGAAAGAGTTCATAAAACTGATTTCTCTCGTCTACAACATCGGACGACCTCCTCCGCCTCGAAGCATCGTTTCACGGCAATCAAATCCGTAGCCTCAACGACTTCTCCTGGTGATGTTCAAAGGAAACGGAAGCATAAGGATGAAGACAGAGACGGAGATATGGTGGTAGAGAATCCGTATTCGAAAGTCGAGTCAGCACGTCCCGATTTACAGAAGAGCTTATCAGATTTTTTAGAGGAAGCGAGAGATTTCGTCGGAGATGAAGAAGGTTCACCTCGTTGGTTCACTCCGTTGGAGTATGGTGCTCCAGCTCAAGGCTCTCCTCTTCTCTTATACTTACCTGGTTCGTCCTCTTTGGTCTTCCGATTTCTCCATTTTAATACACAAATTGTAATAATCGCAAATATGAATGGATCTCAACCCGTGTGGTGGTGGTGTGGTTGAGGATCCGGGTTTTAGGGCATAAACTTGCGGGTCCGATCCCATTTGGAGTTTTTTGGGCTTTGGTCCCGATGCTTTACCCGATGTGGGCTTGTAAGAACCTGTAGAGGAGATTGGTCACTTCTGGTTTAGCCTGGAGATAAATCTAAGAGCATCTTTAATGAGAGATTCTAACAGAGTTTCTCATTATGAAAAATAATATATAAATAATAATAAAAAAAGAGAGAGAAGGAGAAGATGTTCTCGTTTAAGAATTTTTGAGAACCCCTTCAAAAACTCTGTTAACAGTTGTCTCTCATTAATTGGTTTAATTATTTTTTTAAAATTAAAATTTAATTACACAATTAGCTTTTATTAAAATATTAATATATTTTTTGTTTAAGAGACTATGAAAGTTTCTCAGCACTGCTGATGCTCTAAAGTATTTTGTATGAGTGTCCACTTATTGGCATTGCCAGTTTGTTTTTGAGTTCGAAGCCCATAATTCCTAATAAGGTTTTGATCTAGACATCGGTGGCTAAAAAAATTAAATGAATGGTACTTTTGGCGGGTATGGATGATTCCGTTTCGATGAATTGAATTAGTTTGTTACGGTTTTGTACTTTAATTTCATCTCAATGGAACTCTAAAACGTTAATGTTTTCAAGTTATCTAGATTCTAAACTGAGAAACCAAAACTTGTAGGGATCGATGGTACTGGACTAGGACTCATTCGCCATCACAAGAAACTCGGAGAGTACGTAATTTCAAATTCTTCTTACTGTTTGCAACATTCTTGTCTAACTGAACCAAGAATATACTTTCTCTGTTTCTGGAAGATCATCATTTTAGTTTATCCAAGAACTTTGATTTTAGGCATTTTTTGGAAGTATTGATATGTTAAGAGATCTTCATTTGTGTGATGTTGTGGTCTTTGAGTAGGATTTTTGATGTATGGTGTCTTCACATTCCAGTCAAAGATCGTACTCCAGCTAAAGGTACATTTTAGTAGTATCTGTAGACTGTAGTCTCTACCAAAATGGTTTTTTTTTTTAACCGATTATGCGGATTAAAGCCCTTTGTTTGTGTTCTGTTGTTTACAGACTTGGTGAAGCTTATTGAGAAGACAGTTAAGTCGGAGCAATATCGTTTCCCAAAGAGACCTATATATATAGTTGGAGAATCTATTGGAGCATGTCTTGCTTTAGATGTTGCAGCAAGGAATCCGAACATCGATCTTTCTCTAATCTTGGTTAATCCAGGTACAAAAGCTCGAACCATAAGAATCTTAATTTTTTTTTTTGGTAAATTTCATGAAATATGTGTGTATTTTCTCATCATAGACATTGTTTGTTGCAGCCACACATGTCAACAACTTCATGTCGCAACCTCTATCAGGAATGTTGAATGTTTTACCAGATGGTATTCCCACATTATTGGAAGAAATATTTGGTTTTAAGCAAGGTAGACTTTTATACACTCTTCTCATATTCTAACTTGACTTCATATAGTTTATATATTCCAAGTGAATCATAACTTAAAATGTCTCCAAGTTATTAAAAACATGACAAAAAACTTGTGTTTTCTTTGTTCCCGGGGGACCTTTATTACGTAGGAGATCCATTGACTGCAATGTTAAAGGCTTTGTCAAATGAAATTTCTGTTCAGCGAATGGGCGGAGTGGGTGGAGGGATACTAAGAGATCTCTTTGCCGTTTCAGCTAATCTTCCTGTAAGTATTGCTCATAAGAAACTCATGATCTATGCGTATTTTTCGGTTTATCGTCTATCTAGTGATGTGATCAGTACCTCAAAAAACAATATTTGCAGACTCTAAGTAGGATGTTCCCTAAGGACACACTGCTTTGGAAACTGGAACTGCTTAAGTCTGCTATTGCATCTGTGAATTCTCACATATACTCAGTCAGAGCTGAAACACTATTACTTATAAGGTCCAATAAGTTTCTCTGTTTCATTGGTCCCCCATAAATTCTAAATATCTTTTACTTTAGCTTAAGTGTAATGTGAATATTTGGTTATATGACTAATTGCAGTGGACGCGATCAATGGCTGCTGAACGAGGAAGATATTGATAGATACTCGAGCACGTTACCAAAATGTATTGTCCGTAAGCTTGATGATAATGGACAGTTTCTCCTTTTGGTAAGTGATCTCTTAGGTGTCAAATTTTGATACTAATTTTCATAACCAACACACTTCAACTATCTCTTTTTATATCTCATGTTTAGGAGGACAATGTAGATTTGGTTACTATCCTCAAGTTTACATGTTTTTATCGCCGTGGGAAGTCTCATGATCACATTTCTGATTACATTATGCCTACCAGATTCGAGTTAAAACAACAATTAGAGGATCACCGGTAAAATTACCTTACTAATTACTCTAATATATATATACCTCTCTTAGTTTTTCTATATACTTAGCAAAATAACGAATGATAAATTCTGCGGTGTAGATTGCTCATGGATGGTATTTCACCTGTAATGCTTTCAACTCTAGAAGACGGTAGAATTGTAAGGAGCCTCGACGGATTACCTTCAGAGGGACCGGTTCTATACGTTGGATATCACATGATATTGGGATTTGAGTTGGCTCCAATGGTTGGTCTACTCCTTAAGGAGAGGAACATTCACTTGCGGGGTTTGACACATCCTATGGTATTTAAGTATATCCAAGACTCGATAGTCGACCCGAAGATGTTTGATAAATATAAGTTAATGGGTGGAGTTCCTGTCACTCATATGAATATCTACAAACTACTGCGTGAAAAGGCTCATGTGCTTTTGTATCCTGGAGGTGTCCGCGAAGCGTTACATAGAAAGGTTTGTAACCTTTTTTTTTTGTTTATGGTTTTTGCATTCTTTGGAAGTTCTTTCTTTAGAGGCTTACATGTAAAGAGAAACTTTGCAGGGCGAAGAGTACAAGTTGTTCTGGCCAGAACAAACCGAGTTTGTGAGAGTGGCATCTAAATTTGGAGCCAAAATCATTCCTTTTGGTGTTGTTGGAGAAGATGACATCTTCGATGTAAACTTTTCTTTACTCAAATTCTTTGATCTTAATCATTATATTCCTAAGCTATACTTTATATTGACCCGAACTTCGGTTTCGAGTAACTTTGGTTGAAACATTGGATGATTCTCAGATTGTATTGGATTCCAATGATCAAAGGAACATCCCTATTCTTAAGGACTTAATGGAGAAAGCAACAAAGGACGCTGGAAACATAAGGTGGTTTCATCACACACACTCTATATATATTCTTTTCTCACAAGATATATATATACTCTTCAAGTAAATACTCATATGAACATTGATTTTGAATGTCAGGGAAGGCGATGATAGCGAATTAGGAAACCAAGATTGCTATTTCCCAGGACTTGTACCTAAGATTCCGGGGCGGTTCTACTATTACTTTGGAAAACCAATAGAAACAGCAGGTGTGTGTAGTTAATCTAAATGTTGTTCTCTACTTCAAATCACTGGTCTGAACATACTTGCAACAACGGCCCGGGTTCTGTTTTCGTGGCAGGTATGGAGAAAGAACTGAAAGACAAAGAGAAGGCACAAGAGGTTTACTTACAAGTAAAGTCTGAGGTCGAACAATGCATTGCTTATTTGAAAATGAAAAGAGAGAATGATCCTTACAGAAGTTTGTTGGCAAGAATGTTGTATCTGTCCTCTCATGGTTGGTCTTCTGAGATTCCAACGTTTGATCTCTAAAATTATTTTACATTATACTGTGACTATATACATATTGAATCATTGATATTTAGAGATTCTACGGTTCTTGAAAGATCTAAGATCTTTATTTGTTTATGAAAAAATAAGACAGATGATTCACAATGAGTCTACCTAAAAAGGTTTTATGAATGCAGTCTTATGTGATATGGCTTTAGGATCAAACATGTGTTTCAACTTTCAACTACTGTTTAAAATGTTGGATTCTTCATTTACATGTTATGAAGGTAGAGCTAAAGTCTTCATTGTAAAACTCATAACCGAAGAAGAACGATTCTGACTAATTACTAAACATCGGTTTCAGACGAGCCAAAAATGTCGAATCTTCTCCAGTTGCAGCAATGCCGTGCTATCTGAAATCCGCTTTGATTCTCTTATCTTCTATGCTTTGACATACTTGTCTACATAACCCTGCCAAAACAACAATGAAGAACCATAAGGTCCATAACCCGACTGTTTCAGTAATGAAGGGTTTTGAGGGGATTATGTTTCTTACCATGACAAGTTTGGTCAGCTTGTGCTGTGAACTCTCAATGTACTTATCGATCTTAGCCCTTGACTTGGGTATGCGACGACCCTCCATTGAATTCGATACTTTCTCCACCACTCTCTTCACGATAGTCTTAAACGCTTCTTTGCTCATATTCCCTTGTCTCCACGACGGTTTTAGAAGATCCTTGACGAATTTTGTAAGCACAACTTTGAAAAGCTTCATTGACCTTGATGAATCTTTCTCCTTTGATTTCTCTCGAGACTTTTTCCTCGTGTTATCGCCTTCACATACGTCGTCATTTGCTTTCTGATTCTCGTTACGGGAGTTTGGAGTCTCGGTCTCATGGCTGTTACATTCTCTTCCAATTTCCGCATTCTCACCAAACTCATAGTTGTCTCCAGAAACAACTGCTCCAATACCGTTCCCTGCGGTGTTTTCTTCAACATCAGGTGGTTTGTTGGAGGAAACACTGACCCGAGCTGTCATGTCTGACTCACTTAGAGCTTGTAAATCAACACCTTGATTGTTGTTTTCTTCGATATCGAGTGGTCTGTTCGAGGAAATGCTCGCTTTCGGTATAGAATCCAAGTGATTAGTTAGTTCATGCTCTTGAACACAATCTAATTTCAAAGATGTTGGTTCAAAGCTGTCTACAAAAGGATCATACATGTCACCAACAACAACACCACAATCAGGAACAATCTTGGCTTTTCCAGAGTAAGGCGAAGAAGAAGCTTGTCTAGAACCATCATCCATATCTTGATGTAAATGAACATATGATTTCGAAACAGGAAGCTCTGTCTCAAAACTCATGGCTTCGTTGCCTAATAAGTTTCAGCTAAAAGAATACAAGTTGTCTTGATGATGATGATACTCTTTATGCTTTGTGGGTCTCAAAGCTAAACACCACTGCAGAGAAAAATAAAAATAAAAATCAAACCTTTTTTAGAAATCAATTCATGGGTTTAGTCTTAAAACACGAAAAATCCAAACTTTTATGAACCCTTAAAAATAATGAAATCAGAAATTAGGTTTAATGCATTGAGAGATTCAATCGCGAAAAATAATAACAGAAATAGGAAGCTAAAGAGGAACACATACTTCATTAAGAGAACGAGGAAGAAGATGAGCTAAATCGAGTCCATTGTTTTAACTCAACGAACAAATCAATTTCTACTTGTGGAGTTGTCATCTTCTGAGTTTAACCAAAGCCATTTTTGAAACCATTAAACAAGGGACGATTTTGGAGAAAATAAAAAGAGAATTGAATTAGAAGAGATGATGATACCTTTGTCTTTGGATCGAACTCCGAAGACGATGACGAAAATTTGCGATTTATGTTATAAAGAAAAAAATAAAAATAAAAAGATTAAAGAGAAAACCCTAGCCTATTTACAAACAGTTTGGGCCTTATATTTTTGGGTTTAGGTTGGAGATTTAAATTGTGTATGCTAACAAAATATATAGTTTTTTTTTTTTTTAATAATTAAAATATATAGTTGTTACAATACATAAGTAACATAAATCACCTTATGTTTGTTTGGTAGTTGCGAGTTGTGACTTGCAATAATAATAATAATAATGATAATAATAATATAGGAGCTGATAAAGCACTATGGTCAGATGGTCTTACGGCTAGATACTATCATGACTGCTGAGACATGGCTGTCGTGACGTTATAAAAGAAGTTAAACATTTCTTTGAAACTTTATTGATGAGATCTCGAGTCAATTATACAAATATTTGTATGATCTCAAAGATTAATAAACCGAAAACACTATCTGATTATCGACCCTTTGGTTTATGTAACATCTTGTAAAAAATAATTGCGACTCCACGGGCTTAATCTGAGGTTCCTATGTAAAGCCATATATGAATCGAATGAAGAGCAGTTCACACTCTCGGTGGGATGGCTCGGGTTCGGTCAATGAAATGCCTTTTACAAGCACGATCATGGTTTAGGGTACCTTCTAGGAGTGCTCTACGAGAAGGCATATGTGTTACATCTTGAGATATTTGTTTAGGGCAAACGCTCCACCGCCATTTCTCGTAAGAAAGGCTGGACTGTCACAATCAACTCTCCGGCAGTTAGAAGCAGCTCAACTCCAACTCCAACATATCTACTTCTAAAGCTACAAGCTATGTTCAAGGGCGAAAATTCGAAGTCCATTGCTATTCAGACTTTGCAACTCAGGCCCTTGGGAAGGGGGGGGGACAAGATGTGTAGGCGGATCAACTTATCAAGTTCCCATTGAAATAGAATCCACGCACCAGTTTTGATGCGGACATCCAACCAAGCATCAACCATGGTGCTAGCAAGCAATCACCTAAAGCGACCCGAGAAGACTCACGAGCCTTGTCCAGACCATATGAAGTTCAAAAACAACTATTTCAGACCAATGGACACTTGCTATATATTTTTAGCTCAACTATTGATCGCCTCGAAGTGGAATCACCCCAACTGGTGTTCAGACGAAGAAGTTACTCAGTTTACAAATCAGGTGACTCCCAACTTACCCAATTTCGACATACACGGATTCATTGGAGATTTCCAGCCAAACCAAGAAGATTCAAAAACCAAATTTTTCTACAATCTTGATACATCAGAGGCACACGACGAATTGGAATCAAGTCAATACCAATTTTGGTTTGGGAGATTTTATTTTCTAAACTGGCTTTCACCCGACTTGCCTTATTTGAAGTTTTCCAACTTTGGATATTTCCAAACGTATGTGTGGAAAGCAGAAGAGCTTCTACAATAACTAGAGGGACCTAAGAGAGTATTCATGTGCATAAATGACCATTGGATCAGGTGGATCCAACCCTACTCACCCACACACAAAGACTTACCATATCGAGAGCATTCAACGGCCAACCCCAACGGCTATCTTCTGATTTGGTGCGTCTTAAGGGAGTTAATAGAGGGTCAATGAGCCATAGAATCTTCCAGAAGCTGCCAAGATACAAGAGTCCACGAGTTTTCCTTTTTGGACCAAGCATTCAAAGCCTAACGACTACATTACATCAAAGACAATCCCTTTGATATTTGTCATTCATTTTCCATGTATTTTCTTTCCATATTCAATTATTAGACTGTTAGAGAGTCCTAGAGGTCGAGCCTATAAAGCTCAAGTCATTTATACCATTTTTACTCACCCTTGATCATTTTAAAGTAATAGAAATCGTTTTCTTCTTTCACAAAGTTCCGAGTTTCTTTGTGTGTTTTGTTCTTTAGAAGTTAAATGAGTGATTCACTTCCTTTCAATTGAATTTTTGGATCATTTTGTTGAGTGATTTCAACAATCTTGTCCGTTCTATTGATTGAGCGAGTCAATCCATATCCTTCACCTCCATTTCTACCTTCGTTTCCAACTTCCGTGAAATAAGGCTTGGAATCTCTCGATCAGCAAGTGACTATAAATTTGGAGTGATTCCAATTTTATATCAAGTTGTTATATGTCTCTTGGTTTTACCTTTTTTAAAAAAGAAGTGTATTTCCAAGCTTTTGGTGGGACATCTCAAATCATTCATTGATAAAATAGTGTATGTATCACAAGTTGCATATGTTATAGGGAGGTTAATTTCAGACAACATAATGATAGCTCATGAATTATTGCATTCTCTTAAATCTCGAAAGTGAGTGTCTCAAGCTTATATGGAAACTGAAACAAATATGACCAAAGTCTACGATCGTGTTGAATGGGATTTCCTTGAACGAACTATGAAGGCTTTTGGCTTTTCGGAACTTGGATCAGTTGGATTTTGGCTACTGTATGATCTATCAAATACCCAGTTTTGATTAATGGTAATCCACAAGATCATAAAGCGCCTGAGTGAGGATTACGACAAGGTGATCCTTTGTCACTTTATTTGTTTATCTTGTGTGCGGATGTAATGAGTCAGCTCCTTGATGTTAGAGCTCGAAATGGAAAAATTAAAGGTATCAAGATTGGTAATGGCTTGCCTCGCATTACTCATTTGCTATTTGCCGATGATTCACTTTTCTTTTGCCAAGAGCCAAGCAAATTATAAGAACTGTGCAGCAATAAAAGAAATATTTGATATTTACGAAAACTGTTCAGGACAAATGATAAATCAAGTCAAGTCCATGATTACTTTTGGTTCACGTGTCTATGGTCAACGTCAAGAAAGCCTTAAAAAGGTTCTCGTAATAACAAACCAAGGGGGAGGAGGTAAGAACCTTGGTCTCCAGGAACAGTTTGGACGGAAAAAAACAGAAATGTTTTACGCACATAATTGATCTGAGTTTGCCAAAGAAAATCGTCATAGAGTGCTAAATTTCTTTCACCTGCCAGAAGAATTTTTATTAAATCCGTCGTTATGGCAATGCAGGTTTATTCTATGAGTTATTTCAGACTTCCAATGCAAGTAATCTCTGAATTAGATAGTCTTATGCTACAATTTTGTTGGGAAAAGGGACCACAAAAACCGAGGAATCCCTTGGGTAACATTGAAAAAAATGCAGCTTTCCAAGAAAGAAAGAGGATTGGGATTTCAAGATTTAGAAAAGTTTAATGATGTTCTTTTGGCTAAACAAGCATGGAGATTATTGAAACATCGGGACGTATTTTTGCTAAGATTTTTAAAGCTAGATATTATAGAGATGAACATCTCTTTGAAGCTAAGGATATGAAATATCAATCCTATGGAAGTATGGATGGTCTTCCATTCTTTCAAGACTTAATCTCCTAAAAAAGGCTGTCGGATTATAATTGGAAATGGACAAAACACTAGTATATTCCAAGATAATTGGTTACCATCTGAACTACCAAGACCGGCTGTAACTGATCAAAGAAAGGACAACATGGTTTAAGCGAACTCATTGAAAACAAAGGAAGTTATAGAGCCTGGAATGTTCAAGCTCTGAACACTTATCTTACCGATGAAGATAAAGCCCTTGCCTAGCTCCAGTTTATTCTTGGCACAAAAAAAAGAGAAGAAGACGATATTGTTTGGAATTATACAAGTTCCGGGACTTATTTACTCAGTCCAAACAGGGTATCAGTTGGCTCGAAACCATCTTAATAACCATAATCCTTTATTTCAAGCGCCATATGGTGACTTAGAATTGAAGAAAAAGGTATGGAAACTTCCCATTATGCCTAAACTTAAACATTCTCTATGGCGTATACTTGCAAAGGCCTTAGGTACGACAACTCGATTAACATCTAGAGGTATACAAATGGATGATACTTGCCAACGATGATGTTTGAATAAAGAGACTATCAACCATACTCTTGTTCACCTGCCAAATCTAAAAGATTACGTGGAGACTTTCTCAACTTCACTTTACCTTTCTCTTCTCACCATCTGAGGATTTGGAGAAAAACATTAAAAATATTTTGGATATTCAAAATGATAAATGTTTCACGGATCAAGAAAAGCTAATATTGTGGAAAATTTGGAAATCAAAGAATAATCTTCTGTTCAACAAACAACAAATGAGGAAAGATGTAGATCATGCATATTCAGATGTATCAGAATGGCTTCAAAACTCAAAGAAGATAGCTAATAAGTGGTCAAGGCCAAACGAAGAATGGTTTAAATGCAATTATGATGCTACTTTCAATCAATCAGCACGACATGTAATAGGAGGTTGGATCCTTCGAGATACTGATAATGTTGCTAAACTTTGGGGATAAGCTAATTTAGGATCATCAATCTCGGCTTTGGAAGCTGAGGGTCAAGCATTACTTATGGCCCAACAAATTGTTTGGAGTAAGGGATATAATGAAGTTATATTTGAAGGTGATTGTGAAGTGGTGAAAATTTAACGGGAAGGCAACAAGATATATCAATTATAATATTTGTAAGGATATCAACCATTGGGCATCTAATTAAGTATCTACATATGAACGGGCTCATCTTTTGGCTAAATCTGGACCTCTTAATAATTTTTTTTTTCCACTTGTATTTATCCACATACAGTACTTGGTTAAATTACTATTTGTATTGTGACTTTATTTATTCTCTTTAATGAAATATTTATTTTGTAGAAAAAAAGTCGTTAGCATTTTTTTTTCTTTGTCATCTGACATCATTATTAGATATATTTGATCTAATTCTGCTATGATATTAGTCGACTACCTGTATTATACGCGATTACGATATATAACTTTTTCAAACAATGACTCATGATGCAAATTATCTCCAAATAAGTAATTCTGCATGTACGACATTTCCATGATTGACATGCTCTCTCTGCAACACTCGAATCTACGATGGACGGTTCTACAACACACGAGACAATGATGGACGGCTCTATCTGCAGCATTTTGAAATCTCTGAGAAGCTTGCATCCATTATTTGTTCAAAAACTACGTTTTCTAGGGATCATAATCCCATACATAGTGTAAAAAGCTTTTAAACTTTTGACATATGGGGCAAAAGTGCTTCCACAGTCGTTAGCGATTACGAAAGAAAAATGTGTTGATGGTGGCGTATTCTCTAGCAATGTCATATTTGAGTTTTTCTTAATATTCTAACTAGAATTTTTTTTCTAAAAATCTTGTTAAAAAAAAATTTAGATAAAAAACCTTCAAAATTATTATATTTTATTATTTTACATTTTATTTAAGAGTTACAGATCAATCTTGCTAAGTGAAAATAACTCACAAATATATAATATAACCAACATTGTGTTATGGAATTCAAAATGGATTGATTTAAATATAGAAACTCAAAGCCATATATATATAAATTTTTGTTAACTAACTAATAAAACAATAACTCATGAATTTAAATGATTGTAAACAAAATTTTAGCCAAAACAAATATAATAATATTTTAATAAAATTTTGGAATTGCAACATTGAATAACAATGAAATCTTTAAAATTTTTGACTTTTTAAAAATCTTAGAACCAATAAACCTCATCTTATTCTCCATTGTCTTCCTCTTCCTCTTCACCAATCGTCAATATCAATTTCATATATCTGATTCATTCAGCAGCGAATCGGAAACATCCGTTTTTTCGGAGCTTTTTTCGTCTCCTATCTTCACAGATTCCCAGGACTTCACTAAATAAAACAAGTGATTCTCTATACAATTTTAATTGCTAGGTATTTTCCATTATCTCATCCGGCTATTGCACTACAAATTTCAATATCAATCAGACGAATAAAAACTAGTTATACAACATCAGAGATGTTATATTAGATTATGAGTTTCCAACTCAAAACCAATAACAATAAGTTAATTGATCCATATTCTTTATATACTACTTAAGATCCATGTCTAATTTTGATTTGAGATATTATTTCCAATACGTAGAGGAAGATCATGCAAGTTCTTGAGAGGGGTTTTGACAAAGTGAGAAGAGCTATGAGAAATCAGAGTGATGGACTTATTAGAGTATTAATAAGAGTTGATTAATACGGTTAAATGTTGGTTACAGTTAGTTAAGCATGTTGATAAGTTGGGTTTGATTGGTTCACCCGCAATTATCCGCAAACGCTACGTTTGCGGGCGGTTGCGGGTGCAAGCGTTTTACACCAATCATGCAAATCGCTATAAATCGCTTCGAATCGCTTATAGTCCCTCTATTTCAAAAGCTCATTCCAGGTAACGTTTGCGGTTGCGGACGGTTGCGGTTGGTTAATTTTTTTTTTTTCTATTTTTTTTAATCTATAATACTAATAAAAATTTACAAAAAATATTTTAAAAAACAAAATTTTATATCTCTTATCAAATATTATGATATTAAAATCTTAAATACTTTATAAAAATATATTTTATATATAAAAAAAATATTTTTAACCTTAATTATTCTGTAAATTATTTAAAACTAAATTTTATCATATTAATATAATTTTTTTCTTATATAAATTATATGTTATAAGTATATTTTATATATTTAATACTAAACCGCAACTGCAACCGCTATCAACCAGTCATAATTTTTTTGCAAACGCATCCGTTTTTAATTTTTAAATCAGTCGTGTAAATCGCTTAATAACGTTTATAACCGCAACCGTCCGTTTTCGCAAACTCTCGCACCCACAACCGCAACCGCTGCGTTTAAACCAGTCGAACCCTAAGTTAAGCATGTTAAACTAACTGTAACCAATACTTAACCGTATTAATCAACTCTTATTAATACTAGACAACTAGGTAAAACTGAACTTTAGATTTGATCAGTGGAGAATTAGACTCCAAACGATTTATGAGGAGATGAGATCTAGCGCGCGTCCAGCGAGAAGGTCCCAAGACATTGATCGGTTTGAACAACGCGTCAATATCCGGTATGACGGAGGAACGGTTGTGGTTGACGGAGAAGGAATTTCCAATCAGAATGAAATTCGCTGTGCGATGTCAACAAAAATTTGTCGTTTTGGAAGAGAAGTGAAAAAAATGGCATGCTCTCTTTGCTTGGTTTTAAGATGTCCTTTTCTCACTATGTAGCTAAAAACACACGTTTTTTTCTACCACATCATCAATATACCCAAAATTATATTGCGGGCTTTTTTAATTTTACGTGATTGATATGCATTTTTATGATGAGGGGTTAAAGTACAAAAGATAGCTATTTGGAGGAATTTTTTTTTAATAGCAAACCCTAAAAAGAATAAACCAAATTTTAATTAGAAAAATGAATTAGTCTTTGAATAACAGGAAAAAATTATTTTATATATACAAATAATGAAATGAATAACAAATGAAAATTTCTAACTATATATACATAAATGATAGATTCAACACAACACATGATTTTTTTTTTTTCTTTTTTTTTTTTTTTTTTTTTAAACAATCTAGAGTCTCCTTACATAGACAATATCCTTGAAAGATAATAACAATTATAAATTTTTTTAATTCCTAGATAGGTTGATAACATTTAATATATCCAATCAAATACCTTGTGCATATTGACCGGGTTCCGAATATGTTTGCCTCCCTCTTTTTTTAGATAAATCCCATTTTCTCTAGCTGTCCATTCCCATAGGCCTCCATGATCAGTATGACTGAAAAGTTTAAATGCTGTAAAGCCCTGATGGTGTCTATAATTAGGCCCTTGTCTTAAGGTGCACATCAAACGCGTCGTACCAAAGAAGTTAACGTTGAAAGTTTGAGTATGAGCTTCTCCGATTTTTATTATTTTTGGACCTATTACATCATCTCCGGAGTAACACCTCATCCAGAGGAGTTTCTTGAATTTGAGTTCGTTTGCAATCCTGAATCCGGCACCAGATACATGGCCAATCATACAAAGACTAAAATAAAATAAAAATATTGAGACATTTTTCATTCTTTTTTTTTTTTTTTTTTTTTTTTTTGAATTCTTGTTTTTGGTAGATGTTTAGATCGTTTGTCGTGTTGACTTTTTTTTTGGTATGTATCACTTTTTATATACACACATCGATGTTGCTACTTTTGTATTAACAATTTCTAGTTTCTCTATTAATATAAGTTTGCTATTAATAGTTGAGGTATCCAATCATTGGAGACTATATGTTTATGGTAGGCACAAATAAGTGTTTAAAAGTTTGAGTACCACAACAAATGAAAAAAAAAAAAGGAAAAAACGTTTTCCATGAATCTACTACAGCAAAACAAGGAAATTAAGAAACCCAAGGCAGTGAAATGAAGTCAATATGGCATACAAATAGAACGATGAGAAAATTAATATTATATTGACTAATAATTATCTTCAAAGAACTTGACAAACGATCGAAAACCAAAACAAAGAAGTAAGTAAGGATGCAAAAAACAGATAAGAGGTATGTAAATGGACTAATTAATTTTTTTTTTAATTAAAAAGGTACGTAAATGGACAAATTAAGTTGCACTAAACTGATAACATAAGATACTACGAGTAGTTTAATATGTAATCAAGTTTGGTATATAAAAAGCTTAACATTAAAGCCAAAAAAAAAAAAAAAAAAAAAAAAAGCATATATAAGAGCACACAATGTTACTATATTCAGATTTTTCAAGATCCGCTTATTTGAAGTATTCATCCTCGCTAATGATGTAAACTATCTTGCAAATGGGGTTTCATTAAATCTACATTGTCTATCAAAAAAATCACGGCTAATTTATTCTCCTCATCAATGAAGAAACTCGCAGCTGTAACCGAAAACTTAAGGCCAGTAAAAAGTATCATATCCACTGCTAAGAACAACTTGCTGACAAGATATATGATAATCCAAAAATAATATGGAACATAATAAGAGTAGAGGTATACATCAATAGCAGAATAAAGCTGCAAAAGCACATGAAGACTTCAGATCAACTTTCTAACCATTTCCGACGATTCTAGGTCGATGGTCTATATTTCTTATGGTACAAAATCTACCAAAAAACAAAGAAGTTAGTAACGATTAAAGAAACAGATTAGAGGTATTAAGCTGCACTAAACTTAGAACATAAGAGCAGATAATGTTAGTATATTCAGATTTTCTAAGATCCGTTTATTTGAGGTATCCATCCTCTCTAATGATATAAAGTATATATGTTGCGATTGGGATTCATTAATTTTACTTTGTCTTTATAAAAACCACGGCGAATTTATTAGCCGCATCTATGAAGAAACTCGCAGCTGTAACCGGAAACTTCAAGCCAGTAACTGGTCTCATATCCATTGCTAAGAACAACTTGCTGCTCCATGATACTGTTAGTACTATACAGCCACGTAACAGAACAGGATGGTACTGTATGGCACAAGAGAACAAAGAGTGCCTTGCGTGATGAACTTGGAAATCAAGATCTATGGAGTTTCCAACTAAAGTGATGGTGAACAATGAGCTTTGGGTAGTTGGTGAGAGTCTCGAGTGGTCCAACAAAAATCATCTTAGGATTAGTGTTGTGAGCTTTGGGTAGATAGGAATATTCAGCTTCAAGAGAGTGTTCTTGTGTCAAACTGAAATCAAGTAATCTTGTATTAAGGTTATTAATGAGATTGGTCCTAATAAGAAATCGGTATATTTCTTTTAACTCAAGTTCGTGTCTGATTAGTCTCTACTTAGTTATTTAAGATATTACATTAGGCTCAATCTTAAGTCTTTTATATGTATGGGATGCACGAAGGAAATTTTATTTGTTAGTGAAGCTTATGTCATAATATATCTTTTGGCATACAAATTGTATGTATACATCAAACTAAATACTCAAATTCTTAAACAAGAAAATACATTGATTAATACCCTAACCTTGTTTCAATGGTTTCTGTAGAAACGGATTTTTGCCAAAACAAAAGTGGTAGCATCGCAAAATCATTTGTTTTAGTCCATGTCATAAGTTTAATTTATTTAATTGGTAAGGTTATTTAATTGCCGTCAAATTATTATTTATTTATTTTTTTCTTAAGTTTGAATTTTCTCAAACATTTCCAATTAAGCTGAAATTGATGAATTAATGTTGAGATTGCATGTAACTATGCAAGCAAAAATTACTAAAATAATTTCTCAAATAACATAGGGGGATAACAATATCTACATATAACTATTTATAAAAAAATTTCAAAATTCCTGTTAAAAAAATATAAATTCTTTATTATTTGAATAGCACAAAAAATTTATATGTATATATATATAAATAATGAATCGAATAAAAAATTATTTTAATAAATTAGATAATATATTCAACACAACAAGTGTTTTATTTACCTTTTAATATAGTGTCATTTTGTCTAGACAATATCTTTAATTATAATAATTTTGACGTTTTAATGAGGAGTACTGAAACTTTTCATTTTATCCCGTTACCCAAACATTCTTCTCTTTATGCAATTTTTCAAAGCTATTAAGACCATCATGGTCCTCTCTTGTTAAATAGATCCCATCTTCTCTGACATACCATTTCCAGAAGCCTCCCTTTTTAAATGCTCTAATTTCCATACTGTGTTTATATCCAGGTCCTTGCTTCAAGGTACACATGAAACGCGTCGAACGCCACCCGTTTACTTTGAATCTTTTTGAATAAGTCCCTCCGATTGGTATTTCTTCTATAGGAAATCTGTCATTTTTGGAAAAACAGCTAACCCAGAGACGACTTTTACTTGTGAGTTCGTTCGTGATCGTGAATCCGCTGCCTGATACATGGCTAAGCATCGAAAGACTAAACAAAAACAAAAAAATTAAAAGATATTTCATTTTCTTCTTATTGAAAAAGAAAGATTTCTCGTTTTTTCTTCGTAGATGTTTAGATTTTTTTTGTGGAATTAATTTGTTTTTTTTCCCTGATCTATCTTGTTATTCGGTATTTATAGTTTCTTGTTTTTCTATTAATCTTAATTTGCTTTTAATAGTTGAGGTATCAAATCATCGGAGACTATCGATTTGTGGCGGACAAAAATAAGTATTTGAACTTTTTATTTCTTTAAAAAAATGAATTTCATTGATCTCTTGCCTTTGAACTTCTTAGTATCAGTCTCGGTTCTATCATCCGGAGATCGTATATCACTTACATAATAATTAACGGCAGACAACATATGTATATTAAGATGAAATAGAGATAATCATAAAACATACAAATGCATTGTGGAATGGATATATTAAACCCATAACATTCTTTGTATAAACCCATATCCTCTGTATATATTTGTACATTCTTGATCAATGAAATATACAAGTTTAAACATTCACAGTTTCCTCCTTGATTATGTTTAGATCCCATCTTGTCCTTGTTTGTTTTTGCTACCAGGAAACACAGTTCTGATGCAAATTTGATAGAACCCGAAAATAGTTTGACGGTACTTCACAATACCAAAAAACATATCCTTGCTCTGTTCGTTCGAGAGAACTGAATTCTTCTTTGATGATCAAAATACTTGATTTTCTTATTAAACGTTAAAGCTTCCATATATATATATATATATATATAGGGTACACACAGAGAAAATCCTAAAGAGAATTAAGGAAAACATATTCAAAAGCATCCTATAATATTTTTAATAAAATAGAATAATTCTAATTCTAATAAAATTGTTTATTAAGTCAGTGTCTGTCAGAGGTATATAAATTGATTTAGATTAGATAATGATTAGGATAACGTCATAAGTTTATATAGAAATTGATCTTAAAAAAACAAATTTAACCAACCGCTACCGTAAACGCTTTCAGAAAGAAACTTTTGAAATTGAGGAATTTTGAGCAGTTCAAAGCGGTACAAACCGATTCGTATGAACTTTTTAAAACGCTAACAACCGCAACCGCCTGTAAACGCAGCATTTGCGGGTGGTTGGAGAGAACCAATCAAGCCCTAATTAAGCTGCACTAAATTGAAAACATAATGTTAGTAAATTCAGATGTTCCAAGATCCGCTTATTTGAAATATCCATCCTAGCTCTCTAAAGATATAAATAATATATGTTGCAAGTGGGGTTCATTAAATCTTCTTTGTCTTTATCAAAAACCATGGCGAATTTCTTCTCCTCATCAATTAAGAAACTTGCAGCTGTAACTGGAAAGTTAAAGCCAGTAACTGGTCTCATATGCACTGCTAAAATAAACTTGCTGCTCCATGATACTGCATTGGGCTCAATCTTATGTCTTATAAATATGATGTACGAAGGAAAATTTATTTGCTAGTGAAGCTTATATCATAACATATTTTTTGGCATACAAATTGTATGTATAGATCAAACAAAATAAGAAAATTCTTAAACAAGAAAATACATTGATTATTACCCTACCTTGTTTCAATGGTTTCTGTAAAACTGGATTTTCGCCAAAACTAAAACAGTAGAATATCAAAATTAAGGAGGTGTATTGGAATGAATATTTAGGAAGATTTGAGTTTTAATGAATTTTGAGAGGATTTGGTTAAATTTTGGTGAATTAAGAATTTTGTTATTAAATTCTCTGAATTCTCAGCTAAAACCATGAGAATTGAGTCTTTGTATTTTTAACTAAGAATTCCCCTCAAATCTCAGCTGAAACTTTTAAATCAAATCCTAATAACGTTTTCAATAACAGTGGATTTGATTGTATATTTTAAAATCATTAATCCAATAACACTGGAATTTAAAAGATATTTTAAAATTCATGTTTCAATAACACATGATTTGCCATTAAAACTCAAATCTCACCAAATACTCAGTCCAATACACCCCCTAATAGTTTTAGTCCATGTCATAAGTTTAATTTACTTAATTGGTAAGGAACTAAGGATATAATTTCTTGTTTTCTCTTTTAAGTTTGAGTTTTCTCACAAATTTCCAATTAAGCTGAAACTGATGAATAAATGTTGACATGGCATGTAAGCAAAATTTACTAAGGGGGGTGTATTGGAATGAATATTTAAGAAAATTTGAGTTTTAATGAATTCCGAGAGGATTTGGTTAAATTTTGGTGAAATAGGAATTTTGTTATTAAATTCTCTGAATTCTCAGCTAAAATCATGGGAATTGAGTCTTTGTATTTTTAACTAAGAATTCCCCTAAAATCTCAATTGAAACTTTTAAATCAAATCCTAATAATATTTTCAATAACAGTGGATTTTATTATATATTTTAAAATCATTAATCCAATAACACTAGAATTTAGAAGATATTTTAAAATTCATGTTTCAATAACACATGATTTGCCATTAAATCTCAAATCTCACCAAATACACATTTCAATACACTCCCCCCCCCCTAAAATGATTTCTCCAACAAAATATAGGGATAACGTAATTTAACGATATAAGACTATTAATTTTTATTAATCAAAATTACTGTTAAAAACAACATATACTCTTCATTATTTGAATAGCACAAAAAATTATTATGTATTTAAAAATAGTGAAACCAATAACAAACTATTTTAAAAAGTAAATCATAGATTCAACACAACAAGTGTTTACTACATTTTATTATAGTGTCTCTTGTCTAGACAATATCTATAATTATAATAGTTTTGAAAAGTACTGAAACTTTTTATTTATCCTGTTAAGGTGTTACCCAAGCATTTCTCTCTTTTTTCTGTCCATGGGAGCCACCAAGAGGTTTATGATCCGTTCTTGCTAAATAGATCCCATCTTCTCTAGCAAACCATTGCCACATGCCTCCCCATTTAAATGCTCTAATTTCCATACGGTATTTAAATCCAGGCCCTTGTTTCAAGGTACAATAGAAACGCGTTGAACGACCTATGTTTGCTCTGAAATCTTTTAAATATTTCCCTTTGTTTGGTAATACTTCTATAGGAAAGTTGTTATCTTTGGACCCACATTTTACCCAGAGGCGTTTATTACCTGCGAGTTCATTCGTGATCGAGAATGAGTCGCCGGATACATAGCTAAGCATGGAAAGACTAAAACAAAATAGGATAATTAAAAGATATTTCATTTTTTTTATTGAAAAAAAAGAAAGAAATATGTTTTTTTTTTTTTCTTGTTGATGTTTAGATTATCTTTGTGGAATTGATTTGTTTTTTTTTTTTTGCCGATGGTCTATCTTGTTATTCTGCATTTATAGTTTCTTGTTTCTCTATTAATAATAGTTTGCTATTAATAGTTATGGTATCAAATCATCGGAGACTACCAATTTGTGGCAGAAAAAATAAGTATTATTTATTTACTGAACTTCAATCATCTTTTGCCTTTGAACATTATAATTAGCGGCATACAATATGTATATTAAAATTAAATAGAGATAAGCATAAAATAATAAGCTTAAAACAGACAATTGTGTTGTGGAATAGTTATATTAAAATCTCATAAAATAAGGTTACAGTTTACATTTGTTTTTCCGCATAAGAGAAATTTTATTAAAGAAGGAGAAACCGTTACATGATATACATAAAAACAGAGAAAAAATAAAGTATACATTTGGCCAGGGGCATTCACATGGGCTTCCCCGGGCCCTGGTGGAATTATGGGTCTCGGTCCGGAACCTCCTGGTTAACAAAATCCAAATCCAAATCCAAATCTGTTTTGGATGCGGAGATCCGAGAGTGAAGAACTTTGATAGCTCATACTCGATTTTTCTTTGATGATCAAAATACTCGATTTTCTAATTAAACGTTAAGTTTCCATATATATATAGGGTACACACCAAGAAAATCCTAAAGAGAATTAAGGAAAACATATTCAAAAGCGTCCTATAATATTTTTAATAAAATAGAATTATTTTAATTCTAATAAAATTGTTTATTAAGTCAGTGTCTGTCAGAAGTATATAACGTCATAAGTTTATATAGAAATTGATCTTAAAAAAAACAAATTTAACCAACCGCTACCGTAAACGCTTTCGGAAAGAAACTTTTGAAATTGAGGAATTTTGAGCAGTTCAAAGCGGTACAAACCGATTCGTATGAACTTTTTAAAATGCTAACAACCGCAACCGCCTGTAAACGCAGCATTTGCGGGTGGTTGGAGAGAACCAATCAAGCCCTAATTAAGCTGCACTAAATTGAAAACATAATGTTAGTAAATTCAGATGTTCCAAGATCCGCTTATTTGAAATATCCATCCTAGCTCTCTAAAGATATAAATAATATATGTTGCAAGTGGGGTTCATTAAATCTTCTTTGTCTTTATCAAAAACCATGGCGAATTTCTTCTCCTCATCAATTAAGAAACTTGCAGCTGTAACTGGAAAGTTAAAGCCAGTAACTGGTCTCATATGCACTGCTAAAATAAACTTGCTGCTCCATGATACTGCATTGGGCTCAATCTTATGTCTTATAAATATGATGTACGAAGGAAAATTTATTTGCTAGTGAAGCTTATATCATAACATATTTTTTGGCATACAAATTGTATGTATAGATCAAACGAAATAAGAAAATTCTTAAACAAGAAAATACATTGATTATTACCCTACCTTGTTTCAATGGTTTCTGTAAAATTGGATTTTCGCCAAAACTAAAACAGTAGAATATCAAAATTAATAGTTTTAGTCCATGTCATAAGTTTAATTTACTTAATTGGTAAGGAACTAAGGATATCATTTCTTGTTTTCTTTTTTAAGTTTGAGTTTTCTCACAAATTTCCAATTAAGCTGAAACTGAGAATAAATGTTGACATGGCATGTAAGCAAAATTTACTAAAATGATTTCTCCAATAAAATATAGGGGATAACGTAATTTAACGATATAAGACTATTAATTTTTATTAATCAAAATTACTGTTAAAAACAACATATACTCTTCATTATTTGAATAGCACAAAAAATTATTATGTATTTAAAATAGTGAAACCAATAACAAACTATTTTAAAAAGTAAATCATAGATTCAACACAACAAGTGTTTACTACATTTTATTATAGTGTCTCTTGTCTAGACAATATTTATAATTATAATAGTTTTGAAAAGTACTTAAACTTTTCATTTTGTACTGTTAAGGTGTTACCCAAGCATTTCTCTCTTTTTTCTGTCCATGGGAGCCACCAAGAGGTTTATGACCCTTTCTTGCTAAATAGATCCCATCTTCTCTAGCAAACCATCGCCACATGCCTCCCCATTTAAATGCTCTAATTTCCATACGGTATTTAAATCCAGGCCCTTGTTTCAAGGTGCAATAGAAACGCGTAGAACGAAGTCTGCTTGCTCTGAAATCTTTTAAATATTTCCCTTTGTTTGGTAATACTTATATAGGAAAGTTGTTATCTTTGGACCCACATTTTACCCAGAGGCGTTTATTACCTGCGAGTTCATTCGTGATCGAGAATGAGTCGCCGGATACATAGCTAAGCATGGAAAGAGTAAAACAAAATAGGAAAATTAAAAGATATTTCATTTTTTCTTATTGAAAAAAAGAAATATGTTTCTTTTTTTTTTCTTGTTGATGTTTAGATTATTTTTGTGGAATTGATTTGTTTTTTTTTTGTCGATGGTCTATCTTGTTATTCTGCATTTATAGTTTCTTGTTTCTCTATTAATACTAGTTTGCTATTAATAGTTATGGTATCAAATCATCGGAGACTACCAATTTGTGGCAGAAAAAATAAGTATTATTTATTTACTGAACTTAAATCATCTTTTGCCTTTGAACATTATAATTAGCGGCATACAATATGTATATTAAAATTAAATAGAGATAAGCATAAAATAATAAGCTAAAAACAGACAATTGTGTTGTGGAATAGTTATATTAAAATCTCATAAAATAAGGTTACAATTTACATTTTTTTTTTCCGCATAAGAGAAATTTTATTAAAGAAGGAGAAACCGTTACATGATATACATAAAAACAGAGACTGTTAAAACTGAAAAAATAAAATAAAGTATACATGATCTGCACCAATAGGTGAGATAAAGTAGAGAAAATGACTAAACAGCCAAAACAGAGACGACACTCATGTGGAAGGATATAAACACATGAGCCAAGACAATCTGAGATATCTCATCAGTTGAGATTACAATTCGAGAATTAAACTGGAATAAGAGGCGAATTTAAAATCAAATAGGTTCTTGATCAGAGGATTTCAATAGGTGTAGTAAATTGCACCTGAGAATGAAGATTTTTGCTGTCAAAATGTATCACACCAGTTGCAGATGATAGCCTATGTATCCAAATCCAAATTTATTTTTGATGTGGAGATCCGAGAGTGAAGAAAAAGATAGCTCATATTGGATATTTTTATACTTTCATCGTAAAAATAAATATTATTATGGTTAGTTTTTTTTTTCGGATTTCGGTTTCTATTAGATATATGGAGTATAAGCTTCAAAACTCAAATTACACATTATATTATGCTATTTACGGCTTTACGCTTTATACGTCTGGTTGAATTGTCAAATGATATTTTGAATGTAGTATTTCTCAAACTATTCATTGGCTATTAGATATATGGAGTATAAACTTCAAAACTCAAATTATACATAATATTATGCTATTTACGGCTTTACGCTTTATACGTTTGGTTGAATTGTCATATTCCATTATTAACTGAAACATTTTTAATACTTTAGTAAATTTTTAAACAACAATTTCATTTCTATTAATAATATTATATATTAAAATAATAATATTCTGGTTATAAAAAATTAAGAAATAAAATATTCTCATAATCTTAGAAAAGAAAAACAAAATGGAAATGGAAATAAAATGAAGACATATATATTCAATTAGTTTAAAAGATATTAATATCCTTTCTGAATTCGTTTTTCTCAATTAATTTAAAAGTATAAAATGTAATTATGTACATATTAAATGTTTTATTCAAAAAAAAATTCTGTTAATAAGTATAGTAGATATAATATTGTTGAGTTATTTTAATATGAGATCCAAAATATACATATATAGTGAGACGAGGATAGTCAAAGCTATAGAAGATCATGCTTTGTGGTATCGTCGTCTAGGACATCCGTCATATGGTGTTTTAGGATTTTTACCTTATAATGTCCCGTCAAGTTTGGTGGATGTGAGAATTTTTTTTTAAGTCGAAAAAAACATGTGAGGTGTTTGCAAATAGTTTTAATAAAGCTTCCTTGATTTGATTCATTGTGACTTATGTGGACCATATCGAATGCTTGCAGTTTGAATAACAAAATATTTTAACTTAATACGATCATTAAACAAATACAGATTTACTAACAAACAATGACATAATCAATACAATAACCTGTACTTTAGACTTTGAGTCTTGTGTATACAACAACATAACAATTATTGTAATGCCTAACGAAAAAAATAATTGTTACGGATCTTTCTTTATTTTTATTTTTATTTTTTCTTTTTTTAAACTGGCCTCCAATAAGTAAACTTTCTAACAACGAGCGAGTCCTTATGAAAATATAGACCATCTTCTCTAGCTAGCCAATTATACGATGAACCATCCTTAACAAACATCCCTACGGATTTATATGCAATATAATATACCCAATGCTTATAATCAGGTCCTGAATATACACTGCACCAAAACTCAGTCGTCCCCCAAAAATTAGTCTTGAAGCTGAATGACATAACTTCTCCAGTTTTGAGATATTTTAATCCTATATCGTCGTTTTTTGATTTACAATGCACCTTGAGGAGTTTCTTGTTTGCGGGATTGAATTCGTTCTTGACCGTAATCGTAGATTTTTTCCCGTGTACATCGCCAATCATGCAAAGACCAAAAACAAATAGAAATATTGAGAGATTTTTCATTCTTGTTTTGTTTTAGATATGTTTTATTGAATGTGGTTTTTCTTTTTCTTTTGAGGTGCTGTTATTTAAACACATAATTGTATTTTTTTTGCATTTCAATTTTCTTGTCTCTCTATTATTGTAAAATTTTCTATTAATAATTGAGGTAGCAACTCCTTACAAAACTAATGATTGATACTTGACAAAAAAATCTGTGTTTTGGGTAAATTTTTTTGTTTTTTTTTTGTCAACCCCATGATATTTCAATTAAACTTAGAGCATCATTAGTGGTAGAGAGTCTCTCACATATATTATTCTAATATTTCTAATATAATGTAAATATTTTTTTAAAATTTAAGAGGAGGATCAGCTACTCTAGGAATAAAAGTAGAGGAAACAAATATAAACAAGGATATAATAGAACGAATTTCTTCCAGCACTCCATAAAGCTCGCAGATCGAGTCGTGAAAGTTGAGAACTCGCATCAAAGTCTGTGAGTCCGATAGAATCACAAACTCTTAGCTAATATATAAGGTTTATGGATCTCTTCACTCATTATCAATTATCACCCATGATTCGTAATATGGTATTAGAATCCAAATTTGGTCTAACAAACGTTTTCCCACCTTTATGGTCCGTATAAGTGGCCTATCTTATTGTGGTATTCCCACGATGATAGACTTGGTTTGTTCCAGTTAGACCGTTTTCCACCCATATCTCAAATAAACCTATTAGAATGTAAGATATCCTATATCAATAGATGGAATAATTCTCGAAGAGAATCATGACATCTTCATTCATTGTCAATTAGTTTTGAGTTGTAAGTTTATGATTCATAATAACATCTCATACTAATACGGCTCGGTGCCCCCAATATGTCTTCCTTTATCCTCTCTCCTTGGTTTCCTGGGAAGTTCTTATAAAGTAAACCCTGTTACAACTCTAATTACTCTTTGGAGGCCAGACCTAATCGGGCTCACTATCAATTACTAACTGCCTCGTTAATAAGAACAATGCGAGTTTCTCAGAGTGAGTGGCTTTTTTGCGATCTAGGTTTTTGAAAATTAACGAGATAAGACAGAAAAGTGCCAATGACCTTTTTCCTAAATTCTACTCCCTCCGTTTCATATTAATTATCGGTATAGACTATTTTACGTAAATTAAAAAAACAATTGATATGTTTAGCCCTTAATTAATTTATATTTGATTTTATTTTATTAGTCAAACCATTAAAATAATAGAGGTAAAATTTCTAATTTTACCAAACATAAAACAACTAATTTGAAACGAAATTTAACTCCTAAAATGACAACTAAATTGAAACGGAAGGAGTATTTGTTTTCAATGCAATATCTATGTAGACAAATTACTATTTCCAAGGAAAAGATTCAAATAACTTCAGCAATCTGAAACACCATTAAATACTTTTTTATTATTCAGTTTTGGATAAGAAAACCACTAAATGGTAATCTGTACAAAGTGGGTCAGAGCCATTGTGATCTATAAAATTAATATGTACAAAAGAGTCCAGTGATTTCTTCTTAAACAAGAAAACCATACAGCTTGTGAAACCATGAAACCAAACCAGTTAAGTTTCAGTCTGTGATGTCGAAGTATCTTGGGTTTTCTGGGTAATGGTACTCCACATTCAACTGCAACACAGAGACAAAAAAAAAAAAGAAGAAGTTGATCTTATATATTACTTAACAAAAAAACTCGACTCATTTTAGCTATTTACATAAAGGAGGGTCAAGACTCAAATCTCGTACATACCTTTCCTTCATCAGAATCTGTGTGGCGTTGAGGAAACACAACTCTTAAGTCGTTGTACAGATAGAATCTTCTCTTCCCATCTGAATCCAAGTTTTTCTTTTGCTCTGTAGTTTCAGTTTCGTCAGATTTCTTTGAAGCTTTCTTCGGTAACGGGCAAAGAAATCTCAGATGAAGAGCGTAGCGTAGAGCACCAGAATTACATTCTTTCGACGAGTTTAAACAGCTTTTTCCACTTTCATGTAACTCATCAAATTTCTCATCTTCCCCCACTGAATCTACTAAATCAGATCCTTCACAGCTTTTTTTGTCCCAATGTTTAGAGTTTTCGTTTTCCGAGCTTTTCGCTTTTCTTGTTTTCTCTTGCGTTGCTTCACTAGTTGGATTAGATGATCCTAGAGTAACCTTTTGGCGCAAGAACGTCTGCATAATACCAGAAAAGAAAACCAACGTTCAAACTTCGATTTTTCGATACAACAGAGCATGCAACAATGAGTTTAAAAGGCGAAGCAACGAGGGGAAACGAAAACTGCAACTTCATCATGTTTTGCTAGAGGCCTAACTCTTCTGGCTATAGTAGATACATTATAACAATCCTTAATGATTTTTCTTTCTTGAACACGAAAAAAGTTTCCTTTTCTTAAAAATGATATAGCAAGAAAAGAGTGTATTTTGAAACCCTACGAGAAAAAATGTGTTATCTTTTTTTATCTTCATATTACCTTTGTACCGGCTGGCATATCAGTTAAGTCATAATTACAGAGGAAGGTGTGAAGAGGTGTTTTCTCAGGGTTACTAAGAACCTGCATAAGAGCGGTTCATATCATGAGTGAACACATTCAGAGATTTACGAAACTCTCTATTAGCAACATTGAGAAACAGTTTAAGTTAATTAGCCTATTTATCTTGACCTTTGTGTTCTCCTATTAGACACACTTAGCACTGATCTTTGTCAGTGATTACAATAACAATAACTTCGACTATTCGGAATTGCTGTTAACCGCTAATTGATCTTTCCACATCATTTATATGAACACAGCGTTATGACGAGTGATATCTACGGCAACCCTTTATAATCCAGTAGTATCTATATTAAATGCGGAACTAATAGAACAAAAAAGAAACAAAGAGAAAGGAGATACCAGTTGAATCCGACCCTTCATGGGGATCCGTAGTTGGCTCTTGGAACTCTGAGCATCAGATTTCATTTGACTTGTTTTCATTTTCTGGCCCCAGAATTTGCTCGATTTAGATCCTCCAGCGAGATCTATGGAGGCGTAGTATAGCAAGAAGCAATCATCACCAACACTAGTTACTGAGAATGGAAGCTTCTGTGATTTTGGAGAGATGTTTCCTCCAGCGATACTAAGAACCGCAAGAAAACCGTCAATCTTCTGTACAAAAAAGCAGACAGAAGTCAAGCGTCTAAAATTAACCCAAAAAAAAAAAACTTCTCTTTAACTCAGGGAGCTTAGTTCTGAGTTTATAGCTTTATGCGTAAGCAGGATGGTGATAACGACTTTTTCCTTTTAGCTGTTGCATACATTATAACATAAACGGTCGTCTGCTATAGCCAGTTTTACCATTCCTCAATTTCTAAAGCTGCACATTTTTCTTTCATAAATAGGGACGTACACCAATGAAAGAATGTAACTTTCTTACGACCTATAAAGTATCAGAGTTGAAGATGAAAACCTGATTTGTTGGTCCGCATGACAATCTTCCTGTCAGGAGTGACTCCTCGAAAGAACCAACCAATGACCTCTGAATGGGGCGTCCACTCAAGCTTCTAATGAACCTTTTACATGGAGATACAGGAGCTGATTCAGTACGTCTCTCCATTGAAAACGCTCTCCTAATAGCGTATCCATCATCAAACAATCTATGATCAATTCTTAATTCTGATTCTTCACTGATATTCCTCAAGTCTTCCAGTATCTTCCCATTTTGGCCACTTCTTACAGCTTTCATTTTCTCAGAAAACTTCGGACCAAGTGGTGACAGAGAAAGCGGCGGAGAGACAGATATATCCTTATCACAAGGTAAGGGCTTCTTGGGTATGCCAGAAGTTTCATATACTGGTGAATATAAGCAAACCTCACCATGTGTGGGTTGGCGGAGGTCGACAGAGTCAAGCAATGGACCATCAGTGAAGACCATGGACGAGAGTCTACCACTGTTTGAGACATTCTTCCATTCCCAACAAGTAGATGTTGTAGGAGTGGTAGACAGATGTAACCTACTAGGGAGATTAGCCTTTTTGTGATCTTGTGCGACAGAATTGCAGAATCCATTAGAAGAACCCGAATAAGTAATTTGTTGTTGGTTACTACAGCTGATATCAAGCAGGTCACCTCTGAATTTTACAGGGAAGAGAGTATTCAGAGGGGAGAGTACTCGTTTCCTGACTAACGCTCCACCAATATCTACTCCAGCAACTCCACCAGTGGATGATAGAGAGTAATCAACAGCGACACTCGTCTGTTTGTTATCCAGCAAGCTAGTTTCGCTTGATGCAAAACCAACTATCCTTCTAGCTCCAGTTAGACTCGAACTAACCTTATCCACAGCATAGCTAGTCGATCCATGAGCACTCGACGAGGTAACAACACGAGTGCCATGGAATCTACATGAATCATCTGTAAACTCCAGAGGCTCCAGTGATGTTTTTCTTTCAAATTCTCCAATGGTAGAGCAAATGCCTCCCTCGCTTCCTCCGTTAAGTCCATCTGAATCACGGGAAGTGGCATAAACAGGTAGACTTTGCGAAAGACTACAACTTGGAGCAGACAAAGCTTCATTAGATTGTTCACTTGAAGCAGTCTGTGGCAGACCCATAACCAATTGCCAAAAAATGTTATCTTCTTGGAACTTTTGAGATGTCAGTTTCAAATCTCTAACTCCCCTATAAACCTACCAAATCCTTGAAATAACAACAATACTGTGACTACCTCTATCTCTAGTAGAAAAATAAATAAATCCTATAACACTATGTATCAATCACAGGCATCCACAATTCATGTATTGCTTGCCTACTAACTCGCATACAAGAATTTAAACACTTAACATTTATCCAACATCGGTTTATCGCAGAGAATTCTGAAGCTAGATGAAATTCGAGGACGACTGATACAGAGTTCATTGCAGTTACACTTTCCTGAAACGAATAAAACAAAAAAAAAAAGGATAAAACCAAATCAATTACATATTGAAATTGTTATTGTAAACTCTTCTTAAGCTTAAGCAACAATGAAACTCTCAAGTTCAAAAAGATTCATGCTATTAAGAATGATCAATAGAAAATGTTATGATCAAAAACAAATCAGAAGCAGTAAATTCATAAATCAAAATCATTCATCACAAATTCTCAGTGTTTTTTTTTTTTTAAGTTTTGCAGCAAAAATCACTAGAACACAAATGATCAAAAACTTCCTTAATAAACATGATAAACCAGAGATTTCACGGAATAAACTTGTGACCAAATCAATCAAATTAAAAAAGAAAAAAGAAATAAAAAAGTTTCTCAGAAGAGAAAAATGCTCAAAATCCCCAGAAAACAAAGCAGCTCATCATCATCATCAACAACAACAATAACGAAACTTAGATTAATCAAAACTCGAAGCAAACGCACCGATGAAGCAAAACATTTCAGACGAAGTCCAAAATCGGAATCATTCACATATAAAACCTTCGAGATCGAAATTAGAAATCGAACGAAGAAATGAATCCAAAAAGGTGAGAAAAAAAAGAAGAAAGAATCAGAGGTACCTCTCTCTTCTTCCCTTATCTCTCGTTTGTTTATAAAACCAAATCCCAATAAAAAAAACTCATATCATCGCCATTACTATCGCTCTCCTTTTTCTTTTTCTTCTAATTAACATTTTTATTTATCAACATGCGAATATAAAAAAAAAAATCTAACGATTTTGATTTTTTTTTAATATGAAGAAACTCAAATTTCGCAGGCAAAAACACGCATTTCTTCTACTTTTATTACATTTAAAATCATTAATAATCTATAAACCTTTACCGTTTTATTGTTTTCCACCGTACAGGCGTAAATGACAAAATAACTCCAACGAACAGTAAAAATGGAGAATTAATTTTTTATTAAAGAAACCAAAAAAAAAAAAGTGACGAGAGACAAGAAAGATGTTGGAATTGGGATGAATTTGTTTTTTTTTTTTTTTGCACTTTCTCTGTTTCCCAGTCTTATCCCTTAGTGGGCCATAGATTTGGGCCCACTTACTAGTGGATCGATAGAATAAGCCCAGCACGTGATCTCTCACGTGAGACAACGGACGATTCTCCTCCACCCAAAGGTGAGCCTCTTGAGTCTTGAAGATGAAGTAGTACACATGTACTTTTCTCCACTTGCAGAGTAATTAATATATACTTAAATGCTAATTTTTTTAATGCAAAATGCTCCATTCATGTCGATGATATACAAATGAAAATTATTAAAAACCTAAAAAAATTGACAGATTATGAGTGAGAGTAGTTTCACAACCTAGAAAGGTCGAGAAGCTTCTTCCATCATTTTCTTCACTCTTGTCAACTTTTCGATTTCTTTCAGCACCTGAAGAACATTGTTAATAAACTTTTCACATTTGTAATCAATTAGTCATAACTTAAAATGAAAGAAACATAAAGCTTAAGACTTACCTCTAAAGCAATATCTTCAGAAGTTAATGATTCCAAGTCTTCACATTCCAACTTTGTAGCTATTCCTGTTTCAAAGAACAAAGCAGCATCAGTCATAAAAATGGATATTGTCAAGGATATAAATTAATTGACTTAAGATAGATCATAGATCCTTACTTTGAAGGGAAATGGATGCATCTGCTGTATCGTAACCTCTTCTTGATTTTTCGTAACTCGCTTTTAGCGCGTCAAACAACTGTGTTCATCCATCATGAAAGTCAGTTTCTTTGTAGTAAATGCCAACAGAAACTTTAAGCAGAAAGAAGAAATACCTCAGGGGAAGGTTCTTCTGAGTTGAATGAATCATCCCCTTTAGCCGCGATATCCACAGGAACATCGATCCATATGGAGATACCGTGTCTTAGAAGTGCACTGAACAATTACTTACAATCAAATGAGAACAGACAGGAGACAAATTTTGAAAATCCAACCGAACATGTGTGTATATCTTATAGAAGATAAAACTACTGCAGCTTAGAAAGAACATACAGATTTGTCAAGCTCTGTACCGCACCATCTCCAGCACAAACTACAAGCCGACCCATCGATGATAGCTGCTTCAGCACTTCAGTCTGCAGAAACATGTTAAAGAGTCATTTTCATAAAACCTGTATGTGGCGTTTAATTGATTTTTTGGGTCGGTAATTTGTATGTAAGATCAAATCCTTATTGATAAAACTGAACCAGTGTTGCATAGTTAACCTCTGATTCTTGAAAAGCCTTCTCATCAGCTTCCTTTAAAGCTTGAGCAGACACATTTCCACCAGCAGCCTCTATGATCAAATTATCACTACACAATAAGAGTAAACTAAAGTTAGAGGAAAGTGTCCACACGAAATAGAATCCTCGAATTGCATAAATGATGAATGAACTTAGCGCTTAAAGCTTAAACACTAGTTCTCTAACAAAGCTAAGAAACTGGACTCTTGACACTCTATAGAGGTTCCAAAAAAGACTATAAAAGCAACCTGACGTTCTTCTAATGAACTTACCTATCAAAGTAGTAATATCGCAATGCCTCAGCCAAAAGCTTCCCAGTGTTCGTTTTAATACGGTTATTAATCCCTATTCAAAAATCGTTAAAAAAAGCTCACACACATCAATGTCCATCCATAAGAAGTACACATAATTAGTTTGAATCCTAGTCAAAACCAGCATTACCAATCAGAAATATCGAAGCTCCTTTCAGTTCAGAAGCCAAGTCCATAGCTTTCCTCTGAGGCCAAAGTAACTTCTCAAGTTAAAGATGAAGCAAAGAAGCTGGTTCAACATCTGTTAAAGATGGTTCTAATGAAACCTCTCACCTTTACAGCATCATTGGGATCTGAATCAACAACATTGATCCCTATGAAAAAACAATAAACCAAAACGGATCAATCAGATATAAAAACTTAATACAGTTTCTTCGTTTTCTTGAGCAGCCATTACTCATAACACCAAATTTTTTGAATAATTCAGCAATCAGACATATCGTCGAACACTTTGTTATATAAGCAATTTTGATAGAATTAAAAAGGTATAATCTCAAAATTCAATATTAGGGATTGGAAACTAACCGGTGAAAGCAGATTGATTGGCGAGACACTGAGACGGAGCTATACGTCTGTGAGAAGAAATGAGTCTAATAGAAGAAGAAGAAGGAGATAGCAACGGCTTTGTGGAAGAAGTAATTCGAGCTTGATGAGGATAAAACAAGGGAAGAAGATGATGAACGAATCCAGAAGAAGTTAGAGAAGCAGACGCAGAGATCTCCATTGACGACGACGAAGCTCCTTTCTCTAGTCCCTAGATATCCGCCACGTATCATTTTTTTTTTTTGTCATCTAAAAATATATAACCAATGAAGTGAAAGCACGCCACGTATCAACTCAACGTGATCATTTTCATTTACTATACTAGAATAGTAACTCGCGCGTTGCGCAGGATTCTAATATTAAAATATTATAAAAATTTAAATTATTTAGAAATAGAAATAAATCATTAATTATAAATAGAATTATAAAGCCAATTCATTATTTTCCACAAAATTTAGCATATCTTAAGGTTAAAACCATTCGATTCAAAAATATTCTCAAACATATTTTTTTAATCACATATAAACAAAACTACATTTCCACTCATGATAAACTACAAAGATTATGTATCACCCCTAATTAGATGTTTTATTGTGTAACATTTGAGTTTGTATTTACCATTCTATATTAGTTATTTTTAGTGTAACATATTGGAATCTTTTACTTAAAATACGTAGAATATAACACTTTCAAATTTTTTTAAAGTTTAGATGTTTTCAAAATATCCAACTGTAACTTTTATATTTATATACAATATTCCAAAAAATATTGGTGTAGATATTTCTATTATGTGGAGAAAGTTAACTATCATTGTTCTATAATTTTTTCACACTCAATTTGTTAAATCTTTTCAACACTTTGATTACTAACATTATCATTAAGTTTTTTTAATTCTTATCCATTTTTTAATTGTTTTTTATAAATATTTTAGATTTATTTAATAAATATTAATAAACATGTATTAAGTGAATATTGTAAATTGTCTTTAATTAAAGAGTGAAAAAAAAAAATTGTCTTTAATTCAAGAAAAATTTGCTTACATATATTATAAGTATATTAAATTTGTGTTATTATTTTCTTACTTTACTTTATATATTGAATCATTTTATTATAGTGGTTGTGGCTATCTATAATTTTTCATTATTTGATCTTTCATTTCTTTATATTGGTAATATCATTTATATAAATTTTAATTTATTTTATCTTATTTTTGTGTTCACCCCCTCCCCCATTATATTATGTTAATAAAAATATAAAAATGTAGTTACAAAGTGTTTTTTCTTTTTTATATAATCAGTTTAATACTCTTTTTTGTTTTTTGTTTCACTTCTTTTATTGTTTTTATTTGTAAATCTCTTAATACTCATTAACTACTATATTTAAGTAATGCTAATGAAAAAAATTATTTTTATAATGTAATTAATTCTTAATAAAAACACAAAATAAAAAATATTATTTGATGACATGTTTTATTTATATTGGAGGACTAAGATGATGATGTGGACACCCTAGATGGAGAGAGAACTCTCCCATTATATATATGATTTTTTTCGGAATTCTATAAATTAATTTATCTCTTTACTTTTTTTTTTTTAGGTCGACTAATATATTAAAGGACTCTTTTGAAAAATACTCTACTTATGTTTTTCAATTTGAAAAATATTTTCTTTCTTTTTTTTTCTTTTTAGAAATTATTGTTGTTTGATTAAAATCACTGATTAATAATTTTTAGAATAAGTCAGTATTTTAACAATTAAAGTAATTATTATTTTGTAAATAAAAAAAATATTTTATTTATGTGGAGAAAGATTTTCAAGACTTATTTTATTTGAATTTTTTTTTAAAAAAAAGATCTTTAAAACATCTCTCAAAAATCGATTAAAAAGGAAAAGGCAAAATCTATAAAAATATGGTCTTTAGTAAAATTCGTGGAGGAGAAAATCATTTAGAAAATAATAAAACATTTTTGTCTCTAAATTTACAAAAACTATAATAATGTATTATGGTGATTCAATTTATGTGGTTTGGTTAAATCACACGAGTTGGAACATTGGTTGATTTCGGTTTGAAATTGTTGAGTAAACCGGATAAAAGAAGAAGCAAAGCAAAGCCTCTAACTGTAGTGGAAGGTTTGATAATATAATTAGAAACGACTTAGGTATTAAGCGTTTTAATTCCTTTTCTTCTCCTTCTTTCATTGCTCCATTCCACTTTTCCCAATCTTTGTCATCTAAAGCATCGTGATAAGTGATAACATTGAGGTTCTTCAATTTTCAACTGAGTGCAAATTCACGACATGAAGCTTTAGTAGTGGCGCCTTTTACTCCTGAAACAAATACAAAAACAGTTTCGATTTGCTACAAAACCGAACCCACCCCAAATTCCGGTTTTATACGGTTATATTATTCTTTGAATTGCTATTTTTTCTATTATTAAGTTATATAAGAAGAGATAAAAGACGAAAATTGAAGAGATTAAAAGAACAGGGTATTCAGATTTACAAATGTGTAAAAAGAAAAATTACGAGATTAACCAACTAAAGAATAAATACATATGTCGACTTCTATATTCACTTATGGAGATCTCTGATTCTCTATAACCAGCGTTTTGATCAAACGCGACGCAGACGCTGCGGCGGTAGCTTCATCGTTCGATCAGCTTTCCTACTCCTGCATGATTAATAACCTATGGAGGATTCAATAAATCCACAGCAAACAAATTCCATCTATGAACTATGCAATTCAATAAAAAAAATTATGTATTTACATTTTTGCGTGTAGATTTATTTAGGTGTAATATGTTCATCTCATTTTAAACGCCAAACGCAAACGAAACATAGAGGAGAACATTTCATTTGCATTTAGCGTCTGCGTATTATGAAGAACTGAAAATGTTTTTAAATTCTTTTTTCATGTAAACGTGTAAAAATGCGTTTGCAACAATCGAGTTTACCTCTGATTTGACTGGTCTGAGCAATTCCCGTGGCTTGAGGAAGTGGCCGAGACAGGCTCATTGGTGTTAATGGTGGGGATGCCACTCTATCATCGCTTCTTTCGACCGGCCGTTGAGCAACAGCTCTCTGGTTTCTTGAAGGTATAGAGAAGCATCTAGGGATGACCAATGGAGGAACCGGAAGCGGTGAAGCTACAATGTTGGTGGTGGAAGGAGCAGTAACAGGGACAGTGTTTCTTTCTTGACTCCATCCGGTTAGAGGCGCTGAATGACCAACCAGAACAGGTGATCTGGCTCGTCTTGGCGGTGGTGCAAAGTGGCCTGGTGGTCTTGGAAGCTCGTGACGCTCATTGAGCCTTGGGGAAGAAGAAGAAGCAAAGGGAGGTGAAGCTGTAGGGGAGACTCTTGGAGAAGATGATGAATGAGGAGGACGAGATTGGGGTACTGGAGGAGTCGGCAGAGGACAAAACGCGCCTGAGGAAATGTCGCAGGTGGTGGTTACAGGTTTTGTTGAGGACGGTCTGAGTGGTCCGGAAAATGCATGTCTTCCTGCTGCTGCTTGCTGCTGCTGATGATGTGCGTCTGTTGAAGAAGGGCGAGGGAGGCGGACATAGAGGTTATTGTTTTCCGCATCTTTCCCATCTTTCCCGCTATTTATCGGTTCTAATGGAGATGAATGCCATATGTTTCCGGCGCTGTGATTTGCTGGCCTCGGGTTTAAAGCCTGGGAAGCCGGTTTCGAGTACCTTGAATCGTTCGGTGTTGGTAATACGTAGGTATTAAAAGATGGATTCACCTGTCTCAACCTCTCTGAAAATTCGGGTTTCTTTTCTGGGAACAACGGGGCTGAATGGCTGCTCATTCTGTGATCGCGCGTTGAAACTGGGTATTCTTCTCTATGATCAGCATTTACCTGTATAAGATAAAGTAAGATACACTAGACTCTTACCAACTTAATCGCAGTTGAGAGCATTAGGTACACAAATATTGAAAAAATATACCGCTGCTGGCCGTGATACTGAAGGGCGAGGAAACGAGAGGTCTGTATCATCCATCTGAATAAAAAGAGAAGAGCATAAGAACAAATTTTATAGATCATGCGAGTATGTTTCATTTACCGTCAAAATCAACTTACTTTCCCTGAGCCCCTTGGTGTAGTGAGAGAAGGAGCTTCAACCCTCTGCTCATTAGTTCTGTAAGCAAAACTGAGTTCATCTTCTTTGTTAATGTATCGTCCATCATCATCATCTCCATCCTCACTAGCTTCCACTTCATTCCCATGAACAGAGAGATCACAGTCAATGTGTTGTTTCTCTGCAGCAACTCTTACGTAACGCTCTACTGCATCAAGCGATTTCAGTCCAGTGTGGAACAAATGCATCTAACAAAGTATTATATGAAAGAAAGTCAAAAACACATAAGAGGAACACCAAAATTTCCATGAGAACTGAAAAAAAAAAAAAGACGAAATTGACTGTAATCTTTACTTGAGCAGTGTGGTGACGGACGGCTTGTGTAAGGAGACTACGAGCTTGTCCTTCTTTAAGAGATTTCAATCGAAAAATGCACATTGTTGCTTCGTCATGAAACTCACTATAAGCGGGTCGAGACTCGGGAGGGATATGTCTTTCTCCTTTACTGCTTTTAGGCCTTCCTTTATCTTTCACAAGAGCCATCTCAAACACATTTCTGAAAGTTTACAGGTAAAGAATTATGTTTTAAGGAAGATTTTCTCAAACCATACAACTAAAAATTCAGTACTGGAAAAAAATTAACAAACCTCTTCTCGTCGCATTGTTGCTTCATATCCTGCTCATTTAGAAAGAGGAAAAGATGAGTAATAAAAAAACAAGACCGTTTCTTGATAACAAGCGTAGCAAATTATGGTATACCTCAACAGTTCTAAGGTCCTTAAGAAGCGCTTCCGATGGGGATGTAATAGTTTTGAATATATGACTACGCTGAAGAACAAAAACCAAAAACCGCAACCAAGTAAGCTTTCATAGGGTAATAATAGAGCTTTTTCAGAATTTATTTTTGCAACAAACAACTTACATATGTATCAAGAAGTCTTTGAAGCTCATACTGAACTTTACCCAACATAAACAAGATTCTACCTATAGAGAAGCAAACAATGTTACAATACAAAATGTTATAATTATACACACAAGAAAAGTAAAAAAAAATTCAAGAGTGCTTACTGCTTTCTTCGTCGTTATGAGGCACGATTTGCTCCAAACAAGAACCCATTTCTCCCAATGACTCAGAGAACTCTTAAAAAAATCACCACCAAAAGTATAACAATAGAGTGTAAATTTTGTGTATGTTATTTTTTGCAGAAACATATTTGCATTTTGCATATTAAAAATTGAGTTTTTTTCTTTTACCATAAGCACTATTTGCTGTTGCAGCAGCTGCAGAGAGTAGTCTATCATAACAGTCTCTCATATCTTGCATATCCTGAGAATTAGTGTCATCAAGATTATTATTATCATCATTAAAACATTCAAACGAAAAAACAAAAAAACAAAAAGGAAAATTTCCATACTCAAACTCAAATCACTAAATGTTACTTCTTCCATTGTAATTCAAATATCCCCCAATCTTTATAAATGATTGGATTTGCTACCAATTTCAAAACAAAACAAAAAAAATCTAAACTTGTTATTTCATTCTTAGCATTTTTTTTTCCCGGCAAATTTAGCATATCAGAAACTAAATCGAAAACAACGAAGAAATTTTCCAAAAACCTGAACCATAAACCCTACTAAAATCTCGATTTAAATATGCAATAATTTTATGAAATTAAAAAAAAATAATTAATGAAACAGCGAAATTCAAAACCTTTCCGGCTCGAGCAAGTTCTTCAATTTGTGCCGTAAACATGAGCTCTCCTTTCTCTTTCGCATCGATCTTATGAGAAGATGTTAATCTCTTTAACCTCTCAATCGAAGCTTTCATTGTAAAAATGAGGTCAATAAAAAAACCCTAATTACGAAAAATTCCCAGTCAAAATTTTAAAAAAAAAAAAAAAAACCCTCTGAGAAATCGGAGATTGATTTTGCCCTTCCTTAACCTTCGGGATCGAAAATTTCTAAAAACAAGTGAGAAGAGAAGAGAAGAGACAAACAAAGAGTGAGATTCAAGTATCGTCGGATATGTTCAACGACATTGAAAAACAAAAAGAAGAACAAACAGAAAAAAAAAAATAAGGAAGACCAAATTTTTTTTTTTCTTTCTTTCTTTAAAGTTTGGTCAAAAAAAAACAGATCGAAACAGAGAGAGACGGAGACGGAACCCAGATAACAGCAAGAAGGATGATCCAACGGCGATGGATTTATATGAGGAGAAATGAAAGGACACGTGGCGAGATCGTAACGGAAGAAAGAAAAGTCAGAAGTCAAAGATTGATGACAAGGAAAGAAAGTGATTATCATTATTTGGGTTTGACCGCCAGTGGTAGGGTCAAACATCTCTTCCCTGTTTTGTTTTGACAAGTAATTAATTGTTTCTTTTGAATCAGACAAGTACTTAATTTTGGATTAGATATTTAATATCCTCGAGTTTAATTAAACTCCAAATATCTGTTGAGAGGAAAATAAAAAAGTATGCTTACTTTAGTTTTTAGGCTTTTGCCATTCCCTGAATCGTAATTTGACGTTTAACTATGGTTATACACTTATGACAACAAAAACTAGATTTATGCAATTTTATTAGCTGGGTTGTATGATTAAATAATCTAAAATCTAAATTTGAAACGAAAAGTTTAAATTTTATTGAAGTAATAACATTTAACATATTTTAGAACAATATAAATTAAAAGTATATATATTTTATTATTTAGTTTGTTTAGTTGGTTTTTTTTATTAATAAAAAAAATACAATTGTTTTACCATAATCTTATCGATCAACCGACACATGTCGTGATCTAATAATTAAAACCGTGTTAAATTTTTAGTATTGGAACTTAAATAATATAAATATCTAAATATGAGAAAAATTAATTTTATTCAAATTTAAAATTTAATGTTTAAAGTATAAAGTATAAATATCTATTTTCTTATTTAATTTTTTGGTGTTGGTTTTAATCTAAATATATGTGATCCTCATAATCATTTTTAAATTTTATTAAATTTTTAAAGTTTAATTTTTAAAGTCTAAATATTCATGATCTAATAATTAAAAAGGTGTGATTAAAAAATTTATTGGAACTTAAATAATATAAAAATCTAAATTTGAAAAGGAAAGTTTAAATTTTATTGATATAATAAAACTTAACATATATTATAAAGTAAGAGGTTATTTATTTTATTATTTAATTTTTCGTTGGTTTTTTTTTTGTTAAAGTCGTTGGTTTTCTTTTTATTATGAAATTATTTTAATATAATATTTTTTTATATATGTCAAAATCTTATCGATTAAGCGATATGTGTGACGATCTCGTTAGTTATAATTTTGTTACGTGTTGAACTCTCGTGAGTGCAATCTATTTTTATATAATAAAATTATTATATATGTTTTCAATACGTATCCACTTCCTAACTGTTTTCAAAAAGTTGTCATGATCTTTCGATATTCTTCCGTTTCCACATACCCACTTCCAATTTCATGCTAAATAGGTGTGAGGAAATAAAACTTAAAACCAAAATAACCAATTTGAATTGAATAAACCAAAATACATGAGTTAATTTTGTATTTCAAATTTCAATTAAACCGAATAAACGGTGATGATGATTTGAAATTGCAACTATAAACCCGGTTTGAATTGAGTTACATTATAAAAGACGCAAGTGGATAATTTTGACCGATCCGTGATCGTTTTCACATTCCGTCTCCGCTTCTTCCTCTGAAACCCTAACGAAAGCCGTATAATTTCAGCCGTCTCCGCCGTCAATTCTCACAGCGGTCGAACATCTTCGTCTTCCTTACCACAACTGGATTTGACGATCACCAGAAACAGCGTTTGGGAGGGTTTTGAAACAGCGTTTGTTAATGCGATAATTATCGGAAAGGTATAATTCAAGAGTAGATCGTATTTCACTTTGATTCTTGACCTAATGTTGTCTCTGTCGAAGAAAATGGAACGATGGTATGTTTCTTCTTCTACGTGTGCTTATTTTTATGACCTGTTCTTAGGGTTTCTTATACTATACGCTCCAATCCAATCCGTCTTCTTTTGTTTCTTGAATTTGGGGTTTTTTTTTTTTTTTGTTAATTTACAGCAAAACTTGTGGTCCAAGTTTGATAAATGAGGACATGATCAGTGAGTTACCTGAAGCTTTGCTTCTACAGATATTGTCTTTACTTCCAACAAAAGATGTCGCAGCCACAAGTGTTTTGTCTAAACGATGGAAGTCTCTTTGGAAGATAGTGCCGAATCTTGAGTTTATTTACAATGAAGCATATAATCTTGATAGTCATTCAGATCCTGAGAGATTTTCAGATAATGTCTCTAGGTGTTTGCTTTTACATCAAACTATGGTTCTAGAGAGTTTGCATCTGAAAGTATGTAGTTATTATAATGACTATATAATAGATATTGGAGTATTAGTTGGAATTGCATTTGGACGCCATGTGCGTAAGTTGGTACTAGAAGTTTACTCTGATATAGACTCCTTCACATTCCCTAGAAACTTGTTTAACTGTGAAACACTAGAGACCTTGGAATTTAGAGCTTCCATTTTTCTAGATGTACCTTCTCGGATTTGTTTCAAGTCTCTTAAAACTTTACACCTTCATGATGTGGAGTACCAAGACGGTGAATCAGTCTGTAACCTTTTATCTGGTTGTCCTAATCTTGAAAACTTGATGGTTGATCGAAATGGAAATGATTGGGTCAACACTTTTTACTATAGCAGTGCCATCTTTAAAGAGGCTAACAATTATTGATGATAATAATGATGATCATTCGGACTATGTGATAAATGCTCCTTCTTTGAAATACTTGAAGATTGAAGGATCTAGTTATCATAGTTCTTTTCTGATTGAGAATGCATCTGAGCTGCTGGAGGCAAATATTGACATCTCAAATGTACTCCGTGAAAACATTATTATGGGATCACTCACTTCAGTCAAACGCTTTTCCTTGAGTATATCACCCTTGGAGGTAATGTTTTTCTTGTGATTAATTTGAGTTACTAGCTAGTTCGTTATCGCGTTGATTCGATACTATAATATATTGCATTCTTGTATAGATTATATTTCCTACAAGTAGTAAATTTTATAAGTTGGTACATATGGAGCTGTGTGCATGTAGAGCTAATAATTGGTGGAATCTACTTACACTCATGCTCGAAATTTCTCCTAATTTACAATTCCTCAAGCTCGTCGGGGTAAGCATTGTAAATTTCATCTTCTAGTTCATATTGGGGTTTGTATGTTTTGATAATTATAATTTAGTTGTGTGTGTTCCCACTTCGTTGGTCTCAGCCTTGGCATAAGGATATAAAGTTTGTGCCTTGGGGGCAATGGAACAAACCAAAGAATGTTCCTGAATGTTTGTGTCTCCATCTCGAGACATTTATGTGGAAAGACTACGAATGGCGAAGAGACAATCAAAACAAGGTGGCTAGATACATTTTAAGGAACGCAAGTTGTTTGAAGAAAGCAACTTTCTCCAAAAAGGGTCTTAACTCGAAAGAGAGAGTTGAGATGGTTAAGGACTTGAAACGTGTGGTTAAGGCTTCGAGTTCATGTCAGCTTGTATTCAAATGAAACTTATTTATTTAGAGGGATGTATTGAATTAAATATTTGGTGTGATTTGAGTTTTAATGAGTTTTTAGATGATTTGGTTAAATTTTGGTGAATTTGGAATTTTGTTATTAAATTCTCTGAAATCTCACCTAAAACAATGTGATTTTGGTCTTTGTATTTTTAAGTAAGAAATCCCTTCAAATCTCACCTGAAACTTTTAAATAAAATCCTAGTACTGTTTTCAATAACAGTGGATTTGATTTTATATTTTAAAATCATTAATCCAATAACACAGAATTTTATAAGATATTTTGAAATCCAAGTTTCAATAACACATGATTTATCCATTTAACTCAAATCTCTCCAAATGCCCGATTGAATACACCCCATAGTCTTTTGTTGTCACAGTTTTACTTTTACTGTGAAACTTTTATATATAGTGGCTGTTATTAAATTTTGGATTTTGAATGTTTAGTTGATTCTACAAGCATATGTTTAATGAGTTTTTTTTTTTATTAGGATATACAAACTTGATGCAAAAACTGGACTTCTAAAGACAAAATATGAAAATACTATGTCCTTTTGGTTGGTAAACCATACTGCTAAAATACGGGGTTAACCATTTTAATAGTTACTATACTCACAAAAAAAATCAAAAATGGCATTTCTTACTTTTGCTAACTATTTTACGTAACTATTGTTTTTCTTCTTTGTATCACCAATTAGATCTTCTTATACCAATCAGATTTAAGTTTCTACCTATTTTAGTTTTAGTACTGATTTTTCTTATTTTTAAAATCAATTTAATAAAAAAATTTACTATACACTTAGTGTGGGCCTGTGGGGAAAAAAAAAAAACTTAAAACCAAAATTAATAACCAATTTGAACTGAATAATATTTTTATTTATTTTGTATTTCAATTAAACCGAATAAATGTTGATAGAAAAATAAAAATAAACCGAATAAACGGTAATGATTTGGAACCGCAACTACACATCCGGTTTGTATTGATATATATTTCTAAAACACCAAATTGATCAATCCGTGATCTTTTTCACATTCCGCCTCCTCTGAAACCCTAACGAAAGCCGTATAATTCCAGCCGTCTCCGCCATTCTCACAGCGGTCGAACTTCTTCGTCTTCATTACCACAACTGGATTTGACAATCACCAGAAATTGAGTCTTTCTCAATCGAAGAACAGGAGATCATATTTCACTTTGATTCTTGACCTAATGTTGTCTCCGTCAAAGACAATGAAACGATGGTATGTTTCTTCTATTATGTGCTTATTTCTATGAACTGTTTTTAGGGTTTCTTATACAGTTATACACTTATACTATAAGCTCCAATTTAATCCGTCTTCTTTTGTTTCATGAATTTTGGGATTTTTTTTTTTTTTTTTTTAAATTTACAGCATAACTTGTGGTCCAAGTTTGAGAAATGTAGACATGATCAGTGAGTTACCTGAAGCTTTGCTTCTACAGATATTGTCTTTACTACCAACAAAAGATTGTGTAGCCACGAGTGTTTTGTCTAAACAATGGAAGACTCTTTGGAAGATAGTGCCGAATCTTGAGTTTATTTACAACGAAGGAAATAATCTTGATGCTAGGTCTTCAGATCTTGAGAGATTTTCAGATGCTATGTCTTTAGCTCGTGAGAGATTTTCAGAAAATGTCTCTAGATGTTTGCTTTTACATCAATCTCCGGTTCTAGAGAGTTTGCATCTGAAAATTAGTATACGTAGTTATAATGGATATAAAATTGATATTGGAACATTAGTTGGAATTGCATTTAGAAGCCATGTGCGTAAGTTGGTACTCGAAGTCTTTGATACAGTAGGCTCGTTCAGATTTCCTAGAGGCTTGTTTAACTGTGAAACACTAGAGACCTTGGAATTTAGAGCTTCAATTTTTCTAAGTGTACCTTCTCAGGTTTGTTTCAAGTCTCTTAAAACGCTACACCTTTATGATGTGAGGTACCATGACGATCAATCAGTCCATAACCTTTTATCTGGTTGTGCTAATCTTGAAAATTTGGTGATTTATCGAAAGAGACCTGATAGGGTCAAGATTTTTACTATAGCAGTGCCATCTTTAAAGAGGCTAACAATTATTGATGATCATCATCGTTCGGATTATGAGATAAATGCTCCTTGTTTGAAATACTTGAAGATTAAAGGAACTAGTTGTCTTAGTTCTTGTCTGATTGAGAATGCGTCTGAGCTGCTGGAGGCAAATATTGACATCTCAAATGTACTCCATGAAAACTTTATGGGATCACTCACTTCAGTCAAACGCTTTTCCTTGAGTATATCACCCTTGGAGGTAAGGTTTAAGTTGTGATTAATTGAGTTAATTATCGCGTTGATTCGCTACTAATATTGCCTTCTTGTATAGATTATGTTTCCTACAAGTAGTATATTTGATATGTTGGTACATCTGGAGCTGTGTGCATGTAGAGCTGATTGGTGGAATCTACTTACACTCATGCTCGAAAGTTCTCCTAATTTACAATTCCTCAAGCTCTTCGGTGTAAGCATCGTAAATTCTTGGGGTTTGATGTTTTGATATTTATAACTTACTTTTGTGTGTTCTTCTTCTTTGGTCTTAGCCTTGGCATAAGGATATAAAGCTTGTGCCTTGGGGGCAATGGAACTAACCAAAGAATGTTCCTGAATGTTTGTTGCTCCATCTCGAGACTTTTATGTGGAAAGACTACGAATGGGGAAGAGAAAATGAAAACGAGGTGGCGAAATACATTTTAAGGAACGCAAGTTGTTTGAAGAAAGCAACTTTCTCCAAAAAGGATCTTAACTCGAAAGAGAGAGTTGAGATGGTTAAGGACTTGGAAAGTGTGGTTAAGGCTTCGAGTTCATGTCAGCTTGTATTCAAATGAAACTTATAATATATTTGGAGAAACTGGATTTTTTTTTTTTTTTTTTTTTTACGTCGGAGAAACTGGATTTTAAATACAAAAAAAATTACGAAATGCTATGTGCGTTTGGATTGGTAAACCATACTGCTAAAATACGGGGGTTGACCATTTTAATAGTTAATATACTCACAAAAATTGGTATTTTCATTTTCTTACAATTATTTCTTACGTTTGCTAACTATATTTTAGTATTGTTTTTCTTCTTTGTATAACCAATTAGATCGTATATACCAATCAGATCTAAGCTTCTACCTATTTAAAAGAAAAAAAATTAACGTCTGGATTTATTATTTATTATAAATTATGAGAACTATTAGATAGATGATTTTACTACGAACAATTTCTTCCGATCTTTATTAGATTCATGACAAATGACACTTCCTTCTCCAAACTTTTAACGGACACCTTCAATAATCCAAGACTTGACGACAATTTCCTCTCTGTGTAGAATCACGGCGAACGGCTCAAATTGAACATCGATGAAAATCTCTAGTAAACTTGTTTCCATTAATCTGCAAATTTGTTAATAAATCACACTATCTGAGACTCGAACCCATACCTCATAATATAAAAGCATTAATAACCCTTCGTCAACCAATGGATTATTCTACTACCTATTTTACTTAGGCTAGTAAAATCATAACCTTATTAAGAAAAACACAAATTTAAAACCGAACAGATAATTTCGATTTTATATCTACACAAGCGTGAAAGTGAAACCAAACCGGATCAGGGAAAACCAAACAAAAAAAAACCCCCAAAAAGCTATCACCAAATAGGCATAAATCAGACTTAATTGTGATCCGGTTTGTATTGGTTTAATCCTCATCATTTTCTCACTTACCCTAACCGTAACAATGACAGACGCATGTGAAATAAATTCTCATCGTGGTCGACCTCTCGGACTTCTGCTAGCTTCTGCCTTCCTCTTGTACCTTAGCCGGATTCGAATTGACTCGTTCTCTATCGAAGAGCTAGCTAACGTTTGAGAGTGTGGCGTCTGTGTTTGAGAGGGTTTCTGAAACAGCGTTTGCAAACGCGATAATTACTCGGGAAGGTATAAATCAAGAGGAGATCTTATTTCACTTCTATTGTTGTCTCCGTCAACGACAATGAAACGATGGTATGTTTCTTTTTCTATGTGTGCTTATTTCTTTTTTTTTGATAGGAATGTGAATATCATTAATATGAATGTGAGGTTTTACAAAAGTTTGACCTATAAATGTACTCTTGCCAAAAAAAGATTAAAAAACAAGAGAAACAAGAAACAGTTGAGTGTCAATCAACTAGATTATCGAATCCATCTCACCATTAGGTCCCTGAATCTCTTCCGAGTCCTTCTAGCAGATATTGTATTTCGCACAAGTCGATCCAGCTCCTTGAAGACTGTCTCCGGAGGTATGCTGATCTGATTGTGGAGGGTATTGTTACGCTGCTTCCAAATGAGATAAACCGCAGCATGAGCTGCGATCTTCCGAAGCAGAGTTGGGGCAGAGTCGCTTCTCATTTTTGTCCAAGCCAAGAGGGAAGTCCAGGTGTAGAAAATGTATGGTGATAGGTGAAGTCTGGTCTGGATGAGTCTCCAAATCTGTTGGCTGAACACACAAGTGAGAAGAAGATGATCCCGCGTTTCGGCTACCAGAGAACAGAGGCAGCAGGCTATAGGGATTTGGAGCCCCCAGCCAACCAGCCTTGCGCGGGTAGGCAAGCGATTTAACTGGGCCACCCACATGAGGAAAGCATGTTTTGGAGTAGCCCCTTTAAACCAGATCGAGGAAGTCCACTCTTGAACTGGGCGTCGTGGTCGTAGGACATCCCAAGTGTATGCAGTAACGAACCGCTGGGACTGTCTACCATTTGTCACCCAAATATAAGAATCTGTAGCAGCATCATCAAGCATGACAGTTGATAGATGAGAGCATAAAACTGAAAGTTGTGGCGATGAATGGTGAGGGAGCGTCCTCCATTGCGAGTCCAGAGCCTCCGCGACGACCGAATTCTCTGGGATCCTGAGAACCCTAGGCCCTTCATCACCAAAGACTTTAATTAAGGGACCTAGTGGAGACCAGTTGTCAAACCAGAAGCTTGCTTTGCGGCCATTTCCCAGCACACACACAACAAACTGCTCGGCAAGAGGTCTCAGGGATAGTAAGGATTTCCAGCTCCACGAGTCACCAACAGATGGTTTGATAGACCAGAGGCTTCTCCCTCTTAGGTGATGGTGATGGTGCCATGCAACCCAGAGGGATCCACTTGCTGAGAAGAGAAGCCACAATAACTTCAAGCAGAGAGTGGTATTTAGAGTGCTCACCTTTCTTAGACCCAAACCCCCTTCTGCCTTTGGGTAACAAAGATGATTCCAAGCGACCTTTGCACTCCCAGCTTTGTCAACCTTCCCTGCCCACAGGAACCTTGCACAGAGGGATTCCAGTTTCTTAGTGCAAGATTTTGGGAGAATAAAAGTAGCAGCCCAGAAGTTAATCAAGCCATATATGACTGATTTGATCAGTACCAACCGTCCAGCAAAGGACAAAGAAGATACAGCCCAAGAATTAAATCTGTTAACAACTTTATCGATGAGGGTAGAATACTCGGACACTTTCAGCTTTCTGCTCATGAGTGGAAGACCCAAATACCTGATGGGTAGGGAACCAACAGAGAATCCAGAGCTTGCTACTGCAGAGGATTCTTCCTGCTCCAAACCAGCTGTGAATAGTTCAGTCTTGTCACAATTCATTCTGAGCCCTGACCAACTAGCAAACAAGTCCATAGTGTCCGAAATACCCTGCAGGGAAGAAGAGGACCCATCAAAGAAAACCATAACATCATCCGCAAACATTAGATGAGAGATATCTAGTTCTTCAGTTTTAGGGTGGTGTTTGATGAAGCCAGCAGCAAAGCAGGATCTCATAAGCTTGCTAAAGACTTCCATTGCGAGGACAAATAAGTATGGAGAGATTGGATCCCCCTGTCTTAAGCCTCTTGTGCTTTTAAAATAACCTGATGTATGCCCATTAACAGAGACTGAAAAATAAGGAGTGGAGATGCATTGCTTAATCCATCCAATGAACCTGTGAGGAAAGGACAAGGCTCTCATGGTGGCAAGGATGAACTCCCAGTTAACTGAATCGAAGGCTTTCCTCAAGTCGACTTTCAGCATACCTCGGGGACCAATGCTCTTTCTGCTATACCCGTTGACCAATTCTGTTGCCAGCAAAACGTTTTCTCCCAACAACCTCCCCGGAAGGAAGGCAGATTGCGCGTTAGATATGAATGAAGGGAGAAGGGATTGCAGTCTACCTACCAGAAGCTTAGAGATCACTTTGTATAGTGTGTTACACAAAGAGATTGGCCTGAAATCTGAAGTTGCCGCTGCATTGGGAATCTTAGGAATAAGAACCAGAGTAGTTGAGTTCCATTGCTTTAGGAGATTTCCAGACCTGAAGAACTCCTTTACAGCTTCCACAAGTTCAGGGCCAACTACACTCCAACAAGACTTGAAGAACTCGGCTGATTAGCCATCCGGACCAGCAGTCTTATTCCGCGGAAGGGAAAACACAGCGGACCTTATGTCTTCAGATGAGAAGTCTTTGTCTAGACCTTCCCTTTGAGAGTCAGAGCATCTGAATTCTAACAAGCTAGAGAGATCAGCCTGGTCAAACTGCGGTTCTGGCTCTGGACCTCCAAGGAGAGTGGCATAATAATTTACACAGTGTTTTTGAATAGCCTGCTGGTCCTCAAATCTGTTCCCCCTGTTATCAACCAAGAAATGAATATGGTTAATTGCTTGCCTGGCGGCTGTCATGCGATGAAAATAGGCAGTGTTTAGGTCCCCATCTCGCAGCCATGTGACTCTAGACCGTTGGTACAGGAAAGATTCTTCTGCATGAAGTAATAGTTGCCATTTCTCATTTGCTGTTCTTTCCAGCAAGGCTATAGTGGCTGAAGGGGCTGACAAAAGCTGATTCTGCAATAAGATAACCACTTCATGTGCTTCCTTAACCCTTTTCTCCAAGTTCGAGTAGTTTTCTTTGCTGAACTCCCTGATATGATTTTTCAGTAATTTGAGCTTTCGAGAAACTCTGAACATTGCAGACCCTTCAGTGTTGAGAGAGAACCAGAGATTGGTGACAAGAGACACAAAGCTAGGGTTCTGCAAGAGAAAATTCTGGAACCTGAATGCTTTCCTCTGCCTTTGAACAAGGGGATTGAGAATTATACTGCTGGAGGCATGATCCGAGAAATCTGGCTCACCAAAGAAACCGAAAGAGTTTGGAAACTGAATATGCCACTCATCGTTGACCAAAATTCTATCAATTTTCTTCGCTATTGGGTTAGCAGCTCTCTTGTTCCACCACGTATAAGAACAGCCTCTGTATGTCAAATCTGAAAGCTCTGCTTCAACCAGACAGTCCCGAAACAATCTAGTAGGCAAGTCAATATTTGGATTCATGGGAGAGGAGTGATCAGAATGATCCAAAACCTGATTGAAGTCACCAATGACCGACCAAGCCTTCCCTTCAACCCTCTGATTCACTGATGTAGCAACAATTTCATGCCACAGTTCTCTCCTATCAGCCTCCTCGTTTGACGCATAGACAAAGGAGACCACGTTCTCAACCTGTGATCCTGGAATCAAAACCTCACAAGTTATCATTTGGAGTGATTTTGCTATAATTGACACCTTGACACTAGGATGCCACATTATCCAAATCTTCCCCAAATCCGAAAAAGTGTAGTTATTATCAAAAGACCAGCCTGGCATAATTGCCTTCAAAAACTTCTCCTGCTTAGGCTGTTTGACATGAGTCTCTATAAGACTCCCAAAAAGCGGGCGGTTGATTCTGAACCAATCCCGAAAACCTCTTCTATGATCCGATTTATTGAAACCTCGTACATTCCAGCAAAAAATGTCTTTACACATTGATTAAGATGATTTGGGGCCCTTGCCCCTAGCACTTCTTTGTTGTCTCTGTGAGAACCCTTTAGTAAACTTAGCCTCGTCGATACCATCTTCAGAGGAGTTGATATCTGAGGAATCTGATGCCAAACTCTGCGCCTCCCCTGCTAGCTGATAATCTTGGAGTTTGTCTAGACCGATATCAATGGAGATAGTACCTGGTCCAGACATTGACGAAGAGGCACCATCCCGCCTCTCTGACCATACTTTCTTTGCTCCTCGAGGCTTCACTTGAATCCACGGAGAGGAATTTTCATCAATTAATTTATCTTTGGCTGCAAAGCCTGAATCCTTTTCTTTGCCCTTGGCCGAAATCTCCATGCTTCCTTTAACCGAGACTTGAGATGAGAACAACTCCATGTCCTTGCCTATTCCCGGCACCGGTGTAGTGTCAGGGATAGGAACATGAGTCTTAGGTGAAGCAAAAGGGGCATCTCCTTGATGTGTAGTCTGCTTCTTCTTCTTGATCTTATTAGACTTCAGAAGCCCACGCGGGCATGCCTCTGAAGCATGGCTAACAGATTTGCAAGAAGAGCATGTAATTGGAGCTGACTTGCATCTCTTAATATTGTGCCCAACTTCTTTACAGAAGGAGCAGACCGGTGGCATCCAAGGGCTCGACACAAGCACTCGGCTTATTTCTCCTGAATCGAACTGCACATTGACAGCCTCCGGCAGCGGCTTCCTTGGGTCAATGAGGGTGAGGACCTTTGCGACTTCAAGGTTTGATAAGTTTGCTGTAGAGGGATGCAGACCTTTAGGATGTCCCACAAGACCCGCAATGAACTCAAACCCATCCTCATTGAAGAATTGGTGTGGCACATTTCTCAGCTCTAACCAAACTGGCGCCGACGAAAGCTCCGGTTTCTTTGGCACAAGGCCCCGCTCCCACTTCGCCACGAACATTGTTTGGCCTTCGAATTGCCAAAGACCCTGCGCAAGAACTCTGTTCCTTGTTGCCGAATTGGGAATGCGAAATAGGAAGGCGTTGCCCTCCATTTTTGTGACTACAATATCTCTGCGGTGTTTACTCCAGATGCCATTAGCAATCGCATGAACGGTGCCTTGGGCTGGTGGGTCCGAGTAGAACTGACCAAGAATAAAGCAATCCCAAGCTCTCTTATGTTTTTCAATCACTGAATTTGGTATCTTCACACAAGCTTCACCCGAGGGGAGGGTGAAGGCTGTACCTTTCTTCTCCAGCCTCCGTGAGGAGCCTTTGAAGAGACCTGCCCAAGAAGCATCATCCGAAGAGGCTTCTTTTGCTGAAGGTTTTGCCTCTATCTTAGCATCAGAGGCTGCGGCTTCCAGATTTGAGCTCAGATTTGTGGTTTTCGAGGTCAGATCTGACGATTTGGTGTTAGCCTTGCGAACCCCATGAGGTGAGGCAAAGGTAACAGATTTCGGTGAGACTTCCACGGAATCCTTGAGAGATGTTGTGGGTGGGTCACCGGACGGAGCGGCTTCAGCAGGTGAGGCCGTCAGATTCGGGATCTTAGCAGCTACAGGACCAGATCGCGAATTTGCTACAGGACCAGCTCGCGATTTCGCACCAGGGGTCTCTGCGCCAGACTTTGAACTGGACTTGGAAGAAGATTTATTCCTCATAAGGAGAGGAGGGCCTTGAAGAGCAGAAGGGGGAGAGGACCGACGTCGAGGCCGACGCCGGAGGAGGTGAGAAAACGCAGACACCTTTATCGCCTTTTGAGAGGAGATAAGGTTTTTAATTATAATGGCTTCTATGTGTGCTTATTTCAAGGAACTGTTCTTAGGGTTTCTCATATCCTAATGTTAGGGTTTCTTATACTTTTTTTTTTTTTAGGGTTTCTTATACTATAAGCTCAAAATCGTGTTGTCTTGTTTCTTGAATTTGGGATTTATTTTTTTATTTTTATTTTTTATTTACAGCAAAACTTGTTATCAAAGTATGAGCAGTGAAGATAGGATCAGTGAGTTACCTGAAGCTTTGCTTCTGAAAATATTGTCTTTACTTCCGACAAAGAATGTTGTAGCCATGAGTGTTTTGTCTAAACTATGGAGGTCTCTTTGGAAGATGGTTCCAAATCTTGAGTTTGATTCTTATGCCACAAAAGATCTTGAGAGGTTTCTAAATAATGTCTCCAGGTGTTTGCTTTCACATCGAGCTCCGGTTCTACAGAGTTTGCATCTTGAATTGTATTTTGGTAATGACGTTAATATGGATATTGGGATATTGCTGGGAATTGCGTTTGGACGCCAACTGCGTAAGTTGGTACTCAAAGTTTCCTCAGTGAAGTCATTGAGATTTCCTACAAGTTTGTATAACTGTGAAACATTAGAGACGTTGAAACTCTATCGTTGCGTTCTTGTAGATGTCCCTTTTCCAGTTTGTCTCAAGTCCCTTAGAACTCTAAAACTTTACCAAGTTGTATACAAAGACGACAAGTCTGTTTTAAACCTTTTCTCTGGCTGTCTTAGTCTAGAGAATTTGGTTATTCATCAAATCACGAGTTTTGATGTGAAGACTTTTACTATTGCGGTGCCATCTTTGCAGAGGCTAACACTTACTGTTGAGTATGAAGATGAAGCGTTTCCGGTCTATTTGATAATAAATACTCCTTCTTTGAAATACTTAAAGATTGATGGGATTCTAGATCATGTGTCTTGTCTGATTGAGAATATGCCTGAGCTCGTGGAAGCAAGTATTACATATGTGTCTGGTATAGTCTTTGAGAACATTATTGGATCCCTCACTTCAGTCAAACGCCTTTCTTTGGAGATAACATCATCACCTTCAGAGTCAGAGGTATATAAGCGTTTCTTCCAATAAATTGAGTTTCTTGTTGTTATTATTACTTTGTTTTTGTTGTTTTGTACTAATACTGCTTCATGCATATATAGATTAAGTTTCCTACTGGTATCAATATCATCTTCAACCAGTTGGTATCTTTGGAGCTACATACACATGAAGTAGACTGGTGGAATCTTCTTACCCTCATGCTTCTTAGTTCACCTAATTTAAAAGTCCTCAAGATCATCGGTGTAAGCAATGAAAGTTTTTATCCTTCAAAAATTAAGTTTTCAAGCTCAGTATTTTAATATACATTGTGTGTTTTTTCCCCTTCGTTTGTCTCAGGATTTGTATCGAGAACCTGTGGATTGGTCTTATAGTAAATGGAATCAACCGAAGAATGTTCCTGAATGTGTGTTGCTCCACCTTGAAACATTTGTGTGGATAAATTACATAGGGGAAATAGAAGATGAGAAAGAGGTGGCGAAATACATACTAAGGAATGCAAGTTGTTTGAAAAAAGCAACTTTCTCTAACAGAGTCATTCGTCCCGAAGAGAGACTCGAGAGGTTGGTGGAATTAGAAAGTGTGGTCATGGCTTCAAATTCATGCCAGCTTCTGTTCAACTAAAGAATATACTAAGTTTAAGTATTACAACTTTGTCTTACTTCACTCGGTTTTTTAAAAGATTTGTATTGGTTTCAGATGTTAAGTTGCTATGTATAACTTCGAATCTTGGGTTTATTGAGAACTTGGAATCATCCTCCATAACTCTAACCTCACAATCCAGTCTTTTCAAATTCTCTTTTTAGCTGTGATTTGAATGTCGAAAGTTTGTCTACAATCTCCATGGTTTACATCACATTTATTCTTTCAGAATCGTAATAATCTATTGAGCTTGAACTATCTAGCCGTTACTTATTGCCAGTTGGAAGATTAGATTAAGAAAATGAACTATGTTGTGAATGGGGACATGATCAGTCACTTACCTGAAGCTCTGCTTCTGCAGATTTACTTGCAGCAAAAGATGTTGTAGCCGCTAGTGTTATGCCTAAACAATATGGAGATCTCTTTGGAAGATGGTGCCAACACTCAAATTTGATTATCACAACAATCAAAGTTAACACAAGACATTCCCAGAGATTGTTTTCCAGGCTTTTGGCCTATGTTATAAATGCTCTCTTATTTAAGTCAAACATCTTCTCTTGGATTAAGCACTCTTGGAGGTAAGATTTTTGTGCAATTAGTTGAGTTACTTGTTGATATTACATTGTTTATGTACTAATGTTACATCTTCTATCAGTTGGTATGTATGGAGCAGAGTGGCGAATATACATCCTAAGGAACACAAATCGTTTGAAGAGATAAACTTCCTCCACAAATACTCTTATGAAGAGAGCAATTCTCAAGATGGGAGTTGAGATGGTTGAGGGATTGGAAAGTGTGATAAAAGGCAATAGAGGGAAGAATCCTAAGGTTATTGAAACTCTTCCTCCTACTCTGAAAAATAATTATGAAACCCATTCTACAACTTCAGATTCGTCCACTCAGGCCATCCATTCTGCAACCTGAGTAGACGAACATGAGGTTGTAGAATGGGTTTCGTAATTATTTTTTAGAGTAGGAGGAGTTTCAATGACCTTATGATTCGTACTTCTATTGTCATTATAGTTTTGTTTAAGCACATTTAAAAAAAAAAAAAATCATATAGCATCCTACTAATAGTAATACTATTATGGAAGTACATTTAAGAAAATGTAAAATATTACCTTATTTTCTATTGGTATTAAGAACAAAAACAATTTTATAAAAAGGGAAATGTCTAACAATTAAGATTACTATCTTGATATCATGTTACTAACCAAACCAGATTAGATACTTTGAGATTTGATATCCAATTTGATATCGGTTAAAAAATTATATCATTATGGACATCTTCTCAAATTTGGTTGATATTATTTTTATAAAATATTGAATACAGTAAAACCTCTATAAATTAATAATGTTAGGATCAGAGAATTTTATTAATTTATAGAGGTTATTAATTTATCGGTAAATTAATAATTAATTTATCGGTAAATTAATAATTATTAATTTATAGAGAGTTTTTCTGAATTTCAAAAAATATTATATAAAAATTAAAAAATGAAGACAATACTTCAATGTGTTTTAATGTATTTACACATTAGAAAATAATCATTGCATATATATAAATCTTTTAATAATTTTTGATGCAATTTGAGAAGATAATATCATATATTTTTGATATTTAAAAAAAATAGAGATAAATTCAAACAAAATTACAAATTTACGAATAAATAAACAACATTACAATCATATTTCACTAATGTATCTTATATATATACAATAAATTTATATGATTATTAATTTATGTTATTAATGGGACCATATATTTACATAGAGATTTAAAAAAAAATTATTATCTTATTATCTTATCGAAATGTGTCAATTATTACACCGGCCCAATTCGGAACCGAGATAATTTATTAATTTAGAGAGGTTATTAATTTATAGAGTATTAATTTATAGAGGTTCTACTATATTCACATCATCCATATATTTAAAAATTTTAGATTTGTTTTGCATATTTTATGATTAGAAATAAAATAAAAACGAGTATAGATTACTCAACATATGAAAAATAATTATACGCTAAAAATCGCATATCAGATATAAAAATGAATAGTGATTTAAATTATATTTAAAAATAACTGTACAACATTCATATAATCACTAAAAAACTATGGACGTGTATATCTATTTTACACCCATGTATAGATCGATAAATTTAAATTTTACTATTACAACCAAAATTTTATAATTACAAATATTATATAACAAACAATACTTTAGTTCAAAATTATACTTATATATATTTTTAACATTTCACTACTATGGTTGAGAATCTGTTAATCACATACTCCCTCCGTCTATGAAAGAGTGTCATTGTGACAATTTTCACACAAATTAAGAAAAGTATTTAAATGTCTCTTCCACCCTTTATTTATACACTAAAAACCTTTCTCTCTTCAATTAATAAACTGAAATAATAAGGATAAAATTGTGATTTCGTTTTAAAATATGCATTGAAAACATAAAACGCACTCTTTGCGAAACGGAGGGTATATGAAAAAAGGATAGCATTCTCCCACAGCTCGTCACTTCAGCAAACCAGAGGCTAACACTTATCCATTTTTCTAAAAAGTTTGAGAAAAAATTAAGGATTTCTAAAACTAATAAAAATACCAAAAAAAACTTCTCTCCAAAACGTATCTGAAAAGGAAAGCGAAACAAACGACCCCGCCTCCTCTTATCTCTGGCTTTCCACCTTTCTCCGATTTGGATTCGAAATCCTAGTTTCATCTTCTCTCCGTTTCATCAAACTATGGGTCCATCATCACTTCTTTTATGCTTCACTTTTCTCCAAACTCAAATCCTCTGATAATCGAGGTTGTTTTCTTATTGAAGGGTTTCTCTCGCTTTTGGCTTGGCATAGCGTAATTGATGTAGTTCTCGGACTCGACTCGTTGGATCCATATGTAGTACTTTCTCTCGAATTCACATAATCCTTGAATTGATCTCGACATAGATTTAAACTGTCTAATCGAAAACTATTATCACTCTAAATGTGTGATTTCAAAATTCACTCTATCTCGTATTTCAAGTTGTATGTAATTGGTGAATAGATAGTGTTATTAGCAACAACAAATATATCTCTGGTTAGATGTCTTTCAGTGTGAATTTTAAAGAATCATCTTTGATGATATTTTTAGCTTTGTCTTGCATTTTCGATTCATCAAATCAAACTATACTATGGATTTGCAACAGTGGGGACAAATCTGATATATATATATATATATATGTATATATATATATATATAATGATTGTTACATAAAGAAATGGCTTGCACCATACTTCAGATGTATAGTTGGTCTTACTACCCCCATTCACGTATGTTAAATAATATTTTCATTTTTAATAGTTATTTATTTATTTATCTAAGATCAATGAGACTCCTCCTACTCTGAAAAGAAATTACGAAGCCCATTCTGCAACTTCATGTTCGTCCACTCAGATTGTCCATAAGCAGTCACAGCTTAGCAATAGTGATCGCAAGAGAAAATATAAAAGCAAAATTTCTGACATAACTTAAGGTTCAGAAAGCGTTGGAATATCTCTTGTCAATGATGTTGGGAGCAGGCGAGTGTCAACGTTTACTTACATCCCTCACAACATTGTGTACCAAAATGCTAATGTCCATGTGTCTCTGGCTCAAATTTTTGATGAAGATTGATGCGTGAACTGCAAAGGGGACTGTCTTTTAGCTGACCTTCCATGTGCTTGTGCTCGTGTTAATAGGGGAGAATATGCCTATACCAAAGAAGGGTTGCTAAAGGTGGAGTTTGTGGACACTTGTGTTAAGGTGAAAAAGGAGCCAAATACGTTCCACAAAATTTACTGCAAAGACTGCATTTTGGAGAAAGATCCCGACAAGGGCAGACATGGAAAATGTGATGGACACTTAATCTGGAAGTTCATTAAGAAATGCTGGAGGAAGTGTGGATGTGATATGCGGTGTGGAAATCGAATAGTACAGAGAGGGATAAGTTGCCAACTGCAGGTAACATTTATATGATTTTTTCCCATCCTTTTTTTTTCTTCTCCTTTTCATTTGTTTGACAAGCAAACTATATGTTCAGGTTTACTTTGTGCTCGTATAACTCGTATTCGTATAACTGCAGGTTTACTTTACGAGCACAAAGTAAACCTGAAACATATAGTTTGCTTGTCAAACAAATGAAAAGTAGAAGAAAAAAATGAATGGGGAAAAAATCATATAAAGAAACCTGCAGTTGGCAACTTATCCCTCTCTATACTATTCGATTTCAACAACGCATATCAAATCCACACTTCCTCCAGCATTCCTTAATGAACTTCCAGATTAAATGTCCATCACATTTTCCATGTCTGCCCTTATTGGGATCTTTCTCCAAAATGCAGTCTTTGCACTAAACTTTATGGAACGTATCTGGTTCCTTTTTTTATCTTATGACATGTGTCTAGAAACTCCTTCTTTAGCAACCCTTCTTTGGTATAGGCATATTCTCCCCTGGTTTCCATGCACAAGTACATGGAAGGTCAGATGAAAGACAGTCCCCTTTGTAGTTCGTGCAACAATCTTCATTAGAAATTTGAGCTAGACACACATGGATATTAGCATTTTGGTACACAATGTTGCGAGGGATGTAAGTAAACGTTGGCACTCGCTCGCTCCCAACATCATCGATAAGAGATATTGCAACGGTCTCTGAACCTTTAGTTATGTCAAAAAAATTTCTTTTATATTTCCTCTTGTGATCACCATTACTAAGCTGTGGCTTCTTCTGGACTACATGAGTGGACGAACCTGAGGTTGCATAGTGGGTTTCATAATTTTTTTCAGAGTAGGAGGAGTTTCAATGACCTTAGGATTCTTCCCTCTATTGCCATTAGATGAAGCTTCATTTTTCTTCTCTTTTTTAGCAGAACGAATAGCATCGATCAGTAGAAGATAGTCATCTATTTTTATGTATACACAATTCTCGCCAACATCTTTGAGGAGCTGCGTAAGCACTGGCACTGCCTTCTTTTTTTGTTGAAATGTTAAATTTATTGATCAACAAAAGACTTACTTCAAAGTGGCGGTTAGTAAAAAATGAGATAAGTGTTATCGAACACCCCTAGCTCGAAACCACCTCTGGAGAAGTAACTTGAGCTTTGAATTGTCTTGATAACAAAGCGAGACCACCCTGTTGCGAATCGATTTCTCAATAATCCGAATTAGATGGTTGGGAGGGTTATGAGCTTTGGCATGCCTTCTTTCATTTTGCTCTCTCCAAACATAGTAGATTGATGTTTGAAGCGCCAAACGAAGGAGGATGAAAGTGAGGTTGTTTTAATGGTGAATAGTGATACATTGAACTGTGCCATGCCAATATGGATCTGTAGGTATACCCAGCAAATCACCTACTATATCGAGCTAGACCGTAAATGTGTACGAACACACAAAGAAGATATGATATGTTGTTTCATCTCCTTCACCACAAAATAAGCATGGTTGAACTACTCCCCATGACTGCATCCTTGCACCGGTAGAAAGACGGTCTTTGATTGCAAGCCAAGTGACAAAGGCAAACCTGGTCACTAGCTCCCTGCGAAAACCAGATCACTTTTGACCACCTCAGCTCGCCGACTCTTGTCTGCTCACATGTCTTGAAAGAAGAAAAATAATCTTGGTAGGTGTCTGGCTCTGCACTCTATAACACTATATCCTGACATGCATCTATCCATGGCAGAGAGAGGCTCATAACCTGGTCCAGAACCTGACGCACCTGCTGGTTATGGACCATCCTAAACCTCCAAACACTATCAATTACAACCTCTTAAACAACAACATTTCTAGTCAAAAATGATCTGGTTTTCGTATAAACTACCACAAGGAAGCCAATTGTCTAACCAAAAGAATGTGTTTTGACCATTTTTTACCTCCATTTTGATGAACTCGGAAGCCATTGAACGAAGCTTGAGAAGCTTTCCCCATATCCAAGACCCCAAAGAGCCTTCCCTTGCATCCCAAAATGATCCATTACGTAACAGATTCTGCTTAACCCACACCACCCACAAAGATCCTAACATAGTAAAAAGCTTCCATATAAGATTTAGCGCAAACACCTTTGATGCTTCATGCTTCTTTCTTAGCCCCAGCCCACCCTCTCTCTTCGGCACAATTAACTCCTCCCATGCCACTTTGTTTTTTGTACTTGTATTAGGTGATCCACTCCAAAGAAAATCTCCACCCAAATTCTATCACTTCCTTAAAACATTTATTTGGTAAACGGAAAATAGAGGACCTGAAATTTGAGAGACTAGTGATTACCGAATTAATGAGTTGTAGACGACCACCAAAAGACAAATGTCTACTCGTCTAGCTTAGCGTCCTTGTACGAATCTTATCGATAAGCGGCTCGTAATCGACACGGGACAATGACGTCATGGTGAGTGGAAGGCCAAGATATCTTAGGGGTAGTGTACTAACTGAGAGCCCAATCCTTGCAGCCTCTAGTTCCAATGTTGTTTTTCCTCTTCCAGCCGAAAATAATGTGGATTTCGACACATTGATTGCCAGATCTGAAATCTGCGTAAATTTATCAAAAATACCCAAAAATACCCAAAGTACCATGTAGCGAACCCGGAGAACCATCCGAGAACACCATAATATCATCCCTTTGCATCGGCAATGCACAATTCCCTTGTTTTCTATAATCCTTTGCGTACCTTCTCGTCGGTAACGGTGTGATTCCCTTGTTCCATATCAAACTCACTTCCAATCGAAATCTGCAAATTTACACACTAAAATGTTATCGACAAAAACCAAATTAATAGTTTCTATGTGTGGGCAGGAAAATACCAATCACATAACTAAGACGCATGAATGATTTAATATTATTATATATTTTTAAGATCGTCACCGGACATCAGAGAGGCAAGCAAAGGGCGGCTAGGGTTTTCTCGATGGAAAAGATAGAAGAGAAAAAAAAAGTCTCAAGAGAGAGAGAGAGAGAGTAGAGGACCGCCAATAAAAAAACATATGACGTAATATTGCTATCATTGAAAATCTGAATCTTGACTGTGAATTTAGAGGGGTATATTGGAGTGATTATTTGGTGAGAATTGAGTTTTAATGAATTTTGAGAGGATTTGATTAAATTTTGGTGAATTAGGAATTTTGTTATTAAATTCTCTGAAATCTCAGCTAAAACCATGAGAATTGAGTCTTTGTATTTTTAACTAAGAATTCCTCTCAAATCTCAGCTGAAACTTTTAAATGAAATCCTAATAAAGTTTTCAATAACAGTGGATTTGATTATATATTTTAAAATCATTAATCCAATAACAGTGGAATTTAAAAGATATTTTGAAATTCATGTTTCAATAACACATGATTTGTCATTAAAACTCAATTCTCACCAAATACTCATTCCAATATACCCCTCTAAATCAAAGGAAACAACTTTGACAAATGAGTTTCCGCCTATTAGGGAAATACATTTATAGAATTAAATCTTTAAAATGTTAAATATTACGTTAAATTTCATTGGAACGAAGAACAAAAGAAAATATTTTATTAAAGATAAAAGTGTCTTATACAATATTCTTAAATATATTTTTTTGAACAAAATAATCTTTGTATTTAAATAATATATATTTCATTTTTGTATAGAAACCAAATCTTTAAAAATCTATTAAATTTTAAAAATAATAAATAAAAATTTTTTAAAAAAGAAAATATTATTTTTAACCTACGTAAATTGGGGTAGTAATTTATATTAACTGAGTTATCTAATTAAATTAAAAATGGCTCAATATATAGATGTTAAAAATATTTTGTAGTCTTTTATAAAAAAATATGAATTATCGAAAATTATAAAAATATATATATATTTACTAAGTTATTGAAAGTATTCATCTGGTTTAATACTAAAAGACTTTATATATGATCTATAGATTTATAAAATTTTTTAAGCACTTTTTTTTTAATTTTCATATAGCATCCTACTAATACTAATATTGTTATGGAAGTACATTTAAGAAAATGATGAATTAAATGTAAAATATTAGCTTATTTTCTATTAGTATTAAGGAAAACAAAACAATTTTATAAAGAGTGAAATGTCAAAAAATTAAAATTACTATCTTTATATCATGTTACGTTACTAACCAAACAAGATTAGATATTTTGATTTATATCTTGGCTTCGGAACATTCTTTGACAGTTTCTTGTCACCTCTTATTTGTTCCAGGGGTTTTACCTTACCTAATCGGCTGCTGGACCACGTTTCTTTCTCCATCTTTGCACCTATTGGTGTTGTTCTTCTTTATATTAGGTTGTTACTTTCAGATTTTGTACTTTGAAATTCTGTACTCCCATTTGTATTGCTTAATCAGATCTTCTCTTGCGGAAAAAAAAAAAGATTAGATATTTTGATAAAATATATCATTATGGGCATCTTCTCATATATGGTTGATATCATTCATATATTTTAAAAAATCTAGCTGCATATTTTATGATTAGAATTAAAAAAGCGAGTGTAGATCACTCAACATATGAAAAAATAAGTATGTGCTAAAAATCGCATATCGGATATAAAATTGAATAGTGACTAAAAATAATTTAAAAATAAGTGTACAATAATCATAGAATCACTAAGAAACTATGGACGTATATAGATCAATAAATTTAAATTTTACTATTACAACAAAATTTTATTATTACAAATATTATACCTCAAACAATATTTTTAGTTGAAAATTATATATATATATAACATCACTACTATTGGTTGATAATTTTTAAATAAAACCTAAACTAAAAAAAGAATCTAGTAAATAATACAAACTAACTATCTAAAATCATGTTTATAATGGTTATTTATAGGGGAAGCCAAAATTTAAACAAATGTATACTTAGGGTGTCAAAATGGGCTGATGGGTAATGGGTTAATCCAACCTAATTAAATTTATCAACACTAATAAGTTGAAATTTTTGACCCTATTGGGTTAATGGGTCAAATGAGTTGGTGGATAAATGGTTAAATAAGTTGAATTGATTGGTTTGTGATGTGTTGATGGGTTACCCATTTAATTATTTATTTTAACCATTTATAACTATTTAACTAACTTAACCAATTTTAAATCTAATTTAATTCAATTGAACCAAACTAATTTTAACAATCTCTCAATTTTCACGCCAAAAATGCAAATCAATAATTCTGCCAAAATGAAAATATGAAATTTTCCTCTAAAATGCGGATCAATAATTTTTCCGCTAAAAAAGAATCTGTAATTTTTCTGCAAAAAATGGATCCGCCATTTATCTCGCCAAAAACGGATTCATAATTTTCTCGCCAAAAACGGATCCACAATTTTTCTCGCCAAAAACGGATCCCTAATTTTTCCACCAAAAATGGATCCGTAAATTTCCTGCAAAAAACGGACCCATAATTTTCTCGATGATGATGATGATGATGATGATGATGATGATGATGATGATGATGATGATGATGATGATGATGATGATGATAAAAGAATCTAAAATCCTAATAAATCAAAATAAATTCCAACAATCTAAGGGGGTGTATTGGATTAGAGATTTTAAAAGAGTTTGGTGTTTTATTAAAATCACATGTTATCCAAAAAAATCCTAATAAACCAAAATTAGAATAATGAATGAAAAGTTTTAATTTATACAGTATATGCCAGTTTATTAGACAAAATTATTATTTTTACATAAACTGAAGTATAATAATAAGGATACTTTCCCTAAACATATTAGAAAGTTTTGGAAATTTAAGATTTAAAATTATCATTTTGTTATTATATTTATGGCATATGTAGAAAGTATAACCCATTATATATAATTTGTCCCAAATGGGAATTCGCAAATTCGCGTTCCCGTCCCGTTCCCAAATGAAAATAAAAAATGTCCCATATGAAAATACATTCTAAACTGGGACGTGAACTTTAGACCGGGAATAGAACGAGACGAAACGGACGAGAATTGTGTCCACCCCTAAAACCCATGAAGAAAAAAAGAAATGGCAGTTTTGAAAAGGGATTATATTAATAAATGGCCTAAGATAACCACTTAATTAGTTTTTTTTCATCATATTCTCTCTCATCCCATCCTATTAAAATATGGACAAAAATACCTCTAACACAATTTTAACCGAATAAATGTTTATTTATCGTGTTAACAAAAAACTTTCCCGTGCCTACCAAATAAAATAAAAAATAAAATACTTGCCATTTAAAATTGGATCTGATCTCTCCTTAATATTTCATTAGTTAAAAAAAATCTACTCCGACAAAATCGTGATAGGAGCATTTTTTTCCAGAATTGAATATGAATGAGAGATAACTATTCAAAACAAAACCACTACCTTATTATTAATTTTCAGATTATCTACGGCCAAATAATAAATTACTTCGAAAAAGAGTATTTTTTTTTGCATTTATTTTATATGTTTCATTTTATTAGATGTTTTGCCTAAAAGACCCATATTAAGAAATCGACTTTTCTTTACAAAAATATCATTTAATGGTTTATTTTAAATCTATTATTTTAAATCTATTCAAACAATCAAGATTTAAACTTTTTTATAAATAGTTGTAAAACATCTAATAAAATAGAACAACAATAAATAAAAAATTGCAAAACATTTAATAAAATAGAACAACAAAAAGAAGATAAAATATCTTATAAAATAGAACAGAGGGAGTACAAAATTTCTTTTTTATTAATAGTGGGCACAAAAGAAAGTACGAAGAGTATTTAGTTAAATATTCACTCTGTTTCAAAATATAAGATGTTTTGATGGCTCCACAAAATTAAAGAGATTGAGGTTTCAAAAGAAAAAGTAAACCTCTAGATGATTAGGAGAGTCCTGTTGAAAAGCCTTTAAATCTGTTTTATAAAACATTTTGCATCTTTAGTTTCATCTAGGTTTTTTTTTTTATTTTTTTTATTTTTTTTTATTTTTGCCCACAGAAGTTCCTTGCCCCAAAAGCTATTGTAATTAAAATTGTTCTATTTTGGTAATATATATTAAAATCAAAATGAAACCCTAATTAACTCTTCTACTTCGCCTCTATACGGCAGCCGAATTCGACCAGCTCCATCTGCGTTCAAAAAAGCGTTCAGTAAATCGTAAGGATTAACACAGCAACACAAAATTCTTCAATTCAAGCTTCACCAATGAAACGTTGGTTAGTTTTTTTTTCCTTAATCTTTTGAAATTTTTAACGATGCTTAGGTTCTTTGTATGTTTTAGGCTTCCTTAACTGTTAATCTCCAAAACTTAAAAAATAAAACTCGTCCCTTTTGTTGGCAGCAAAAGAGATTGTAAGAGTTTGAATAAACAAGGTACGGTAAGTGCGGACAAGATCAGTGAGTTGCCTAAGCCTTTAATTCTGCGGATATTGTCTCTACTTCCTACAAAAGATGCTGTAGCCACAAGTGTTTTGTCTAAAAAATGGCAATCTCTTTGGAAGTTTCTGCCTACACTCAAGTTTGATTCTTGCTATCACGGACGTGAACTCGGGACATTTTCAGATAATGTTTCCAAGGTTTTGCTTTCACTTAAGGCTCCGGTTCTACATAGCTTGGATCTTATAATTCGTTCAAAGAATTATAATGCAAAGGATACTAGAAAATTGATTGAGATTGCCTTTGCACGCAATGTGCGTAAGCTTGTACTCCATGTTGAAACTGCGAAAGAGTTCATATATCCTAAATGCTTGTATAACTGTGAAACACTTGAGACCTTGGAACTCAAACTCAATCGTTTAGGTCTTATGGATGTCCTTTCTTCAGTTAGTCTAAAATCCCTTAGAACTCTGAATCTTTTCTATGTGAACTTCAAAGACAATGGATCACTTGTTAACCTTTTATCTGGCTGTCCTAATCTTGAAAACTTGTTGCTGCATGGAATACCAAACTACAATCTCAAGACTTTCACTATTGTGGTGCCATCCTTACAGAGACTATCAATTTCTAATGGAACTGATAAACCGCGTCCACACTTGGTGGTAAAGGCTCCTCCATGCAGCTGGGTGATAAATGCTCCTCGTTTGAAATACTTGACGATTGAAGGGATTTATGGTCGTGAGTTTTGTATGACTGAGAACTTAATGGAACTACAGGAGGCAAATATTATTGATGTCTCAGCTGATGAGATAAACAACGAGAAGCTTATGGGATCTCTAACTTCAGTCAAACGTATTTGCTTGTCTTTACCACCCTTTAAGGTAGATTTTTCATATTTTCTTGCAGTTAAATTTTTAGATGTTATTATATTATTTATGTACTAATACCACCTCGTGTATAGAATAAGCTTCCCACTGGTATCATCTTCTATCAGCTAGTAGATTTGGAGCTACATACATATGAAGAAGAGTGGTGGAATCTACTTACCCTAATGCTTGATAGTTCTCCTAAATTACAAGTCCTCAAGCTCACCAGGGTAAGCATTTTTTTTTCCAGCTTGGTTTTAGATTTGATGATGTAATAATAACACACTGTTGCATGTGTTTCCCTTTGATATCTCAGCTTCCATCTCGGAGAAATTATTTTGTGCCTCGTGAGAAATGGAATCAACCAAAGAATGTTCCTGAATGTTTGTTGTTTCATCTCAAAACATTCTTGTGTGAGTACTTTGACTGGGAACGAGGAAATTATAAGATTGAAGTGGCGAAATACATCCTAAGTAACTCAAATTGTTTGAAGAGTGCTACTTTTATCTCCTCAACAAAAAAAACCACTTGGAATAAGAGAGTTAAGATCCTGGAAGATTTGAATAGTGTGGTCAAGGCTTCGAATTCATGCGAGATTCTTTTCAACTGAAAATTTTATATACTAGGGGAGTCTTGTTCTCACATGTAACTCTTACTATGCTTTTTAAAAAACTTATTTTTATTTTTATTTGTTTTGGATGGTGAGTTCCATTTATGTTTGATCGTTTGGATATAAAAATTGAGATAATCCGATTTTTTTTTTAATCTATTGTCAATGTGATACAACCTTTGGTTTGTGAATTTAGGTATTGATGTCAGCTTGTTGACATTTGGAAGAAGAGATTCAGAAATATAAATAAAAATTGAAGAATGTCAAAAAAAATAGAGAAGTTAGTCAAAGTTTGTGGTCACTAACACATCATATATGAGTTGCTCTAGAGTTTTACTCTAATTAAACCTCAAATTTGAACAATGAAAAAAAAAAACCAATTAAGTTAATCGTGATTAGCAGCAGAGGAAGGTACAGTTGGACTTGGAGGGATTAGAAGCTTCTTGACATTGTAAAAGCTTCTTTTTATTTTCATTCCTACTGCTTCTTGTCTCTTCCCTTTCTGCTCCAAGAACATATAAGCCTTAGTGCGTTACATATATATACATAAACACATTTTGTGATTACATATATAGTAAAAACTGTTTCATATTCAAACTCATATTGCAAACAAACAAAAAAAAACATAATGTTGCATGCATATGAAAATGTTTCTTTCCGAATTGGTTTTATAAACATTCAGATTTTTGTGTTTGCATTTACTATAAGTCTATATAATATATACCTTGCTTTCATCCGATATGTGCTTGTTCTGTTGCGGGTCATCAGCGAGGCCTATACACATATAACAATGGTATCAATTTCAATCAAATTTTTGTTAGTTTCTGAAGAAGAAAAAAACTATATATACATTATCAGAAACACTAACTGTCATTAGGATCTCTAGGGAAAACACAATAAATTCGAAAACTCGGAGATGCGGGTGAAATTTTTAGCTCATCTCCGTTTTCTTCTTCATCTTTACATCCATTTTCCTCCTCTTTACTCGTCTTTTCACCATCGGTTTTGGATTTTTTGCTATGTGTAGATACTTCAAGAAGCTCTTTATCCGATATCAAGCTATCAGTAGTTGTTTGGCTATCTTTGCCGATAGATCCTGGCCGGTTTATACTCTTAGAATGTCTTCTTTCTTCTCCTTCTTCATCTGTCTCCGGCCTTGAAATACCACATCCCATGTTATAGAAAAAGTCGGAGGAAGAGTAAAGAAAAAATAGTTGACCAGAGAAAAAGTAGTTAGAGGAAGATAACGTCCATTGACATTAGAAAAAAAAAAGAAGAAGAAGAAAGTCTAATCATTATTTTTGTTACTAAACATAACAAATGAACCACAAATTTAATGAGAGATTCTTATCATTTGAAAATCCTTTTGAATTGTCTCTTAACTAAAATTAGAGAACCAAGCAACTTTTTTATATAGCAAAGCTGGTTATTTATTCCATACCTTTTCATAGCAAAAACCATTAATTCATAATCTTTAGCAGATAGAAAAAAGCTAGAAAAAAGTTTTAGAAAAACACTAAATCTCTATTTAAACTTAGCATACATAGACAAGAATTGAGATGTTTTGTAGATAAACCGGAATGTATATGGTCATCCTTATGTGTGGCCGGTTTATTTGGTTTTGTGTTCAATATTTATCTTAACTAACAAAAAATTTTTAGCTAGTTTTGTTTTACGGTTCTGATTCAGTTTGGAAGTCGAGAGTATTGTTTCCATTTTTGAGGTGTAATTTGTTTTTTCACCTACCCATAAATAACTCATTCATTAGTTTGTGAGGTGACTCAACTTAACTCGAGTTTTTTATTACTTTGGTAAAAAAAAATTAGATTTCATTTCATAAATGAGTTATGAATGAATTCAATTGATGAGTTAATGGATTATACGAAGAACAAAAGTAGACCAAATAAAGACCAATTAAAATTGATTAGCACCTAACAAGAAATTTTTTAACACAGACATCTATGTAAACATTTATATTAAAAAAAAAAACACATTTTCTCTTTTTGATACTTCATATGTTTCATAAAGTGTAGTTTACCATATTTCACACAAACTTAAGAAATTTTTTAAAAATATAAACATGTCCATATTTAATATCTCTAAGTAAATTACGTAAAAAAATACAAAACTTCTTCCGTTTCATAATATACAGTGTTTTAAAATTTTTGTTGTGTTTTAAAATATAAGATGTTCTCTCATTTCTATGTAAATTTTTATTTTATTGATTATTGTTTGATTAATAATAGTTTGTAATTTTTTTTATAATTGGTTGATTTATTTTTGTTTATATATTAAGTAATATTTTTTGAACATAAAAATAATTTCTTAATATACTTAAAATAAAACGTCCTATATTTTATATTTTGAAACGGGGAGTATATTTTTAGATTTAAATGAAATGGAAATTTAAAAACTAGTGGATTGAAAAATATAAAATGCAAAACATGACTACAAAAGAATCATATTTTGTGAAACGACAAAAGCAAATTATGTTGAAGACACAGAGCCCATTAATGAATGAGAGGGAAGGAGAAGCAGAGCAATCGGCGCATTAATGGCGAAAAACAAATGCCATTAATTTCACTTTCTTCTTCTTCCTCTCCTTTCATTTATTGCTCTCTCTTCTCTCTGACTTCTCTGTTTTTTTTTTTTTTTGGTTCAATACAGAGCATTGATTTCATGTCAGGCCGTAAAATTCAAAAAAAGAAGTCAATTAACACGACGAACATACACAAGCCCATGAATCTTTAGTCAAATCCTTAACATGGGTTTATCAAAAGATACAATCTTTAATCATGGGTTTATTCGAGATTTTGATTCTAATCCTAATTCGATAATCTCACATCTCTGAGACTTCTTCTCTTGGCTTCCAATTCCCAACTCCCTTGTGAATGGATTGTTAGGTTTTGGTGGAGGAGCTGAACAAACTGGGATCACTGATCTGATTTGAACAGCTGGGGCTAGTTTTTGTTGGTTTAACCCAAAACTTGGAAAAGGCAAAAGCTTACTGTAACAGTTTCTCTCCATTGATGATGACGATGATGTTGATGGTTTGATTACCGTCTCTGGCTTAGTTTCATGTGTGCTCTGTTTCTTCTCTGCATATTCTTGACATTTCTCTAGTAATGATTTGACTTTGGATTGTTGTTGTGGGAGATTTGTTCTTGAAAGGTAGAATCTTGGTGGTTGTGATGATGATGAAGAAGCTTCATTGGAATATAGATTGATGGATCTGAGTTTCTCAGACAACAAGTCTCTTGTGTTTGTTCTGATGAATGTTCTTCTTCTTGAATGGTTTGATTCTCTTCTTCTTACTTCTTTGGGTTTAAATCTTGAGAGGACTCTTGCAACTATCTCTTGTTCCTTCTCTTCACCTCTCATTGAGTCCAAGCTTGGCACTGTGTAGCAAAGTATGAAAATGAGAGAGACATAACAAAAACAAAAAAGTTTTGAGTTTTGAGGTAATTTTGGGTACTTTTTCTTAAGGAGAACCAAGCTGCTATAGCTGCATTCTTCTCAGCTTGCTTCTTAGTTTTTGCTGGTTCACCAGTAAAACTCATTCCAGCAAGCTCTACAGTACAAGAGAACGTTGGGATATGACCAGGTCCTGATCTCACACTTGTATAAACCGGTAGATCAAGACCAGCTCTATGTGCTGTCTCTTGAAGCAGATTCTTGTAGATCCCAGTCTCATCCTTTGAGAAAAAAACCAAACAGCATAAAGACTTTGAAAGAAACATAATTCAAAGATGCATGCTTTGAGAAAAGAACTTACTAGAACCCTAGCTGTTAAAGACTTTGAAGGACCTTTGGAAGAGAGAGCAATAAGAGCAACTTCAGCAGCTGAATGTTCAGCTTGTCTAAGAGTAGAACAATAAGTTGGGCTTTCAAATATCTCACCATTGAAGTTTACACAAGCTTTGAATCTTGGAGCATGATCTGGTCCTTCTCTTGTACATGTATATGATGGAAGGTTGAAACAACTTCTCTGTGCAAGCTCTTGCAACTGATTCTTATACATCTTATGTTCTGTTTCAAAAAGCAGCGAGATTGAGAAAGAGCAGTAGAAGTTGAAACTCCAACTCTACCTCCAAAAATTGAAAAGCTATAAAGGGGTTTAAAGAGAAGACAATAGAAACCCACCTGCTTAAATTGGTATTTAAGATTTGGTGTCTCTGTGTATAAATAAAACAGAAGAGCTTGTCTTTATCATGTGATGGACCTTAAGGCTCTACAGTGTTCAAGACACTTGTTGAATTGCTATTGAAGGTTTTTTTTGGTGTAATGAGTGTATGAATGAAAAAAAGCTTAAGGCTTTTCTGATGTTGAAAGTGAACAGAGAGAGAGATAAAGATGAAAAGAATAGTTTCAGAGGTTTTAGAGCTCTCTCACATGGTGGTTCTATCACAAGTAAGGTTCTTAATAAAGAGGATCAGAAGCTACTAAATGATAATAGTGACATTTCAATTGAACTATGGTCCATGTTATATTTTTATATATATATTATTTTATATATTATGTATATGACTCTGATGAAAATCTTATTGACTCTCTTTGGATCCTGTCTTTATGATCTGATGTTTGTTTGAAAAAATATTAGATTTTGATGAATTAATTTTAATCTCTATAATTGAAGGCTTTAATTATTGATTTGGACATTTTCTTGACCTATATCTTTGACTCAGCAAAGACCTTAACACACTCTTCTTCTGTAACATTTGTCTTATCAAAAAAAAAAAAAGACAAATTAAATTAATTTAGAAGAAGAAGAAGAAGAAACATTAGTGTTCTTATGCATTAATTGTAGAGCCAAGCAACTATAAAAATGGTCTGTCGTTTGGTCCACATGTCTTGATAATTCAGTTTCAGCTTCTAGAAAATAACGGGAATTCGGCCAATTTATACCTCAACTTCTTCATTAAGTCCAAATAATACATAAACTATAGTGAATGATCAATTTATACACAAATTATAAAAATTAGACTAATTCATATAAATAGGGATGACTGTACATTTGAATCTGATGACTCGTCATCCACGTCATTGTAAATAAATGACGTGTCATCCACGTCATATTAAACAAATGACGTGTCGTCCACGTCATCCGTCACAATTTTTTTTTTTTTTTTTTTTTAAATTACAAAATTTTGAAATAAAAATTAGAGGTAGACATCATTTCCATCTCATCTCATTTTATCCCGTCTTATCTCATAGTCAGTCTCAAATTCATATTTTAGATGTGAATGTATTTTCATATGGTATAAACTTTCAATTTCCGTTTGAAAACAGAAATTCCTGAAATCTTATTTCAGAAAAATTTATACTAAATAATATATACATACCATACTAATATGGTCACATAGAATATTACATACAAAAATAATTTAAAATTTTCTAATTTTTCTAAGATGTTTTAATTTGTTATTATATTTCATTTTATTTAAAATTTTAGTTTTGTCTTATTTAAATTGAAAGTTTAGAAAACCTTATAAATTTTCTAACTTTATAATTTTTTATATATTTTAATGACAAATTAGTACATCTTAGAAAGTTAGAAAATTTTAGATTATTTTTGTATGTAATATTCTATATCACCATATTATTATGGTATATATATATTATTTAGTATAAATTTTTCTGAAATAAGATTTCAGGAATTTCTGTTTTCAAACGGAAATTGAAAGTTTATACCATATGAAAAATACATTCACATCTAAAAATATGAATTTGAGACTGACTATGAGATAAGACGGGATAAAATGAGATGAGATGGAAATGATGTCTACCTCTAATTTTTATTTCAAGATTTTGTAATTTAAAAAAAAAAAAAAAAAAAAAAAATTGTGACGGATGACGTGGACGACATGTCATTTGTTTAATATGACGTGGATGACACGTCATTTATTTACAATGACGTGGATGACACGTCATCAGATTCAAATGTACAGTCATCCCTATTTATATGAATTAGTCTAATTTTTATAATTTGTGTATAAATTGATTCATTTTTATAATTTGTGTATAAATTGATCATTCACTATAGTTTATGTATTATTTGGACTTAATGAAGAAGTTGAGGTATAAATTGGCCGACTTCCCAGAAAATAACAGAGAAACTTTCTTGTTTTTATTTCATTTTTTTTTTTTTTTGATTTTACCGTAAAACATTAAATCTCTGGTTAAATCATAAATGTATAAACACAACTAAAACAAGAAAACAAATCCAGAAGAGAGACTCACTCATACAAACAACACAACAATTCAACCTTTGCTTTTACCACAACAAAGCCAACCAAACCCAAACACAAACACTTTCCACATTTAAGAACATTTAGTAAGTTCTTTCCTCCACAAACCACAAGCTTACTGATTTTTCAAGCTGAATAATCCAAAAACACATTTGAAAAAGAAAGAAAATAAATAAACTTCCTCTCAGATTTTCCCTAAACCTGTATTCACCATACCGGACTTCGGCTCTGTTCTTTCTTCCTTGCTAAACCGTGTATACGAGAGACTATGTAGGCCGGTTCTCAGTCACTAAACCGCTTCCGCTGCTGCTTCCTCCGCCATTCTGGTTTTGTTCTCCTACTCTGGCTGCTAAAGCCATAACTTCTGGTGACATATCCCAGCTTCCACTTTTCCTTCCCCAGCTTGAGCGTCTTGGGTGCATACCCGGCCTATCAGTTTGTTCATCAACTGTTGTCCTAATGTCTGGTGATAGCTCGCCTAACTCACCATCTTTAACATGTAACCGCTCATTGTTACCATGTTTACCATCACCATGATCTGACATTGCTGGACCCATGTCTGCCCAAACAGCCTTTCTTCCCATTTCAATGTCATCATTGGCTTTACCCATGTTTGGACTCATAAAACCACCTGCTACGGATCTAGGAGGCAGTGGAGGTTCGCGCTGGACCATAGCTCTAAAGTCGTTCTTTGAAGGAGGGATTGCAGAACAAAATGTTTCTTTGAAGTTATTAACCACTCCTTTGTTATGTGGGTTGCTTCGCCGATCATATCTGTATCGGAAATTCTCATATGTAGTCTGCAAGGATAAAGGAAAACCAACGGTTACAACGACTCCGTGATTTCTACAAAGAGGATGAGGATTGGATTGGTAGCAACATACCTGGTTTGTGCTGATCAGATATAGATGGAAAGCTGTTAAGCCACCAACGAACCACATTGATATGAACGTATAGATTATCAGAACAATGGAGGCAGGGGTTTTAAGCATCGCTTTCCAAATGGTTGTATGCTCTAATTCCGTAATCTTCCTTATATAAACCCAGCAGAAGGCAAACACATATATACAGAGAAGGGTTGTGGAAAAGACAAACATGAAGAAGAATCGGTAGTTCCTCTGCAACAAACATCAGAATATGAGATGAGTATTAGGGAACTGTTTGGTTTATATGAATAGTTTAAAGACAGTTGGATAGTGACTTACCATCCCAATACATTGGCCAACCCATGGGCAGTGATGGTCAAACCTTTCAACACAATTGTTGCAAATTGAGCAATGTGAGCAGCGAGGTGGCCTATAGAGCATGCAAGTGTCACAGTATTTAACCTTAAATGTGATTCCATTAACCTCTACTTCCTTAATACGAGGCAGTCGCAGCTGTGGAGTCTGGCCAGCCCCTGCATCCATGTTGCCATCAAGGCCTTCAGGCTCTGGAGGATGAGCATTTCGTGGGATAATACCAGGATCTCTTCCAGATGTAAGCAGCAGAAGAATTAAATCCTGAGGAAAGAAACAAAATTATACTGGAATCAAAAAAACTTGGTGGATACAAAATGCTATAGAGAAGATCTGCAACACAAAGGGAAGAAAAAAGTTATAGTTACATAGATGGTGAACACGATGGCTACAGCTACTATTGAAACTCCCCAGCTATCAGAGAAGTCATCGACTAGCTTCATCGCGACAAAGATACAGAAAATTGTAACAGGGACAGCAATGAGACAAATGGTCAGCGCCAGTGATCTTACATCTGGCCCAAATACAAACCTTCCCTGAAGAAAGAATATCTGCAACGAAACGAGCAAATGAGTAGAGAAACACACTCCAGCATAAAATAAACATTTCTCAAAAACATAACACTGGTGACTGATGAATTAAAAGTACATCACACAACACACGACTTAACTAACCAGTAGTGTACATACCAATTCGTTTCTGGTAAGGAAATATTCAAGAAGTTAGTAATCAGAGTCTCTAGCCTATGTTTTGAAGCATATATAAAAATCATTATGCACAAGCATCAACTATATAATCATATCCTATTTGTTCCAAAGTAACTCAAACCTATCATTAAGCTAACACAAACCTATCATTTAAAGATAAAAAGTTAAAAATGTCTCCTTTAGCTTAACCTATGAAAACGACATCAAAACATATAGGATTCTCGATAAGTACTTGTTAGATTCTTCTAAGACTTAAAAAAAAAGTTTCGAATTTGAACTATTGGGTCAGAGCTAATCTGAGTTCTAGAACTAAACAACAACTACAAACGAGAAGAATGATCAAATCGTCTAAAGCTCAAATAACAACACAACAACAAAAAAAAGAAGAAAAAAAAAAAAAAAAAAAAAAAAAAAAAAAACTCACATTGCTGCCTTTCCAAGTTTGGTAAACCCTTAAATCACCATTCGATCCAGAATCAGATCGCTGAGGCGGAGGCACTACATACATCTTCTCTACCTCAATTTTATTCTACTTCAATCTTTGTCTTTCTCTCTCGACGGCGTCACCAAGAGCTTAGCTTTAAAACCGTTTCTTCACAAGTAAAAGCAAAAGGAGAAGAAGAAGAAGATGAAGAGGTAAGAAGAAAGAGAGAGATAAGGGTTAGTCTCCGGTGAAGAGATTCTTCAGATTCCGGCGAAGTAAGCCGACAAGGGCACGAGTAAGCCAGCGAAAAAGAAGGGCTTTTTTTTTTTTTTTTTTTTTTTTTGGTTTTGCCCTCTTCTCCCCCAATTTCAATGGTGGGTTCCCTCCCCCACTTTTTTTTTTTTTTTATAAAAAATATTTATATATATAAGTAGAAAAATACTGTGACAGTCGTTTTTAGTCTATCTTTTTGTAATTTTGACAGCTTAATAAAAATAAATTTTAGCTTACGTGTTGTTGTTTCATTGGTTTGTTACTTAGTAAACGCAGTCAAATGCCTACGTAGGTCCCAGTCATTCTGTCATTTTATTATGAGGAAAAGAAAAGAGTTTTGCAATTTTGAATTTTTAAAGAAATTATAATAATAGTGATTATGAAAGTAAAATAAAAATGTTATCTTTTTTATTAGAGAAGGGAAAAGGTGTGAAAGAAAAATGATGATGACAGGCAACAAAAGATATGCAAATGGGTTATGGGTTATGATGGACTCACCTTCTCATGCAAACATATTTACAATATTCTTTTGAGCCTTGAGATCTGAATTACCTAAGTGGGCCTAGTAAATTAACAATATCTACATTCAGTTTTTAAGTATGTTTTTGTATAATACTAGATTTATACCCGCGGTATACCGCGGGTCAATTATTTTAATATAAATTATAGTTTTTGGTTATTTACTATTTATAAATATTTTTAGTTGTTCGTATAATTTTATTATATTTTTAGTGTTTTTTTAATTTATTTATTGTATATAATATATTTAATGTGCTTTAAACATGAAATTGTTTTATTTCTATGTAGCAATAGCAAATTACCGATATTTGAATCAAACCTAACCAAATGAATGATGTTCTTTACTCTCATTAAAATATTGAAGAGATATACTATATTTCTTAGTATATATATTTATGATTAATGATCCAACACTTCTGTTAGACATGCTCATTTTAGGACGGAAACCTGTCATGTCCCGCATCCGTCGAGAATTTTCCGTCTTGTACACAATCCCTTTTTTATAATTACATGGTTTAGATTTTATTATTTTAGTTCAGCGAGTAAGACACTGAGTAAGAGAACATGATAATCCTGTATAGATTTTACCAACCCGCTGATCATTGTTTTAGATTATTTTGAATCTTATTTCTAAAAAAAGTAAAATATCTTTAGTGCATTTAATAATAACAAACTAACACATATAAATTATTATTTGACTCACGGTAACACACAAAAATTACAAATTTATATTAAAACAATTGACCCGTGGTATACAACGGGTTCGAATCTAGTTTTATTTTAAAATTAATAGTAAAAATTATTGTGGTTTGTTGTTAGGATTGTAGAAAATTACATATCCAAATATAATTTGGGTCAATTTAAAAGTTTGCTTTTAAATGATCTCCATTTTCTATATTTTTAAAATTTTCATACAGTTTAAATATTAATAATTATTTTCAATTATTAACTAAAAATCAGATTAAACCGAATAAATTTTTGAAATTTGGACGTCTGATAAGTCAAGTTTTCTGCTCATTCGTATTTAAAATTTTTATTATTTATTTTTAATAACATGACTCTAAACCATTGTCCACAAATTTTAGTCAATGTGACATGTTTAAATTATTTAAACTAAAAAACCGGATCAAACCGAATACATTTTATAAATTTGGACGCATGATAAGTCAAGTTTCCTGTTTATTCGTATTTAAAATTATTTTGGTCTTTTTATAATATGACTTTGAACCATTACCACCAAAATTTAGTCAATGTGGAATGTTGAATACACACTTTTTTTTTTCTTTAATGGAGTAATATATGTTCATTTTAAAAATTTTTAATCACAATATATACAGAAAAAATATAAATTTTTTATAATTCTATGTATTTTAATTATAATTAATAATTATTTGAAAATAAGATAGAAAAATCATGATTCATACTATTAATATTGCAATATTAGATTTAAAAAAAATGATGAAGAGGAAAAAGGAAAAAAATGCAAAGGTATATTTAGATATAAAGATTTAATGATTTTTTTTTATTTTAACTTGAATAGTATTTAGAAACACCCTCTAAGATTGTGTATTTCTTCTTTAATTATGTAATGTATGTCCGTTTTAAAAAATTTTAATCACAATATATGCTGAAAAAATATAAAATTTTAATAATTATATGTATTATATAATAATTCAAAATAATTTGAAAATAAGATCTAACAAAGATAATAGGAGAATCATAATTCATATATTAATGTTGTAATATTAGATAAGGAAATAAATGATGAAGAGGAGAAAGAAAAAGATACAAAATCATGTTTGGATACAAAGATAAAATTATTTCTTTTTATTTTAACTTGAATAGTGTTTGGAAACACCCCATAAGATTGAGTCTTTTTTAATAGTTTAGTAGATATATATCAGTGGCAGAACAATTTTTTATTGGGGGTCAAAATTATATAAAACAGAAAAAAAAAACACGTATTTTGTAAACGATTTTTTTTATAATTATAAACCAAAATTTTAAATGTTTTACATGGTTTCAATGACTGTATTATGGATTTGGGTTCAATTTAAAAGGATTTAAGTTCAATTTAGAAGGATTAAGTATATTTTTAGCTAGAGAACGTAGATTTTAGGACTTTTTTTCTAACCAAAGCATGAGTTTAAGTCAGATTCATAGGGGTCAGTGTAATATTTTCAATGGAGTCAATCTTACAGTTTAAATTTTGTTGGGGTTTTACAGTTTAAATTTTGTTGGGGTCAGTTGACCCCCTCCATTGCACATGTCTCCGCTCCGATACATAGTAAACGTGTTATTGTCTAACATTTAACAAATGCAACAAACGAGTTTTCGCGGTATAAAATTTTTATTAATCACAAGTTGATTTTCTTATTTCCTTTTTTATATATATATTTTTTTGTTTTAGTCATAAGTTGTTTATAGATCTCATCAACATATCAAATTTAAACAGCATTAACTAGTGTTGTGTTGTTTAGTCTTCAAGTAAGTTTTGGTTTTTTCTGTTTCTTCATGTTACCAATCGGAGGTAATCATTTCTTCAACTTACTTCATTTCCAAGTGACAGATCCAGCAAGGCATCGCTCAGATTTTGCATCTCTATCAATGGCCGATATGACAATGCAGGTATCCATAACTAATTTGTTGATAAAAAGATATAAAATCAGAATCATTGGAGATACTAAGAAGTTTGCATGGAGGTACATGATCAATCACATGCATAAACATCTTCCTCACGAGTTTCATATCAGCAAGATCAGTCTTCGAATCATATGGATGATCACAAGTTTATTTTCTCATAATTATTTTACTCATTAATTTTCTAAATCGGATTTCAATTTGAAATAAATTATAAATGGACATGAAACCGTGATCGGAAAAATAATCTAACCAAAGTGAAATACTTTAATTGAAACCAAATCAAAAAAATTCTATAAAGTATAAACCAATTAGTTTTACAGTTTAAAAATCCAAAAAAAAAATTAAAAAAAAAAAAATTTGGAACTATAACCTAACATGAATCGATACAATCAAACAGAGTAAACCAAATTTATTAAAACAAAATATTTTAAATAATATATATTAAAATAAGCATAAATAAAATATTCTAACTATAACCAAACTAAATCATGACAGAATAAACAAAAGCAAATCTAAACTGAAAACCAAAGAGTAAATCCAAACTAGTATCTAAACCGAACCGAAACAAAATTATAAATTACAGAACCGATAAACCCAAAAACTAAAATAACTGAACCAAAATAGGAAAAGATTGTCATCCACTAGGATAATAAATCAAGATGACCCAATGAGCCATGGCTACCATAAACAGAAGACTAAAGATATATAAACAGAAGACTAAAGATATATATGAGACAATTTAAGGTAATAAACAGGTTAATAAAAGAGATGTCTAACTTTAAGCAACTTTAAAGTCTTTCATAGTTTAGCCATTAAGAAGAAATAAGCACTTAAAACATTTCTTCAATTTCAACTCTCTTAGAACTCGACGATGATGGCTTAGTGCTCTGCCTCGAAGTAATAGCCCAAGACTTAGCCTCAGCAACGGCTCTCTTTCTCTCAAGAGCTTCAATGTCTTCTTCTTCTTCATTAACCTTCAACATCTTCGCTTTCTCATTCGGTGAGCTCACTGTCCTTGTCTTTTTTCGTCCAAGATCAATGCCCTTACGCTTGCTCGATGTGTGCTTAACAATGTAATCTAGAGCTTCAACAACCTCGCTGATCGATGGTCTAGCGTATGCATCTTCTCTCACACAAATAAACGCCAGTTCAAGAGCTCTTCTCAGAGTTGCTTTCATGGCACGACATTCTTTATATAACGTTGGATCTACAATTTGCATTGGCTCGTTTCGCATGTACAACGATTGTGCCTGTTTAAGAAAAAAGAAACACATGAAAACAAGTCACCATTAAAAACAATATTCTTTCTAAAGCAAAATAAGTTTTAGAGGCATTACCCAATGCACAAGAAAGTTACTTGGACCAACGCTTTCACTTGAGTTCATAAGAGCTTTGCGTCCTGTGATCAGCTCTAGCATTACCACTCCAAAGCTGTAAATATCAGACTTAACTGTTAATTTCCCGCTACTCGCGTACTCTGGTGCACAATACCCATAAGTTCCCATGACTCTAGTCGAGACATGAGACTGGTTATCTCCAGGACCAAACTTGGCTAGCCCAAAGTCAGATAGCTTCGGCTTATATTCGTGATCTAACAGTATGTTTGAAGTCTTCAAATCTCTATAGATCACGGCTGGGTCTGCCTCATTGTGAAGGTAATCTAAGCCTTTAGCAGCTCCTGCAGCTATCTTCATCCTCGTGCTCCAATCTAAAGCTTCTTGATCACTTTCAAGATCTGTAAAAAAAAAAAAAAAAAAATCAAAATGTAAACTTCAAGAATTGATTTTCTTGTTTGAGGTTTAGATTTTTTTACCGTGAAGGTGATCATCCACAGATCCATGAGGCATGTACTCATAAACAAGGAGTCTTTGCTCGCCTTCAGCGCAATAACCGAACAATGTCACGAGGTTTTCATGGTCCAAGAGCGAAAGCATTAGGACTTCAACAAGAAACTCTTTATCTCCTTGAGCACCAGACTTATCAAGCATTTTAACAGCCACATCCTTTAAGTAAAACCACAACAAACCAAACGGTTAATAAGATGTATTTTCACAGTTTTACAACTATTAAATGTTATAGATTTTATTTTTTGTTTAATTATACCTGTCCAGTACTCTCTAACGTTCCTTTGAATACACCTCCGAATCCACCTCTTCCAATCAAAGATTCCAAGCTGAAGTTGTTTGTCGCGGTGGCGAGTTCTCTGAATGTGAAACTCCGACCTTTTCCATCAGGAACTTGCAGTGTTTCTGAAGCTGTTGCTGGTTTGGCTACAGAGGAACCAAAAAAAAAAAAAAAAAAAACACAATATGAGAATGTATCAAATGTTACTAGATAGACTCATTTGGATTAGAGTGACACTGATCAACCAAATAATCAAATCTTTGAACCATAAATCATAAGATAAACACTAAATTAAGGTTTATATGATCCAACCAGAGTTACACAGACTAATCACAAAACCAAAACTTAACAAGTTACATATATAGATGATTGACTAATCTCAAGATTAACTAGAATGAATGATGAAAAAGATTGAGACTTGAGAGCAAACCAGAAGACGAAGACTTCTCAGATTTGTCTTTGAGCTTCTGCTTCTGAATCGTTTTCGGTCTCAACCAAAAACTTAAGCAAGAAACCATAATTGTCTGAATCAATGTCAGGAAAAAAAATAGAAAACACGATCCTTTTTTATTTGTCACTCAGAAAATTCACACACACACTCTGGTTTATTAGAGAACCACAATGGGATCAGAGACGCTGACAGAGAATTATAGATTTTTTTTAAGAATCGTAAATTGTCCTAAAAGATGAAAATTTTGAAGGTGTCAAATGATGAAGGAATCATAAGAACACGAACACGATCAAAAGATTCAAAATTTGAGGAACAAGTCTGGATCAAATCTATGACAAATTTAAGAAAACAGAAGAGAACTTTATGAGGTGCAATTAACTCAGAAAAAAAAAAAAAAAAAAAAAACATGAAAACTAAGAGAAATTGGGATTTAACGTTTTCAGATATTGAAAAGGAAGGAGATTTTAGATTAAAATGAGGGTTTATCTTATAATTTGAGGGATTAGATAAGAAAATTATATAAAAAAAAAAAAAAAGGAAATCGAAGATTTGAAGGGTTTTTGTGATTAGGAAGGAAATACACGTAAAGCATGGGGTTATTACGTTACACCAATGGTATTAAGTTGATAAGATAGAAATGTACATATTGGTTTATGAATTTAAATTATTTTAAAATGTTTAACAATTTTTTTTTTAAATGGAAATTACTGTAGTTGTTTTGGAGCGTTAAACATGGGCGTATCTATGAAATTTATATATAGATAAAGATAGAAAATAATAAGAATAGAAAATAATTTATTATTTTTGGGTAATATCTAGAGTATAAAACTTTTTTTCTTTTAGGAAGCCTATCCTTCCACAATGATTTATTGTGTGATATCAATATATGATGATACATACTGGTTTATGAATTTAAATTATTTTTACATGGAAATTAGCTGCTTTCGAGCGTTAAACATGGGTGTATATAGGAAATTGATATATATCTAAAGATAGAAAATAATAAAAACAGAAAATAATTTATTATTTTTGGGTAATATCTAAAGTATAATTTTCTTTTTTCTTTTTAGGAAGCTTATCCTTTGTATCTCCACAATGAGTATTGTGTAATATGATGATACATATTGGTTTATGAATTTAAATTATTTTTAAAATGGAAATTAGCTGTTTTCGAGCATTAAATATGGGCGTATATAGGAAATTTATATTATATATATATATATATATTTTATTATATAAACGTGAGTGTATTTACACTCACGAGAGCTCGACACGTGTCCAAATTATAATTAAGGAGATCGTGACACGTGTCAGTTATAACCTCAGATTTTGACATGTGTTAAAATTCTTAATATAATAATAAAATTAAATTTTAAAAGTTAAATATTTTTTGCTATTAGCAAAAGGAAATCTTATATACATTTGTTTTTATAATCAACTTTTCTAATTATAAACTATAAAGATAAATATATTTTTCATTAAAATAATTTAATAAATAATTTGGCAAAATACTTTTTATTATTAGAAAAGCATGTTTTTTTTTCGTCATCTAGATTTATTATTTATTACAAATTATGAAAAATGTTACGTAGATGATTTTACCATGGACAATTCATTCCGACCTTTATTAGATCTAGTGAATAGTGAGTGACAATATTTTTTTCCAACATTTTTGGAATTCAATTAGAAAAAGTATTAGTGCAAAATTTCGTTATATAAAACGTTAAATATAAAATATAAGTATGTCTCTAAAATGAAAAGACTATGTAAAATGGAAAATGGAAAACTTTAGGCTAATAAGTCCATCTGTCCATGCAACGTGAGTTATATATAGGATTTGTCGTGCTAACATCTTTTATGAATTTAAATTATTATTTTTGTTTTTTACCAACTTTTTCGGAAAAAGTATGGTGGTCTTAGTGCAAAATTTCGTTATATGAAACGTTAAATGAAAAAATATAAATATGTTTTATCTTTAAAATGAAAAGACCATGGAAAATAGAAAAATTTAGGCCAATAAAACCATGCAACGTGAGTTATAAGATTTGTCGTGCTGACATCTTTTATAAATTTAAATTATTATTTTTTGTACGTTAGTATATATGTGCTCGCATATTAAACTTTGTATATTTATTTCAAAATATATAAATATAACTATAACAAAAAATGTCACAAAAATGAGGTTTAAATGGTAAATCTTGTCATGCACGTTTGGAGAAACCCCAAAACCAGATGTTTTTTTCTTAATTCGCTTCCAAATGCCAACAAATTACTCTATAGACAAGGCAGTATTAATTAGTACATAAATAATATAATAACAACTATATTAAGTGCAAGAAAATATGAAAATCTCACTACAAAAAAATCGAATACTCTTAGCGTCAGAATAGTGTTATCTAACAATACAATGACAAAGTACAAAGCGCTATGACTGAACCCATGATAATAGATCGATGGATTTAGATAGCCATTTTTGGGAGTGCCAAGAAAATTTGAAAAATCTACCTTAAAGGGTGGTAAAGAAAAGCAAAGACGTTTGACTGAAGTTAGAGATCCCATAAGCTTCTCTTTATTAATCTCATCTGAGACATCAATAATTTTTGCCTCCACTAGCTCCGGAAAGTTCTTATTGATACAAAACTCACGACCATAAATCCCTTCAATCGTCAAGTAATTCAAACAAGGAGCATTTATCAACCAGCATAGTTTTAATGGTTCATAACTTCCATTAAAAATGGATAGTCTCTTTAAGGATGGCATCGCAATAGCGAAAGTCTTTACATTGTTGTATTGTACGATTCTACGCACCACCAAGTTTTCAAGATTAGGACAGACAGATAAAAGGTTAACAAGTGATCCATTGTCTTTGAACTTCACATTTAAAAGATTCAGAGTTCTAAGGGATTTTAGACTAACTGAAGAAAGGACATCCATAAGAACTAAATCAGTGAGTTCCAAGGTCTCTAGTATTTCACAGTTATATAAGCTCATAGGATTAAATATGAACTGTTCCCTATATCCTCTAACATAGAGTACCAGCTCACTTACATTGCGGGCAAAGGCGATTTCAATCAATTTTTTTGTATTCATTGCGTTACATATCTCTAAACGAATTTGGAGATGCAAACGCTGTAGAACCGGAACCTTATGTGAAAGCAAAACCTTGCAAACAGTCTTTAAAAACGTCCCGAGTTCACTTTTGTAATAGTAAGAAGTGTAACTATCAAAGTTGAGTGTAGGCAGAAACTTCCAACGAGACTGCCATTGTTTTGACAAAACACTCGTGGCTATGGCAACTTTTGTAGGAAGTAGAGACAATATCTGAAGAATCAAAGCCTCAGGCAACTCACTGATCCTGTCCTCACTTACGATACCTTGTTTTTTTACACTCTTACAATCTCTTTTGCTGCCAACAAAAGACACGAGTTGTTTTTAAGTTTTATAGATTTAAGGAATCCTAAAACATACAAAGACATCGTTTCAAATTTCAATAGATTAAAAGAAAAAAGAAAAAAAAAAACTAACCAACGTTTCATTGGTGATGCTTGAATTGAAGAATTTTGTGCGTTGCTGTAATAATCCTTACGATTCACTAAACGCTTTTTTGAACGCAGATTAATTCGGCTGCCGGAGAGAGGAGAGAAAGGCAAAGTAGAAGAGTTAATTAGGGTTACACATTATATATGTATAATTTTGAAGCTTTGACTAATAAACGATATATTAATTTTTTTAACTCTTTTTTTTTTTGTTTTTTTTTTTTTTTTTTTTGAACATTGTTGGTTAAATTTTAAAACATATATAAGGTTTTATCAAAGATTCTGTCTGATACTCAAAACAGTTCTCCCTGAACCTAATTCGAAGACACATTTCACTTTTGTTTTCGGGCATTTACTATTGGATATTATCAGAATATAGTGAAATAGAAGATGTTTCATGGTTTGTAGGAATATTTTGGATGTAAATACATATACGAGTAAATTAAAGCTTATAATCAGATTGAATAAAAGTTTTGGAAGTTGTTGTAACCGGTCTATGTTTCAAATTCTTGGACTAGTCAATGTTGGTATCATCTTAGTCACTATCATGTTATGATGAATGGTCAACCTAAGAACTCATCTTTAGTTCATTTTGTTTCTTATGATAACACCAAAATTCTAACCTATGAGCTGCTAAGTACATTTCGGTTTAACTACTTCGGTTTGGTCTAGTTATCTAGACATGGTAAAAAAGTCGGTTCATTCAGGAAGGGAAACCAAATTGAGAAATAAAACCATACTGACCCTAAAGGCCAGTTTGGGTTTACTAGATTTCGGTTTGCTTAGTTCGGTTTGGATCCGGTTATTTAGAAGTTCTAGTATGGCCGGTTCAATTCAAGAAGGGAAAACTGAAAACAGATAGATATGAGGAATAATAAAACCAGTGACTACATTAAAACGAAGATCAAAATAATATTAAGAAGTCACTAAAGGATTGTTACAGTGTTTAAGTACTCTTTCTTGGTGCTACAATAGGCATGGAACCGGTCTTCATTAACCGTGCCAAACCCGGAAAGCTCAATGCCGAAAGCCGCAAGCCTACGAGTGTCCCGTGGGATAGGAGATTGCCATAAACCGTCCCACCAACTGGGAGGTGCAAGCGGCGTGAAGGCGCATTGGTTTGGCTGTTTCGGACAGCTCAATGGTCCTGCGTATCGGTTCCAAACATGTCCCCAACCCACCTGGTTCTTCAGACCATCTGCTAACAAATTGCTCTGGAAACTACTCAGGAACGCAAAGCTCGAGTTGCTCGAACCATCCTCTGTGAAGTAACCCGTTAGAACCAGTCAAGAAGTATTGTAGATGACAAAGTGCGAGATAAACAGCTCAAGAAAAAAATGTGAGGTCTTAACTGAGACTATTTGCAGCGGCTAATGCAGCAACCAACTGAGCATAAGTAGTTCCGACACGCCTATTAGCACCAGAGATCACCGCGTGTTTAGCGCGGCAGGCGAGGAAGAAATCTACAAATGCAACCCATCTTGGTGCAGGACCCCAATCCTTTATTCTGAAATCTAACATTGGTAATCCCCGGCCACGCTTAGCGATATCACCTCGGAAAAGCTTATAATCAAAATGTAGAACCTGCAAACCATTGCAACCGATTAAGATCACGGCAAATGAAACTGAAGAATATGTTAGGAAGATAAGAGCGAGTTCGAGTTGTACAAGATCATTGATACCTCAGCAATCATACTCATATTCGGTTCGATAGCTTTCACTACAGATGGCGTGTCAGACACTATAACAACTCTCGGTTTCGATATGCCGAGTCTGTCAATTGCTTTCCCAAGGCAGTTCATCGCTGCGCGTAGAGGTCTAACCGACCTGGAAAACATCACGAAAAAGGAAGATTTAGTAAGCCAGCTACCAAAACAAGCAGACCAAGATACGCGTATTTTAACATACTTGCTCATTAACATTCTCATGTGCAATGAAATATCAGGATCTCCAGTCTCTAGTAGAACCCAATCCACAGCTTCTTTCACATCTTTCGTAGGAGATATGAGACTCATCATCAACTCTCCAAACACATTAGCTCGTGGTGCCGAGTTTCCTATCTCTCCAAATAGCTCAGATGCAGCAGCTCTCATCTCTGGATGCACATTCTTTAAGAAAAACTGAGCTGCCACAGCATCTGTAGTACCTTGAAACCTGAAAAAGAAATGATTATAATAACTTCACATAAAAGGATTCAATCTTTGTATTCTTTTTGTATATTAGTCTCACTGACCATATAATAGCTTCTTCCCATTTCTTCCAATTACTACATAAGACATTACTCTTAGTCGGTTTCTCGAAATCATCCAATCTCATTACAAGCCGCTTTCCGTATTTCTTCACGCAACCTTTTTGTCGCCATAGATGCTTCACTTCACTCATAGTAAATGTATCATTGGAGTAAGCAATGTAATCACCAAAAGGATATTTCCCCCTGAGAACAAAACAAAGCAGAGACAAAGAACATAAACAAGACAAGACAAATAATACAAAAGCTACAACATTTTCTCAAGAAATAGAGAATAAAGGATTGAGAAAGAACCAATATATGCCTGGTCTGGCCAATGATTAAGGATCTGTTCAACATTATGCTCAACGCTGCTGAAGTTAAGATCTTGTACATTTCATTTCCAAAACCAGCTTCTGCTGTTTTCCCAAGAACATAACCATGTCCACAAAATTTCTCTGGAGGTAGCTCACGAATCGCTGAAGCACCTAAAGAAAACACAAGATTCATCTTCAGAATAAGCAAGATTCAAATACTATTCATATAACTTCGAATAAAAACATAAAAGAATCTGAATTATTTTGAATATTCTCACCGTTTAATTGAAAATGGCGACGAATAACATTACGAACTCTGAGGCTTTGATCTACGAAACCACCACCATCGAACTCGCTTCCCATTTCTTCTACCGTCGCGCAAAGCCTACCTCCGTCGAGATTAGCATCTCCGATCGACGATGACGAATTGCTCCATCTTGATGTTGTCTCCTCGGACTCTGAAACGGCGTCGTCGTCGTCGTCATCGATGAAAGATGAATTAGGATCCACAGAACGGAGCGTGAGCAATAACAAAGCGAAGCCGATAAAGAAAATCAGAGAAGATAAGAGAATCGTTCTCCCGAACAATCGCTTTCGTCTTGTTCCAACGCGTTTCATCTCTTCCTCATTGTTTCTTTTCTCCTCCGTCTAGCAAAAACTCAAAGAAGTGTTGTGTTCAGTTTTTTTTCATTACAGAGCTTTGGATGCGATCGACACGTCATCGTTTTGATTCGTTCCTGTCGGTGGCCGTTAAAATTACTTCAACGGCGTCATTTTTAACATTGGAGTAAATTAATATTAAGTAGCCCAACAGGCTCCTACAAAGTCGTTTCTATATATATATGGATTTGGACCCAATAATGAGAATTTGCGGGGTCTAAACGGAAATAATTCTGTAAATACCCAAAACAATAATGCAATAATATGAACCTCATTAACAAGTTGTAGTACTCTTTGAAGTAAATTTTTGATTGAAATTAGTTGTCCTTTTATGTTTTTAATATATAATTTTAACAGATTTTACTGTTTTTTTTTCAACTTATTAATTAATAATATTAAATAAAATAATATATTAATTAGGAATAAAACAGAAAAACTAACATTTTTTATTAATATATATGAAATAATGTTAAACGATAACTAATTTAAAACGAAAAGAGTAATGTTTTAGAGAAAAAAGTAATACTTAAATAGAGAGTACAACTGTACACGGATAAAGTTTATTTAATGAAAAACTTCTCTAGTATTTTGAGAACTGTTTTAATAAAAATGAATTTTACTCTCAATAATCGAGAACTGTTTTCATAAAAACGAATTTTACTCTCACTAAGCCCTCTAGTTATAACGGTTTTAACTTTTAAGAATCCAACTGGTAATAATACTACTCCCTCTATCCCCATTATATAGGATTTTCTATCTAAAACACGTTTATTAAGGTGAGTTAATGAGTAATGATACAATTACATTATGTTTTCACTTTAAAATCTCATGAAGATAGTGTATTAAATTGTCCAGTTAAATACTTCGACCAAAAACTTAGTATTAATTATTGTTGGATTAAAATAAATTTAATTTAGTTTTCACTTTAAAATCTCTTTAAGATAGACTTTTTAAATACTTTGACCAAAAACTATATTTGAGAAAATTTAATAAAATGAAACAAGAAGAAAAAGCCTAAAAATCTAATAAATCAGAACATATGAAGTAGATTTTAATTAGACTACGTAACGTAATCAATGAAAATTGAACTCTTCAAGTAAATAAAATAAAACTGAACTCAACTTCGAAACCGTGTCGTTTTCTTTTTTACAACATCAACACGCCGTCGTTTTCTATAATTTTTATGGGTTTGGGCCCAAAAATTGAGAACGAAGCCCATAATCGAATAAAAAAATCTTCTGGTGGTTCATCAACATCTAAACCACGACAAGTTTCAATTCCAAAATTTCCCAAACTGCTCAAAAAAAACTTCGCCGGCGGTTTTTCGTAGAAATCATCGGAGAACGGCGTCGTTTTGTTCACTTCACCCAGAAATTTTTTCCCCTTTTCATCGTTGTCCCCTTTCACTGATATGTTATCTTCAATTCTTCTGATTTGATTCTCAATGTAAAATTCCTCTTCGCGCTCGTGTTGTTTTTTTTCGTATTTGCTTTCTACTGAATTAGGTCTCTCACATTAGGACCCGTCTTTGTTTTATCATCTAGTTCTCGCTTAAGTCTTATGAATGACCTGTTCTGCTAGTGATTGTGTTACTGCAAAGTCATAAGCTTTTAGTGAATCGTCTTCTCGCTTCGTGATTCTCAATTGTTAGCAGTGATGATTTCAAAAGTTTTAATCTTTTTTTGTATTTTTTTTTTTTTCCAATTGCTTTGATTATGATGAATTTTAGGGTTTTGACTTGTTTTTTTGTTTTGTTTTGTCTATAGACTTGTGAAGGAGGATTGGTTTCTGAACTGGTGTTGAATTGGAGCAATGGGTAGTTCATTTAACGCTCAGATATTGGTTGAGAAGCTTGCCAAGCTCAACAGTTCTCAAGCAAGCATTGAGAGTATCCTCTTGTTGCATTTACTTAGTGAATATCGGTTTCTCTCGTATATCTTTGTGATTTCAGTGGGTTCTGTAGTTAAATTGGTGCTTTGAAAAGACTAGACAGAATTGGTATCTAAGCAAATGAGAAACAATGGTATGTTCTTCCCAAGCAGTGTATAGTTTATTCCCCTGGATTTTCTCTGAATTTGTACTGGAGTTGTTGTTTATATAGATTTCGAGTTTCTGTCATATTGGTGTCTGATATAATAATGTAGATCACAGATAGTTTTCTATGCTCTCTCAACCTGCTTTTATTGTAAAATAGTTTGCCTTTGCTTAGTCACATATGTTGTGTTTTTTTTCCTTTGCCTTGTATGTTATTCTGGTGTATCTCTTCCTTGACTATACACAGCTTTATCACATTGGTGTATCTTTCACATGAACAAGGCAAAACATGTTGTGGAAACATGGGGTAGGCAGTTTCACTGTGCCCCACGTGAGCAGCGTTTGGCATACTTGTACCTCGCGAATGATATCTTGCAGAATAGTAGGCGAAAGGGTTCTGAGTTTGTGGGTGAGTTCTGGAAAGTACTCCCTGAGGCTCTGCGTGATTTGATTGATAATGGTGATGACTTTGGAAGAAAATCTGCACGTCGATTGGTACGTGAAGTTAATTATCGTTCTCTGAATATTTCCTTGTTTTGGACTTTAATGAACATGTAATATTTCAGTTATGGGAATGATTTTCTGAATTTGACATGAGAACTGCACTGCTAATTATCGTAATTTTCTCTTCAAGGTTAATATATGGGAAGAAAGGAAGGTTTTTGGATCCCGTGGACAGATTCTCAAAGAAGAATTTCTGGGAAAGCCTGAAAACGGAACTAGAATCGGAACTCTCGTGCCACTTAACCTTGTAAGTCAAAGTTTTTTAATGAAGCATTTTCTTACCATCTGAGTTCATTTGTCAAAGGTTCCACTGTTTACCACTTCGGAGTTCTTCCAGGCCAGCAAAATGATTAAGTCTGTTATTTTTTCAGTCTGTTCAAAAGAAACCGGCAAATGGAACCACACTAGAGAGAGTAGTGTCTGCTGTTGAAGCTCTTCACGGTGTTCACATTGATGAGGATGCTATTGTTGGAAAATGTACTAATGCTGCTGGTTACCTTGAGAAAGCTGCGCAGGAGGTTGAGAAAGATCTTAGTTCAGGTACCACCGTCCATTGGCTGCTACATTGCTGCAAATATATTGATATGATTTTTTTCTTATCAAGTGACAAGCTACGTAGTTGCAGTCTCTACTGTAGTTTGTTTCTCATTTTGTCTATCTTTTACCACATGTCCTTTGTATTAAAACCAGAATCTTCAAAGCCGGTCTTAATACACCACCACACTTCTGTTCTTATTACATGGTGCTCCTCTCTTGTTTTTCCACATAGTTTTGTCCAAAATCATCCTTATTACGCTGTGGCTCTTACCATTTGCTAGGAATATGCAGTCTATCTTTGTGTCAAATCATTTAATGCTGAAAGAACTTACTCCTACCATTAGTAAGAGTATCCAAATATTTAATATCCATTAATCCCCAAAGCAAATTTACCACAGCTCTAATTACTGGTAACTGTCTGTATATTAAATGCTTGTGGATATATAACACTTCTTAACTTTTAGGATTATAAAAAATCAATTTCTGTGCAAGCATCCACCTATCATAGGAAGTTCTTTTCACTATCTTACGTCTTGATTGATGTTGCTTTAAACAGGACACACCCCTGGGCCCGCGGTGGCAAAGGAGGTGCAGGGACAACATGCCATACTGACAGGCTGCATCGAACAGCTAGGGGCAGTGGAGACATCCAGAACAAGTCTTATCTCACATTTGAGAGAAGCTTTACAAGAACAGGTTCACATTTATACAACTTCTTACAAAAAATCATCTTTAATTGCTCCTGCCAAAAACCTCACCTTGCTTTTGTTTTTTTTCAGGAGCTCAAGCTGGAGCAAGTCCGTAACCACCTTCAGGTTTGAATTCTTACATACAAATGTGATTTAGCTCTTCACACGTTCTAAACATTTCAATTCGCACAATACATCACAACTTTTTGAGGCATGCGGGTCTCGCTTTCAACCTGGTTTAGTGAGTTTTTCAAAGAAGATAGGCGTAGCTCTAAAAAGTGGTATTTTTAGTTGGTTTTTGAAAACAAAATGTTGCCTGCTCTTTATGGTATTTATTTAAATCAGTCATGCTATGATTGCAGATTGCTCGGTTTCAAGCAGACCGAACTGGTCATCTCTGCAGACAGCTTCTAGACCATGGTGATAGTTCACAACCTCCTGCTACAAAAGAAGAAGAGTCAAAAGAAGTCATCAAAGGTTCATCTGCTGCAACAGCACCGCAAAGCTTCACACACAGCGATGTGGAACAATCTGCACCGGTTATGTTTGCTTCAAACCCATCTCAATCAGTGAAAGACCCAAGAAAAACTGCAGCAGCCGCAGTGGTAGCTAGGCTAACCGCATCAACTTCCTCAGCCGAGATGCTCTCGTATGTTCTCTCCTCCTTAGCCTCTGAAGGAATCATCGGAAAAAACAACCCACCTGCTGTAACAGAAGCTCCATCATCCGTCGACTACCCGCCAGAGAAAAGACCCAAGCTTCAAAACCAGGACCAGTCCTATCTCCAACAGAACGCTGCAACAACATCCTCCACCACTGCTCAACCACCGCTTCCACCACCACCACCACCACAGTTCCAGCTTCAACCTCAGTTCTTGCAACCATTACAGCCTCCAGGTCCTGTGAACCACACACCATTCAGCTACACAATATCAACTACTTCTCCAACCACACATCAGCAACAACAAGGTCCTTGGGTTCCTGGACTAACTCCACTTTCAACAACCTCTGCTCCATCAGAGAATTCATACCAGAAGTTTCAAGGACAAGATGGTTTCTATGGCATTAACTCATCAATGCCTATAACTCCTGTTACTCGACAGTAGAGTACAAAATCTGTTTGTAGGAATCATATAGCAACAAAAAAAAAAAAAAAAAAAAAAGAAACTCACCTTTTCGTTTTGTTGGTGTTAAATATTAGTTTTGATGGAGGGTTTGATTAGGATATGATTATTCGTTCTTGAAATGTGCTTTTGTATGGTTTTTCTAATTATCCGTACCTTCTAACTATAAAAAGTCTTTATTTCTGTAAAACATTAAAGAACCTTCCTTTTACATGGAAGCGACTTGAAAAGTTAAAAAGCCAGCTTGGACCAAATTTTTGCTCTCTTTAGTTTTTTTTTTTTAAGTCTTCTTCTGGTCAATAAGCCGACAAGGCTTCCTTTTTGTCTTTTTGACTAATAAAGAATGAAACTTTTCCACATTTTTCTTGTCTCTTATCTAAATTCTACTCGTCAGAGATTTCCCTGTTACACGCGGCAACCCTGACATATCTGAAAAAAAAATTGTGAGGAACAGAGATGCATTAGCCAACAAATCTTCGAGATTAGGTCTTATATAAACCTCTCTTAAGGGTTCCTCTCGATTCTTTTCACTCTTGAGTCGCCTCACAGAACAGATCCCTCTTGACCAAACAACTTCGACAATCAGGTAATAACCAACATTTGTGTCTTTTGTTGTCACCACTTTTCTCTGTTCAATGGACCCTTAAGGTTTCGTTGAGATGAGTTTCAAAGTTTTGATCTTTATCTTTTTTAGCCGAATCTTCTCGTCTCTTATTGGTTCTGATACCTTTTTTTGTTCTTGTGGTCCAATGTTCTTGATTTCGATATTAACGAAAATTTCATAATCGATCGTTTAAATTTTTTGATGATAATCTCATTTGGTTGAATTGTTTGGAATTCTTGTGACAGTTTCAAAAATGGCGGTGGGAGATTTGGTTGAGCTTAAATTCCGGTTATTTGACGGTTCAGATATTGGACCGTTTCAGTACGCTCCAACCGCTACAGTCTCAGTTCTCAAGGAACGAATTGTCTCTGAATGGCCTAAAGGTGACAACTTTAATGCTTTAGATTTATTTGCTCTTTAGTTTTGAGATTACTAATCACTTGTGGCTTTGATTAACAAAGTTTAGACACATAAGTCATAGGATTTACAATAAGATCTGATTATATTACTAATCACTTTTGTCTTAAACTAGAATTAGAAGAACCAAGTTCTCTACTATTCATAAACTAAAACACAATCTAATCATTTGTCACATTTTTTTGTATCTTATTGACTAATTAAATTTGTGGTTTTTTTTTTTGAAATGTGTAGACAAGGAGATTGTTCCAAAATCAGCTAGTGACATCAAGTTGATCAATGCTGGGAAGGTTTTGGAGAATAACAAAACTGTTGCACAATGTAAAACTCCATTTGATGATCTGATTGAATCAGTCATTACAATGCATGTTGTTGTGCAATCATCATCTTCAACAAAAGCAAAACCAGGTCTTGTTTCTTTACCCACATGTTTACTTTATTTTCTCTGTAAATCTTGAAATATAAACTCCTAATATCATTGTTTTTTTTTTCTTACAGAGAGAAGAATCAAACAGGAAGAAGCTCCATCGAGTTGCTGCTGCTGCTGTACCATAATGTGAGAAGAAGAAAGTAAAGAAATCTAAAAGCTGAAAGACTTGAGTTTTTTACTTCTCTTTTGTTTTTTTGCTTTAGAAGACCCTAAAAAAAATAACTTAAATTTACCATTTTCGGATTCTATATTTTCCTCACAACAAGTTCAAAGAAAGTTTCATCAATGGCTCAGTAGTAATTACTGGTCTATTGAAGTTGTTTCTTTTACATTGTTGATGAACAACTCTTTTTTATTTTTATCATGAATAATATTATCTCTTTGACATATATTGTATGGTTTATGTTCATCTGTAGTATAGTAATTACCCAAGACCTGTTTTTTCCTATATCTTGAACCGCCCAAAACTGTATCCACACATCTTTAACCAGTCCATCACTAAACCAAAAACCGATGCTAAACCACATTGTTGCAGTGTTTTCGATACCGGATCAGCCCAACCGACTAGGCCAACCACGAATCAGTTTTTTTTTACCGAGTCTGGTTTTAACTCTAAACCTGGATTTTATTTAAGCCGTTATAAACATTGGTAGAACCGGTTCACAAAAGATAAATCATCTAGTTGAAAAATTTAGTAATTTTATCTAGTATAGTATGTTATCACCTTGCAATCATTTTGAGAAATTTTATTTATGGCCATTTTTCATTTGTTTATATTTTCCAATTAAAGATAGATATCTTGAAAGCTATTGAATTCCCTTGTGTGGGATCGTTGTATTGACATAGCTTTAAATAGCTGAGTTAGTTACATAAAGATAGGAGAGTACAGGTGAGATATTAACAAACGTTTCCTAAAGATTAGTAACAGAATATCCCTATATTCTATCACCCTCCCGCAGTTGAAGCGTCCATCGGTCGGACGGTTAAGCTGTGACGAAACTCGTTGAACAATGTCGTTGGTAGGCCTTTGGTGAAGATGTCTGCAAACTGTAATGAAGATGGAACATGTAGAACTTTGACTTCTCCAATTGCTACTTTCTCTCGTACAAAGTGAATATCAAGTTCCACATGCTTTGTTCGGTGATGCTTGACAGGGTTTGTGGCTAAGTAAACCGAGCTGATGTTATCACAATATACAAGTGATGCTTTTGTGATCTTGAAATGAAGTTCTAGAAGAAGATTTCTTATCCAACAAAGCTCTGCGACGGTATTAGCACAACCTTTATATTCAGCTTCCGAACTGGACCTGGAAACTGTAGGTTGTCGTTTTGCAGACCATGAGACCAAGTTTGAGCCGAAGAAGATGCAGTAACCAGATGTAGAACGGCGTGTATCAGGACATCCTGCCCAATCTGCATCTGTGTATGCTGTTAAACTATCTAGAGGACCCTTGTACAGTTGCATACCGTGATTGATGGTGCCTTTTATGTACCTGATAATGCGCTTTAAAGCGTGAAGATGAGGAAGCCTTGGGTCATGCATATAGAGACAGATTTGGTGAACAGCATAAGATATATCTGGCCTTGTGAATGTCAGATACTGTAAAGCTCCAGCTAAGCTTCTGTAAAGCGTCAGATTTTTCAAACGTTCTCCATCATTAGCCGAAAGCTTTGACTTTACATCCACAGGAGTCGCTATTGGCTTGCAATCTCTCATGTCGGCTCGCTCAATGATTTCCTTAGCATAGGAGGACTGGCTTAAAAACATTCCTTGTTTGTTGTAATCAGCTTTTATTCCCAAAAAATGATGAACTCTGCCCAAATCCTTCATCGGAAATTCAGTTTTGAGTGCTTTTATTATTTTTTGTAGCAGATCCTTACTTGAAGCTGTCAAGATTATGTCGTCGACATATAACATAATATAAGCCAAATCTTTTCCCTTCCTGAAAACAAACAATGATGTGTCAGCCCTGCTAGTAACGAATCCCATCTGATTTATGAACTTCGCAAATCGAGAGTTCCACGCCCTTGGAGCCTGTTTTAAACCGTAGATTGCTTTTCGAAGTTTACAAACATGATTCGGGTGGTCTTTGTCGACAAAGCCAGGGGCTGAAACATATAAACCGTCTCATCTAGTTCTCCGTGTAAGAAAGCATTTTTAACATCTAATTGATGTATAGGCCAGTCACAAGCAACTCCAATATTCAGCACTGTTCGTATTGTCGCCGGTTTTACAACCGGACTGAAGGTCTCAGTGTAGTCGACGCCTTCCTCTTGAGATTTTCCATTAGCAACCAACCTTGCTTTGTGTCTCGATAAAACACCATCTGCATCGTATTTATGTTTAAACAGCCACATGGAACGAACAATATTAACGTTAGGAGGACGAGGCACTAAATCCCAAGTCCTAGTCTCAATCATAGCATCAAATTCATCGATCATTGCCGGTGTCCAGTTCGGATCAGTGAGAGCAAATTTGTGGCTTTTTGGAAGTGGTGATTTTTTGATGGTTTTTGTGATGAGAGACAAGACTGTTTTTGGTTTTCGAATGCCAGCCTGTGCCCTTGTTGTCATTGAGTGACGTTGTGGAGCAACATGCTGAGGAGGAGGTTGTGTCACCGTTGGGAACACAGCCGGAGTTTGTTCTTGAATATGTGGCTGAAGGGGTGTTTGGAGGATCGATTTAAACAGTGGAGATGGTTCGTGAATTTTGTCAAGGAAAGAGTAAAAATTGACACCATTCACAATTTTCTCAGCAGAAGGAAAAGTTTCTTCATCGAAATATACATGTCTAGAAATAATGATTTTGTTTGTCTTTAAATTTAGACATCTATAGCCTCGATGTTGAGTTGGATAGCCTAAGAACAAACACGGTGTTGACCTAGGTGAGAGTTTATCGAGCTGAGCATGATTCAGGTTAGGAAAACATAGGCAGCCGAAGACTCTTAAATGGTCATACGAAGGTGTTTTGTTGAATAGGCGAGTGAAGGGAATTTGGTTGTCTATTGCGGAAGATGGTAGGATATTAAGAACATGGACAGCGACATGGAGAGCCTCGACCCAATAAGTGGGAGAAAGCTTAGCTTGAAACAAAAGGGATCGAATGGCATTGTTTATCGTTCTAATCATTCGCTCAGACTTCCCGTTTTGTTGAGATGTATGAGGACATGAAAAGCGAAAAACGATACCATTTGTATCAAAAATTTTTTGGAATTGATCATTTTTGTATTCACCTCCATTGTCGCATTGGAGAGCTTTTATTTGAGTTTTGAACTGATTTTTGACATAAGAGTTGAAGTGCAAAAATTTGGAGAAAACTTCACTTTTCTTTCGAATGGGATAAACCCAAAGAAATTGAGTAAAATGATCTAGAAACAGGACATAATATCGTATACCACTAATGCTTTGGACAGGTGAAGTCCATAGATCAGAGTGTATAATATCGAAAGGCTCTTTGACAATTGTTTCAGAAGCAAAAAATGGTAATTTATTTGGCTTTCCCAGCGAGCAAGGTTGACAAGTATTGTGAACTTTGTCTTTATTACATGAAATAGAATTGTTTGAAAGCAGAGAACGAATAACAACATCATTGGTGTGTCCTAATCTCTTGTGCCATAGCATAGGAGAAGGGGCCAAAAGTGCTGTTGAAAGTGAGGATGCCGTAGATGGCTTATTGAATGGAGCTGGGAGAGGATAAAGGTCTCCGGAACTGTCACTGCGGAGCAGAGTTTTCCGAGTTTGAAGATCCTTCACAGAAAAACCAAATGGATCAAACTCAACACTACACCAATTGTCTTTTGTAAATTTTCGAACAGAGATTAAGTTTTTGACAATTTTTGGTGTGACTAGGACATTTTGAAGAGAAAGAGGCCGAGTGTTTGACGGAAGAAAAGAAGAACCAATGGAAGAAACTGGAAGTTTTGAACCGTTACCAACAATGACCATGTGATTGACATTATGATTAAGATTGGGCTCAAGATTACCTGCCGTGGCTGTGAGATGTGCCGTTGCACCAGAATCCATGTACCAATTTGCTGCATCAGGATCCGGTAGAGTCTCTGACGTGTAAGCTTGAGTGTAACCAGTTGGTTGTAACTCCACAAGGTGTGCTTGTGTTTGGTTGCTTATCATCGGACGAGACGAGGCCATTGTGTAAGGTCCACGGTATGTAGGTTGTTGCTGTTGTGGAGTCCAGTTAGCGAATTGATTCGGCCATGGAGGAGGAGGACCAGACCAAAAATTCTGATTAGGCCAAAACGGAAAAGGTGAGCCACCGAACCTACCATTGTTGTAGTGAGGACCATTGTAGTTCTGATTGTTGTTTCTTCCTCTGTAACGATTTCCATTTTTCTTGTTTCCTCGGAAATTGTTAAACTTCAGCGGCTTCTGATCTTGATTGAAATCACGGTTGCTGTTTGTTCCTTGTGTCACCGTCAGTGTCGTAGAAGACGACGAGTGATCCGTGTGTGATGCCAACGGAACCTTGTGATTTTTCTTAAGTCTTGACTCTTCCAACTCCAGCATTGACTTAGCATTCTCAAAACTCGGGAAAGGCTCCTTGTGTTTGATCACATTGATTATGTAATCATATTTTTCATTTAATCCATTCAAAAGATACATGACGAGAGTTCTCTCGGAGACTGGTGCGTCCACATTTGTGAGGAGGTCAGCGATGGATTTCAGCTTTTGACAATACTCTTGGATTGATTGATCACCGATTTCTTGTGTTCGGAGATCGTTATCAAGCTGGATCGCACGAGCTTCCTTATTGTTTCGAAATTGGTTTTCGACTCTAAGCCAAATGTCTCTGGCCGTGCCGCCTGTTTGAAAGGAGCTGCGAAACAGGGGTGGAGCAAGCGTTCCATAGATCCAGAGCTTGACCAATCCGTCTCTCTTCTTCCACGGTGTGTCATTTTCGTCTGTTGGTTGAAGAGTGCCATCGATGTGGCCAAGGACGTCGAAGGTGAGACAATGAGTGAGAAAAATGTCTCTCCAAGCATCATAATTATGATCGTTAAGATCAAGGATGATGGGAATATGGCTCTTGATGTTTGTGACACCAAAGGCGCGTTCGATTTGACCAGGTGGGGCTTGTGGTTCCGCCATTAAAATGAAAACAATGGAAAAAAATAAAACAGAGAGGATACAGAGAGAAGAAGAAGACGAGAAGAAGAGAGAAAAAAAAAATGAAAGAGGTAGGATCAGGAGCGTTGAAGCTCTGATACCATGAAAGCTATTGAATTCCCTTGTGTGGGATCGTTGTATTGACATAGCTTTAAATAGCTGAGTTAGTTACATAAAGATAGGAGAGTACATGTGAGATATTAACAAACGTTTCCTAAAAATTAGTAACAGAATATCCCTATATTCTATCATATCTAAAATCTGACTTGGATTGTGTTTCCGGTTCCTTCTAATTAGCCGGTTGGACTGGTTGGACCGACCGTACCAACCACTTAATGATAATTCTAGATTTCTAGTCTTCCAGATTAGTATCCGTTCCGGTTTCAGAATATTCCAGACTTTTCAGTTATGAGTAGAATGCCCTATTTATGTTTCATAATTTTAAATGTATCTCTTTCATTTTATTTTTTTTGAAAACTAACATTTTTAAATATATGATTTTTTTACACTTATTTGATTTAACAAGTCATTCATATTTTTAGTAAATAAAAATATTTTTTTTAAATAATTAAAATTATTATTATTTAAAAAAGTTTATCTATAAATACAAACGAATTTGATTCTATCTATTAATATAATTTTTAAAATTTAAAGATAAATATGTTTTGATTTTATGTATTAAATTCTAATCATAGAAAAATCTTTAAAAATTAAGTAAAAGATAAAATAAAATAAAAATAAATCTATGTAATATTATGAAATTTATTCAGTTTTGAGACTTTAGATACTTAAACATGTTTTTTTTTCTTTTGGTCATAAGCATTTGTTTATATTTATTAGGACTGTGTTTCCGGTTCCTTCTAATTGACCGGTTGGACCAACCGTACCAGCCACTTAATCACAATTCTAGTCTTTCAGATTAGTATCTTCGTCTGGTTGGGCCTGCCGGCAATGGGCAATATTTGTTTTTGAATCGCAACGGGCCGGCCCACTAGACCCGCAAGCGAAAATATTATGTACATGTACACTCTGCTAAGCCCAGCGGATTAGTGGACTGGTCCGCGTGCTTAGTTTTCTTATTTTTAAAATTAAATTTATTTTAAAATTTTTAAATTAACAATTTTTAAATTTTTAAAAACTTTAAAATCACTTTTTGTAAATATTTTATTTTTATATGTTAAATTTCTCTATTTTATCACATATTTCACATATTATATTTTTATATAGTTATGAATTTTTTTTAATATATAATATATTTATTTTTATTATATATTTGTAATCTGCGGGTCTATCTACTAGCTTGCGGGTATATCCCGCTAAAACTCGCAATCCGTTTGGGCATGTCCGTAAAACCCATTTTTTAACGGGCGTAATATTTTTGTGTCCATACCCATCCCATGGTGGATCAGGCTGGGCTACGCCCGCTGGCTTAGGTCCGTTTTGACACCTTATTGATTTATTGATTTATGATGACGAACACCAAAAATTATTGATTTATGATGACGAACACCAAAAATTATTTGATATTAAATCAATTCAATCGAAAACGAACACACCATTTTTAGACTCCATTTTTCTTTAAAGCTTTAAGTTCCCTCCTACATATATGGTTAACTATGTTTAATTAAAGTATTATTTTCGTCTGTAAAGAAAAAAATCCCTTGAAACCAATTGAAGTAACATCATAGTAAAATTGATTAGTAAAACAATCAAACAACGGAGACTCTCTTATTTATAAAAAAAAAATTAAAGTTTCATGTTGGTTCTTGAGTTACAAACACTTTGGTTTTGGTATACATAAGACATAAGTGGCATTTACCTTTCTCTTCACTTTCCAGTTTCCACATAGCCAATTTTTGGGATTTAGATACAAAACTCCAAAAGAACCAAAAGAGCAGGAGGTTTCAATAAATGTCCTTTCACCTAACTTATCACTGTCCCTACACCACTATCTTCCCACTTAATTCTCTCATTTATAATTCTCACTTTCACTCAGTGTCTTTCCAGTATCTTCTCTGCTTCTGCCTTCAATTCTATTCCTCTCCTCTCATTTATAATCTTCACTCCAAATGCGCCTTTCCTTGTCCCACCCCCTCCCATCACTTTCTCTCTAATTGTCCTCTACTACATCAAAAGATCTTTTAGTAACCGCGGATTCCAAACCGTAAACCAGACTAATCACCGCGATATGCGAGGCACGGAGCATTATAAGACATCTACATTGGTAATTAGGCCATAACTAAAATTTTGAATCCTAGTTCCTCAACTACTAGAACCAACATATATGGACTACAAACAAAAAATAAATTCATAGGTCATTTACTTAGTGAATTCAAACAAAATTTTGTGAATAAAGTAGAATAGTTTGAAACTCTCCACCAACTACACACCACAATGGTTGTAACCAACTCACTCATCTAGTGATACATGCTTGGTCCACTTCCATTCATGGCCGGCTCTGCCTCCAATCCCAGATGTGTTGGACCACTATGAGTTTGGTTCTCAACATGAATGTAAACAGGCACGTTTACATAAATCTTTGTATATAAAAAGGAACCTTGAAGATATTTGTATTCCCATCTCTTCTTATCTAAAACTTAGTTCCCTTTGTTTCTTCTTTCTTCAAACACATATTGTTGAATTCTTGGTCTCTCTTCTTCTTACATCAACCACATAAACAAACAAAAAACCTTGTCAAAATGAAGAAGTTGCTGGTAATATTTTCGATTATACTTTTTCAGTTTATGTTTGTGAACTCTTTATCTCCAAAAGATTCATCAGCCAAACCAGTTGCAGAAATCACTATAATGGGTTTTGTTTATTGCGATGTCTGCTCCAACAACAGTTTCTCTAGACACAGTTACTTCATGTCCGGTAATTATATAACAAAAAAAACTCTTAAAGAAGATTTTTTAGTTAATTATCTTCAAAAATCTATGTTTCTTGACGCTTCTTGAAACAGGTGTGGAAGTGAGAATAGTCTGCAGATTCAAAGCAGCTTCTTCAACAACGCAAGAGACAATAACATTCTCTGCAAACAGAACCACCAACGAGTTAGGACTCTACAAAGTAGCCATAACTTCTCTAGATTGTGCTGACGTGGACGGTCTCGCGAGTTCTTGTCAAGCGAGTTTAATAGGAAGAAGAAGCTTCTCAGATTCTTCTTGCAACGTTCCTGGTTATAAAACCACGACGGATCAGGTTGTGTTTAAGTCTCAACGGTCTAATTCTTGTGTTTATGGATTCAATGCTTTGAATTTTAGACCGGTCAAGAAGGATCTTGCCTTGTGTGGCAAGAAATAGTTTTTTTTTTCAAAACTACAAAATTATCCTTCACTGTTATTGTCTCTGTTTGCTATGTCTTTCGTCTGTTCTCCACTCCACCTTTAGCTTTGGTTACTACACAACATTTGTATTTTGTCTCCGTGAGAGAACCACAATTTATATTACTTTTAATGTAATCGTGAACAGAGGATATAAACAAATTTAAATGCCAATTGATGTGAAAATCAGATTTAAGTATCCAAATGCTACAAAAACAAGCAACAACCTTACACAATTATCCTAAAACGTTGCATGATTGTTTGAAGAAAAAAGTTTAGATTTTGAAAGTTTCAAGCTTGGCTCATCTTGTTTAAACAATTAATTCCCTCTTCCAAATAGTCCTCTCTATTGATCCAGAACTCTGGTGCGTCCTGCAGCATATCGAATCCAAATTGTCTTTAACATCATTTCACAGACTAAAACTGAAAGAGAGAAAGTATTGAACTTTTCTTTACCTTCATGATTCCTGCAAGAACAGCGCCTCCGAGGTATACCATGTGTTTCCTTCTTGGTGGATCTTCAATGCGCAATCTGAGTTTCTGATTGATACGAAAAACCGAAGAAAATAAATGTTAAACACTAAGATAGTGATAGTGAGAGTGATCAAGACGTTATTGGGATATTTTTACCTTCAAGCCATCTTTGTTTCCTTTTAGAACTGTATCGAGATACCGATCCTGGATTTCTTTCTCAAGCCTGAAACAAAGAGAACACATAAGAGATTAAACGTAAACCATCGAGCTTTTTGTTGGATTATGACAAACAAAGCAAAAAAAATACAAACCGGCTAGGTAATCCAGGATACATGGTGCTTCCTCCGCTTAAAACTATGTGTTGGTAGAGCTGTGGCAAAAGAGAGCAAAGGGTTTGATTAGTTTTGGATCTTTCTTTTGAAATAAGGAGCAAGCACATACCATCATGCGGTTATCAATATCCATTTCTTGAATACAGCGGAAAACCATGTCTGCCATTCCATCACCTTCAACATCAATGAGTTCCTGAAAAAAAAAAAAGAGGAAAGATGTTGTTCTGTGATCAGATCAGCCTCGAGCGTTGAAAATATTTAGAATGGGATATTAGCAAAGGTGATTAAACATTTAAACTTTACCGGTGTAAAAAGCGCTTCAGGTGCTTGGAATCTTTCAGTACCTACTTTGATGACCCTCCCATCTGGAAGCTGATCATGGTACAAAAAATTTAACGGATTAGTAGTCCCGAAAAGAATTAATTGGTGCTAATATCAGATTTGAGGCTACAGTCGTCAGAAGTATGAAACTTCAAACTTTATGACTATCTGATGACAAATCCCAAACAAAGCGCCAAAAAAACAAAGGAAAGATTGCAAGAATCTTCAATTTCTTTATGTATTCAAGTTCTGCTAAGAATTTGCTATCTATTTGGTTCTAATCATGAGTTTAGATTCCTATTAGTTTAACGTAAGCTAGTTCCTGTTTCTTGCTTCTATTTTCCCTAGAAATTTTGAAAATTTTCACTCCTTACAAGTTCATATCAGAATAGAGAACTTACAGTATAGTTCTTAACAAGGATGGTTGTCTCAAGGCCAAGCTGAGTCTCTCTCTTGTAATCATAACTGCAAACAAAGACAAACAAGTTAGTTTTTATTTCCTCGTCTAGTAATAAAGCATTGCTAATCAGATATTAGAGGAAAACTGTGTAAGAGGACTTTGCATGCCTTATATAGCAGAGCTTTTCTTTAATTTCCCTAACCGTCTCAAAGTCAGCCGTTTTATTCATCGCATATCTGTCGGAAAAAAAACAATTTTTCTGTTTAGCTAATATGAAAGCTCTCAAATATCATCAAAATGCTAGTCAAGCTTCAACATGTGAGTCTATGAATCAGTTTCTCACCCTCGCCGAGAAAGTAGATCAACGAGATAAGCTGTTATGTGTCTGCCAGCTACATTCATTCTTTTGGTAAGATGAGGGAAAGAGTAGCCGTCAACCACAGGAACCTAAGATGTGAGGCGAAGACGGTTAAGAGCTCTATTAGCAAAATTTGATCTATAAATTACAGAGCTTTGTTGTAGCTTACCACATGAGTAACACCATCACCAGAATCAATAACCAAACCAGTTAGCAAACCTGAAGCCAAGAGTTCAAGACAGAAAGTATAATATAAACTAAATGCAAATAAATTCCTTTTTACAGGTGACTTATAAACACACGAAAGAAAATATAAACCTTCAATAATCTCCATAAGCACCTTGAGCATAGAGAGTCAAAACGGCTTGGATTTGAATGAAAACGCCAGCGAAATTGTATTTCTCAAACATTGTCTCAATCTGTTTTACAACATAAAATAAGTTACTAACTCCAAACAACCATCAATTCATTTCTCTTAACCAAAGATTTGACAACATCATACCATCTTTTCACGATTCTTCGCAGGATTAAGAGGTGGATCCGTGAGCAAAATCTTACAGTCTTGTGGATTGATCTGTTAATAACACGAAAAAAGGTTCAAGAGTAAATCCTGAAAATCAAATTGCCAGAAGAAGCAAGAGAAGAAATTTACTTTTAATTCGTTATAGAAAGCGTGATCCCAAACATGTTCCATATCATCCCAATTCTGCACAATACCATTGTGGACAGGATAATTTATATCCAGTTGATGCCTGAGCTCAGCACAAGTCTCCCCCACAACTATATCCTAAAAAATGAAACAAAAACCAAAAGTATATGAAATCATATATATGCAAATGTTATGTACGTAAAGATCTGATTTTTGTGATTTATACAACAAACCTTGACTTGCTGCTCCATGAGTGATTCTTCATACCGAAGCAATGGTCTTCCCACAACACAGGGGAAAACAGATGTTGGAAAATTCTCTCCAGCAAATCCACATTTTACATACTGAAAATTGGCATACAAAAAAAAAAAAAAAAAAATCTGAGATTACAAACTCAAACACATAAACTTGTTCCCATCACAAGAAACTCAAGCTTATGCAATCTCATGAATTAGCTTCGATTTTCAATTAAAAAAAAACGATTTTTACACATTCCATAGGCATCAAATTTTCAAAATTTTTGCAACTTTCAGATAACTAGATCCTACACAAACCCCAAAGAAGAAGAAGAAGAAAAGGTGAGATTTTTAACGAAACTAAACAAGAAATGGAATGTTTGATTGATCAGATTTAACTAAAGGAGCGGGTGGAATCTAAGGATCTTCTCCGATTTAAAAAAGAGAGAAGAGAAGCGTACTCCGGTGCCGTTGTCGCAAACGACGACGTTTTTGTTGTCCATCTTCTCCGATTTATATGTTCGCTCTCTCAGATTTTGTTTTTAATCCAATTACATAAATCAGATATCTTTGATCTCAGGGAACAAAACAAAAGACTTCTCTTTGATTCGACGCGAAGAATCAACTGTTCTCTACTTTGTTCCGGTCACTGGTCGCGATCGAAAAAACAAATTGCTCTTTCCGACAAAACAGCTCAATATCGTTTCCTCGTTTCTCTATAAGAACGCGCGTCGTTTACTTTTTGTAAAAACGTCACGTAGTGTAAATGGTTAATACAAAAACGGCGAGTGTTTTGGTTTACTGATGGTTTACTGATAAAACTCTTCATGGGCCTTATTAAGGCCGCATTAACATGGTAACATTTTTCTCTTTTTGAATACAACTCTTTTATCGTGTGTGGAAGTAATGTTACACACTTACACTATTACTATTTACATCGAAAATTTCAAAAAATGAAAAAAAATCAAGATGTCAATTTTTTTCATTTGTAATCAAAATTTCTCTTGGTCTTCTCCGAGGAATATGCATAATTTTGAAAATAAAAAGGCTACACATTTCTCTTAATCGGACCTATGAATAATTATGTAATCTAATATTAGCAAATTGGCCGAAAAAAATGATATTTACCCAAGTTATTTATCAAACTTCACGTTGTTTTTTTTTTTCTGTGTACTCGTGACTTGTGACAGAACAGTCAACTCTAGGTTATTTACCTAATTCACCTTTTTCTTTTTGCTCTTTTTATTTTCTTCCGTCAAACTCAAGTCAAAATGACTAAATGAGTACAAGTGATTTTAACTTTTTTTGACTCTTTGAACAACGTTTACCATATCTTTGAAAAAAAGCTTTTAAAATAAACGAGTCTTGAACCTAAAATGAAGCACAAAACAGCTTATTTGGGTCCCAACCGCAAAATCGGGGTTGTACCAAATTCCGAACCCGTTTACGGTTAACTTCACATCACACACAAACTCAATCACTCAAGAGCAAATAACATGAATGCAGGTAAGAGTTAAAGAAGAGAACCTTAACATCACTGTGTCCTCCATTGAAGCTCAAAGCCACTGAATCAGAACATGCAGTAAAGTGTTTTACACTCGAGTCTCGACTTAAACAAAAGTCTTAAACACAGAGAGATCGAGCGAAAGAGAAAGATCTTTGGAAATGCTATAGAAGATGAACACATTGTGCAAAATGAAGCTATAATAGTTTCTTCCATCATTGTAAACTGTAATCTTGAAGAATACATTACCATTGTACACTATAGAAAAGCCGGTTTCTTCATATTCAAAAAGCAACAAACACACACAGAATAAGTAAAACAAAGCCTCTCTGGAACTTAAAGACTCCAAACAAACAAAAATATCTCTGGCTGTGTGTATTAACAAACTCCACCTGCAAGTTCAAACAACAACTGCCAAAACAAAAACAAAAAGTTGTCACAAACACTCAAAAAAAAAGGTTGAAGATTTCACTCTCTTGTATCATCATCATCATCATCTTCAAATTGAGCTGAACTATGTTTTCTTTTTGCAGAGGGTTTCTATAAGCATAGATTATCACTCTCACTCGGTATTTTTAACCTTTTCTTTTTTTCTAATCTTCTCCATGGTTGTACAAATTACAACAATTTCATCACAAAACAAAAAGCCAAAAGCTTTTTCAAATCCACAAGATAAAAACCAATCCTTTAACGCCCTGAGCCTTGAGAATCATCTTTCTCACCACTCTCTTGTTGATGATCTTCATGTGATGTTGAGTTATGATGAATATGATGAAGAACCCTACCTTGAGCTTGAGCCTGAGCTTGAGCTTGACCCATCTGTTGATAAATATGAGTAAAAGACTGTGGATTCAAAACCCCAACATTGCCTTCTTGAGACAACCCTAACTCAAGACCAGGCATCTGATTACTATTCCCACCACCACCACCACCCAAAATGTTAGCAAAACTCATAGCTCCAGGGAAATCAAACCCAGGAAACCCAATTCTATAACCAGCACCTTCACTCATTAACCCAGTAGTTGCAACACCAGCTCCAAACCCAGCTACATTAGGCCATAACCCAGTTGGTAAATTTGACCTAGAAGCTCCTTCACCACCACCAATACCCCAATTTTGTGGTCTACCACTACTAGACCCACCATCTAACTCATGACTGATCATTAAACCAGTAGTAAGAGACCCACCTCCTTGATGATGGTTAGAGACAGAGCTTGCAGCTGAAGCTAAAGCAGAGGCAGGTATAGTTCCTGAACCAGTAGCTGCAATAATCGATGGCTCAGCTTGTTGAAGTAGCCACTGAATAGTTTCACCATCTGATTTGTGACCCAATTCTCTTGTCAATTGAAAAATCCTAGCTGCACAAAGTGCAGGCATCCTGATTCTTCGACCTCTACCTTCAACTTTAGTATGTCTGTCTTTGTTTGAGCTTCTCTTAGGACCAAGCTGATGATTCTGATTCTGCTTCTTACTGTTGTTGTTTGGTTCTTTGTCTGAACCGACCACGATCTGAAAATCTTTAATCTCAGTTGATTTGCGATTCTCGTCTTTGTTGTTGTCATCTGAAGCAACAACAACAACATCTCCCATGCCTCCCTGATTTCTCGGTGGTGGTTGTGATGATGGGTTCAAGAAATTTGGTACTTGGTGTCGATTTAGGTTCTTGGGATCCATCGAAGCTTGTGTGGGGACTTCAGGGTCCAGACTTAAATTAATCAAAATTCTCTCTTTTCTCTTTTTTTTTTTTTTTGCTCTCTCGGATTTCAATTAAGGGTTTGTGAATGAATGAATTGGGGTGACTTTGAAAAGAGAAAGGTATCGACTTTGAGAATTTTTACAGTGTTTTTTTTTTCTAATGGGGAATTTACAAATCCAATAAAACCCAGTAAGATCCCGATGCAGAATGGAGAAGAATAAAGAGAAAAGTTATCATCTTTCGATCTCAAAATGAGTCAAAAAAGAAATGAGAAAACAATTAAAAGTATGAGACTTTAGTTTTGTCTTTTTCTTTTTTTTATTTACTTTTTTTTTTTTTTTTCGTTGGGTTGGGTTGTTACTTAACATAAACAGAGAGATAGTGAGTGAGTGAGTCTCATAGGTTTCTCACCAAATACTGAAATCTTTAAGACTATAAACAGAAAAGTAACAAAACAATTCATAAAGAAAAGTAATGACCGTTTCACATTTAATTAAAAGGTAAGTGAGAATCTAAGAACTGTTGCCACTTCAATTCCCACTAGTAGATACACTCGATGACTTTTGTCCAGTAAAATTTTGTTGGATTTATTTACTTTTTGTAGTGGTTGTTTTTTTTTTGTATTGCTAATTAGTAAAACAATTTTTTGTGAACATGTTATAACTTTGTTTAACTAACCGTTAAAGCAAACCAAACTAGAAAAAAAAAAGTAAATATGTTTAAAAAAAATAAACACATCAGTTAAGGAAGAAAACTTTGGATCTTAAGGCTACCAATCCAATAATATACATCCATACTTTTGGTAATGATTGAACATTTACAAAAACCACAGTAATTAAAAATTATCGTACTCAATCAATAAAAATAATCAAGAAAATTTATTAATTAGGATATTTACCCTAAAATTTTATAGTGCTGTCTTTGTTGACTTGACTTGTTGTATCACCACGACACCACCTAAGTTCAAATTTACATACTGCAACAAAAAAAAACAAAACTAATTTAAAAAGATCAACTGATTAGTTCTCTTATATCAAAGTACTCGTTATATATATGAAGATCTAGATCTATAGTTTGTAAGTTATGGGATATTAAGAGCCCACACCTAACCCTATGTGACAAATAAAAAGAAAATACAAAATGGTTAACATAAAAACAAATACACAATAAAAAAAGAAGATAGCCTAATCTTTAAATTTTACGTCTTTAAAAAATACAAATACAAACAAAGTAAAATCTATGTTAAAAAAATATTGAAAAGAAATTTGTGAAAGTAATCTTAGAAAATTGTCTCCTAAACTAAAAACTATTTAGTTGTTGCTACTAACCATCAAATATCAATCTTTAAAAACTTGAATTCAGTTATTCGTAAATAAGCTATTTTGCCCTAAAGCAACAACAACAAATAAAAATGACGATGAAAAGCTAGCCGAGCTAATTAAACAAAGAGTTCGTTATGGGTTTAAGTTCTGCCTCGTGTTGCTTTACCCACCAATTCTCAAATGGTCAGTAAGGTTTTACCATTGTTTCTTCGGCTTCAATCATCTTAATTAGAGTTAATGTCATTGCAGCATAGAATCATTCTCTTTTGCTTAAGTATGTTTCAATTACTCTTTTGCTAGCTATTGCTGATCTTGTCTTGTAATTTCTCCCCATTCAAACACTTCCAAAGCTTTTAATATCTAATACCCTTATCAAAAAAAAAAAAAAAAAAACAATTACGTAGATATACAACAGTAGTCAAAGTCAACGTCTTCTCAAAGAAGGAAGTACATTAGCTAGGATCAATGAGATGTTAACATTTGGCAGGTCCACAGAGAGTTTGGTTGGCTTGTAGGGCAAAGATCTAAAGAGATTTAATTGAATGAGTTTTGAGAGTTCCATCATTTATGGACCGACAAAATCATACCATCTCTTTTATTTTTTACTCGCACCTTTCATTTCATCATAACTAACTACTCATAAGTCTTAGACTTCAATTAACCTTAATTGAATTAACTACTGTTATAATTAAAGGCATGAATCTAATATTAATGACGCCCATAATAGCAATACCTGTTAATTGATTTCCTGCCTAGTGCTGCGTCTCACTATTTAGAGTTGAATGACAATGACTCTCTAAGACCAAGAATTTTTTTTTTTTTTTTTTTTTTTTTTTTTTTTAAATTAAAAGTAGATAAATATGTCAAATTCCGTAAATCAACCAAATGGCATCTTCATTAACTTATAACTTCAAATATGAATATAAAATTTAGATTCAATATCCAGATACATAAATTAACGAATTTATATTAAAATTTTCATGCTTAAAATGAAAACGTGAAAATGCACTAAATTAACCAAATGGTGGTGGTATAGTAGTTTCCATTTAAAGAATGAGTTATTTTGGTTCGATTCTCCTCCAGCGCAAAATTATCTAAACTATTATATTTGATCAGTCGAAGTGGTGTCATGCTTTACACTATTAGAAAACCCGGTGAATAGGCTACTCGACAACTACATTCATTCCGGAAGAATTAGTCGGATGGTAAAAAATCCGAAACTTTCTAGTTAAAAAAAAAATGAGGTAAATCTTATACAAACTCCTATCAGCGTGTGAGTCATCCTCTCTTCCACTTTTTCGTGTTTCTTTGGGCATATAGTTTTTCGTTGATTAGTTGATGACTTCGCCGTTTTGCTAATGATGTGAAACATTATTTTCCGAAAGCAGTATGTTTATAAGTTTTCTTAATAACTTATACTGTATTATAATAAGTTGACAACTATACAATACTAGGCGGTATAGTTCATTCTTGGTGGAGTAAAGTAAGAATGGAATTTGAGTTAGTGCATGTGAAATTTTGGAATGAATTATGCTCCCAAAGCAGGAGACACACACGGGCCCATATAAGCCTAACATAACCTTTTAATTTCATTTTTCAGTTGTTGTTTTTTTTTTCTCGTGGCAATTTTTGAATTTTTACTTCACCTTACAATAAAGTATTTTACATTTGGAATGAAAATGGATCTGACAAATGAGTCAATTAATATATTTATTTTGTCCAACCATCATCTTCATTTTACTAATTAATTATCTAGCTTTTACAATTGTTTTCAATGTGAACATACACAAAGAAAAACTACTATGGGGAAATGTGGATTAATGTCGACATCCATAATTAGTGCATATATTCACATATATCAATCCTATAAGTATCATTTAATTTTTTTATTCGAAATTTATACAATTTAATTGGTCAGTCTCAATCAAGATAATCTTCATCCATTTTATTCAACCCGTCACTATCCTTTATGTATGTTTACCTCTCACCTTTATTTCATCTAACATTTTATTTTCTCAATGATTTTAATAGTATCCGATATTACTCAAGAGTTTGTGCCACGATTATCTCCATCAATCGTGCCCCAATTATGGTAAACTGAGATTGGAGTGCCATCATTACAATTTAACAGTTTTTAAGATTAATTAATCCACTATGCCAACTTTTCAATATACTATTAACTTGTTTGATGAAACTGGGACTTATCTTGTCTACGAGAGTGGCACCACCATACGTGAAAACGTTTGCTTGCATGATAAGTTGTAGTATTTTAAAACTTGGTAATTTTACTGCCTTTTTTGTATGGTTTTGGTTTATTTTAAAATGATGGTGCTGTCAAACTATCAATCAAAGATTTTGATATCACCAAAATTTCATATAATATTACAAATTTATAAGGGAGGATTACTAGAATGACCTAAATTTAAAGGAAAATGGCCAGAATGACACATATTCTTTTTTAATAACTAGAATGACTTACATGTTATTTTTAGGGGTTTATATGACATAACTGCCCCTAATAAGCTGTGTAAGGAAAAAAATAGTTTTCGAAAATGCCATTAATGAATTAATTCTCGCGTGTCAGTTATTTACAAAAATGCCATTCTGTCTTAGTTATCGCACACTTATTTTTCGCAGAGTTATTTTCTTTGACCGCAGAGTTATTGGACAAACTTAGTTACCGCAGAGTTATTTAATGTGATGGCACACTTATTTCAATCTGCACATTTATTTTACTTTACCGCACAGTTATTGGACTAACTTAGTTACCGCACAGTTATTTAATGTGATGGCACACTTATTTCAATCTGCACATTTATTTTCCTTTACCGCACAGTTATTGGACTAGTTTGGTTACCGCACAGTTGTTTCAAGTGATGACACACTTATTTCAATCTGCACATTTATTTTCCTTTACCGCACAGTTATTGGACTAACTTGGTTACCGCACAGTTGTTCAAGTCATGGCACACTTATTTCAAATTTGCACATTTATTTTCCTTTACCGCACAGTTATTGGACTAACTTGGTTACCGCACAGTTGTTGAAGTTATGGCACACTTATTTCAATTTTGCACATTTATTTTCCTTTGCCGCACAGTTATTGAACTAGTTTGGTTACCGCACAGTTGTTGAAGTTATGGCACACTTATTTCTATTTTGCACATTTATTTCCTTTTACTGCACAGTTATTGAACTACATTGGTTACCGCACAGTTGTTTCAAGTCATGGCACACTTATTTCCATTACTGCACAGTTATTACTAAGTAAGTTAGCGCACAGTTATTGTACTTAATGGTGGCAGACTTAATGTACGATGTTGTCGCAGACTTATTATAACAATTACCGCACACTTATTTTAAACGTTGTCGTAGACTTAAATCTAGATCTAAGATCCGTAAATCTCAGCCATACGATTTAGGGCTTCTCTTTTGGGCCGCCTCTAAACCTGAGTTAGGCGATTTTCTTCGTCTTCTTCTTCTTGTTCTCTCATCTTCTTCTCCTCTCATCTTCATCTTCATTCTTCTTCACCTTCTCCTTCGTATATCTCATTTTTTTGTTCATCTATGCAGTTGTCGTTCTGTGTATAAAAGATATGGAGCAGCAAATTATTCTTGTATGTGGAAGATGGAAATTAGAAAGAAACAGATGGTTGTTTGTTGTTGATGTTAAGCCAGGATCTCGAATTCTAGTAGCTGGAGGTAGTACCAGTTATGAGAATTTCATTGGAATGGTGTTTGAAGATTATAGGTTGGATAAGAGAGTTTATGATGTCAAATTGAGCTACATGTTGCCTAAGAAGATTAAGCAGAATCTGCCTCAAGATACACCTCCAGTATATGTTGATAATTGTAGGCAATTCCAAGCTTTTTTGGGGCAATCAAAAGTAAATATGCTTCGTCTTTGTGTGGAAGTGAACGATAAAGTGGATATGAAGAAGCATTCAGAAGATAAGTTTCCAAAAGCTGAAGAGAATATGCACGCCCATGGTATCGATGGTGATCAAGATGATGATGATGAGGATGATGATGATGATGATGAAGAATCCAGATTTGATTATTGTGATGACTCCGACGGAACAGATTCTGAGGATGAGAATTTTGCAGCGTATGGAAATATTGAAGAAGAGAAAGAGGAAGAGGAAGAAAAGCCAAAACTACCAATGAAGAAGAGAGGTTCCACAATTTATGTAAGTGAAGGCAATGAAAATTTTGAATTTGCGAAGTTAGAAATGAGTTCTGTGGATTTAGCTGTCGGACAATGTTATGACACGAAAGAGCATCTAGAGTCAAGAATGAAGATTCTAAGTGTGGTCCAAAAGTTTGATTTCTATGTATATAAGTCGACACCAAATCTGTGGATTCTCAAGTGTTGGGTGGAAGGATGCTCATGGAAAGTACGAGCTTCGCCAATTGGAGATTATCCAAGATTTCATATTCGGCAGTATGTCTCGAAACATACATGTTCAGTTACAGAACGTTCTTCAAGAAACACATTTACATCTTTTGCGTTATTCTCAAATCCGAAGAGAGAAAACAATTTAATGAATCGTATCAGTTCAATATAACCGGATACATTCCTTATGATGATTGAACAAAAGCAAAGGATCCCTAAACCCTCTTTGAGCTTTGTGAATGAAACATTCAAAGGGACATACAACAAAGATTTACTAAAAGATATAAAGAGATTTGCAACAACATTTTGTTCCTGCGAATTGAGATTCCGAACATATATATCTACACAGCATATGAAGTCAACTGTGGCATCTTTACCTTGCAGATAAGTGTATGACTTCGAGGTTATGGCCATTGTGGCATCTTTTACCTTGCAGAAGACGGTCCAAAGTACATACAAATGGGAGGATTGATTCTTAAGATCGAAAGGATTGCGGATGGAATTGTCCAGATTCCGTCTCCACAGATCAGTCCTGATGCTACTGCGCCCGCAAAGTCATCTGCATCTTTCCTGTTGATCCGCTCCCATACGAACAATATCACAGTTCCAACAAACATGTCAATGGCGAAGTAAGCTCCTATGTAGAACGGGACAGCCATTGCCATTGGGATCGGGATGAACTGAGAGATCTTAGGCGGTGTAATGTCTCTCAAGAAATTCACAACTAAAGCTGCGATGAAAAACCCGTAACAAAGAGCCAAACAGTGCTTAGGCAGTTCCGCAAAGCCCTCTATACCGAGAATCGCCATTTCACGGAAAATCACTGCATAAGGTGCTTTGTACGGACCATTTGGATCTCCAATGTCAAAAGCAGTCCAGAACAGCCAAAATGTGAGCGGAGCGATTACACAGCCCATTGCGGTACCCACGAGCTGGCTTACAAACATGGATTTTGCAGATGATAAAGTGAGGTAACCTGTTTTGAAGTCTTGCATAAGATCAGCTGCGGTAGAGACGATTGACATCATAACACCACATGCAGCTAAACCTGCAATGACACCACCATCACTTCCTACTACGGATGCGATTATGAAAAGACCAATCTTTCCATAGGTTGATGCTAGACTCCAGTCCGTGAGCCCAGTTCCGTAAGAGTTGCAGAAGGCGAGAGCGGGCGCAATGAGGTAAGAACACAGGACAAAGTACCATTTCAAGGGAGGAAATATCAACGGGATAGTTGCGGTTGAGATAGCTGCGAGACCTACATAACCAGAAACCGCAAATCCAAGGGGTATACGGTCCTTCAGAAATACTTCATCTCGTTTCTTCTTTACCAGCAGGATCTCAGAGGCTTCACTGTCATCTGCATCGAGGAATTGGAAAAGATAAAGTTTCAGAGATTAACAGTCTTTGGAAAGTGGCCATGAGAGAAAACAAGTTATTGGTTAATACAAAAGCATATAAAAGATGAGTCAGGATGTAATATTCTCTCACCTACAACATCGGCAACAATGGGTAGATTGGTTCTTCTAGTGCTACTGTTGCATAATTCCTTCACAGTGACAGCGATGATCTTCACAAGATTGTAGAGACCGTCGCCAAGAATAATGGCAATGGCAATAAAGACCTTAAAAATTCAGAAATGACATAAAAGCATCAGTTCTTTGAACTTAATTTTGCTCCCTTTTGACATTAAAGTTGCTTTTATGAAAAGGTTTCTAATTGAGTTGCTTATACTGTACCTTATATCCATAGAGACCTTTGAAATCGTTGGACCCAAGGTCAGCCGGATACCAATCCCCAGCATGCTGTGATACAAATGGCCACAGAATCCCCCAAGAGATGATCGCACCGAGAAGAACCGAGCAGTTCACTATATGGGGGCATATAAGACCGCATCCAATATAAGTAGGACTGAAGTCAAAGTAAAACCTGTTTGGCAGAAAATCAGGACTAGTTAAAAATTGTACCAACATAGCTAGCACAAAAACACATTCCAGCTAAACCCATTCTCACTTCTCACAGATCATTATTGATATAATAACTTTGAACATTAAAGCTGAATCAAACTAGTTAATTGATAGTATGAACTTCTTACGTGTTCTTGAATAGCGTCAAACCAAGGGTGGGGAAGTTATCAAATCCACATGCATCTCCAATACCACTGAAGAACCACTTGAAACAACTCCAAACTAAACTAAGGCTCAGGTATTTTCCAAGACATTTGACCTGGTTCCTGTAGTGAACAATATTACAGATACAAGTTCAATAAACTAAAGATAGGGGTTTGCAGAAAGCACGACTGAATAACTCTTGCCAAAAATTACCCTGCAAGCTCAGCTCCAGAGTTGGTGTGGAAGCTGTTGATCAACATTGCTGTGGCGGTTCCACTGGGATAGGTAAGTTTGTAGTCCAAAACCATCACCTGAGATAATAGTGGAAAAGAATCAATCCATTGTTTTGTATAAGATCATAGCAAATGTATTATCTATTATCTATGCTACTGAGATGCTACCTTGCGTAGTGGAACAAGACTAAAAAGCCCTAAGAAGCTGACTACAAATAAAAACCCAATCATCCACCACAATCCTGGATTTATAATATCTTCCGCATGGTTTCCAGGATAGTCAGCACCAATGAGCTTGTAAGTCTTCTCATCCATAGCAATCAAATATGAACCAAATCCTCCTGAAATTATAAATCTATATCAGATAAAAAGCAAAAGCAAGACCAATCCATATCAGTGAAATCACGATCAATTATTTCTCAGAAAATTGCAGCTCAGATTAAACGGTTAACCAAGTCTACAGTCTCTCAGATTACCTATTTCCCAAAACACTCAACCAAAATCGAACTCTAATGAAATTCTCCTCTCAGATATATACTTTTCCTGCATTTCACTCATTCATTCATCACCATTATTCTTCACATCTATAGTTCAGACTTCAGAGAAAGTAAACAGCATCAAGACACTTCTTATTTTGTTTCTTTCTCCTGCTCAAGAATCTAAAATTTACACTTAAGTTGTCAACAGAAATTTTTTTTACCTACACCACCAAATCTACAAATGTTAGAAGCAGCCATAGATTCAGAGCAGTCAACTGTTACCACACCACAAAGGAATAGAGGATTGTGATCACATATGCAGAAAAAATTCAACAGTTAACCAAATCAATACTCTCCATGATTACCTAATTCCCAAAACACTAAACCAAAATCATTCAGCGGTTTGAGATTCCAAGTCAATCAATTAGATTCTTAATCAAATCACTGTTACCAATATAGAAGCAATTACACAATCGCCAAAAATAACTACTGTAGCTGTGGTTAAGAGAATTTGAAAACTGAGAATCCAATTGAAACGTCGAACACATTGTTCCGTAAACCAAAAACCACAGATCTAAGACTAAGCAAGCTTGATCGAGGTTATAGTTTATACCGCTAAAGGCGAGGCCGTAACAAGCGACGACGCAAGTTTGAATAACGGTGTTCTCTTGCTTGGTGAATGGCTTGACAGTAAAACCTAGCTTCGATAAGAAACCGGTCCATGACTTGACAAAGAAGAATCCGAGTAAACCGGCGGCGACGTTAAGCGAAGGGATGATTCCAACCGTCAGATTGAGTTTATGAGTAATGATACAGAACAAAGTCCCCAGCAAAGCGCTCACAGCTAATCCTCGAATCGTAATTTGCTCCTTCCACTCAGGTACATGCTCCTCCTCCGTCGTCGTGGTTTTCTCAGATTCCGGTAACAATGCCTCTGATATCTCCGCCGATCTTGGGATCTCCGTCCCCATGGTTTAAGCTAACTCAATGTGTGAGTTTTCGCAGTTTTGGTTCGAATTTTACCGAGAAAATTGGGTGCGAGGATATAGAGAAAATGGCTATGGCGGAAGAAAATGTTAATAAGTTTGACGGATTTGAGGTTAGTTATGGAATCTCAAGATTAGACGCAATGTGGTTGAGTAGGTCGAATAGGAGATTGCCACGTGTTATTTTTTGTTTCTGTTACGTTACTTATCATTCAGCATCGAAACGATAAATTTTCTGTTGAATTGGATTTATCCGAACCATAAATGGATTTTGTTCTTTTCTTTGTATTTGTAGTTTGCTCCTCCTCGTGTTTAGATTATTTCTTCAATATTTTTCAACTAACGGTCGTTTTAGTACTATTTTGTTTGTTGGGCCCAAGTTTTTTATTGGGCCGGGCCATGCTACTAATATCCAAAGAGTTCTTCTCTACTAAATGGAATGGTATGATTTATATATATTGATAAACTTTGTTATTTTTTAAAATGTGAGAGTATTGATATATCTATCAAGATGATTCTTTGATCATTATTTTGGTCGAATCTGATTTGTGTCTTTGAAAGTTTGTAAAAATTTTACCCAAAAAAAAAAAAAAAATGTTTGTCTTCTTATCTAGTTATAAATTATGAAAATATATATAGTGGTAACAAAGTTTCTTAATTATATGTGGCGTTGATCGTTTTATAAATATGCATATACAGTAGTATATGTCATATATGAAGATGAAGTTACTTAACTTGTGGTTTTTTTAGTGGTAATTAACATCATGTTATAAGTTCTAAGTTCTAACCAATATATTATTCGATTTTTCGATATCATCCAAACATATATATGTTTGTGGCGAGGCCATAGCTTTTTAGTTGTAACGTCAATTCATATTGACGATTAACCTAAGAGACTGAAAACGTGTAGAGAACTAGCGATCACACAAGTCTTAGTGGCATCTAAAATTGCAAACCTACAAGGAATAGAAGATAAAGAAAATGGGACCAAGAAAGAAACAGTGAAGCACGTTTTACGCTTCATTTTGTCAGTTTTTGCATGTGAAACAGTGCGACGATAATTTGAGTGTACGATACAAAACGATCCTCATGTGTATCGATCACAAAGATTATATATGAGAAGAAAAAAGATCTTAAAAGCGTACACATGAAATAACTCTTTTCTTATTTTCTTTGCTTTGGGACACACAAAGTACAATGATGTAATTTGCTTCTTGTTTCTTTATTCAAATAATAAAGATGCCTCTTAAGGCCTCTTAAGTCATATATATAACATCACATTCCCTTCACAAACTGAAAGGATCGATCCGTCTATAGTTCATATCTTTTATATTTCCTTTTAGCTAAACCTAGATTACAGTTTTATATACGTACATTGTCGCAGCCTCTTATATTGTACAACTTAGATCAAATTGAATGAAGAAATAGAAAAGAGATTTGAGTATATATCGAGCTAAGGACTGAATAAACCAAATCGAACTAGTATTATTTATGCTATATATATACGAAGCCATCAATGTAAAATCATATCTAAAATATGTCTTCCGGATACGTCAAGATAGTAAATAATGTACATTTTCATGTAACAGTGTCGTAATATTAGAATGTATAAACTTTTTTGGAGTCATATCTATCATATAATATCTCCTTTGTAATTCTAGTAAACTCTAAAGTTAATGTCGGTGACGTGGCTGAGAGGCAGAGCAAGTGAGGTATTCTCTTCTCTGGGTGGTGAGCTAGAGACTTCCATTGCTTGCACGCCTTTTGTTTTAACGATTGAAAACAACATTTCCTTTTAAAGACAGAGACATATATCACTTTCCTTTTGGGGGAAAAAAACATGCAAGAAGAAACAGTACACCGACAATGATCACTCAAATAATAAGATTGTGTTTTGTCATATCATGTCAATTGTCATGTCGTACTATTTATACACGTGTCGGTTAATTGGTGAGAATAGTTCACAAACATGTCCCAACAAATTAAAGAAGTTGAAGAAATGGGAAACTCTCTACCACAGCCAGAGACTTCCGTATACGCCTTTTAGCTTGAGAACAACCTTTCCTTGATTCTGTAACGTCCCATCTTCGTACGTATATTATATTTTCAGACATTTTCCACGTAAATAAACTTCGATAAATCCAAATCTATATGGATTCTCAACACATTACGACAGAAGACGGACAATCATAAGAATAGATCCTTCTAGCTCAAACTTGGCCTACTTAGATCTACACTTATAAAAATATATATAGTTATAAATCACAATAGAAAATTTGAAAAAGAAAAAAAAAAACAACTAGAAGCTGAGACCAACGAAACGAAGAGAACATGAAGGTGAGTGTATATTCAAACTTGATGATTAATTAATGAGCATTAATTTTACTACTTTTGTTTTTTGATGATTATAGTTAACTTTAACAAGTTAGCGAACTTTCTTTGACCTCTATCTCTGTCTCCTGCAGCTGCTAAGTTGGATGCGAACTATAATGAGAAATGGCTTAAACCCATCAAAGGAGTTGAAAGGTTTCATAATATAAGACTTTTATTTATAGTTAAAACCCTTTCTTTTATTTTTCTTTTTTTTTTTTGGGGTAAAATTATACTATAAAACAAGTCATATCTTCATTTACATACAATGTTATTAAATATATGATAGTTTTGGTTGATTCTAAAATTCGAATTAACATATCTAATCATAATTTTTTATCAATAAAATCAATCTATCTTTTAGGTGATTTCTGTTGTCTAAGAGCTCATGTGTTCGAAGTCCAAGACTTCCGCACAAACTCCTTTGCGTTCTCTGGAGTCTCTCATGACTTGATACCACCCAAAGTTGAAGAGGAACTTTGGTTTGATGAAGATGGTTTCTGCGGATTTCTCGCAATCGGGACGCTTGGTACAGACCCTGAGACACCAAAGTTCTCAGCTATGGTTACAGAAGAAGATGTAACCGGAGAAAAAAGAGAGATGGCCAAGCTCATTACTGAGAAACTAGACAAGTTTCTTCAGGAACATCATGAGGTTACTAGCTATACGAATGCAAAAGGAGATAAAGAATCCAATGTATGTCCTCAACAAAGTTATGATCTCTTTAGATCATCGATTGAGCTTACAAAGAGAAGCAATGGAAGAGTAAAGAAGAAAAAGAATTTACTGACAAACCTCTTCAAGAAGAGACAAGCAGAGTCTTACATAGAGAAGAAACATGGCACAAGAGATGTGTTTAAAAGAATATTTGAAAAGCTTCATGGAGCATCTTCAAAGACAAGAAATGATGATACTAATGACGATTCTATGCCCAAGAAGAAAGATATCAGAAAGGTTTAGTCTTTTTTCAAATCTTACCCAAAGAGACTGGTCTAAAGAATTCTGAAAGTTTGTGTGGTTTTTTTTGTTTATAGAGTGTTCAAAACTTCCGAAGTAAAGTCCACCCTGTTCTCTATTCACCTGCACGAGACGAGATAGATGACAGAAGAAAACTGGATCTCAAGGTCCCCGGTCTTACTGGAGTTCTCGGTTCAAGTTCCAACTCAGAAGCAAACAGGAAAAGAGAAAACTGGATCAAGACTGACTCAGAGTGTAAGTCAAGATACTATACACAACATTGTTACACTATCTGATTCTTGTTTCTATCTCTCAAGAGTTTTCATTTATTAGTTTGTTTGCCTTTTGCAGATCTTGTTCTGGAACTGTGAAGATCAACAACACACTGCAACAAACCTCCATTCATATTCCTAGCAAAGTTCTCTCCTTTCAAATCCATATATAATATACAAAATCACTATCTATTAATTGTACTCAAAAGGGTTATGTAGTCTAGTTTAAGCCTCTAAGGCAAATGTATAAGAAGCTCATATATGAAAGTATTGTACCCGAATTTAAACAGCATTCGAAGTAGCACCTACATGCGATTTGGCCACCGGTTAACCGCTCATATATAACTGTTGCATCTCTGCTCCAAACGAATCACTGGTGGATCTTAAAATGTCTGCCTGATAAATCCAATTTTGACACTCTTTGAACCTTGATCTTGAATTCAACACCATTAGTGCAAGCCTCACAACCAAAACATTTTCAAAAACTCATGGGATAAAACATAAATCAATAGCCAAGAAACAGAGGTACTGAACTCAATGCTTATTAGACCGGATTCAATCAGTTAACAGAAAACCGAAACAAACCTTCATCGATCGGGTCCACTGTAACTCAAGACTCAAAGAGAGAAAACAAACAAAAAGGTAAACCAAACTACTAAGAAAACTATCAAGTGGACACATTTCTTGAGTATATTGATATATCATCTTTTCATGTAGTAATCTACTTTAACCAAAAAGCAAACAACACCAAAGAGCATAGAAACAATTGATTGAACAATCATAAAAGAGAAAGACGAAGATAAGTTCACAAAAGCAAAGCCAATAAAGAAATGAAATTGCCTTTCCTCGTAATCAATCACTAAGCTTTAGTAATCTTAACCTCTTATTCATTCTCCTTAGCCACCAAGAAAAGCCAAAAAGACTCATCAGTCACCAAGAAAAGCCCAAAAAGACTCATCAGTCACCTTCTACATAACTCTCCACTTGTCTCCATCTTCATCTGCAAATGAACAAACACTCTTCACACAAACTCACATAAGCCTTTTCATTACAAAACACTAAGAAGGAAAGAGATCAAAACCGTTATATATGAGCACGGATTGGGGACCAGTGATTGTAGCAGTGTCACTGTTCATCCTACTATCACCAGGACTACTGTTCCAGGTTCCTGCTAGGACAAGAGTGGTTGAGTTCGGGAACATGACTACAAGCGGTATTGCGATTTTGATTCACGCAGTTATATACTTCTGTATACTAACAATCTTGGTGATTGCTATACAAGTTCACATCCATTTCTAATCTCTGCTCTTAATGATATGTAATGTTGTAATGTAACAAAATTGCAAAAACTCTAATTATGTACAAATATCTCTATGTTTCTACTCTATTGCGTAATAAGTTCTTCATTCTTCAAGCAAGAATAACAAAAAGTTACGATTTTTAAACAAAATTTAAGCAAATAAACACATTTTTGAGCAAATTGATTCATTCGAGTATTTGCTACATCACAATACAAGAAAGCCCTTTTCACCAAATCTGTTGGTTACAACATTTGCTTAAAACTCTCTATTGCTTAATAAGGTCTTCATTCTTCAAGCAAGAATAACAAAAAAAGTTATGATTTTTAACAAAATTGTAAGCTAATAAACACATTTTTTTTAATAAAGGAAGCAAATTGATACATTCGAGTAAACGATACAAATTTGCTACATCACAATACAACAACAAAGCTCTTTTCTTACAACATCAGAACAAAAAACTATAGATTAAGGTGTGTAAAAACCCAAATTTTACAGAGCTTGTAGACCCAACTTCAAAAGAGTAACTTTATTTCTAACTTTTGGTGGGAAAATAAACAACAAAAAAAGAAAGAGAAGAGACACAGATGAGATGAGATCAGCCGGTGTAGATGTGGAGATTAAGGGCGAGGATTAAAATGGAGTAAATAGCGAAAAAGATGAGAGTGTGAACAGCGATGGCTTTGCCGTTGGTTTTGAGGCCACCGAAATCTAAAGTGCGGTTGTTGCCGGGTAATGAGAAGAGAAGTCCCGGTGACAGAATTACGAATAGGACCACGCCGACGAGAACTGGAGCCCAATCCGCCATTTTTGTGTGTAAAGTAAAGAAAAAAAAAAAAAAAAAGATTACACCTTTTAGAAACGGTGGAGATGGAAGAAACTAGAATAAAGAGTAAAGTTATGGTTTAAGTGTGTGGTGGCGTTATTTTTTAAATTAATATCGTGATTATTAATAAATTAAAGAATTTAGGAGGGCACGAAAAGATATTAATATAAATAGTTTAATTATTTATTTTGTATATACTAGTCAAAGTGGTCTTTATGGGTTAACGAACCTATAAATTAGTCGGTGGTGAAATTGAGGATTCAGGCAGCAGACTAATCTAAAAATCTCGTGTTTTTTTAAAAAAATAAAATTATGTGTTCAATTTGTTTTTTTTTTTATAAAGGTACATCTAAATCTCGTCTTAACATGGATAATTAATACTTGTAAGGAGTAAGGTTGAAATATTTTTTTAACCCTACAATTTTTTTTTGGTAATTAACGGTATAGAGTACGAGCAGTCCGAATATGCAAAAATACTGAAATTTCATTAACAAACAAAAAAAAAAAAACTGAAATTTTAGTATTCCGGTTTGTGGTCATGAATTTATAATATAAATCTAGTATAAACTAAAACTAGAGAAAACACTGAACCACATTCGAAAAGTAAAGCATTTTGACCAAAAAAAAAAAAAAGAAGTGATGTTAGTTTGATTATTTTTTAAAGTAAAGGACCGATTTAGGGAAAGTTTTGTAGTTTTATAACATTTTATATCATTGATTGCAAATTAATTATTTAATGTTAATTTTAAATTAATAGTGTACCCTTTTAACCGAATATATTTGCTCTCTTAGCTAGTGGTGGACCAACCATCTCCACACTACTCAAAGTTAATAAATCAGATCAGCTTTCTAATTTGCAAATGACTTCTTAGTTAAGTTATGATTTATAATTTTTGTTAAAAATAAATTTTTGTTTATAATAGGACCCTCAAAGCAATCACATTTCACCATATTCTTATTCTGATGAAGTATTCCGATTTTCATGTGGACTTCTTACTGTTAATAATTTCATGTTTGCTCAATACCCATGAAAGTTTCTCAGTCAAGAGAATGCAATTTTCCGTGAAACTTCTATAAATTAATACTCGATAAATTAATATCTCGCTAAATTAATATTTTTGTCTAGTCCCAAATTGATATTTTATCCAAATATCATCTTTCTAAATTAATTAATATGATAAATTAATAAAATTTCATAAAATATATTGGTTCTAATATTATTAATTTATAGAAATTTTACTCTAATTGGACACTTGGTATTTATTACTAATAAAATATAATCATGCATTTTGGAATAGAAAAAAAAACACTAATTCGATTAACTCGGAGTCTAGATCTTGAACTCACATGAGTTAAAAAGAGAATAGAATGATAATCGAAAACCAGATTGGACATATATTGTGTGTATAATTTTGTAAATTAATTTTCTGTATACACATAGAGTGATAGAGATATCTATAAAAATATAAAATAGTAGTTATGAAACCTCTTTGTTTCTTAAACCAAACATAACAGTGAAATAAAAGTGCATATAAAATTTTAATAACTTAATACAAAAGAAAAAAAAAAGAAAAAAAAAAAACCTTAATACAAAAAGAGAGAGATTTTATTATTTTATTATATTAGGCTATGTACATGTGAATTTGGAGAGCAAGCAAGAGAATACAAACAAGAGTGAAGTAAATGAGCGTATGAACAATAACCGAAACACCACTTGTCTGAAATGTTCCAAACTCAACCACTCGGCCTCTTCCCGGAATCTGAATCAGTAGTCCCGGAGTTAGCAACACGAACAGCGTCACCGCGACAAAAACCGGTCCCCAATCAGACATCTCTCGACTGATCCGGTTCTCTTTCTTGCTATCTTTAGATCTTAGAGAGGTACAGTTTGATCAATGCAAATGCATAAGTGTGTGTATTTATATGTGGAGAACATTGTAATGGAGAAAAGAAGATTAGGGTTCTTTTTTTGCGAGAATAGAGTGATCCATTGGTTATTGTCGGAAGAAAGAGTGCTTTGGGAGGAAAGGACAAAGTTTTGTGACATGGAACGATTAAAGTGATCTCTAGAAAAGGAGAGATTAGGGTCAAGTTGTGTGAGGATTCACATTTTATTGCAATGTGATGTCACATGGGATTTGGCTTTGGATCAAAGGAAACAAATATATAAAGTGGTCGGTCCATTTTTTATTGTTTATTTTGCTAACAATTATCTAAGCCTTTATGAGAAATACTATAAACAAAAACTTAATCTAGTTAGGAATTACTTAAGCATCTTTATAACACAAATGAATTAGTGATGAAGCTAAAAAATTAAAGACTGGATTCACTCATTGTTATCGGATCCCTGTTTGAAAGTAAAAGTAGGTTGCAAGGAAAATTCAGTCTTGAGATTCGTTTTCCATTTCAATTTTCATAAATGAAAATTTTAGAAATGGGAACGTGGTGGAAACAAGATTTTTAAAAGAGAAATTTGCCTAGAATGACTCATATTTTAATGAATATAACTAGAATGATCTCATTTTAGAAGGGATAAGTAAAAAGATGAGTAAAAATACTAAAAGAAAACTTACATTTTTTTTAATTTGGAGACTTTGCTCTTTTATCTTTAATAATGTTATTTGGGTTTATTCATCGTAAAGTTGTGTCTCTCCATTGTACATATATATTCTGTGATTTATCGACACCGCCAACCACCTTTACCACCGCCATGTCACCACTGTGGCCTTCATCGTTTTCCAAATTGTCAACACCATCGCCAACAAGAGATAGCCAAAACTATGTCAATGATTCTACAAACCCATGTCAGTTTTAAACGTTCATGGTTTTGGCAGAGATGTTTTAGAGATCTTTTTAGAAAGTACCGCATGTATTAGTGTTCATGTATAATGTATTAATGTCCATGAGTTCTCAGCTAATGAAGGACTAATAAACGATTAAAACTTGGTGCTAAATATATATGTCATAATTTATACAGTTAATTTGTTATTATTATTTTACCCGAACATTCTTAAAGAATTCAAGAAATCTTGGTGCTATATTTACCACTAGACTAGTGAAGTAGCTTGAAAAAAAAAAAAAAAAAAAAAACCTTGAACACAAATTGAAGATTATCAAGTTTGTAGAATATAATCTGCCATGTCATCATTATACTGAAAGGGCCCCACGCTGCTCTTTCAGACCAGAACCTTAATCTAACGCCTTTGAACAACTCGGCCACCTCAACTTGATGCTTTTCAAATAATAACTTTGCTTTTTTTTCACAGCATGTTTAAAGCTTTATAGTATATGGGAGAAGACAAAAGAAAGAGATTCAGTTTGTAGATTGGCTCGTGAGAGCAAAAAAATAAGCTATCTGTTTCCGAAAACAGGTGAAACTCTTCTTCTTCCAGCTACCTCCATTTCTTCTCTTGACAATAACGATGCCTCAGGCACGAAATCCGCACTTTCTAGTTGCTTCTGAAGCTGTTCAATTCAACAGCAAAGAGAACAAAATATACAATGACTGTTAGGCAAGCTCTGTGTTTTCTGGTCATACGAATTACTCTTCACTATACTCAAGGCATAACACACTTGTTCTGTACGTGCTAATGAAACTTTATCTTCACGGAATCGACAAGAAGTGTAAAAAATGGTTATTTTCTGTTTACCTTTTGAAGGATAGCAGATTGATCATCAAGAGGATATCTACGCATATACTTAAGCATCTCTAGTTGCTGCACATTTGAAAAATTTAGCCATTCAGATTCAACAGCCCAACTTATAGTAATAACCAAAACTGACATTACCTGTTCTTGTAATTGTTGTTGTACTTTCATCTTCTGTTCAAATTCATCTGGTCCAAGCTCAGCTTCTTCACATGCCATCTCCTCCCTAATAAACTATGAATTAGCCCTCATATACAGTGAACCCCTCATGATCTCATCGCGTAAAAAAATATACCGATTTACTAGAGGAAACCACTTTCTGATAAGACCATAGGAGGAGAGGGAAGCTTACTTAGCGAGGAACTTGTAGAAACCAATCATCAACTCTTTATCGTTTTCATAAGCCGAGTTCAGCTTTCCCAAGCACCCAATACCAAATCCCGGGTCTGTTTTATCGATAGACCTTTTCACTGAGAATCATGTAAAACAAAAATCAAACAATAAAAGCTAAAGAGAACTTTACCAATTCCCATCTCCAAGAATATATCTTCTTGAATTGCAGTTGTAATCGCTACAGCTTCCTACATTCGATGCAAAACATCCACACAATGTAGTTTATGTAAACAATAATCATAGTTATCAATACAATAAGATACATCAAAACCATATCATAAAGTTTGATTCCAAATGATACTAATCACTTCAATGATTAATATTTTCTAAAAATTCATAAATTGAAGCTTGGAGGACTTTGAATTTTCAGAATCAACACTCGTAAGACGCATTTCTCCCAAGTATGTGCTACAGAAACTAAACCAAAATCTCAATTATCCAACAAAACTTAATTTTAATTTTGTTCTCTCTTATTCACAAACTTAGCAAATAATAAGTGCCCTATCATATAGTCTCTCATACTCTCAACCAATTTGAAAATGACATAACTCTACCAATAACACTCTTAAGTCTTCACATTTAATCAATAATATATACATAATAATCGAACAATTATATAAAACAGTCACCTGTTTATCCTCCACAGCCTCGTAGATTCGTTTCTTCACATCTGAGAAAGAACAAAAAAAAAAAAAAAAAAAATTGCAATGAATCAATCAATCAATAAATTGATTCAGAAACCATAAAAAGAAAAAAACACAATTACCAGATTGCGAAGTCAAGTAATCAAATCGATCAAAGAGATAAACCATTTGCTCTTTCGTCAACATCCCAGAGCTTTGCAGTGACGACGCCATTGCCAAAAAAATAAAAAAAAAACTCTCTACGGAGCACAAAAAAAGAGTGACAAAGCTATGAAACGCCACAAATAATACCAAATGACGAAAACACCCTTCATATTCTATCCGGTATTAAAATTTATTATTCTTTGTCGCCTTTTGAAACTTGGTTATTATCGATTTAATTAATCAATTTTATACAATAAACATTAAATTACGGAGATTAAGCTGGATAAAGACTAATTTTTCATTAATTTTAAATAAAGATAATACACGCGAATATTACAAGGGTAAAAACATAATTCTTATTATTTAATAAAAAAAAAGTCTTTAAAAATCCTCGTCGAGAGAGAAGACATGATTATCAAACGCGCCGTTTCCATTAACGCTAGACATAACGGAAGCTTTTTGGTAATCACCAACACGTTTCTCGAAGAAGTTCGTTTTACCCTGAAGCGAGATAAGTTCCATCCAATCAAACGGATTAGTCACACCGTACACCTTACCGTACCCAAGCGCACCCAAAAGTCTATCCGCAACAAACTCAATATACTGACTCATCAACTCACGGTTCATCCCAACCAACGCGCAAGGAAGCGCGTCGCACACAAACTCTCTCTCGATCTCGACGGCGTCGCAGACGATTGACTTCACGCGCTCCTCCGTCAGCTTCGTCCTCAAGAGCGTGTAGAGGAGGCAAGCGAAATCGCAGTGTAAGCCTTCGTCTCGAGAGATCAATTCGTTAGAGAAGGTTAAACCAGGCATGAGTCCTCGTTTCTTAAGCCAGAAGATGGAGCAGAAGCTACCGGAGAAGAAGATACCTTCAACGCAAGCGAAAGCTACGATTCGTTCAGCGAAGGTTTGAGATCCGTCGATCCACGTCATCGCCCACTGTGCTTTCTTCGCGACGCAAGGGATGGTTTCAATCGCGCGAAAGAGATGATCTCTCTCTTTGTTATCTTTGATGTACGTATCGAGAAGGAGACTATACATCTCCGAATGAATATTCTCAATCGCGATCTGGAATCCGTAGAAAGCACGCGCCTCCGAGACTTGAACATCTGACATGAACCGTGAAGCGAGATTCTCTAAAACGATACCGTCTGATGCGGCGAAGAAAGCGAGGACGTGTTTGATGAAGTGACGTTCACCGTCGTTTAGATTCTCCCAATCGCGCCCGTCTTGTGATAGATCGACTTCTTCGGCGGTCCAGAACGATGCTTCGGCTTTCTTATACATCTCCCAGATCTGTGGGTAGTGAATCGGAAACATACAGAATCTGTCCGGCGTCGGAGTTAGAAGCGGCTCTTCTGGCATTGAAGGCATCTTTTGAGAATTGAATTGGAGAAGAGATGTTATTGTTGGATGGATAAATTTTGGGATCTAGGGATTGTATATTTATAGTGGAGATTGAAAGGGTTTTAGGGATTTGAAATGTTTGAAACAGAAGAGGGAAAAATAAGGAGGGAAATATTAAAAAACGTTTGAAAATATTTGTTTCCTTTCGAGAAGCTTGTTCGGGAATCTTATCAAATTTTTGAAATAAGCTTGTTGAGGAAGATGAAGGGTATTTTCGTGAATATACGCTAAAGTTTTAGCCTTGGAAGCGAGGGAAATGATAAGGTTGGCGCCAACATTTCGATATATTCGCCGGCTAATTTGAAGGGTAAAAAGGACATTTTGTGGAAACTCTTGGTGGGGACGCGAACGTATGTGGTTCTCGTGTGTTTGGCTGTGAGGTACACGCCCCTTCGTTGTGATATGTTGTGAAATACACGCGCCTTAATGTGCTTAAGGAGTTAAAGCCCATTAGTGAGCCCAGTGGATTTGTTTTCCGGACCAACGTAGAGTGTAATCGGGTTGGGCATAAAAACAAACCGAACCAAGTTCGTTAAACCGAAACCGAACATACTGAATCGATCAAATTTGATGCGATGGAACCGAATAAACTGGATATACTGAAATATATTATAACATAGATAATTATTTTCCATTAGAGCATTTCCCTCTTCTAGTAAATTTGTCTACAAATTTCTATTTATTTTAACTCATGCATCATAATCCTAAGCAATATTTACCTAATTCAAATACTTAAAAAAATTCACATTTTTTTTAATCAAAATATTTTATTAATTAGTCGAAATAGTCAGATAGAACAAAGCAATGGTATAAGCATGGGATGGATTATTCTAATATTCCTAGCACTTGTGGGGTTCGTGCTTTTGAACATGAACGCTGAAAATAATTCAACATAAGACCGAAGAACAAGCTCCGGTGTTTGTGATTGCAGGAATTATTTTTTATTTGTTGTATTCATTCTTTATCTCAAGGATGTCTTTTAAGTTTCAATTTAAAAAACCAAAAAGGTTTTGGTTTATTTATGTTTTTAGTTACTAATAAGGAATTGAGATACATGACTTTATATCATTAAAGTACATAAGATTACAAGAAAATATTGTTTTCTTTCGTCGGCTACTTCTGATACTTTAGTTTTTCGGGGTTTAAATTTTCGTAAGTATTTTATTGGAAATTTATGATTAATAAAGTTTGTCAATAATTTGTTGGAAAATCGTCAGTAATAATACTTTGTTATTATTATTTTTAAATCGTAAAAATTCAGCGATAAAATTTTATGATAATCATGTTATTGAAAAAATATATATAGCAAACATACAAAGCTTTTTTATTTTAAAAATTCAACCATACAATTCAAATTTCAAATATCATACCAAGTTACACATATTTGTTTATCCTTATCAATCATTTGTCTTAACCAATGAGGTGTGCAATTGTCTAAATAGCATGATGAGGTGTTGGCTATTTGGTTAGCAAGTCTCTCTTTGAAGCTTCAACACTTTTTTCTCCTTTGGCCTTGTATCTCATGTTTTAACATTCTCACAACAAGATTGAACACTCCAGTAAAATCTCTAATTCCAATCAATAAATACTACTTATTGACGAGGAGACGCACGCATATTAGCCAAACCAACCCAAGCAACAACACCAATGGCTAGAATCACCCAACTCATCACATCATACTTCAGATCACTACTTTTCTTGTTCTTCTCTGCCTGTTTGAAAAAAAATTACATCAAAACATTCAAACCCATTTTCTCATAGTATCTTATAAGTTGAATGCATTCATCAAATAATGGAAAATAAAATGTGATGATTATAATGAGTATTATAGAGCAAATTTGATCTTCGTACTTCTGAAGGTTCAACGCCATCCGATGCTAGTGACAGTAAGCGGTTTTTGTGATCATCTGTGTGCATTTCTGGAGCCTGTAAATTCGAATAAAGAACAAAACTTTGATACTAGGTTTAGAGGCAAAAATGCACATATAAGGTGCAATGTTCTTTTCCTATGAATCAACAAATCGCATATATATACTAAAAGCACAAAGAGAAGAAATTTGGCTAAAGAACAAAACTTTGAGATTGAGTTTAGAGAAAAACTGAACATGAACTTAATTGGCTCATGTTTTTTTTCTTCCAACTAAAATATTATATCATGAGGCTAAAATATCAGTTTGAACATTAACATACCGTATAAAGCAATTACATGCACATGTTTATAAACCATAATAACATTGAGAACCATAGGTTACTCTTAGCTACTTTATTTGCTTCGATTTTATTGACAAAAATGATTGTTTTTTTTTATATAGTAAAGAGAAGTACCTTAGCTGCCATTTCGAGTGATTTAAGGTAGATTTGATTATCCGGTTGCTACAAATATCAAAAATACGTTTTTAACATCATACATCAAAAACCAACAAAACCAAAAGGGTCAGTGTAAAAAAAAAAACTAATGATTTTGAATGGAAAATAAATAACCTGATCTAAAGCTATTTGAAATAACTGAAAAGCTAAGTCAAAGTTATATTTAGCTTGTGTGTCGTCGAGAGTCAACAATGCATATGCAGTGTATGCATTCCCCATGATCCAAATTGCATCATGTTTCATTGGATCAATCATTATTGCCTTTTCCAGCTTTGATATGGCATCTACGCAAAAAAAAAAAAAAAAAAAAAACAAAAACAAACAAATTGTAATGCTTCTTTAGGCTGTTTCACCCATGAATAAATCGTCATTATCAAACTACATTATATGTTTTTTTTCTTGGGTCTGAAGAATCTCCTTAGAAGCACAAACATCTTGAAAGCAAGTTCCTTTTGGTAAATAAGATTCACATTTTATCCAAAAAAATTAATTGATCCCTATAGATCAAAGCAGATTTTAATCACAATTAACTAGTAGACATATCCAAATTAAGCATATATATGTAAACATTTGGGAGCAAACTAGAGACGTAAAGAGGAATAATATTCGTTTTTTTTTTTTTTTTTGGTTTTTCATGTTAAAATTATGCTGAAAACGTTTACAAAGAAGATAATTATATATAATCTTGCATGTATAACGAAGACATGTACAAAATTACATATAACCGAAATAAAATTCAAAAAGCGAATGAGATCGAAATGGATGATCCTATGATGGAAAGGAGATAAGCCGATTGCGCATCAAAACTACTAAATGAATAAATAAAAAAGCACCTTTAATCATTTGCTTTGAATCTGAGACGTTATGAAACTGAGATAAATCCAGTAAAGCTCCTCCCCATTTTGTCAAATTCTTAAGAAAAACAAAAAAAATGTTAAACGAGATAAATTTCCATTAAATCAGAAAACAGAAATACAACCAATGAGAATTCAACCGAACCAAAAGATTTTGACTTTCCTCCACAAATCGGACAAGAGTAAGAAAACTATAACAAATACGAAATCATAAACGTAAGAGAAAAAAGAAAACTAACATCAGTATCTTCAGGATTCATCTTGTAGGTCTCTTCAGCTTCTTTAAGGGTTTGTTCGAGAGTATATGATTCCATGGCTTCTCAAAGCTTTCGTATTCTGAACAAAACTTTGCCTCTTCTCTTCTCTCGTTTCCCCAAAGTGGACGACTTCTCCATCGATCTCAAGTAGCTCTTGTTTAATGGTGAAAATCCAAAATTCTACACTTAAAAACTATATTCAAAGACTTTTTCTTCTTATGCATAGTCTTAAAATAATAAAAAAGGAAGAAACTTTAACATTCTCAGCCAATCTGATAGAAACAAGACAAGAAAAATCATTCATCAAAATTTATCATTTTAAAAGGGAAAATCACATTAAAAATCTTGCACACACTTCTACTTTAAACCTTCAAAGTATTACACTTTCACTTTAAACTTCCAAAGTGAATTGTTTTCCAGTTTAAAGCATCAAAGTGGCGTTTTGTTTCGCGTAGATATTTTCGATCCTGAAAAAATTAATTTTGTTAACGAAAAAATTAATTATGTTAACGGAAAAATTAATTCCAGCGGTTTTTTAAAATAAATAAATTAATTTGGAAATTTTTTAATTAATTTTTTTTTACGTTAAGTTAAGAGATTTTTAAATTTAAATTAAATAAAGACCTCAAATTCTAATTTAATTTAAAATTTGCTTAATTTAAATAGGCACATGGATTAAACAAATCGTCGGAATTAATTTTTTCCGTTAACAGAATTAAATTTTTCGGGTAAAAGTTTGTACCTTCCATTTTAAAATGAAAAGCTAGCACCATTTGAATTTGGATTTTTTTTTAAAAAGCTAAAAACTAAAAACCCTAAACTCTACATCAATTCAAAGATATTCGTTTTTTTTATTATTATTATCAATAATAATAATAATAATAATATTTCTTATAATTTGGAAATGATAAACATTACAAGGGTGTCTAAAAATCTCATACAACAAGGTCTAACTAAACTGTCAAAACCTTCAAAACTTGAAAACTCCAGCAAAAATCTCCTAATGAGTCGTCGTCTGCTTATCGAGGAGGAGACACAGGCACATTAGCTTTAGCGAAGCCAACCCAAGCAACAACGCCAATGGCTAGAATCACCCAACCCATTACATCGTACTTCACATCACTACTCTTCTTATTCTTCACTACCTGTTTGGAATTTAATCATGAGATTCAAACTATCGTCTTCTATTATCTAAAAGTTGAATGCATTTATCAAACATTGAAAAAATGAAACGTGATTATTAGAATGAGTATCAAAAGAACCTTTGCGTTTGAGCTCTGCGCTGCTGATGGTTCAACACCACCCAATGGTTGTGAGCCTAAGCCTTGTTTGTGAACCTCTGCGTGCAGTAGTGGAGCCTGCGCTTAGCACAAAAGAGAAGAGAGTTTGGATTAAAGAACAAAACTTTGAGATTATGGTTTAGAGGGAAAATGCACATTTAAACTACAATATTAGTCTTCCTATGAATCGACAAATCGCCAACACTTAGCACAACAGAGAAGAATTTCGATTAAAGAACAAAACTTTGAGATTGGGTTTAGAGGCAAAATCCACACTTAAACTACAATATTTCCCTTCCTATGAATCAACGAATCGCCTATACCTAGCACAAAGAGAATAAATCCGATGAAAGAACAAAACTTTTGAGATATGGTTTGGAGACAAAAATGCACACTTCTACAATATTTCCCTTCCTATGAATCCACAAATCGCCTATACTTAGCACAACAGAGAAGAAATCCGATTAAAGAACAAAACTTTGAGATTGGGTTTAGATGAGATTGGGTTTAGAGGCGAATATGAACTTAATTGGCTGATGGTTTCTATTGTGTTAGCTAAAACAGTAAAACATGGATGTACCTTGGACGTCATGTCGAGTGACTTCAAGTAGAGTTCATTATCAGGTTGCTACATAGATCAAAAACAACAATTTTAACATTACAGATTCAAAAAAAAAGATCAGTATCAAACAATGAATGGAAACCAAATAACCTCATCCACAGCTTGTTGAAAGAACTGAGTAGCTAAGTCAAAGTTATGTTTAGCTTCAGTCTCATCAGGAGTCAAAAACGCATTCGAAGTATATGCATTCCCAATGCACCAAAGCGCATCATGTTTCTTTGGGTTAATCAACAATGCCTCTTCAAGCTTTGTAATAGCATCTACACAAAAATAAATATCAAAGATTGTAGTAATCAATCAAAGTTTCAGAGCAGAGATCTCTCTAATCATATAAGTTACTAAATCCCTAAGCATCATTAACAACCTGAGTTAAAGTTTCAAACTTTAGCATATACACATAAACATTTAGGAACAAATAACCAATTCATTAGCTTTAAAGTTACCTTGAATCATTTGCTTTGAATCTGAGATACTATGAAACTGAGCTAACTCTAGTATAGCTCCTGCCCATCTCGTCAAGTTCTGAAAAATGAGTAAATTTTCAATTTTCAGCCATTGAATTCATGAGATCAAAAACCCTAGGAAGAGTCAATTGAATCTGAAAAATCATGAAGAATCGAAGAGAGGAAAAAGTAACAAACTTCAGCATCGAAAGGGTTGTTCTTGTAGGTCTCTTCAGCGTCTTTACGAATTTGTTCGAATAATAGCAACGTATCGAACTCAGCCTCTGTATTCATGGCTTCTCTCAAAAGCTCTTCTTCCTCGAAACTTGCTCTGAGACAAAAGATTAGAAAACGGCAAGACGATAACACTGTAGCTTGATGGTGAGGTTGTCTTCTTCTTAATGGGCTAATAATGGGCCTTTGAGATAAAGTTAAAAAGCCCATAGTTTCAACTTCTTGCCGTTTCAATTATGTGTTATAAGAATGTTCGCTGGTTTTCAGCAAATGTGAACTCTTCGTGTCGGGACACCATGCCAAATAGCATCAAAATATTTATCAGATTTTATTCGCTAATAGTTCTGAAATAGTTTTTATATAATATATATACAGATTTTATTCACTATGATGTTTGTCCAACAACTTTGTGAGCTTGCAATGTGATTAATCTCACCTGCCACATGTAAAATCACAGAGAGGAAATAATAGTTTATTATATTAAATATATTTTTAAAGAAAAAGAGGCTTACAAAAAAGTAAAGCATCACATGAAACAAGATTAAGATGTTCCCTTTTTTGTTGTTGTTTTTTTTTTTTGTTATTATGCCAATTGAATCAAACTGATATTTTAACAATAAACTCATGTACAACTAGTTTTCTAAAAAGTGTTGAGAATTAGATACTAAAAGCAGCCTTATTTTAAACATATAATTAGATAACAATTACTGTTTTTTTAATTATTACATAAAAGTTGTAGAATTGATGATTAATCAATTATAGAATTTTTTGCTGCAGAACTCTTCTAATTTCATATCTCACAAAACCAGTCTCCGAGTTTGAGTTAATCTATGGGAAACAAAGTAGTAATGCCAAACTAATTGCATGACACGTCATATTCGTCTTAGAACTAATGTCTTCTCTTATGTAAACATTCTTGTACCAACCATATGTACTAGTTGCGGATGTATCAAACACTTTTGATTATCAAATAAAATTTATTTGTTATAAAAAAAATTAAACAATTAATCTACACATTTCGTAATTTGTCTTGATTGTGTTTATGAATTCATTTATTTATTTAAAAAATATTAAACTATAACCTTTTTGGTGTAAAAAGTGATAAATTTATTATAGTGATAATGATTATCACATGTGATCCATGATTTTGGAAAAAGTAATAATTATCGTGACATATTGCAAAAATAGTTAATTTTGGTCAGCAAATATTATAGCATGTGGGCTCATTTGTATTTTCTTAAATTATCATTTTCATTTTTCTCCAATATTTTTTTTTCTGTGGTTTTATTTATTTTCCCAACATTATTATGTTATTATTCTATGTATTATACAACTAGCTCAAATACCTAAAATTATTGTTCAAAATATTTTAAAATATGGATGTGTGATTCGAATATAAAGTTGGGGTATATGTAATTTAGAGAGCTAAACTTATTGTTCGAGGTCTCATTAAAAAAGTGTAGAGATTTTGGTTATATTATGGTAATTTTATAGAGTTACATTTGTTTATGTTTATAATTAGTGTTATTAGTGTATAAAAGTAATTTTGTAATTTTAAAAATTATAATTACACGTACTGTTAATTCGGATAATTATTAATCATACCAAACCTATCTCTCTCTATACGGGCTATAAAAAATATTTGTTTTTTTTTTTTTTAAATGACTGCTGCCCAAACAAAATATCTAATTCTGTTTAAAAAAATAATTTGTCAACTGGATCGGACGGTCAAGAATGAGTCAGCTATCATAAAAAAACTGGATCCAAAGCTCAGCTTTCAAACTTGAAAGCTACTGAGGCAATGACGCGTGGTTGATACGGCAATGGCAAATAAACGTAATTATCAAAGAAAACAAAGGGCTATTTGGGAAAAAGCATCTGATAAATCTAGAGATCCACCACTCATGGACCATCTCCTTCTCCTCTCTCTGACGTGTTTGTTTCCTTCTTCGGTTTCTCATCCTCACGTCCGCCGGATTTTGAGGAAACGAAGAAGACGAAAAGGTCTGAAGCTCTCTCTCTCTTTATCTCTTTATCTCTTTCGATTTCTATGCTTATCTTTCTGTATAATCCCTAAATCTAGTGAATCTTAATCCTTCTAGATTCTTCTCCAAAAACCTCTAGATTTTTTGAAATTTACAGATCAGTTGGTTTAGGAGTTTAGTTTTTGATCGTGAATTGATTTTTTTTTTTTGAAATTTATGTGTTTAGTTGATGATTAGGGTTTGTAGTTTCAAGATTACTTAGATTTTGATTTTTCCTGATGTGATTTTTTTTTTGTTTATGTTAGATTTTGAATTATGGATAGTTTCTGGCAATTGGGAGATGAGCTACGAGGTCAGTCAAGAGCATCAGAGGATCATAAATGGTCAACTGTGGCAACGAAGCTAGCTGAGCAAACTAGAATGAAAGGAGAAAGAATGAACAATCTTGATCTCTCTAAAGGTTACACTGAGTTCAGGCCAAGTGACAAGTTTAGTTTCCAGGAGAACAACATGTTGAACTTGGATGGCAAATATGGTGAAGGGATGGTGAAAACTTCGATGCAGATGAGTAATGTTTACAATATGAATAGTAATAGTAATGTTTTCCAGAAGAATGAGTTCAAAAGTGGTGGAGGCAATGCGAAAGTTGTTAACAAGTATAATGGTAATGTTGTTGCTAACAAAGAGATGAGCAACAACAACAACAAACACAACAACAACAATAATGATAATGCGAATTTGGCTGTTGATAAGAGGTTTAAGACTTTGCCTGCTTCGGAGACGCTTCCGAGGAACGAAGTTCTTGGTGGGTATATCTTTGTTTGTAACAATGATACTATGCAGGAGGATTTGAAGCGTCATCTCTTTGGTAAATTTTTAATATGCTTTCTTAGTGTTTTAACTGAATTTAGATTTGCAGTAACATGATTTTCATATAAATGTTGTGTTATTTTGTTAGGTTTACCTCCAAGATACAGAGACTCTGTTCGGGCGATAACACCTGGATTGCCTCTGTTTCTTTACAACTACACCACTCACCAGCTCCATGGTATCTTTGAGGTTTGTTCTTGTGCTTCTTCTTCTGTCGCCATAAAAATGGTTTTGACGCTACCATTTACTGAAATTTTGATGTTTGGTTTAGGCAACTACTTTTGGAGGTACTAATATTGATGCAACTGCTTGGGAAGACAAAAAGTGCAAAGGAGAGTCAAGATTCCCAGCTCAGGTGAAGTGAAACTTACAATGATAATGATTTTTTCATCCTTTATAGTCTTCATTTTGATATCTTATACCAATTTGACTTCTTTTTCTCTCGAATCGTAATAGGTAAGGATCAGAGTGAGGAAAATCTGCAAAGCCTTGGAAGAAGATTCCTTCAGGCCTGTTCTTCACCACTACGATGGTCCCAAATTCCGCCTTGAGCTCTCTGTTCCTGAGGTGCGTGCCCATATAAATGAATGATAAATGATTCAATGGTTTCATATAAGTGCATCATATTATTATAAAAGAAAGCTAAAAAGTAAAATTCGATATCGTTTTCCAAAATTTAAAAAATTACAGCAGAGCAAACCAGTTTAAACTTCGTATTTAGAAACGGATTAGAGTAAAGAACTTTATTGAGTTGAGACTGATAATGTGTGAACTATGATGTTTGTTGCAGACATTGGATCTGCTAGATCTCTGCGAACAAGCTGGTTCAGCATAAGCCGATCAACCTTGCAATGCCACGTTGCCGAGGGGAGGGTTTTGTTCAAAATCTATCTATAAATATAATTACCGTAAGAGCGTAAGCTTTTGGGATTTAGTTAAGAGTCGGATTCAAATGTATGTTTACTAAGAAGGGGATGAGAGTGTATGTGTGTCTTATGGCAACCAAAAGAGTGAAGAAGCTCTGCCGAATAAGTCGTCGACTACTCTCGTTTGTATTGTGTTTGTGTCTGATGTGTGATTTGTGTCTGTGTTTGTGAGAGAGATCTGATACTCTTTTGAAACAAAGATTTTATGTAGAAGAATATATATAGAGAAAAAGAGAGACTAAACAGAGCCCAAGGAAAAAATGTTATGAGGTACTACTGTTTGTATTTGCTTTGTGTAAGGAAAAGAAATGTCCTAAAATGACAAGTTTTAACTTTTAATCATCTGTGTCATCTGATATATCTGACTATTTCTTAATCCCAAAATATCTAAAAATAAACATATTTTCGAAGGTACTATTATTTTGTTTAGGAAATCATTAGCGTTTCAAATTTAGGAAACTTTCTTGAATGGTTTTTTAAAAATACATAATGTGTGGTAAGACAAAAGATATAATATTTTTGAAAACATACCATTACTAAATTTAGTTTTTTTTTTTTTTTAAACTTGCTTATTTTTTTTACTACATTTTATAGTACTTGGCACCATGTTTGTTTGATCAAAATCCATTATTGAGATTTGAGACAACATTTTCTTGAAGATGGCAACGTTTCATTTGTTACAAAAAAAGGAGTTGAAATAGGAAAAAGCTACTTCTACAACACAGCAAAGATGATACATTGGTAAAATCTATTGTTTCTCTCTGGTTAAGTATTGGCTTGCAAGTATAAATTAATCACAACCGTAGAAACAACACCATCTTTGTAATCAATCTGTCAGATACCATTCATCAAAGAGCAGTTGATACAATGAAGTTTTGAATTCTGTTCAACAGCTCTGCTTTCACAGAATCTGGTACTGAAGCTGCATATACACAAAGAAGATCGATCCATAAAAAAAAAAAAAAAAAAAAAAAAAAACCAACAAAGAATTTAATATAGAAACTAGTTTCCATGTTCCATTTTCATCTTAAATCGGCTGCTCGTTGTTATCTTTTTTACCTCTGCCTTTAGGAGTGATCACTCGGATCAGTTCATCAACTGTAACATCTTTCCTCCCTTTCTTCTTTACATGCTCCCTGCATTCCAAAAGAAGAGATTCAAATCTAGCTAAAACCAAAACCAACTTCAAAGACCTCACTTGTTAAAACATTTCAGTAAACAGAACAAAATAAAAAAGTTGAAATCTTTGCTTTTCATCAACAACAACAACAACTATCCAATTTCGAAACTCTTAAACCTCTCAAAGATACCAAACATAAGCAATATCATATAACGAGATTCAGGTATTTCTAAGAATCAATGATGCATTTTCCTGAACAAGTACGCTACACTTATAGTCAATTGCAACGTTTTGCTAAACTTTAGAAGATGTAACCAAAACCTAATCACGTAACTAGCAACAACTACCAACTTTAAGTAACCTCAACATATCTTCCTGATCCTTACGCAGGCCCCGTTCTTGTGCAAGTCGATATGGCTGCGACTAAGACAGAGGAAAGAGTCTCTGAAGCTGACAAAAATATCTATAACAGTCGCTAAAAGCGGACACTGGTGCTGTCTGCGACGCTTTTCATAGTCACTGCAAATTCCAACGATACCTTTCATGTGAAACGCGATCACTGAAGCAGTCTCATCGACACAAATTTGCCTCAGCCTCACCATCATTAAACACGTTTTGCTTTGTTGCATTCACTCACAGTCGAAGCGACTTGCACAAGAACAGGGCCACAATCGAAATAAAACACAGTATTCTAATTTGCTAAACTTAGACGTTTCTTTGCAGCATTTTGCTAAACTTAAGCTATAACCAAATCCTAATCAACAAGTCACCAACTTCAAAAGATTGATCTGAATCAAAACTTGTTCCCAAAACAAATGCAAATTTAGGTTAAAAGTAACCAAACCAACAAAAAAGAAGATAAAGAACCTGCAAGCAATTTTCATCTCATCTTTCCAACCACACTCCACCAATCTATCTCTCACAAGCTCCATTAGATTCTCCTTCTCTCCACTCTCCACCAACTACGACGATTTAATTTTCAATTTTCAAAAACCTTTCATCAAAAAAAAGTCCACAACAGTAATTGAAATCGATTTCAGAAACCTTGATGTTAATGCTTTCACGAATCGTGAGCTCATCTTTCTCGAAATCATCAGCTACATCTTCCTCAGGTGTCGGAGGCCGATTCACTGATTGTTTCCTGATCAGTAAATCAAACCACCAAAAAAAAATAAAAAAAAATGAGAGAAATCAAAAGAGGAAATTTGAAGATTCGGATATGAAATTGAGAATATGAATCGATCGTACATGTGTTTTTGAATTGAGATCGATTGATCAAGAACAGAGAACCAATTGTGATTTGAGGAATTTTCCAGAAATCTTCAGCAAATCCAAAAACTGTATCTCACGAACAAAAGAAAGCAGACGAGGAGATTTTCGTAATTTAGATTCTTTTTTTTTGCTCAATGCACACTGTTTTCTATAGTCCGATACAAACTACGTGCCGTTTATTAAATGGGCCTTTAGAATTATATATGAAATTAAGCCCATGACTAAATAAAGCGTTTTTCCATGTTGGAGTAGTTTATGCTTCCGGAACAATCGAGAATGCGTCGTCGTCTTATACGTTAAGTAAAATAACAAAAAAGCAATAAACATTTCTAGACTAAAAATTAAACAAAGCAATTTCCAACTAGGAAAAAACATAAATGCTAGTAAATTTTCAAAGATATAGTTAAAAAATATTTTGAGACATTCAATACTACAACACAAAATTGATACATGTGTTGCAATAGGTTAAAATATTATTAAAAATATTGATTTGTAATGAATTTACGATAAAATTTCTATCTCTTACTAATTGAGCGTTGCAAATTTATGTTTGTTATAGAGATGTTGCAAACTTTGCAATAATTTAATCTATTGCTATGTCTATCGCATTAATGCGATACTATTTTTGTAGCAAATTTGTAGTATAACTGCAACTTATATTTGGAATTCTAAATTATCCTAAATAATTTCTATGTAAAATATATAGGAAATATGTAACAAATTTCAAGTGGTTATTTTGTAAGAAATACTCATTGAAAATTTTTTGTGACGATAGAAGAAAAAATTTGTTGCAAATATATTCACGAAATATATAATCAAAATAGTTTTGCTAATTTTGCTACATTTGCTATTGTATAATGAATATGAATTATTATTATATTTTTAATTAAAATATACTAATAAAAACCAAACTGATCAATTAAATCATCTTCCGATATGTGGAGACTTTTCTCGATGTTATTTCTATTATACATATATAATTTTTATTTGAAGTATTTGTTACAAAATAACTACTAAATGGTTACAAATGCAGTGATAATTGCGTCACATATTTTAGTTATAATTTTCTTACAAAAAAACTATGACTAATAATCGTTGAAAGTTTCTTGCAAATTTTACAAGAAATGTTTACATGTCGTGAAATATTGCATCTTAATAACGAAAACTTGCGATAGAAATTTTAATCAAAATTTTACAATGAATTTGTCGCAAAACAGCTATATGTATTCATTATTGCATTAATATTGTAAAATTTGTTGCAAAATTTTAACAAAAATGAATGTTTCAAAAATTATGTTGCAATTTCACTATTTTCTTGTAGTAATTATAATATAGATAACTTGATTTGAACTTTATGTTATTTACTAGATGTTTTTTTTTTCAAATGCTAGATGTTGTTAATATAAGTAAAAATAATAATTTTTTATGGAATCCTATTAAAATAAACAGAAAAATGCAAAACAACTCAGTAAACAATGCAAAATCCATATAATAAAACTTTAACTCTTATACTAATGATCAATATAGAAAATTTTTAACCTTAAACTTTATAAGAATGACCAACATATATGAGAGATTTTTATTATAACGATCATCAAACCATTTCCAATTCACATGAACGTTCGAGCCATGGATTCCTCTTATGAGGCATAGCTAATGGGAACAACCGTATATTGGATTGTGTTTGACGTCAACAAGCACACCATATGAATTTAATAAGCAATCATAATGCCCGCACTAGGTGGGTTAGGAGTATTAAGACATGAAACACGACTCAAAATCTCAAATAAATCATTAGAACCCTTTGAATGAATACATCCTCATATTGCACCAACATCATGAAAAATAAGAAAGCCGCCAATATAGAAAGAACCACCACCACCATAAACATAAACAAGATCCCCATTAACCGGTTCTTATAAATAAATTATAACCTTAGATTAGTAAATTAAACAGTTATAACTATGGATACATTCCATGAAAAATATTTGAGTTATACTCAATAGTCCTTAAGTTCAATCAAATCGCGACCGGTGGCTATTTAAATATCATCCGGACAAGTTTTGATGAATGAAAGAATATTGAATCTAAATCAACCATATGAGAAGATTTCATTTTTCTATTTGGATTGTATCTGTTTGAGGCATATATAATAGAGTCTAAGGATTTGTATTATACATTCATCTGATTAATTAAAAAATCGTAGAGGCAAAGAGTATTTACTTTAAAGAAACATTTTCATTTTCATTATCTTCCGCTTTTTTAAGTTTTGTGATAAACTCGTCTCAGTTCACAACATATATTTTATCTTGTGGAGGAGTAAATCGAATTTGAGTATAAGATAAATTATGTCAATATTACTTTGTATGTTTTCATAGCGAATTTTAGTATTACATATACTAATTTGATTATTTTTATGTTTTTACTCTCATAATTAGATGGAAATTGTGTCAAAATTTTCAAAGACAAAACCACTTTATAGGAAAAATTAGTGGTAAATGAAACAATCCAACACATCATTATATTTTAGCTTTTAAACCAGGTGGTGGATGTTGATGATGATGTTGTGTTTCCCAATTTTCACTCAATTATGACAATTGAATGATCAATTATAAAGATAAAGTTTCAACTAATTCACTACAAAAATATGTAAATGTTTTAGACACGATATTATGACTAAATATTTTTATTAGACCTATATTGTTGTTCCGTAACCATATTATAACATAATAATTCATAGCTAAATTTTGAAAAAATATTATTCATAATAGATATGGTGGCAGCAGTGTGACCAAATTTGTGGCCTAAGTATAATTCAAACTTATAACCAAATTTATGGAGATTTACATATCATGGTTTTTTTCAAAATCCTTAATTATATGTAGATTTACTAACTTTACAATGGTGTGCAGTTAGTAGTACTTGAGTTTCTAGCATACATGATATCGTTGTTGCTCATATAAAACTGTTTCCAATTCCATATGCGGTGAGATTACTTTTGAATATGTGTTTTTATACTTTATTTTATTCTCAAAAATATAGAATTTGATGTGATTGAATTGACAATCATTACACTAGTAAGTATTTTAGTGATTAAGTTCCTTAAGAAATAAAGTTGAAACTAAAACTATTATATTTTTTTTTAATATAATGTGATCTCGACTATTTAATTTTTTATTCATAATGACATGGTTTTTTTTTTTATATATACTTAACATTAGTGTTCATATTTATCAATACTGAAAGTAAATTCACTCTCATTTTCAAAACCATGTCATTCTGAATAAAAAGTTAATGGTCGAGGTCATATTATATTGATGTTTTGGTAATGATTGTTTGATTTGTTCTTCTTATAAGTGCACATATTCACTTGTTCCGTTTCTAAACAAAAATGTCACCAACTATTGTAGATATTATATTTCCAAAAAAATGATTAAAGAAATTACTAAATTTAGTAACATTACAAGAAAATATATACATCAAACAAGTAAAATTTTTAATTAGTGTAAATTCTTAAGGATGAATTATATTGCCTTCCATTCTAAAACTTTTATATGTTTCCATTGGGGTTTATTTTCATGTTGCATTTTATTTTACTAAATTATTTTTATATTAAAAAAAAAATTCATCCAATTTAATATTTAAATATATTATTTACAAATAATATTCAGATATACTATTTTAGAAGAAGAAAACGCTCAACTGACGTGGACAATAATGATGCAGACACGTGTGAAGAGTTGTTACACCATTAAACAACTTGCAACTGAACCAATAACGGAATTAGCAAAGAGTTTAAGTATAAATAGTAGTCTTATTTGTTATAGAAGTTCATGTTGAGTTTTTGTATAGAATCAGTCGTGATGAGACTGTAGAGAGGGAGGTTAGATTCTAAAGAGAGAAGCTTTGGAGATCTAACTCTCTGATTGATATTGTAATCGTTGTTGTATTGATTTTACAAAAAATGGCAATATTTGACTAGTCAAACCTTATCAAATGGTGCGGTGAACACAAATCGAACACACGATTAAAGTATAAACCAGGCATAATGATGTAATAAAAAACTAAACATAACATAAGCATATTAAAAAGATTCATATTATACTACAATTTTTTTTTTTTTACCTTTGTTTAGTATGTTTACACTATGTTTTTACTCTAATCATTATCAAACAAATTGGTTCAAAAAAATTTCTACAAATTATGTTTTAATTACATTTTATATTTATTAGTTAATATCTTTATAAACCATTGACAAAAAAAGACCTCACAATAAACCATATGGCGATTAATGTTTTTACAAATATAGTTAAAAAAAATTTTTGAGACACTCGATACTGTAACTTGAGTTCGAAGTTTATGTTTTTATTGAATATTTTATCTCGTGGAGGTATAAATCGAGTTTGAGCATATGTCAATGTAACATATCAATATTTTTTGCTCTCAATGTCAATATAACTGAGAAAATTATCAAAGTTGTTCAAAGGAATAACTTCGTTCATTGAAAAAGATTATGATAGATGATACAATTCAGCACAATACTCTTGTTTCATTAGTTTTTAAGCTTGGAAATAAGGCGATGGATGTTGATGATGAAGTTATGTTTCACTATAGTAACTATAAGATTTTTTTTTTCTTGTTGTAGATAATATACTTTTTAGCCAACCATATTTGAAGTACTTTTTTGATACAAAATTTTGTTACCATCATTAAAGATAAGCTGGCAACTCAAAAGAAAGTGATATCAATAAAAAAAACTTACATCATATGTAATTGTGTGAAATTATATTCATAAAATTATATTGAATATATATAAATTTGTTATACATAATTGTATTCATAAAACATCATATGAAAATTACTACTATTTCATACACCCAGCGACCAGCGTCTTATAGTATATATATATATTAGATGAAATTATAACAAACAACATAAACATAAATTAACTTTATCAAAGCCACTACCATTAAAAAAATTCAAAAATGGATTGCACGAAGTTCAAACAAAATTTATTATATTCTATTCTCATGTACGATGTCGTTCATTATTGAAATCCAACAAAATATAATAAGATGAGAGACTGAGAGACTGAGAGAACGCATAACATGTGTATCAAGTCGCATAATATCTAGTTGCATTTTCTTTCAAAAGATATTAAATATTATCATGGTTTTATGTATGGTAGGAGTGTGTGATTCTAAATTATAAAAAACTGATAATCATATAAACATGAATTCATAGCCATATATATCTAACGATAATAAAATAAAAATTAGTGATGATGATGAGATGTCATATAATCTTCCAAAAGTTACATTATTTTTATAGATTTTTTTTTAATTCAAATGTTTTTAGTTGTCGTCTTAATATATATTATACATTAGTGAAAAAGGTCTATTTCTAATTTTATTTACTTAATTTAAGTTAAAATTTGTTTTTAAATTGGTGTTTCTTTAGTGAAACAAAATTGGAAGCGTAATGTTCTAAACATTGTCTAAAAATATAATCACGAAGGAAAATATCTTTTTTGCTGAGAAATAAGATAAAAACACTTCAAGTCAACTAATCGTTAACAAATTTCTTCTGATACAAATATATAACTTAAATGTTAAGAATTTTTTTGTTTTCTTGTTGTAGATAATGTAACATTTTTTGGTATAAAAAAATGTTGTTAACATCATAAAAGATATATTGGTAACTCAAAAGAAAGTGTTATCAATACAAAAATAATATTATATGTAACTGAATTCGTTAAATTATATTGAATATATATAAAGTTATTGTACATAATTGTATTCATAAGACATAATATGAAAGTACTATTTTCATACATCCAATGTCTTATAGTAAACGATTATTTCATATATATTTTTCATTTTGTAGATGAAATTATAAACTAACTAAAAACATAAACTAAATTTATCAAACCGTTTACCAATAAAAAAAATTCAAAATATGGATCATACGAATTTCAAAAAAAAAATTATATTATATTCTCCCCTATAGAACTATTCATAATCAAAATTTAACAAAACATAATATGATGAGAGGCTCAGAGAATACATAACATGTGTATCAAAGCGCATGATATCCAATTGCATTGTCTTCCAAGAGATATTTAAGACTATCATGGTTTGATTCTAAATTACAATTTTATGAAACAAAATTGAAAGCACAATTTCCATATTAATTTTTATAAAATTATTTACATAAACATTTAATTTTGTCTAAAAATAAAGCCAAAAATAAAATCACAAATAAAATAAATTCTTTTGGTGAGAAACAAGATAAAGAAACACTTCAAGTGAATTAAATGTTAACAAATTTCTTCTCATACTAGTATTTAACTTAAAAATTGAGATTTTGGATTTAAATATTTTAGCTCATTTTTGTCATGCGGTGTGCTTGCTATATGGAGTTTACGCCAAGAAATGCTATTACTTACAGTAACCAAGGATTGTAACTTGTAAGTGCAGTTGTCTGGAGAGTAGACATCTTGCATTAGCTTTGCAACAACCATTTTAGCTTTAGGAGCCATATATTATAACGTTGTAGATCTTTAAATGAATTTTCACTCTTTTAATGGGTAAATTGCATAACAGTGCATATGCGTCTTTGACCTTACCAAATTTGAACAACCCTTCGATCATTATATTATGCAGCTCCGTTGCAAAATGCATTGGACTGTTCTGCAGACTATTGGACAACTTTAGTATCACACATAAATGAAACGATCACACAAATAGTCAAATTTCAAAACAAAAGTTACCAAAATATTGAAAAATTTAGTTAGATTTGCAAACAAAATATCAAACTTTGTTTTTTATGAACATGATAAACTTTTGTTTTCATGATTTAAGTACACGAATGAAAAAAGAGAAATTCCCTCAAATAGTACCAAATGATGTTTTTGTTCCATAATTAGCACATATTTTTATTTAGAACAAAAATAGCATTTTATAAAGTTCATAATTTAATATTTTTTATTTGGATTGATTATATTAGTATTTAGGGTATAGTTTTTAGGAGGTAGGGGGTAAGATTTAGGGTTTAGGACTTAGGGTTTAGGGTTTTCTAAACCTTAAACTCTAAATCCTAAACCTTAAAAATGTGAGTTTAAAAATATCTTTTAATAAAAATGATATTTTTGTCCAAAATGAAAATGTGTGCTAAATATGTCACAAAAACTATAATTTGTGCTATTTTTGAGAATTGCCCAATGAAATATTATTGCAAAAATTATATTTAATTACTTAGTTATGATTTGTCATGGAAAAGATTACAATATTCTAGATAATTTTATTACTTGTGAAAATACTTTTTGGGTTCGACCATCATACATAATCCATTAATATACATTTTGTAATACATTAACAAAAAAAAATGTTCACCTTTTACATTATGGGTTTTAAATTCATTTAATAATAATAGCAAGACATTACTTTATCATCACTTATTATAGCACGCAATTTTTATTTAGCTCGGCTGTACACCGTGCCGTTTATAAAATAGAGATTATATTACTACTAACCGAAGCCCATAAAATCAAAGCCCATTAAAATAAAGCCCATAAATGAAAAACGATGCCGTATGGTAAGAATGTAGAAAAAAAGTTAACGGTCAACGGGAAAACGAAGGCGCGTGAAATGCTCACCATAAGACTACGGTTGTGGACGGCAAATGCTTTTCGTCTCCGAAACGAAAACCTCAGAGACCCCAAAAAATAATATCATCTCTTCGTCACCAGCGTATGATAGCACTTAACCGTTTAACCTACGCACCTCTTTCTCTCATGGCGGTTTCAGTCTCAGCTCCGGTCTTGTTCCTCTGTTACCATCAAAAGAGCGGCGAGTTCTCTCGTCGTTTGGGTTACAGACAACCAAATGGATTTAGTTCTAGTCGCCGTTCACTGAGCTCAAGTGCGAAGAAGAAGGTGGGAAGATATAGAGTTAGGGTTCCGATTTGCAGAGCTGTACCTCCTCTCTTGTTCAAAGACCTTGATGCTGATGATTTTCGCCATCCTCTTGATAAACAGGTCGTTTAAAATTCTCGTAATTGGAAACTTTAGGACTTTGATTATTTACCCAATAAGTCCTCCTTAGATAAAACTTTGATTTTTTGAATGAAACTCCAAAATTTGCTGCAGAATACGTTATTGCTAAGGACAATTCCGGGATTGAACGAATTTGGGAAAGCTCTTTTAGGTGAAGTTTCAGAAATAAGCTCTTTCTTGTGTTCTTCTTCCTTGACACAGAGGGTTTGAGGAGATGATGTTGATTTTATTGAAACTATGGGAATGTTGTAGGATCAATGACGGAACAGATTATGCTTCTTGAGAACATTGGGACTTCTGTTCTTGTTTCCAAGAATCAGGTTAGTAAAATCAATGTCTTGTGGGAGATTATTATATATTAGCTTTATTAGCAATGAGATGTAATGTTTGTTTCGTATTTGTTTGCCTCAGCTCTCTGATCTTCATGGTTTGTTGGTTGAGGCTGCTGAGATTTTGAACATAGAGGCTCCTGATCTTTATGTTCGACAAAGTCCTGTTCCAAATGCGTATACACTGGCGATAAGCGGTAAAAAGCCTTTTATCGTCGTTCATACTAGCTTGATTGAGCTTCTAACTCGCGAGGAACTACAGGTTTATACTCTTTTCTGCATTACAAGTTCTATGCTTTTTGATTGGGAACGTAACCATAGATACTAATATTGGCTAATCAGGACCTTTACTTAGTGTGATCAAAATCTGACTGTTTTTTACCTCAAAACTAGGCTGTCTTGGCCCATGAACTAGGCCATCTGAAGTGTGATCACGGCGTGTGGCTCACGTTTGCAAATATTCTTACTCTTGGGGCTTATACAGTACCAGGTAGATACCACACTCTTCTTCAGTTGCAAGTCGCTTGTATTTACTGTTATGTGTCAGTCCGACAAAATTATAATGGCTTCATTTTGGAAAATTGTTAGCCGAGAAAAAGGAACTAACAGAAGTTTCAATGTGCTAAGTTGAATTCTGTTGTTTGAAGCTTTTGGGCAAATGATAGCTCGAACCTTGGAAGAACAGTTACTTCGTTGGCTTCGTTCAGCAGAGCTGACTTGTGATCGTGCAGCACTTCTCGTCGCCCAAGATCCAAAGGTACTACTACTAATTCTTAAAACCAGCGAAGAAAACACACAGAATGTTCAAGTTAGACATACAATACCTAGTGATGTTTTCTTATAATCTTTCTCATGGCGCATCCAAGAGGTTGTTGTATCCGTTCTGATGAAATTAGCTGGAGGATGCCCATCAATAGCTGATCAGCTAAATGTTGACGCGTTTCTAGAACAAGCCCGCTCATATGACAAAGCTTCTTCAAGCCCCTTGGGATGGTACATAAGGTAAGAGTTAAAAACTACACAAAAGTGTCACTGAAAATTTTGATTATTCTTCCTTCAGACACTGTCTTTGTTGTTTGTTTACATTACATATTTTCCTTAATTACAGAAATGCTCAGACTAGTCAATTGTCGCATCCATTACCGGTACTCCGTGCACGTGAGATTGATGAATGGTCCAGGAGTCTTGAGTACAGAAATCTCCTGAAACGAGCAAATCGAATAAAGAAGGCGCAGAATGTTTAGAGATAATGTAGAATATTCGGAAAGAAAAAGGAAGCAAGCATGTATAGGTAAGTTTCATAGAAGTATATGAAAATTTGAGTTTTTGCTTTTGAGGGTTGATCAAGGTTTCTCTTTAATTCTTAGACAGAGACAATACAGAAGGAGCAAAGAAGAAAAAAATAGGGACTGGATTCTTTGGTCTAAAACAGGTACTGTGAAACTCTTGTATATGTAAAGTGGCATTGTTGTATATTTTATATCTGTGATAGATAACGGAAATGTATATTCCAGAAAACAAAAGGGCCTTAGCTCAAAGATAATATATTGATAAGATTATTTGTATAACTCACCAGTCTCAGTCTTAGAGGCTTAAACTACCAAACTGATTGTTCCAGTTTTCGTAGATTCCGAGTTCGTTCTGAGATACCGAAGGCCTTACTTCTTGCAATGCGTCTTTAAAATCCTGCATCATGACCAACAAGATCTCTTTTAGCTACATGTGTACACACACAGTTTAACATAACATTGATTGAAACTTTAACCCAAAAATGATAACAATGCAAGAACTTCAATTTTTGTTTTATGTACCTGAAGAGTCACAAGACGCATGTCGTCTTTAGTCAGGTTTGTTATATCTATGCCTCGTTTGAGAGCTTCTCTTAATGGACCCATAGTTGCATCTTTCACCAGGTTCTTCATGTCTGATCCTGAATATCCTGCAGTGAAAATTAACGAAAATACTAGCTTGGTTATGGCCATAAAATGTGTATTTTCATTCTATTATGTTTCTGAATTCCTAAGATAAATCCACCTTCAGTTAGGTTGCATATGATCTTCATATCGTCATCGGACAGTGTAAACAACCCGTCTTTCTGTAGGAGATTCTGTATAATCCATGCTCTTGCTTCTTCAATTGGAAAAGAGAACCATGTCAGTACGCTATATTCGAACAAAACCAGAGAATGACATGAATAAGTGTGTTTTATCATTCTTCACCAGATGAAGGAAGAGGAATGTAGAGTCTTTTGGTTAGTCGTCTTCGTGCTGCTTCATCGAGCTCTTGGGGTCTATTTGTTGCTCCTAATCAAACAAAAAGAATTAGCATCATAAAGTTAATAAACCCCCACAAAATCCAAACCTGATTGTTCCCATTTTTTACCTATTAGAAGAATTTGCTCGCTGCCACTGTCGAAACCTTCCATTTCAATCAGGAATTGTGTCTTGAGTCTTCTACTCGATTCATGTTCACCATCTGACTTACGCTGTGGCAAAGGGTAAAAGCTTGTTTCTTTTAGCAGAATGTTACATTAGGAAACCAAAAATGCTAAAACATGCCAGAAAGTGTCCTTAAAGAACCACCCTTTGTAAATTTTTCAGGGCCATATTCTACGTTGACAGATTTAGGAGTTTATCAACATTAAGCGTTTTAAGAGAGTGCAACAAACCTGAGATAGTAGAGAATCTATTTCATCGACAAATATCACTGCAGGCTGGCGGCAACTCGCAACTCCAAAAAGAGCCCTCACCAGTTTTTCACCTTCGCCAATCTGCATTTACACTTGTTTGAATGTTAAATTTGCAGGTTCACAAGCAAATGAAGAAGCATGCAATAGACATCTTGAGAAGGAAGAAGATAGGGTTTTTTCTTGCTATGTAGAAATTCTGACATAGTAGAACAAAATCACTGTCCTAATATTACAAATAGCCCTGTAAAACTGAGCTAAGTACCGGAACTAACCCACTTGCTTGTCAATGAACTGGCTGATATATAGAAAAATGTTGCTTTTGCTTCTCCAGCTATAGCTTTTCCTATCATCGTTTTACCAGTTCCCTGGAATGCAGTAGATACGACATAAGAAACACAGAGAAGGTGACATTTCATCTTCAATATCGAAATGGACAAGGGTACCTACTGGTGGACCAAAGAGAAGAAGTCCTTTTCCCGGTGAACGACAACCTTTGAAAATGTCAGGACGCAACAACGGCCAAATGACCATTTCAGTTACACACTTTTTAGCATGATCCAGACCAGCTACACAACATAAACGCATGATGAGAAACTCCAGATACAACTGGGATGATATACTCACTGTACTGAAACATATTTTATCATCTTACTGTACCAATATCATCCCAGCGGACATTGGGGTCTCGATCCATAATCTCGTTGCTGACATGCTCTATAAGACGAGGTTCCAAGTTTCTCAACTTCTCGGGGAGCTCACCATCGGGGCCACAGAGCATCTCCAAACTAGAACAGGATAAAAAATAAATAAACATGCAGGTTATCTCAGAATTTAAATTAACCTTTTCAGTCTTACAGGCATAGGAGGCTACAGAATGTTTAGAAACTTCTGTCAAGTAGCATTCTAAGCAAGAACGAGGGCCTAACCATCAGATGAGCATAGACGCTTACTATTACAAGGATGGCGAAAGGAAGTGCTTATACACAGAATCTGAATTAGTTTAACTGCAACTAAATTCTACACCTCAGCAGAGTTGAACCATAAACAAGAGATCAGTAAAAGATTTGACATATGTTATTCATTTTCTAGTCCTATTTCCATAGTGTTTCAATTTGAAATAAGTACAAAAGCAATGTTTAATATAGAAGAAACTTAGTTAGAGAAGGGCAGACACATGCAAAACCTATTTAGGTGAAACTCAAGAGCTAGTGTCAAGAAAAAAAGGTAGAATAAGCTTATTAACTGTAGAAGGTGAGGATATCAAAAGGGTACATGTGCTCTGTTTTGCTAAGGATCTTGAATCAAAAATTTAAGAAGTTATGCAACTAACCATGTTCTGGTTGAGTCATCCAGTGCATCGTCAGTTTTTCCACCAATACGAGACGTTAAGTTACCAACACTATTCCCATAAGATTTAACAGGAGGAACAAAATTACCACGGTATCCACGTCTTAAATATCCTCCCGATCTTGAACCATAGCCCCTACCTAAAGCATTTTTTTCACTCTGTGGAGATAGAGATGAATTCGGTGACTCGGTTGATCCTCGTTTTTTTCTTACATCCATTTCCTAAAGCAAGAGATTCAGTAGTCAATGTGTGCAAAGGGTAATAAAGCACAGTTCCAAAGATTAGACTCAGCAAATTCAAGATGCTGAACAGATTTAGGAACATACAAACTTTAAAGCTTTTGAACATAGAGGAAATTTTTAAAAAATGGACGACTCTAAGAGAAGTAATAGTCATAGACCAATCTACCAATTTTATTTTGGCGGTTACAAATCCATTAGTAGCTCCATCTGCCTTTATTTCCCCATCATTTGAGAGGCTGCTAGTTTCTGCATGAGCTCGCTTTGTTCCAAAACCAAATCCCTGACTTCTCTCGACAATGACACATTCATCAGACGCACTATCTTGATTGTGCATGGAAGTTCGGCGCTGATTATCTGGTTTAGCCATGCTGTTTCCATAGAGTGATGTTAGTTTGGCTTGCATCATTGACTTTGGTGCTTTGGGAATCAACTTATGTGTATCCAATCGTTCTTCCTGAAACAAGAAAACATCTATGTTGGAGCTAAAAAATCTCAATTCCCTGTACAAAAAAATATAATTACTAGGTGATCCTTAGATAAAACATCGTAGTAATGCTTACAGAAAGCAAAGACATGTAACATGGCTGTGTTTTCCAACTCATCAATAATACAAAAATCATTCAAGAAATAAAGCTGTTTACAAGAGCATTACCATCTCTTTAACATCTTTTTCGTTTGATTGACTACAACCAAAGTGTTTTGACTGCTTAATCTTTTCTACATCAAATCCGCCTTTCCTGCCAAAAATAGGGCCTGGAGCTGTTTTTCCAAGTTCAAACGCTAACCTGAATACACACCATAAAAGGGTATTCCATAAATTTCAAGTGTAGTTATTGACCATAACTAAGCTTCAAACAAACTTTGTATTTCAGCTTCGAAACCCAAATTCAGCTTCAAGGTTACTCAGATTTTTCCATTCCATTCACATTTCAGTTCTCAGCATAAACGAAGGGTTCGATTGTGAAACCCAACAATTCAAGCCACACTCATAAGACTCAGTTAAGCTCAGCAAGTAAAATTCGAAACCATATATTCGAATTAAACAAGCTAAAAAGGGGAAAAAAAAAAACTCAGGTACCGATCCGAATCTGAAACGAGGCCTTCCAAAGCTAAATCGACCTTAGACGCAACTTCTCGGCGGATAGGACCGATGAAAACACGATCAGCGTCAGTTACAGAACGAGAATCGAGGAAACCTAGAAGGCGAAGCCCAAGGATCTGAGCGGAGGAGAAATCCGATTTCTCCAGAAATTGGTCAGCACCAAAGAGTAGCGATTGAAGACGTTTCAAGTTCTCGTCCACTTCCTTCCTCCAACACAACGTCTCCGTCTCTAATTCCTCCTTCACAGTCAAAAGCTGCGGTGGTCTCAGCAGCGGAGAAGAAAACGGCGATGAACGCTTTCCCGCCATTATTATCCTCTCCTTTTCTCTTCCCCAAAATGGCGAAAAAAAACCCAGAAATGAAATTCAAATTCGCGCTCTGGAGCTGAAATTATCGAGACCCACTCACACGCCTTTACTCTCACTCTCTCACTAGCTTAACGCGTAAACGTCCTGCAGTGTAATAGCGCACATGTAAAACGGCGTGTAGTCTCCTTTGAACTCAGATGCTTAATGAGCCATAACGGCTTTTCAATAAAGCCCGGCCCATCATTACCTGGATTTTGGATTTTACTGTTTCCTCTAAAATTTTCAGTTCTTACATTATTATTGAATTTGTTTAGAAGTATATCTATAGGAAAATAAACTATTTTCAACCACTCATCTTCGTAAATTTTTGTTTAGTTGTTCAAAATTAGTTGCTATTATCCTAAATTACTGCAATTATTAAAATTAGTTACATATGATTATTTAGTAAAATTTATTTATTATCTGATGGAAGACTCTCCATATATATTGGATTACTGCTTCTTAATTTGTTTTTGTTTTTATTTTTATTTTAATATTTAACATACATTTTTTTGTTCTATCACCACCACTATCAAGAAGATAAAAAGTATTGATTTTAAACTTATCCATTTTAATTTTTTGGATATATGTAGTAGTTTATTTTATTAATTCATGGTAAAATCATGTTTTGTAACAATGTTGTGTACTTGCTTTGTTACATCCAATTTTAAGGCTTACATTACAATCTAACAGAGACAACACGATCGCACATTAGTAGTAGAAGTATTCTGCATCACAAAACTGGAAAAACTTTAAAATTTTACTCCACGATTAATAGTGTAAAATGCTGCATTTTCACCAAGAAATTTAGTTTTAAATATAAATCACATTTTTGGGCTTTGAACAAAAAAAATGACGATCTTTGAGGAAAAAAAAAAAATTCCCCCCGTCTTCTTCTCCGTTAGCTCAGCTTTTTTTGTTTTTTATTTTCAATTAGATATATATAGTGTTCGGATAAATAAATCATTTTTTTTGTTAAATGGTTTTAAATCATTTTAACTAATCTAAAATTTTAAAACTTTAGTCGGTTTAGATCAGATTGTCTCAAGTTATTCGGATTCAACAACATTGTTATTACTATTTTTATTTTATTTTGGTAAAATGCTTAACATTATTATTTTTAACACAATCACACAAACGCTTAAGATATATTACAAAACGAAGAAACACCAGTGTTCACAAAAACTTAAGACGCAAACGCGAAATAAAAAACCAACCCACAACAGTGATTAGAGTTTCAGCGTCTGTAGGCGCCACAACATTTTTATTCAATCGCACACAAAACCAAAAGTTAGCCCAAGTTTTTCTCAAGAGAAAACTCCTAAGCAATCATCACACAACAGTTCAAAATAAAATGGTTGAGCTCAACGCCACAGCAGCGTTTAGACTCCTCCCAATGCAGCTTACCCTCACACGACGGACGACACGTATAAATCGACATTATCTCGGCCGTAGACGGTTTCACCGATGCCCCAATAACAAGTAACTTATTTCCAAGCGACTTAAACGCAACGCCCCATCCTTTAAAAGACTTAGCCCTCACAGGCACATCTCCAAGCTTCTTCCAAGCGTTTGCGTTTGCATCATAAACTCGGAGCTCATTGGCCGAGGTTTCCAGCGAGTAAAGATCATTCCCAACCACCGCGATGAGCGGTGGAGACTGGGAAGAAGAGAATGACATGTCTTTGAGAATATCCGGTATTAGTTCCCAGGTGTTCGTCTCCTCGTTATAACGTTCTCCGCAAGTTAGGTTTTTGCCATTCTCATCCCGGCCTCCAAGAACATAAAACTTGCCACGCAAGTAACACCCCGAACAGAACTTCCTCCGCTTATGCATTCCGTGGAGGAGCGTCCACGTTTTGGTCTCCGAATCATACTTCTCGGCCTTATTCACAACTTCCACGGTTCCGTTTCCATCGATTTTCAACCCGCCAGCTACAAACACAACAGTCCCACAAGTAGCAGAAGCAAACAAGATCCGCGGCGTGATCATCGCAGGACCTTTAAACCATTTGCTAGTCTCAAGCTCATACCGCCACAACGCAATACTCTTCTCTTCTTTCCCAATGACAATCAAATGCGTTCCAGCACATAGCGATTCTTTATCTCCACGGAAGAAACAACTGTCGGAAGGAAGTTCCGGAAGCTTCTGACAATTCTCAAAGTCTTTATCAAACATCGTCCAACGCGTATCGCCACTAGATAACATAAAAACAGACGGTTCAACTACACCGCGTTCACGTCTCACCTTGAAAATCTCACCACTCTTTAGCAAACGCGAAAACCGCGTATTGAGACACTTAAGTTTCCAATACTCGAAACGCGGCACGCGTGCTAGTATCTCGACCTCTAGCTCGTAAAAAAGCTGAGGAACATTTAGTAAACAATAATCTGCATCCTGAGGTTTGAAACAGGTCTTGGTCGGAGCTTGAGTAGCCTCCCCTGTTTCTTCCTCATCCCAATCCAAACAAGGTTCTATGTTCAGATCCGGAATCTTGTTGTCATCAATCCGAAGCTTCTTCGGCCTAGACCGGTTCGAGCTTACCCGGATTATACCGGTATGATCTTCTCTTAACGTCAACATATCTTTGCAAATCCCAGCTTACTACACTTTTGACATTCCCTCTCTGTAAAATTTCAACACAATACTAAATCAGAATCAAACAGTAACAATTCATTTAACACTTTCCAAGTTATAAACTTTTTGTACGGAAATAACAAAGATTCAGATTGTTAAAAAAAAAAAGATTCAATCTTGCAAAAATAAGGATTCAATCTTGGAATACTAAGATCTAACAAATTTTGATTTGGAAGTAACTGTCTCAAGACTAATATACAAATCAAATCCAACACACGAAGACTATTACCAGAAAGGGAAAAAAAAATATATATATATTTGAGCTAATCAGAGTTCTAATTACAAGCAACTAAACAGATTTGATTAAATAAAATAAAACAGTGAGCTAGGGATTGAAATAGCTAACCCTAAAATCAACGGTCTTCAAGTAAAAACACAAAACACAAAAAATTTCTGTAGAACAAATACAAATTGGACATATAGATACAAAAGTGGGTGTGTGTATATGTGTATGTACATCCCTACTTGAAGAAAAATTAGTCAAAAGTCAAAGAAGAGAACAATTAGAGAATCAAGAGACTTACATGGGAAGACGTCAATAAAAAAAAACCCTAGAAATTCTGATTTTAGAAGTTTTCTTCTCTCTTCTTGTTTTCTTATCTTCTTCTTCTTCTTCTTCTTCATCTGTAAATAAGAAATTAAATCGAAAAAATACAAAAAGAGATGACGAGAGATTAAAATATAAAATACCTAAAAGAGAAATTAGTTTTTTTTTTTTAAATATAATTATGAAAACTTTTAACGAAGATAAAGGTACCTACCTCAGTTGCAGGGGAGATTCAAGCTTAATTTAGAATTCTCCAGAGAAAAAAACTTACTTTAAATATTGGATTAATAAAGGCATTCGATTTATTGTTTTTTTTTCCTTTCAGTGAGAGAGCAACGACAAAACCATGTTCGATTCAGCTTCAAGAATCGCCGGTAAAAACTCGAAAAAGGCAAAAGCTATATTTATGTGATTATAAAAATGAAATTATATATCTTTAAGTGTGACTGTGCGGCAAGATTATGCGTGGAAGAAAAGTAATTTTCAAATCGAAGAAGAAGAGACAAAAATATAAAGTTTCATCTTGAAAAATTAAATTAAAATAAATAAATGGTGGTGGTCAGTTTTCTAATTTTTAAAATGCTTTAATTTTATGAAAACGTATTATATTAGTCAGCATATACTGTTTATTGGAATATTCTACAATCTACACTGCCCTCCATTGTTTTTTTTTTTAAATAAAAGTTTGTGTCTATATATATATATAGTTGTATACTACTTGTATTAAACCATTAAAATGAAATTTTCTAATTTATTTGAATACTTAAAAAATAATCTTTAAGTATTGTGTGTTACAACACTTACTAAATAAAATGTCTAGTGTTACTTTGAAAAAAAAAACACCAATTTGTGTGTTTTTTTCTGAGAAGGGAAACAACACCAATTTTTGTGTGTTTAATTTCCAAAAAGAGAAACTATAATCATTTACCTAAATTTAAAAGTTTATATCCATAAACCATATCTGACTGTATTTTAAACTCACTAACATATTTGTTTTGGAAATTTAACTTAATGATTTCCAACGTTGGTTTAATTTGCGTATTGATTTACTCAGACAAAAAAAATTAAAAATACCAATAAGTTCACTACAGTGTTATCCTTTGGACTGAAGCAAGCTTATATGTTATAGCGTGTGACTTGTATAAAAAAGAAGTCAGTAACAATTTTTCGTATTTAACGCTTAACATTAAATAACCTTTACCTAATCAATAGATTAATACATATGTCACGGTCTTATGTGTTGGCTCTCCACTATTTTAAGTGGAGAGGATATTTCTTAATCCTTTTGAACCTCCTGTTACTATTTTATACACCATAATATCGAGGAAAAAACTATAAATTAATCTTATACGTTTTCCTCTGTTTCTTATCGGTTCAATCAAACTAACATTGAAGTTTCGAACTATAAAAAGTTGTCGTTGACCAAAAACTAGAAAAGACAATATACAAAAACACGTAAAAGAAATGAAGCGTGATATGGGTGGAATGGAATGTGGATCATATTCGTATTATATAGACCGATCGATTATTCAAAGCTTATATAAATAAGTAAATAACTAGGTTAAGTGTTAAATTTTATGGACTTTCAAGAAAATATTTTTCAAAATCAGAAACCTTTAATCTTTACGAAGTCTCAGTTGTTTCAAATATAAAGCACATGTGATATAATATAATTTAAGTGTTTTTGTAATTATTTGATTAGTTTTGAGTTTTTTTTTATAATTTTTTTAAAAACACTTAAATTATATTATGAGTGTAGAATATGTCAGTTTTTGTTAAAGTGATTTGTGATTTAGTATAATAAGATATACTATATTTTTAGGAGTACATAAGAGAGTAACTAAAGATTTACTAATTACAATTAGGTCTTTAAGCTATGATATTACGGTTATATTACATATCTCTGACTCTATATTTAGGGGCGGACGTAGGCTTATGATGGGGATTGAGGGGTGAGGGAAAGAACAGGGAAATGCTCCATGCTCCATTTTAAAATTAATGTAGTTTTTAGTCAAGATTTGTGATATATTTATTAAAATTAACAAAAGTTTCAGATTTATTAGAATTGTGCCCTATATAAATTTATCTTCTAGATCCACTACTGTGACTATATTGAGTGGGTTGTTTTCCATGGAGAGGATGTGGAATTCTTCTTTGTCAAATCCCGTCAAAGTGCAATTACGAAAAACTTCCTCTTCGGATTTTTTTTTTAGTTTAAATGTTATTTTGATACTACCATTTTCAATTTTTGATAAAAAAAAAAAAAACTGAGATACAACGAAAAAACAGAAAAACCAAAATCTACAAAAGAAAAAAAAGTTATAAAACTGAACAGAGAAAATGACAACAGAGAACGCCTTCAACGATAAAATGCCACCAATGTTACCACAGAGAAAGTTTTAGCGGATTTTTATATTAGAAAGAGTTAGTCATTCTACAAATAAAGAATTGGATTACTTATAGTTTGATACATACAAATGTAAATATTTTTCTAAACAAAAAGTAATATCTTTGTTCAATTATTTTTAATAAGACAACCTAAAAAAAACTTAGATTAGAACGATATCAAATTGTGGTCCTATATTCCAAATCGTGAACGATAATCAAATGACATATGTACTATATATGAATTATTTTACATAAACATGATTTTCTGAATCATTATATATACACATCCACAATTTAATATGGGAATGATTTTCTGAATCATTATATATACACATCCACAATTTAATATGGGAATATGGATAATGACAATAAGAAGTCGCTATCATGATATAACTAATTCAAAAAGTTAGTCCACTCGAGAAATTATATGTAAAACACAAAGGGGTATAACCCAAGCCAAATCCCACAAGTCGGTACACTCACACTACAAGAAAACTGGCGCGAAACTGACGGCCAAATCCGTCGGAAATCCGTCGGAATTGGCCAATTCCAACGGATTTCCGACGAATTCGTCCGTCGCTTCTATCTCGTCGGAAATAAAAAATTCGTCAGAAAACCGTCGGTATTTCCGACGGATTTCCGACGGAAAATATGAATCAGAAATCTGTCGGAAATCCGTCGGTTTCCGCGTTCCGGCAAGCCGTCGGAAATCCGTCGGTTTACTCGTTTCATCATTCCGTCGGAAATCCGTCGGAATATAATCCGTCGGAAATCCGTCGGAAATATTCCGACGGATTTCTGACGGATTTCCGACGGATTGGCTAAATTATAATAAAAAAAAAATTATTTAATAAATAATTATATATTCCGAATATTAATTCAAAAAAAAATTATTTAAAATCCAAAATAATTAAATAAATAATTTAATAAATAATTCTATATTTAAAAATATAGAAATGAAATAAATATTAATAATAATAATTTAAAACAATTACAAAATTCATATTTTATATAATTAAAAAATTAATTCTCAAATATTGAAAAAGAGAAAAAAATATAAATTTACAAATATCCTATATAAATATACAAATCAAAGTTTAAATCTAACAATCGAAAATCTAAATATAAGATTTCAAACCTTAAACTAAATCTTAAATTTCAAAATCTAAATCTAACATTCCAAACCTAAAACTAAACATTAAAAACCTAAAAGAAACATTTAAAACCTAAATCTAATTACAAAAACTAAATCTAACATTATTATCCTAAAACTAAAATTCCAAACCTAAATCTAACATTCAAAACTTAAATCTAACATTTGAAAATCTTAATATAACATTATTATCCTAAAACTAAAATTCCAAACCTAAATATGTTAATTAAAAACCTAAATCTAACATTCCAAAATATAAATCTAACAATTTTATCCTAAAACTAACATTATAAACCTAAATCTAACATTCCAAACCTAAAACTAAACATTAGAAACCTAAAAGAAACATTTCAAACCTAAATCTAATTACAAAACCTAAATCTAACATTATTATCCTAAAACTAAAATTCTAAACCTAAATCTAACATTCAAAACTTAAATCTAACATTTGAAAATCTTAATATAACATTATTATCATAAAACTAAAATTCCAAACCTAAATATGTTAATTGAAAACCTAAATCTAACATTCCAAAATATAAATCTAACAATTTTATCCTAAAACTAACATTATAAACCTAAATCTAACATTCCAAACCTAAAACTAAACATTAGAAACCTAAAAGAAACATTTCAAACCTAAATCTAATTACAAAACCTAAATCTAACATTATTATCCTAAAACTAAAATTCCAAACCTAAATCTAACATTCAAAACTTAAATCTAACATTCGAAAATCTTAATATAACATTATTATCCTAAAACTAAAATTCCAAACCTAAATATGTTAATTGAAAACCTAAATCTAACATTCTAAAATCTAAATATAAGATTCCAAACCTAAAACTAAGATTCAAAACCCATATCTAACATCACAAAAACTAAATCTAACATTCCAAAACTTAAAACTAACATTCCAAACCTAAAACTAACATTTATAACTTAAAACTAACATTAAAAACCTAAATCTAACATTCCAAACCTAAATCTAACATTGCAAACCTAAAACTAAGATTCAAAACCCATATCTAACATCACAAAAACTAAATCTAACATTCCAAAACTTAAAACTAACATTCCAAACCTAAAACTAACATTTATAACTTAAAACTAACATTAAAAACCTAAATCTAACATTCCAAACCTAAATCTAACATTCCAAACCTAAATCTAACTTTGAAAACCTAAAATTTATAAAATTTGAAAATTTGAAGAATTTGCTCTGATTTTTCGTGTGAGCTTGCTTATAAACAGAATTTTCCGACGGAATTTCCGTCGGAAATCCGTCGGAATTTTTGAAATTATTTCGTAAAATTCAACTAACGCGGGACACGAAAACGTTTGATTTTGCCAAAATTTCACTGTCCGTCGGAAATCCGTCGGAAATTTCCGACGGATTTCCGACGGACTTTAGAAAAATATATGTTATTCAACTAACGCGGGACACGAAAACGTTTGATTTTGCCAAAATTTTACTGTCCGTCGGAAATCCGTCGGAAATCCGTCAGAAATTTCCGACGGATTTCCGACGGACTTTAGAAAAATATATGTTATTCAACTAAGGCGGGACACAAAAACGTTTGATTTTGCCAAAATTTCACTGTCCGTCGGAAATTTCCGACGGATATCCGACGGACTTTAGAAAAATATATGTTATTCCTTTTGTCAGACAAACCTTAAAAACTAACACGTGTTTCCCTAAACCCGTCAGAAATCCGTCGGAAATTTCCGACGGATTTCCGACGGGTTCGTGGTTTCGTGAGTTTTTTCGATTCGTTTCAATTGAAATGTGTCTGTAGTGTGGTTTATTAATGATTTCAATGATAAGTTTACAATATTCACCTCCGTTTATAAGAAATTTATCAAAATTAAGATTTATACTTAGGAACTAGTAAACATGTAAGTTAAAGTATATATTTCATTATGTAGAAGTTAAGTGTAAATCATCCCAAAATCTTGAAAACAATCATTTAACCTAAATACTAAGTTTAAATTGTGTTATCTCTAATAATCTTATAATATAATTAGTTATTTGAGGTTTATTGTGTAAAATTTGTTAAAAAAGCCATGAAACCCCAAACCGTCGGAAATCCGTCAGAAATTTCCGACGGATTTCCGACGGTTTGCCCAAATCTGTAACCTGCGATACCAACGGCTCTTTTAACGTTCATATTTTCCGACGGATTTCCGACAACCGCCGACTATTCCGTCGGAAATCCGTCAGAAATTGCCGGTGGTTCTATCCGTCGGAAATCCGTCGGAATTTTCTGACGGATATCCGACGGATTACCGATGGACGGAAATCCGTCGGAATTTCTGACAGATTTCTGACGGATTTCTGACGGGCGGTAGTCTGTCGGAAATCCGTCGGAATTTCTGACAGATTTCCGACGGATTTCCGACGAAGTAAAAATTTGCAATTTCGTCAGAAATCCGTCGTTTTACCGTCGGAATTTTCCGACGGACACGGGTCCGTCGGAAATTCCGTCGGTTTTCCGGCTGTTTTCTTGTAGTGTCAGTGCAGGTAGTGTAACCAAATGATCAATTGTAATAACATTTGATCAATGTTGGAAAAAATTAATAAATTTTAATCTCTACACTATTATTTAAGCAATGTTAAAATAAGATTAACTTTTATTTACGTGTTATATTACATCATTTGCCATTAAACTTACATTATTAGTCATATTATATAATTAATTTAAATTTAAATTTAATTTAACTAATTATTATATTATATAATTAATTTAAATTTAAATTTAATTTAACTAATTATTCTCTCTCTTTTTATTTTTTCTCTAATTAAATCATACTAATTATTTGTTAATATTTTTTCCTCTTTTTATTTTTATTTGATTATATGTTTAATAAATAATTAAATAATCATATATTTTTTATAATAAAATTATATATATTTTTTATATATATGTTATGATTTGATTTTTTTTAAACGGACATAAACTGTTTTTTATATTATTATATCATTGAAATAATAGTTTTGGTTTACCAATAATAGTTTAACATTTAAAATATGATAATTTAATTCACTACATATATTAGATCTATTTTGTATTTAACTCATTAATTCTATTAGTTAGATCTTTCTAAATCATATAGTATATATATTAGTTAATGAGATGCTAAAAACATAAAATAAATCTAATTTAAAACACTAATAATAATCTATGATTATATAAACTAACAAAATATGAAACATACATTTATTCGCGCTGCACAATATAGTTTACAATGGATCATGACGAATTAAGACGGGTTAATGGATCAAGACGGATCAGAGCAGATAAAGATGGGTGATGACGAATCTCGGATCAAATTTCTAATCATTGATAATAATTAATATTGGACTAAATCAAACTGTTATAAATTTTTTGAATGAAAAATATATATATAAAATTTTTGAATGATGTGAAAATATATACATAACACCATTTAACTTTTACAACCAAATTATGTTATAATCTAAATGATCAAATAAATATGTTTACAAACATAATACTGCACATAGATAATTATATATAAGTAATTTTAGTTAACACAACATAAACCACATATAATAATAATAAATAAGATGTTAAAAACATAAAATAAATCTAATCTAAAAATACTAATAATTTAAAATATGAACTAACAAAATATGAAGCAAATATTTTCCCCCGGATTAATGTCTAGTTCATTTGTAATTTCAAGACTCACGCTCAATAGCACTTCATGTGCCTTATCATCATCATCAATGTTTTACATATCACATTTTCTAAATCAAATAGTAAATAATTAAATAAAGTTAACAAAATTTTATTCATGTTTCTCCAAATTACAAAATTTTAAGCTACCTACTACTATGTAATAATAATAAAATAATCAATTTTTTTTATATATCATAAACCATGATATCTATTTTATAAATTAGATATTCACATTAAAAAAAATAACATCAATTGTCCTTCATAAAATTAAATGTCCAAATTTAAAAATAACATGTCACGGAAAAAATAAATCATCCATCCAGTTAAATGAAAGATAAAATCATCAGAAAAGTATATTTAAATCACATTAGTTATTGCTGTCTTTTGAGCTTTCATAATTTCATTTGCTATAAGGTGCAAATACTCTAATTTATTGTATTTAAAGAAATAATGAAAATGGCTTGCTGCACGTTAAACAAAAACTTTCAAATATTGTATTAAAATTTTAAAAGTACATTGATTTACGAATTTCCACATTTATATCATAATTATCTATAAAAAAAAGAAAAGGTATAGATAAGTTTTCTATAAGACTCATGGGAGATCGACAACTGCCCATTCGGCCAATCTTAAGACTTCTTTAGTTGCATCAAATCTAAACATTTTAATCACGTAGATTTATTAAACTATAATAAACCAAAAGTACCTTTATTTCACCTTAATAATAATATATTTTGAAAGATTACAATTCCTTTTGATTTAATAAAGATGAAGTTCACGTAGACAGTCACCACCATTATCGCTTCCCATGAGAAACATTTTATTTAAGATATATCAGTCACCCAAAATTAAAAAAAAAATGCTTTTACCCTAAACAAGTAATCCACTTGAGGAAAAAAAAAAAAAAAAAAAAAAATGTTGACTACGTCTTAACTTATAATGGGCCCAAAGCGTCAATAGCCCATTAGCTATACCCGGTTTTGAACCGGGTTTGATATCTTGACCCGTAATTGAACCACTGACCTAGAAATTAGGGGGGAATTGAATCTTATCCACAATTCAATCTCTTCTTCTTCTTCTTCTTCATCGCAAGCTTTGATGGCGGCTTCTTCGTTCTCACTAACGAGCTTCATCTCCTTCATTTCTCCATTCAAATCTCAAACGAAACCTACTCCGCTTCCGAATCTCACTCTTCCTTCTCCAACGACCTCACAAAGGCGAAGAAATGATCTCGCAATCGAATCAATGGCGGTCGAAGAGCCTTCTTCTACCGCATCTTCACTTTCCTCTGAACTCGCCTCTGTGATTTGTCCGTCGCTTGCTTACTCGAATACGCTCTTCTTCAGCTCGGGATACAACGTGCAAGTGTTTGTTGAAGATAACGAATCAGAGGAAAGGCTTGTGAATCGATTTAGGAGAGAAGTGATGAGAACTGGAGTTATTCAGGAATGTAAACGAAGGAGATACTTTGAGAACAAACAAGATGAGAAGAAACGTAGGACTCGTGATGCTGCTAAGCGTAATAAGAAAAGGTTTCAACTTCCTTATAGCTTGTGAATCTTTGATACTCAGTTTTTGGAATCCTTCATTGTTTCTCTTAGCTTTAGAGAATTGAAATTAGCAGAGAAGGTCTCAAATTTGTATGTGGTTTATGTTTTGTGAGAAATTTCATATAGTTTCTTATATAGCCTGTGAATTTTTGATACTTAGTTTTTGGAATCCTTCACTATATCTTCTTAGCTTTATAGGATTGAAATTAGCAGAGAAGGTCTCAAATGTGTGTGAAGATTTTGATATAGTTTCTTATAGTCTTTGAAGATTTGATGCTTAGTTTTTGGAATCCTTCACTATATCTTCTTAGCTTTATAGGATTGAAATTAGTAGAGAAGGTCTCAAATTTGTGTGTGGTTTATGTTCTGTGAGAAATTTGATATAGTTCCTTATAGCCTGTGAAAATTTGATGCTCAGTTCTTGGGTTCATTCACTATATCTTCTTAGCTCTATAGGATTGAAATTAGCAGAGAGGGTCTCGAATTTGTGTGTGGTTTGTGTTCTGTGAGAAATTTGATATAGTTTATTATAGTCTTTGAAGATTTGATGCTTAGTTTTTTGATTCATTCAGTGTCTCTTAGCTTTAGAGGATTGAGATTGTAGAGACGGTTTGAGAATTTGTATGTGGTTTCATGTTTATTGGTGGGTTTGTTTCAGGCGTCCTCAAGCAAGGTTTACTCAAGAAACAAGAGAAGAAGCAGCAGCAGCAGCAACTAAGAGTAAGAAAAAGGATGAGGAAGAAGATAACTGGGAAATGCCTGGTGGAGATGTACCTTCTTGAAACATCAGTAAATAACTCTCCTCCGGCCTTTTGGTGAAATTTCGTGTTAATCCCTTTGGTACATTTTGTAAGTCGAAAATGCGTTTACTGGCATATAAACTTGCTTCTGGTAATGAGTCTTTATTAATGTTAAGGCATCTTTATTTTTCTTCCACTGTTTTATAATGGGTCTGTTCGTTTGTCAGTCGCTGGCGACAGCGACCAGCGACCAGAGTTATTGTTCGTTTACAAGTCGCCGCGACTGGTCGCTGCTCTGTTCGTTTCCCGCGACCAGCGACCAGCGATTTTATTTTTTTCAGCGATCAAAAATTTCAGTCGTCGAGAAATATCAGCGATCGAAAATTTCAGTCGCTGGTCGCTGCGATCAGTCGCTGCGATTGGTCGCTGGCCGCGGCGACTGTCCAACGAACAATCGGCCAGCGACTGCCAAACGAACAGACCCAATATCTACAGTACCCTACATTTGCTCCATTGATTTCAATTGTTTATCTTGTTCAGTGATATTTCTCAGCTTTAGGTATTTTAGGTAAAAGTGAAATGTCATTCTCTCTTCTCACAACATACAACATGAAATGTTGATTTGAAAACTCTTTGGATCATCAAAAGATTCAAAATCATCTCACAGGCCAAATGTAGGCTTAGGCGAATTTAATGGGCTGTGAAGCCCATTAATATCTGTTTTCCTCGTTTTCTCTTTCTGACTCTCTCAATGGGCTCAACTTAGTAAGTACATCCAATATGAGTATCTTAATTATTGTGGTGAATATCTTAAGCCCATGTGAATATCTTAATTACTTTTGTGATTCGCGCAAATCATCGCCTACAGTTCTTTTCCCCAAATTATTCATAAAATATTGACCTTCTTTTTGTTAAAATAAAATAAAATAAAATATTGACATTTTCTTATAATATTATTCTAACTATATATTATAAAAATAATTTTCAATCGAAACATAATTAGCTATTTTGTAAGATAACAACACACCAGTTCGAACAACGAAATAATTATAACTATAAAATAATGTAATATTCAGTAGATATTAATAAATTTTGACAATAAGGAATAAGGTATGAACTTCAACCACTGCAAATATTCACTCGTTAACAATCGCAAAGGAATGAAGGATGGTATGATAACTCTATCTGAGAGGTTAAACTTTAATTACTTAAGTATATTTGATTGAATCATGATTGAATCTTACAATAGAATAATTACAAGATTCTACATGTCTTCAACTTTATGTCGACGAATCAAAAACGGAGGGACGTAAAGTAATGAATACGTGTTCTTTCACTTAATAATAAAATCTCTTATATAAAACTTCAACTTTAGGAGAAAGTGAGTGACGCGTCACTGGGTGAAATTAACCAATCACTTGTAAATAAAACGAAATATTCTAAATCATGCATTATGATGTTTCACTAATTAATCTTTTGATTAGGTAAGATGCAACCAATTGGCTAGGAGTTCACTCGTCAGCAATCTTTAAAATATATTCCATCATTATGAAAATGCCGCCCAAATGTTAAACTTTTCGAAAATCATTTACATAGATACAAAAGCTGATGAAATATTAAACATAAACGATATTTATATCTTCTGTTTCTTTCGTTTCATGCCTGCTTTGTTTTTGTTTTTGTTTTTTTTTGGTTAAAAGCTTTATTTATGTTATATATATAGTTATCTAGTAACACAAATATAATCGTAAGTTTAATATTAATCGTGAACTAAAACAATCATATCTAAGTGCAAACACAAATTTCAAACTGACGGAAACATTAAACATAAATCATGCAAAGTAAGACTACTGATACCAAAATAGCAAAACTATATTCTTTATAGGCTTAATGCTTTTTGATAGATTGACATCATAGAAAATAGCATTAGTGTTATTTATTTGAAAGCATTTGTAAAATATATGTATCTATAAAAAGTTACAAAAAACAAAGCATTGTTGATGGTGTGGACCTTTTTGTTTCTTTATGCTCAAAACTGGATTCCGTGTGAATTATAAAATGAACGTTGTGGAATCTTTTTTATACAACTAGATTAACAAGTTGTCAACTATATTCATCGAATTATTGAATGACTTTTAAGCTTTACATCAATTATAGTTAGTGGTCCTGACCTTAATAATATAATAATGATAATATACGTAGAAGGCTTGAAAACATGAATTTAGGAATATGTTAGCCCCCGATGTAAGGCCATAACATCTATTTTAGCGTCAGCTGTTTCATGTGTCTTTTTTTTTTTTTTGTCACTCAACTTACTTTCATTCAACTCAAGCCAAAAGATACAACAATACAAGTTCTTCGGCGACTCGTTGCCAAGGAGTCTGAGATAGAATCATACAATAAACACAAAGCATTAAGCATAAAGATAAAAAGTTACAATCAAAGATAGTAACCATAAGCTCCTTAACAAGTGCTAATTCATTAGCCAATATAGGCAAGCGAACGAAATTGTTAGCTCGTAAACCCTTCAAGGCAACTGAGCGTTTGAAAATTGTCTCCATAACGGAGAAGTTTGGTGGAATGGTTCTCTCCGATCCAGAGGAAAATGATGAAAATGATCTCTCTCCAAGGGAGGAAAACAGTAACACAAGCGATACCAAAATGGTAAGTATAATACCAATCGTACTAGCTGAATTGATGACCTTAAACTCAGGCCTAGTAAGAAGGTAGAGGCCTCGAGACACGTCGGAGAGTTTTCCTAGTCTGGCAAGATAATTCCCAGCGACAGATAGAAAGTAGTTACTCCTCAACGAAACTAGGCTAGACATCAATACTTCTGAACAACAGCTAATGAGCGAAGAAAAATATAGCGGTTCCATCGGATCCGAGGTTTTTTCCATGGTATAGGCGCTTGATTGCCATGGACCCACGAGGCCAGGTAAGAATGGAGAACTATCAATGAACTTTGACAAATGGTGTGGGCTAATGGCCTGGTTTGAAGCTAGATAATCAACTCTGTCTTGTATCAATGTCAACCTCTGCCTCGACAAGAGTCTTCGGCTAATCTCGGCAAAGCGTTGTCTCATAAATACAAAGTGAAGAGCCAAAATAAATGTTAAATCTTTGTTTGATTCTAGCTGTTTCATGTGTCTATCAGTGAATCTGCATTGATTGATTCATGCATGCATCATAATATTTCATGCCTAAATCTTTGAGAGTTTTCCTTTTATAGAAGCAACGAAAGAGTACTTTATAGAAAGTACTTGACTTTGGTCTCGAAACCAGTTTTTCGTGTAGTTTGGATTCAATAACCCTAGTCACTATAAGAAAATTTTACAATTCCGACCAACTTTTTCGATCAATGATAGTCGTTGGAAAATTTTCAACGATATTCCGATCAAATTCTGGCAAAAATTAATTTGGTCGGCAAATGCTCAGAAATTTCTGACCATTGACAAGTGGTCGGAAATTGATAAGAAAACGGTTAAAAATTGGTCAGAATAATTCACTAAAAATTTAGGAAAAATTGGTAGGAAAATTGGTCGGAACAATATAGTCAAATATAGTCAGAAATTTGTCAGAACTATAATATCATTTTCCGACCAATTTTACGAGTTGGATAAAAAATTTAAAAATATATTTGGTCAGAAATATATTTGGTCGTAAACTTAAATCGGTCAGAAATTGGTCGGAAAGATGATGGTCGGAAATTGGTTGGAATATTTCTGACCAATTTCCGACCGATTTAGATTTACGACCAGCATATACCGACTAATTTAGATTCGTCGGAAGTCAGTCGAAAAATCACTATTCCGACCAAATTCCGACCAATATGATGGTCGGAATAGATGTTTTTTCTTGTAACGACTAGCATCGGACAATTTTTAGACTAGTGACGATCAATATATTGCAGAAAACGCTGAAAATTTGGTCGCTATTAATCTTAAATTTTTTTTTTTTTTTTTTTGTAGAATATCTAGTTTATTTAAAGTTTTTCCCATTTTCTATGTATGGTATTCTTCTCCTTAGTTATATATGAATCTATGTTGCTTCCCATAATTGTTTTTTGAAATTATGAGTTTGTTCCTTTACTATTTCCATAAATTCATCAGTCCTGAAGATTTTAGAGCGACCAAGATCTGATTACCCCATCCATTCGTTTATAAAATTTGCTTTTATCTCCTTTCCTATTTTTCTTAAGAGTACTAAATTATTAATGGCATTAACCTAAAAATGAAATTATACCCAAGAATCGACTTCATGTGGTCTTAGACTTAATTATTTCCCTTATGTTGTTCAGGAAGGTGAGAATCGATTATCGCAACTCCAAAATATCTTTATGCATGTTAACACTCAAAGACTCGTTGCATACTAGTTATTTAGGGATGACTATTTTATCGACTTTCTTAAAAAAAACGATTATAACTGAATGTCATACAGGTAATTACGATTGAATTGGCAATTAAAAAATCACCCTCACATCAAAAACTATATGGGTCAATCCATATATATAATTCAACATTAAAATTTGTTATGCCACTTATCTCGTAAATATTTTTTTGTTAAAATGTTTTCTTTCTCGTGTACGTACAAAGAACCAATGTCAAACAATGAATAACATAAACTTGCTGAAAGAGTATAGTTAAAATGTTATAAATTAATATTCCATATATATCAACTAATATCTCCATAAATCAATAAAAATTTCTGATCTCAAATTAATTATTCTGATAAACTGATATCTATACAAATTAGTCTCTCGATATAATAATCTTATCCAAATTGTATGCTTATACGTACACATCACATGAAAGTTATTATAATTTTTTAAAACTTTATATACCATATATAATAAGTACATAATTTTCAACTTTATTCAAAAAATCTTTCATGAAAGCGAGCTATATATATACTTCATAATAGATGTGGGTTATAATTGACCCTCCCACTAATATATATGTATATAATTTACAACTAGAACGAAAGCGTACAACATGAAAACACAATAATCTTATCAAATAATAATATACATGAAATACAATGTCTGTTTTTTTTTTTTTTTGTCGTCAAAATACAATGTCTGTTTTTTCAGACATATTATGTCATTTAAAATGTTTTTCAAAGATAATTCATTGAAGCTATTGGATCTCAACTAAAAAAACAATCGGAGAACATATATAAATGATTTTTAAGGTTAATATATATTTTTTTCCTGATTCTCGCTTTATACTACGTACTTGTGGAAAATAAAGGAACATTATTATTTTCAACTAAGTTTTAGGAGAGTAATAATAATTATGTTAGTAATTTCTTTTCCACATTTTTACTCTTCAGTAAGTTTTTACTCTCTTTTTTTATAAGGACTTTCTCTTCACTAAATAATTTATTCTGAGATATACCAATCACACCCTAAAGAATGGGAAAAGAGAAATATTTTATCAAAAAAAAAAAAAGTCAGATAGAAAAATTGGTGAGAAAATATGTCAAAGAATTTGATGCCTTCAAATTCCTTATGACAATCAGATACGATCACTACCAGTAATGCGGTAGAATTTTACTGCGATTAGCTCTTTGTTTCATATTTTCTACCGCGTGGTAATCTCTAGTTATAAAAGTTTGAGTTCAATATTGCAAAAGGGAGATAAAACTTTAGAGTTAGGAGGGACCAAATAATATATATAGAGAAGTTTCTTAAATAGCACCAAATAAAGTTTTTGTTCCATATTTAGTATATATTTTTATTTAGGATAAAATAACATTTTATAAATTTCATAAATTTTTTTTTTGGGTTAACAATATTAGAATTTAGGATATAGTTTTTATGGGGTAAATAGTAGGATTTAAAGTTTAGGGCTTATGATTTAGGATTTAGCGTTTAAAGTTTTCGAAACCCGAAAAATATTAGATTAGGAGATTTGTGCTATATAAAAAAAATTACTTTTTAATAAAAAATTTATTTGTGTCATAAATAAAAATATATGTTAAATATGTCATAAAAACTTGTTTTATGCTATTTAAGAGAATTGCTCATATATATATATATATATCATATGAACCACGAGGGGACACGTGTCGAATGCAAATGACAGCCAATTGGATCGGATCCTGTCTTCTGATAGAAGTATAAGACAAGTATTCTTGGTGGGGCCCTGAGAGAGACAAGATCGCCGTTCGATAGACTCTTCTTGCGTGAATCACATGGTGAGGTACTTACCACGTGTCCTTGTTGGCTTCTTACGTGACCCCATCCTTTTTTTGAAACTTGTGGTCGTAGTTTTTTATTTTCTTTTGTTAAAACTTATGGTCGTAGTTTGATATATCTTTCTATTTCGGTGTGATGTTTTGTTCTTTCTTTAATCATTTAAATAAGCAAGATCCTATCTATAAGTATACCCCAATCCATATTCACATAATAATCCCATCTCTTAAAATCAAATTTCGATGAAAAGACAGTAGACATATATACAATTAACCACTTAAATAACTAAAAATACTTCTCATTATTTTTAATGTTTCTCTTTACTATAAAGTTATAAACTTATTAGTTTTTCTTCTACAAAAACAACTTGTATCCATTTTGTGTTTTGTTATTTTTGTATATTGTATAGTATATGCGAAAACTAAGCTTTTAAATTTAGTTATTATTACTCTCATGCAAAAGAAATTTTCAACAAACGGATGATTTGAACGTAAAAAAAACTTAAAACGTAAAAAAAACAGCTAAAAATAAATTACGGGTTTGAGTTTGAAACAAAATTAGAATCACAATATCATTTAACTACACAAGTTTTCCTGATTTTATGTGGCCATTTGGCATACTTTTTCTATTAAAAATTAGAAAATGTTACTTGTTTTTGAATAAGTAAATGTATAGGACATAACTATTGAAATCGTATGCATGAGGGGAACAAATAATTAGCTAAACAAATAATATAAAAGTGTCTGTATGATCACCTCAAGAGTTGGAGTTTTTCTGACCGTTAGATCTCAAGAAGATCCGACTTATTTGAACTGTTACATAAATAAATTATTTGATAGGTTGAAAAGTACTGCTGATCTGTCCGATGTAATGGCTGAGTTGGAGCTTACCTTTAATCCACAGTGTGACATTTGTCAGTCTTCAACCAAAACAAAACCAATTGGATGATTTTTTTTTTTTTCAAGAGCAATTGGATGATTTTTGTTTTCTTTCTATTTAGATAAATTTGATAAGAATTTATATAAATAATAATAATGTAGATATAAATTAGATTATTAGACATAGGACGCAGAAATATGAAACCGTATCGCTATGGGACATATCAAATCCTCGATTTTGATAGTTCTATTTTGTGAATAAATCCTATTTTTTGGCGATACATATGTTTTTCATTGTAAATAAATAGCTATATGATTTTTAATTATTTTTTTTTAAAATGAATTAAGTATAATTCATATTTTAATGCTACTGAAGTTGGTATTCGCACTAAACCGCAAAATCGATGAATCTATGATGCAAAGACATGTGTTAGAAAACTTAGGTTTAATTTTTAAAACTGCTCATAAAATAATATTAATCCACTATAAACCAAGTTAAGTTAGACATATTAATCGTTTCTAACTGCTAACAGAAGATTTATAAACTACGTTTTCCACTTCTCTCAGTTTTACGCATTGTAAATATCATTTTTTTGTTGAAGTAAATATAACATTAAACAATCAATTGCATAAAGAAGAGACATTATCATTCGAGTAACAAAGCATATGTTTTTGATATCCTGGGGTTTATTGTTTTTTGAATTTTGAGTATCAAGAAATTTCATTCAGAAGTTTTATATTCTGCTAATCTTTGGAGACTACTATATGTCATAAAAATATCAGTTATTTTGTGATAAACATGTGAGGCAAAGGCAAAACATAAAAATAAAAATAAAAATAAATTCAATATCGTTTTAGATTTTTAAGACGACCAATAAATTCTTTTATAAAATATATAAATAAGGGGTAAAACTTTAAACAAAGGAAGTACTACATTATAATCAATTTTCTAATAATCCTTGGCTGCCATAAAAATATACGTAATAATCACAAATGAATTACTATATATATTTTTGGTATACATAAACTAGGCCACAAATCGAAAATCTTATCTCTACGTTATTCGTACAAATTAACAAGTTGGTTATCTTTTTTTTTGTACACATTATATTTAATTGGCCAATCATTGTCTCATTTTGTAGTGTAGTAGCATATGTATGGATTACATAATTCTATTTGTTACCCTCTCACAAAACAATAATACTAAATAATTAACAAAACCTCACCATAAGCGTCGTCTCCCCAACATTACAAACTGTTCATATACATATATATAAGACCATATACTTATACATATATATTACCACGTATATATATAACTATAAAGCTTTCGTATAAAAGACAAAAGCTTGAGAACAAAATTGCATGAAAACAAATAATATTAAAAAAAAAAAAAAAAAAAAAAATACCCACCCTGAAGTGCTTTCTTAACAAAGATAGCTCTTGAAGAACCTTAAAAAGTTCTGTTGCAGAGGTTCCGACCAAAAGCTAGTTTCTTCTTTATCTAATCAGAAACAAAGATGGAAGAAGATTTAAACCAGATTGGTAATAACAGTACTCACAATGGAGAAGAAGGAGGAGACCCAGAGAACAACACACTGAACCAACCTCTGGTTAAGGCTAACCGGACACTTTCTTCAACTCCACTTGCTTTGGTTGGTGCCAAGGTTTCATACATCGAGAGCTTGGACTATGAGTATGTTCTTCTTCTTCCTCTTCTTCTCTGCATAATTTTGAATTCAGGGTCTTCTCAGTTTTTTTGATGTTATATTATTAACAGAATAAACGAGAATGATCTGTTTAAGCATGATTGGAGAAAAAGATCAAGGGCACAAGTTCTTCAATACGTATTCTTGAAATGGACATTTGCTTGTCTTGTTGGTCTCTTCACTGGTCTAATCGCCACTCTAATCAACTTAGCCGTCGAAAACATCGCTGGCTACAAGCTTTTAGCCGTTGGTCACTTCCTTGCCCAAGAAAGGTAAACCGAAAAAACGAAGCTTCATCTAATGAATTCGAACATTCAAAATCATAAAGTGTATCACTTGTGTGGGGGGAAACAGATATGTTACAGGTCTGATGGTGATGGCTGGAGTGAATTTGGGTCTGACTTTGGTAGCATCTGTGCTTTGTGTATGCTTTGCTCCCACGGCAGCTGGACCTGGAATTCCTGAGATCAAAGCTTATCTTAATGGTGTTGATACTCCCAACATGTTTGGTGCTACCACTATGATCGTTAAGGTTTGTTTCTGAAATTTGTAAAGATTATCAAGAAAGTACCTTAGAGTTTTAACTTACGGATTTGCGGGGTTTGATAGATTATTGGAAGCATAGGAGCTGTTTCAGCTGGACTTGATCTTGGTAAAGAAGGTCCTCTGGTTCACATTGGAAGCTGTATAGCTTCTTTGCTTGGACAGGGTGGACCAGACAACCATAGGATCAAGTGGAGGTGGCTTCGTTACTTCAACAACGATAGAGACCGAAGGGATCTGATTACGTGTGGCTCAGCTGCTGGAGTTTGTGCAGCCTTCAGGTCACCTGTTGGAGGCGTGCTCTTTGCCCTTGAGGAAGTTGCTACTTGGTGGAGAAGTGCCTTATTGTGGCGGACTTTCTTTAGCACAGCGGTTGTTGTGGTTGTGCTAAGAGAGTTCATAGAGATCTGCAATTCAGGGAAGTGTGGTTTGTTTGGCAAAGGAGGACTTATCATGTTTGATGTAAGTCATGTAACTTATACTTACCATGTAACTGATATAATCCCTGTCACATTGATTGGTGTAATCGGTGGAGTTCTTGGGAGTCTCTACAATCACTTTCTGCATAAAATTCTCCGGCTCTATAATCTCATCAACGAGTAAGTGTTAGCTGCTCAATAGGTTTAAAGACAAACATATTGAAACTCTTTTAATCAGATGTATGAGTAAAGCTAGTTGTACTTATCTTGTTTGGTCATTTTGCAGGAAGGGTAAGATCCACAAGGTGCTTCTTAGTCTTACGGTATCACTCTTCACATCGGTTTGCCTTTACGGTCTTCCTTTCTTGGCGAAATGCAGGCCTTGTGACCCTTCGATAGATGAGATCTGCCCGACAAATGGAAGAACGGGTAACTTCAAACAGTTCCATTGCCCAAAAGGTTACTATAATGATCTAGCTACTCTGCTTCTCACAACCAACGATGATGCTGTAAGAAACATTTTCTCTTCCAACACTCCTAATGAGTTTGGCATGGGTTCTCTTTGGATATTCTTTGTGCTCTACTGTATCTTGGGGCTTTTCACATTTGGTATTGCAACACCATCTGGTCTTTTCCTCCCAATCATCCTCATGGGCTCTGCATATGGTCGAATGCTTGGAGCTGCAATGGGATCCTACACAAGCATTGACCAAGGGCTTTACGCTGTCCTTGGTGCAGCTGCACTCATGGCTGGATCAATGAGAATGACTGTGTCACTCTGTGTTATATTCCTAGAACTCACCAACAACCTTCTTTTGCTTCCCATTACAATGATTGTGCTTCTCATTGCTAAAACTGTGGGAGACAGTTTCAACCCGAGTATCTATGACATCATATTGCATCTAAAGGGCTTACCATTCTTAGAAGCAAATCCAGAGCCGTGGATGAGGAATCTCAGCGTTGGTGAGCTTGGCGATGCTAAGCCTCCGGTTGTAACCCTGCAAGGCGTAGAAAAAGTTTCTAGAATAGTTGATGTGCTAAGGAACACAACACATAATGCATTCCCGGTTTTAGATGAAGCAGAAATACCTCAAGTGGGTCTGGCAACTGGCGGGACAGAACTCCACGGGCTGATCCTGAGAGCGCACCTCGTTAAAGTCCTGAAAAAGAGATGGTTCTTGACAGAGAAAAGAAGAACAGAGGAGTGGGAAGTCAGGGAGAAGTTTCCATGGGATGAATTGGCTGAAAGAGAAGACAACTTTGACGACGTGGCCATCACAAGCTCGGAAATGCAAATGTATGTTGATCTTCATCCTCTCACCAACACAACCCCTTACACAGTCATGGAGAACATGTCTGTAGCCAAGGCTTTAGTGTTGTTCCGGCAAGTAGGACTCCGGCACTTGCTTATTGTTCCCAGGATTCAAGCCTCAGGAGTGAGTTTATATGCCTTAACTCTCTTTTAACTTCCATACTTTACTTAAACCTATAAACAAATCTAATGACACTATACTATATACTTCATTACTAATCAATTTCTCTGCAGATGTGTCCTGTGGTAGGGATCTTAACCAGGCAGGATCTAAGGGCACACAACATTCTACAAGCCTTTCCTCATTTGGATAAATCCAAAGGTAGAAAAGCACATTGAATAGCTACATCCTTTGTTTACCTGTGGTTGTAAAAATGGCTTGCGGCTTTTTGTTTTTCTTCCCATTCTTGAAGATGTATCTGTCCAGTTTTGCTACTTTTCTTCATATCCAACAAAAGATGATAAGATAAATATTACACATATATTATCTTTCTACTTGTAAATGACAAAAAAAAAAGAGAGAGAACCATATCTCCTTATCAAAAGGAACAGAGCAAAACTGTTTTCTCCTGAACTTTTGAAGTTCAAGTGTTACATACATTAACTAATAAGAGTCATTCTCATTCTACTTAGCACGAACTTTCTTTATTCCCACTTTCTTTATACCCGATTTCTTCTTTTTCTTGATCGCAACCCTTCTTTTGAACACGGCCAAAACTTCAATGCTGAAAACCCAATTGTAAAATAAGCATGAATGATGCCAATACAGTATATAACAGAAGTAAATGTTTCTATTAACTGATACCTATCAGTTCCGGGGAAAAAGTTGAAGCCATGAGCTTTTTCCAACTCCCACGCTCTGCTAGATAATAACGACTTGCAGTCCTAAGAAATTGTTTAGAAGTTAGAATGAACTAAAGCAGCAGCATTTTTTAATGACTTATTTGCTGTTAATATAGAGGTGGTATCAGTGTTTGTCTCTAGTACCTCTTTAAAGCTTTCCCAACCACAGCTTATATATATGAGTCTTTGCGGTAGTGTATTATTCTCCTCAGGGGTCTCCTTGTTGCCAGCTTGAACTGAAAGTTCCCTTGATCTTAAAATCCAGGGCCTCTTCTCCTCTTTTGCGTTCGAGCTTGAACTGAAACAAAGGAAAATTAACAGAGCCATTGAGATCTAGCTTTTGAGTTTTGATGATAGTACATCAATGATTGTAATTGGAATCAAATTCAAGACTTTATTCGGAAAAAATTTAACAACCTCTGTGACGACGACCTCATTCTTTTCTCAATGGAGGGGACAGACTCCAACATCTGACGGAGAGAAGCATCTAGACCTCTCCTAGGAGGATCCACAACGACGACATCTGATCCTATTATCCACGAAAGAGGGTTCTGTAGAATTTTGAATACAAGGTAAAACACATCATTAAAATGTTTAGAAAAAAATCCTAGAAAATTGGAATATTTTTTGCTAAAAGCAAACACTACTTACAACTGAAGCATCTGCATGATGCCAACTGATGCTGCAATTCAATGAGTTCGGCAACCGCTGGATTGTTTTCTCAAAAGACAGCCTTGCCTCTTTATTAACCTCAATGCATTTGACAGAACTGAAATCATGTTAAAGTATAAAGTTGTGGTCAGTTTTTTCATCAACATGAACATACACAGCCTTCTTAGATGAACAAAAGATGAGAACAATCTCTGTTCTTGCCTGCATTTCCTCGATGTAGCTAACGATAATCCAATCACTCCAGCTCCTGCATATAGATCAGCAACAGCTGATCCACCAGGAACATACTTATGCAGTTTCCATAGCAAGCTATCAAAAGCCTGACACAAACATTGGACATATTAGGAATCATAATGGATTGACTACAGCCGATATAAAACTTCACTCAAACTAGCAAATCAAATGAGCTGATGTAGTCCCAGCTCGTAAAGCTTAACTCAACATCTGCATGCTCACCCGTGTATTTGCCTGGCCAAAACTGGAAGGATCCAAGGATATGTCAATTCCTCCTACATGCTCCCAGAAATCTCTCTCACCTAAAAGATGCCTCCATCTGTTTCCAAAGATTATCTATGACAAACAGAATTATTAAGTCTCATATTAAGCAACTGAACAGGAAAGAAAGGAACATTGTTAGGCAGAAAATCTTCCAGTTCACAACATGTTTCCAGAACAAATTCCATTAGCATAAAGTTGTGTTCTCTGACTCACATTATTGGTTGATGTCTGAAAGTTAGCCCAGACAGAATGGATCAGGTGAAACTTGCTGTTGGGTCCACCCTTTCTCCACAAGTACTGCAAATGAGAGATTTATAAGTGATAATTGTAGAAAAACGAGTGACACAAGCGAAAGGATCACCACGACTTCCCAAAAAAACTCACGCTGGACAATGCTTGTAACTTATCTGCGTTATAAGATTTCTCATTTCTTGAGTTCCAAACCAAGGACACCTGCACTTTTCCTGAAACCAATATTTAAAATCAGCAACTACTCTTCCAATCTTATAGTAGCATATCATTGTGCAAAGAAACTAAACCAAAGAAAAATGTTGGACCATTTTTGTATCTCTCTGGGGCACGAAGATTTGTACTGTGCGTTGTAACAGCCATCTACAGAAAAAAAACTAATCACCACACTGCACCAGATTGGATAGCTAAATAGCCATATATACTGAAATGTCAATCACCTGAACATATCGTAAATCACCCGTGCCCTGATCCTCATCAAATGGCAGGACATCGAACACCTTAATACCTAAAAAGTTTAACAAAACCCATCAAATGTCCAAAATACAAACAATCTCCATCTTTTGAATCACAAACACACATAAAAGACTACTACACTACCTTCTCTGAGTAACTCGATGGCAGCATTAATATTAGGATGATGAGCTGCAAAATTAAGAACTCAATCTCATCAAATCCACCATGAAAATTGAAAACCTAAAATCAAATGTAAGGAAATGATTTTGAGTGTAATCATTCAAATACCTTTACATTCAGGGATATCTACAACGGTGTGAGTTCCCTCTTGGTACAACCCAATCAATGCATTATCTGAGGAGCCACGAACGGCTAATTTTGCTCGGCACCTCCATCCCCACTGCCAGAAGAAGAATCATGAAAATCCAAAAATATATTTTAAAGCAGAAACCAAAATGATGAGAAATCAGAAAATAGGAAGAAGAAGTGAGAAAAACAAACCAGTCTACAACTATCGAAAGTGAAATCTTCGACGCCGTAACGCTTGAAGAAGCCTGTAGCTTCGTCGACGACAGCTGGACGATGGAGATTGAACTCCTGCGTACAACCTGAGCACCTGAAAAAATCCAGAATAGACAAAATTGAAGCTCACATCGGAGGACCAATTATCAACACAAACTAAGAGATGAAGAGTCATGGGAGAGAGGAGCGTACGATTGGAAATGAGGACACTGAAGGGAGCAAGCTAGTGAGGGGTTAGAGTCGGAGGAGCTTGACGAAGGGAGAGGAAGAGAAGCGACGGGGGTAGAGGTAGGAGGTGACACGCGGCAGGTTATGATTGGATAACGAGCACCGAACGAGAAAAGGCTTGACGAATGCATTGCTGCTGCTTCACTGTCGCCGGCGAAGGATTTTACTCCGTGGCGGGAATGGATAAAGCACATAAATATCTCTACCCGGTTAGTAACAAACCAAATCGATGAGACCCGTTCCGGATTAACCCGACCCGGAACCCGACCCGATCATTACACATGGGTGATTCCCATTCGCTTATGCGTTTGTCACATGCTAACTAGAACAACCCAATCGGTACCGAATTTGAGATTATTATCTTCCATAGACCAAATAAATAATCTAGAATTGTTCGATCACAAGTCTAGTAAGTGAATCAAATGATGCATAAAACTGTAAATGGTAGAGTTCAAAGGCTAAATAACACGTCGAATTTGTACAGCGTAAACCAAGAATCTTGAAATGATTTTCCGATTTTCTAGTAAGTAAGCGAGAAGCTTCCCAAACAAATATAACAAAGCCACATGAAGATTCTTTAGGAAAAACACTTAGCTTCACACACAAAACGTATCCAACCGTTAACGCACGGATTTTCAAATTCGAATTCCGGTTGTGTCAGTTGTCGTTGGCTAGTAAGCATACTTTTTACTCGTCAGTACCAAAGTAGCGATCACCAAATTCACCCAAGCCTGGTAGAACTCGGAACTCTTCGTTTAGACACTGATCTATTTCTGACGTCACAATCTTCAACGATGGAAACCTTTTGCACACGCAATGGATTCCTTCTGGAGCCTGCACGATGCGGAATCGGTTGTGAGTTTGTGACTGAGAGAACAAATTATGTGATTGAAGTATCTTTGGTTGATCTTATTAACACTTACCGAGATGAGATTGAGGAATATAATGTGGGATTCAGGTACTCCTTTCTGTATCAGTAGTTCTATTGCCTGACTTGCAGAGTTACCTTATTATATCAAATGAGAAGATTAAGAGGATATACACTTCAAAGCAGAAGCAAAAGAAATAAGAAGAAAGTGAATTTACCTGTGCCTAAAACGGGATCCAGAAGCAGGACATGGCGCTCGGATATATCACTTGGAAGCTTCTCGTATATAAGCTGATTCATATACAAGAGGAAACTTAAAGCTTCTGATCTTCGTATACTGTTAAAAGGTGTTTAAAACATATACAAACCTGCATTCCATTGTCACCATCACGATGAATGAGAATCTTCCCTATCTTAATCCCTTTGCAACAAGCACGTAATGCATTTTCCATGCTTTCACCACTAATAAAGCGTACAAAACAGAAACTTTAGGCAAGAGAAAAGAATAAGAAAGGCATTCACTCAACACATGAGTAGACAAATAAAAAAAAATCTGCTTTTCGATATTACAGAAGTTTCTTGTATCCCGTATTTTGAACAATGTAAACATATTTGAAAATTAAACAGCTCCAGTATCCATCTATCCATAACTTTACAATACGTAATACCTTTCAATGCTCACCTTCTAATGATTGAGACCCCACAAAGTTTCTTGCAGAAATCAACACCGCTATACACAGATCCTGGTTTGTGGAAAGATTAGAAATTATAATCGTGTGGATGTATGATTTTCACAAAGCACAAACAATTTCTCTAGATCCATACGACAGAGACGTTAAAGGCTCTCACGAACTAGTTAGTCCAGATTTTCAGACACCATGACTATCTTAAATAAATAAATTATAAAGTATAGTTACAGATCAAGCCATTCTCCTCTTATACCTGTTGGAGTAACTACTTGTTTCTCAGTGAATGGCAAATGGCCTAGACCATGCTCCACAACCTGAAATAAAACCATCAAGAATTGAAATAACAAGGCTTGAAAGCTAAGTGAGTCACTTAAAGTGACGCTGAAAAGGAAGACATGAGTTAAACGAGTACCAGACGAATGAGGCGATCAGAGTAAAACACAAAGTCATGTTTTGATATGTCATTCTCTCGGATAAGTGTATGCATGCCTCTTATCTGCAATATGATATTAGAGTCAGAAAATAGTTCAACGCCTTACCGTCTGAATCAACTATCAAACAGCTGGAAGAAGGCGGAAATTACCTGAAATGTTGATTCGATAACAAAAACATTTGGGTAGATTTTGCAGAGATCATGTTGCCCAAGTTTTGTGTGGATATGTTGCACAATCAAATCCACTGCAACGTGATTGTCACCTCCTCGGGGAATGATCACATCAGCATATTTCTTTGAAGGGAGCACAAAATCATCAAATGCGGGCTTCACAAACTTTGCATACTACAAATGAACATAAGTTAAGCTGAAAAATAAAGGATGCTCAGAAGATAACACTGTGATATAGAAGAAAAGTTCATAGAGTGGAATTAGGAGGCCAGAGTCAGTCGAAAAACAGGAGGAACATTGAGTTGTTCAGTATTGCACAAAACCATGAGTTGCTAATTCCTGGTCTCATATTCATATATAAGAGCACTAATTGGATAGGTGAACATAGCTGACAAACTTTACACCAAAACCTGAAACAAAGACGAACCTGTTCAAGCACAGAATCAACATCCCTACCCCTCTCAACCGTGTCTCGCCTGATTCTTCGAGCAAGCCTCACATCAGCATCTGGAACCAATTAATAGCTACGATGAGGACTTTTAATCTTGATGAGGATTATAAACATTTCAAATAGACTCCGAGTTGACTAACTATACAACTTCACAGGCATTCATTCTGTCTTTACTGGTCACCAAGTAATAAAATGATGAAAGTAAGTTAATCCATTAAGGGCACCATCAGCTACAGAATAGGAAGTGGACAACTTACATCACAACAGAAAGTTTTCACTATATCACTTTATGCAGAACAAATAAAATCAAATAAAGGAGAGCCAGAAAGAAAAAAAGAGACAATATACTGCAGCTAGTTAACCTGTGTCAACGAAGATCTTCATATTCATCAAGTCCCGAATTCGTGAGTCATGGAAAAGTAGAATCCCTTCCAAAATTATGACATCACAAGCATTGACCTGACAAAAGTCTCCACTAATTAATTTAACAACCGCTAATCCTTGTCAACTCAAGGACTGAAATAGACTCTAAGAGATGCAAAAATATAGATATCAAGTTGAAACATGAACATTTTGAAAAAGTCAATATTCCAAAGATTAAGCCTACATTAATAAACAGTATAAGGAGTTCCAACAAATGCAGACACATCTTACATAACAGCGGCATAAAAGTCTGCAACAGAAAGAGTTTTGTACCTGACGAAAAGCATCTGATTTACGTTGATGGGTCTTGAAGTCATAAATTGGAATTTGATAGGGTTGCCCACTCTTAAGTGTGTCAATACAATGCAAAAGCTGCTCAGTGTCAAAGGCATCTAGAGAAAACAAAACAAAAAACAGACATTGAAAATTTCACCAAAATTTCCTAAGCTGAATATCAGTGTTCCCAAATCAAAAGAACAATCAGTAAAAAAATCTACCAGGATGGTCGAAATTGTATTCTTGTACATGCTTCAGTTCTTCAGATGTCAAACCACGATAAAAGGAATCCTAATCAACAAAACCACAAAAAGAGGGAAATCTCAGCAAAACAGTTCATTAGATTTCCAAGAATGAGAACTGAGAATAGTGACGGCTACAGAATCTAACCTGGTTAACAAGAACAATGCGATGATCATGAAGTTGCTGGATTATCATGTCACATACCGTCGTCTTACCAGAAGCTGTACCACCAGTAACTCCTACACCAAGTCAAAGGAAAACAAGATTAAGCTCTTGAACTAATCTTGGAGTCAAGATTAATCCCTAATACTGTTCAATTAAATCAAGATTAAGCCCTAGAAACTGATCTTGGAGTCACAAACGCTACCGGAAATTTCTGTATAGCTAAAACCCTAAGATAAATCCGAGAAAATGCAGTACAAGCGCCAAATTCAAGAAATTAAGAGATGATACTCGATGATCGGAACTTGGAGAAAGTTCAACGGTTCAATAAGCTCGAAATAAAGCACGGGAGAGAAGAAAAAAAGGAGAATCGAAAATCACCGATAACGAAGGGTTGATTAGGCGCGGCGGGATCGGCAATAGTTGAAGAAGAAGATGAAACACCTGATCGAAAGTGAGAAGGAGAAGAGCCGGAGGATTTTGACGGAGAAGTGAGAAGGCCGTCAAGGCGAAGACCGGAGAAGTGAGGCCCCGATGCCTTCTCCATGACATAGTCAATTGAGGTGGAATCTTCCGGCATTGGATTCTCGGCGACTGAAATTCCGATTTGGTCTCCGGAGAAGAAAAAAAGAAAAGAAAGATCCGTAAGTGTTCAGTGACGACGATTTCTGCAGAATACAGCAACCCACTTGGCTGGGCTCTCAACGTCATTTTTAAATATAGATTTGGGCGAAACGTGATGGAGAATTACTTAATTAAAGTTTTTAAATATTCATATTCATCTATTTTAAATTTTTAAAATAGGGTTTATGTAGACTTTATTTTATTTTTAATGATTTTATGGAGACTTGTTCCATCTCTGTTTTCTGAATTAGATAACCAATGTTTTTTTTTTTAGTTTTTAATCTTTTAGTTTAGATAACCAATGTCGAATGCAATAAATTGTACAAAAAGATGCTGCCAAATATAAATATACAAAAAGATAGATTTATTTGATGCGATGATATATTTAGGGTTAATGCGTTAAAATGTGTAGATTTTTTTTTGAAAAATCGTAACGAATTAATATTGTTAACATAAAAAAATGTAAAAATTAATGGGCATCTGAGAAGGCATAATAAAAGAATATTCCAACCGAACCAATCAAAAATATACTATTGAACTAGACAGTAACCCGCAATGTGCATCGCAGAAAAATATTTGCTTCATATTTTGTTAGTTCATATAATTATAAATTATTAGTAGTTTTTAGATTAGATTTATTTTATGTTTTTATCATCTTATTTATTATTATTATATGTGGTTTATGTTGTGTTAATTAAAATTACTTATATATAATTATTTTTCTGCAGTATTATAAGTCTGTAAACATATTTATTTGATCATTTAGATTATAACATAATTTGGTTGTAAAAGTTAAATGGTATTATGTATATATTTTCACATCATTCAAAAAAATTATAACAGTTTGATTTAATCCAATATTAATTATTATCAATGATTAGAAATTTGATCTGAGATTCATCATCACCCATCTTTATCTGCTCTGACCCGTCTTGATCCATTGATCCGTCTTGATTCGTCCTGATCCATTGTAAACTATATTGTGCAGCGCAAATAAATGTATGCTTCATATTTTTTTAGTTTATATAGTCATAGATTATTATTAGTGTTTTAAATTATATTTATTTTATATTTTTACCATCTCATTAACTGATCCAACTGATAGAATTAATGAGTTAAATACAAATTATATCTAATATATGTAGTGAATTAAAATTATCATATTTTAAATGTTAAACTATTATTGGTAAACCAAAACTATTATTTAAGTTAACAAATAATTCCTTCATGTATAGTTTAACTAAATTTTTCTGCCCCTCCCTCTCGATTAATAGTATAGATTATTTGCCATTGTACTTACATTATTAGTCATATTATATAATTAATTTAGATTTAAATTTAAATTTAGTTTAACTAATTATTTCTTCTCTTCCTATTTTCTCTCTAACTAAATCATACTAATTATTGGATCTTTATTCAGTGGTGGTGTTGCTGATGGACTTGGACGTCGCATAGCCTTTCAGCTTTGTGCTTTGCCTATGATTTTGGGTGCTTTTGTTTAGTAACTTCATAATTTCCTCCGAGCTCTGATTATTAAATTGTAGTCAGGTTTTAGTGTATCTTCTATGAAGCTATTTTTTTTGGCATCTGAACTGTTTGTTTTCATGGAAAGTTGGAAACTGTTTATTTTTCATGGCAGCTCAGAACACATGAGTTGCTTTGGAGATGCAGTGGGAACGGTTTCAGGAAAATGGTAAGAAAGCTACATGTTTTGAGCCTACTGATTTTTGTAATCTTATTAGGGACTTAGAGCCATTTAAGAAGAGCTATATAAACAAGTATATTTGATGTTTTTTTCGTGTTTATGTGTTTATACTTCACATGTACCTCGACTAAAACGCCAAAGTCTTTGTTTTCATCTTGGGATGAAAAACTTCAGAGCTACATCTTCAGGACCAGGGATCTACCTTTCTTTATATCTTTGGTTAGTTATCACACATTGAAATTTATTTTCCTTCTCCTTAATTGTGGGTAGACCTTCTTTGTGAAATCAATTCTTTGTGAAGTCTCTTTGATCCTTGAGCAAAAAGTATGAACAATTTCAACAAGTCTCCGAGGATACTACGAATCAAGTTTCTCAGTAAGTATTATTAGTTTTGTCTTTCATAAAACATTCACTGTATATTAGGCTATTAGCTAATCATTAAATAATCTAGCATTCCATCTTGGTGACTAAGAATTGAAGAATTTAGTCTGTTTGTTATGTTACTTCTAAAAGTGAATCAATGTTTTCTTGGTGAATTTTTATTGAAGAAGTTTTGTTTTCTCCTTGCAGAGTGTTTGAGAAGTCCTTGCAATATGTAAAGCGATTCAGCCGCTACAAGAATCCATATGATGTTAATAAGTTTGAGAGTATCCTCTTTCTGAATTTTGTTGATTCGTAGTTTTTAACTGATGGTTGTTTTGACATGCTTGCATCTTTATGAAAATATTGATTGTACCGCAGTTGCATTGATTCTCCTTTCCTTAGCACTGAACGATCAATGATAGTTCTTCTTTCCTTAACAGTGAACGATCAATGAGAGTTTACTGTCATTGGTTTACTTCTTTACTTTTGTGAGGATATGCCATTTGATTTTATCACAACATGTTTACCTTGACTCAGCTTTAATAGAAGACTCAGCTTGAGGTAAGATGTTAAATCTTTTGAGGTTGGATTTTTTGTTATCAATTAAGCCGTTTTGGCAGAAATCTTAAAACATTGCATTGGTCGTTATTGAACAGTTATGTGTTCTTGGCAATCTCTGTCCTGAAACTGTTGGAGAAGCAGTGCAATGGTTCCTTCTCCTAAGGTAAAAATATTCAACTGTTTCTATTCAGTGGAGATGAGATCATCTTTAAAAGGATAAATAGTATTGTTATGTAACTTGACTTTTGAGATGATGTAAGCTTCTCTTTTGTGTAGACAAAAGGAAGTGCTCATGATGATGAAGCAATTGAGAAGATGCTCAATGATCTTTCCCTTTTGAAGAACTTCGAGTAGTGCAGAAGATTCTCAAGATCTAAGATTAAGAACACTTAGCATGGTGATAACGTGCCTTCTAGCTAATGCCTAATCAACCATATATGGAATTAATTTTTCATGTTTGAAATGATAAAGCTTCATGCCCAGAACCTCTCGAATGATTATTGACACCTTAATGTTAAACGAATGTAATTTTTTACCGAAAAACCCCCAAATTAAAAGCACTCGGATCTTTTGTAGAACAAAAAAAAAACCACTCGGATCTTAAAATGATCCGGTTGAATTGACACAAATGTTATTTTTTAGAACTCAAAACTCAGTGATCATTATATTTATTTCAATACCTAAAAATTGATGACCATTTTAACTTGAAAATTAAAAATTATCCTTAATAATATAATATATAATATTAGTACATAAAACTTATTACTTACATAAATTCATTTCCTAATCTTATGCATATCACATATAATGTAATTATTATTTTTGGAAATCACATACACAATATTTATATTCCATCAATACAATTAATTTTTTTTTTAAATAAAATTATTTACTCCGTAGACATCACATGATTAAATCAATGTTCAAACCTACTAAGTTCTAACCTATAATGTCTACTACTAAAAAGAGAATAACAACAACACAACACCAGAATTATCTCTATACTAAATTAACATATACTACATACTGACACCAATAACATTAAAAAAGTTGTTAAAATTTTACACTTATATTTTGTAACTAAAATACAATTACCTAATCTTTATATTAGATTAACATGCACTGCACAATAATATCAATCAAATAACTTCATTAAATAACTTATAATATTATAAAAATATTGCACCCGGGCGCAAGCACGGGTTATCAATCTAGTGTAATATAACAGATAAAGAAAAGTTAATCTTGTTTTAACATTGGTTAAATAATAGTGTAGAGATAAGATAAGAAATATCCGAACTACATTATGTTGCAAAGTACAACAAATACGAACGAATTAATAATACAAAACAAAAAACGACAACAAATACGAATTTAGTAATCCAAAAATATTTATTCTCTCCCCCACAAATATATATTCTCGATGCATAACAATAAGACTAAATTTTCAGTAAGCCCAAATAAGACAAATAATCAACGATCCAACAACGAAAACGTATCCAATGGAAGCACGTAGCCCATGACCCGAACTTGTTTGAGAACCCGACCCTGAATCCGAACCCGAACCCGAACCCGGAGAGGAAGCGGAGGTGGAGTCAGAAGAGACAACGTTGACTTTGATCTTCATGCCTTGTTCGCAATGACCAGCGGTTCCACAAGCGAAATAACGAGTACCGGTTTTAGATAGCTTAACGACGTCGTTTCCTGAGCTCAAGGAATTGACTGGTGTTCCCAGGTCACAACTCTTGTATGCCGTTTCACTTCCCAGCTCTACGACGCTGTGTAGTCCTGAATACTTAAAAACTGCAAGGAAACAAAAAAAAATCGGTTAAGTAAGCAATTAAACCGGTCGGTTTGATTATAAATTGAGTTTTAGAGAAAAAAACGTACCGAGTTGGTCGCCGACTTTGAAAGATTGATCGGAAGACCAAGAATCAAAATCAACAGATTGTTCCCAGCCTTGACTCCCGCCGATCACATGTTGCGCTGCTAACGTTGTCTTAACCGTGATTAAACCGGAGAAAACCAGGATAACGAGAACTGCTTGCATTTTCATTGGTTTAGAGAATTGAGATCGGTTTTGAAATGCTTGAGTTAGCTGCTGCTAGCTTTTGTATATATAGGGGACTGCATGAACATTGGTTGCTTACGAGATAAAAATTAGGAAGAAAAGAAACAAAAAAAAAACGAAGCTTGGAGTTGAATCGAAGCTAAGATCTTTGGTGGTTGTCAAATCTTTATATTAGTATTATGTTCTGGTTTTTTTTTATTTGGTTAAATTGTATGTTCAAGTAGAATGTTTGCATCAGAATTGCCGAATAAGTTAAGAAGACAAAAAAAAGCCTTCAACGTTCGCCTAAAGCTTCCAAGTTCAACCAATACATTTGTTCAATATTTGATATTGTTAACATGAATTATTTTACTCAATTAACAAATGTGAAATATTTTTCATAACTAATAATATATTAGAAAGATGTGAACTATCTTTCATCCATAAAAATTGTTATCTTTTTTCTTAATAGGTTAATGTAGCTTATATTCGTATGTATGATAATGATTAATTAGTCATAAACAAATATTTCAACCGTAAAAAAAAAAATACAAATTAGTTAGATCATGTGATTGCTGAGTTTGGTTTTTCCGGTGTTATTCACATATGTTCATTGTCTCTACGTTTCAGAATGAATCGTGTCTATTCTTTTTGTCAGGTTTCTATCGAAGCGTTTCAAAGTCGTTGCAGACTTATCCGTATCTGAAAGATTTGCTTTAGATATTATATATGAGAACTCTGGTCGGATTATGAAGTTTTGGTCTCTCAAGTGGTGTGGTACCTTAGATTCACTATAGGAGGTTTTTGTTATGTTGTGTTGTTTTGCACAACTTCCACGGTAATTAGCTGTCGAAAGTTCTCTGGAAGTGTTAGAAGTTATACATGACAAGTGTATTGGTCTTCTCTCGAGTTTTATCATCTTTGTTTTGTTTTAGTTTAGGATTTTGAGTTATCTTTAATCTCTAGAGACATTATATTATCCTTCCAATTAGTTATTGGAGAAGTGGTAATCCACCATTCCCTTTTTGTTTTTGGCTAAAAGTGATGTTTTTGTTTTTGGCTAAAACTGATGATGCTTGTAATATTCTTTTGATACATCGGTAATATATCCTTAGATGACAAAAAAAAAATCATGTGATTGTGCATGTAAAAAAAATCGTCAATGGGTAAAAATGGAGAAGCCAATTTTCATTTGCTAAACTACTAGATAAGTAAATATGTACATGTTTAATGGTGGAGCTATATATATATAATTTTAATTTTTTTCATCTTTGCGTTTTATAAATGAATTCATCCACAATTATGAAATTTTAGAAAACATAATTTCCATTTAAAAAGATAAAACTAAAGCCAAAGATACAAAACTCAAAAGTTTTATCAACACAAAAGCTACTCATTTTCTTTTATTTTTTACAATACCTCTTCAACTATTGACTCATTGTTTTCTCATTATAGCAAGTGAAGTACTTGTAAAATTCACCAGAGCTTTAAACTCTGAGAGCTCAGTATCTCTCCCTCACTCTCTTTATCATTCTTTCATATACAAAAAAAAAAAAAAAAACATTTCAGATTCTCTACATCTCATTTCACATCAACAACAGCAGTTTCAGAGTTCATCTTCTTCCTCCTCTCCATGAAACTTCCACCACAAGAAGAGAATCCAGGAAGACAACGATGATGCTGCCAATTAGACTTCTTCTTGTTTTCTTCCTTTTCAATAGCAGCATTGTTGAATTCACCAGAGTTAGCACCTGAGAGATAAGGAGTACTTATAGCTGATGATGAACCACCTTCAGAGCTTTCTTCTCGTTCTTCTCTTATACTATCTCTAAAAAGCTCACCAAGCTTCTTCCTCCTTGGTAGTGGAGCTGGAGAAGACGAGCCTCGAGGCGGCTTCTTGTCTTGGAATATAAGGTTTTGAATACGAGGAAGCCTATCTGAGAAGCTGCTCTTAGGAGTGTTTCCAAGAGATGGAGTGAAATCTAAATTATGTAAAAGTATACAAACATCAAGATTCTGAATCTTGACTTAGTACAAGAAACTTCAAAAAACAAGATTAAAGAATTTACCGCCATTTACGCTGTGGAAATCATCATCAGAATCAGATTGTAGCCATGCCTGAGAATCGAAAAAGGTTTCATCTTTACTTCCTGTAGAACAAATCAAAAGATACATTCCAAAACTTTAGAACAAGAATGATAAGTGTATGAAACTGTTCATAACTGTATTTCAAACCTTTTGTTACAATCACCATCTTTAAAGATAGAATAGACCAAAACTGTTATAACAAGGCTAGACCTCAAAACAGAGGAAAATATAAAGCAATGCCTAAAAGGAGATTAATTTGAAATTTAAAATAATGGAATCAACTTAAGTTCCCGGGTTAAAAAAATTGATTTTTTTTTGCTTAAACACCTTCAAATTAAAGCGTGAAAAAACAATGGAGCCAAGATCAAGAAACTGAAGAGCACAAACTTTTTCAGAACTGGGTCACAGTTAAAGTAGACAACTTTTTAAAATTACACTTCAACAAAATAATTCTTTTTTTCACTTTCTCTTAACACTCTCTTTTTTTAATTATTTTCCCTGTTATGAAAAAATATCTCTATGATTGTTTACCAAAATCTTAAAAAATCTCTATAATCACGGGAAAGTCATTGATTTATTTTGGCATAAAATCTTTTTATTTTGTCAACTGAATAAAAATTATTAATTGAAGAAATCAAATTAGATATCTGATCTTATCAGTTGAGAAATAAATAACGTAAAATTCTATGTCTATGTTGAAAGCAAGAAAATCAAATTGATTTAGAAGAACCATTAATGGAATAACATATTTCCGAATTCCGATCACCGAATATTATTTTTTTTTGGTTAAAAACCGGTCACCGAATCTTCCACATGCCAATATTTCATATAAAAAAAAAAAAGCAATTATTTTTGAATATTTATGCAATACGAAAATGGTAATTAGATCGATTAAAAAAATCCATATCAGGAATTAAATCTGAAAAGAGATATTTTTTGGAATAAATTACCAAAGCTTTTCTTAGAAGAAGAAAACGACCACCGTGATTTGACCGGAGAAACCGCCGGAATCGAAGTACTCTTTCTCGGCGATTCTGAACAAATATAATCAAATTATAAATATTATTATTATTATATAAATATAATCTGAGAAACCAACCCCACATCCCCCAGTCAGATCGAATATCATTATGAACTAATCATTTTCAAAAACCCAACAAAATAAATAATTGAAAGAAAAAAAAACTCATCAGAAGATCAAAAAAACCCAGAGATGATGATCTCTCTGATCGAATTAAAGAAAAAAAAAAAAAAAGTACCAAAAGTGTTCTTAGCAGAAGGAGACGATTGCAGTTTGATCGAAACGCCGTCGTTTTTGTCAGTCATCGGAACTGAATTATTATCTTTTGTGGTTGATTCTGGTGTTACCATACTGTCAGCTCTAATCGGAGACTTATTAAGCGAAGACGAAGACGAACCCATTCATAGGCATATATATATTTATTTATAAATAATTAATCAAAAAAAGTTAAAAAGACCTAAACTTTTTTTTTAAAGAGAGTTTTTTGATCGAACTGTTTTGATAATATGGAAGAGGAAAGATCAAAAGGCCAGATAAAAGATAGAGATAGAGAGAGAAGACTAATCTAAAAATTTCATTACTTGTGTTTTGTTTTTATGTTTCGTCGGAGAAGAAGAGGTGGGTCCCACACGTACACGGTGCCCACTCAGTTTTCGTGTTGGAAGAGAAACGGTATCGTTTTAGGGAGTCCACGTACTAATCGTGCGATGGTGGGACCCATGAGTGACTTTTTTGGAAAGATGTGACGTGGCACTATGGCTTTTAATTAAACTTTGATTACGTATTGGAATTAGGGCCTTGCAAAATTACAAGCAAACAAAAATAATATTCCCCACTAATTAAAGGTAACCTGGACTGATTTGGTTGGTTAAACTGGATATTACCAAGTTTCGGGTCGGGACATGGTAATACTACCGAGCACCCTTATTCGGGTCGGATTTGGGTTCTTTGGATAGAGGAAATTTGTACTCTTATAGATACATATAAATTTTCGAATCGGTTTCACTAGGGTTCGAGTTAGTTCGGTTCTAAAAAATTAGTTCCCAAATTTTTTTGGATATAATTAGGTTCGGATGATTATCGGATATATCAGATCTGAATTTAGTAAATTTTACCCAGAAATAATATAATACTCGAACGAAAATAAATTTAAACATTATTTAAAATCTAAACATCTAAGGGGGTGTATTGGACTGAATATTTAGGGAGATTTGAGTTTTAATAAATTCTGAGAGGATTTGGTTAAATTTTGGTGAATTAGGAATTTTGTTAGTAAATTCTCTCAAATCTCAGATAAAACTATGGGAATTGAGTCTTTGTATTTTTAACTAAGAATTCTCCTCATTTCTCCTCAAATCTCCTAATAACGTTTTCAATAACAGTGGATTTGATTGTATATTTTAAAATCATTAATCCAATAACACTGGAATTTAAAAGATATTTTGAAATTCATGTTTCAATAACACATGATTTGTCATTATAACTCAAATCTCACCAAATACTCAGTCTAAAATGTTGCAAAATAAGTAACCACAAAACATAAAAGTCATAAATTCCTAATAAAAATCTAAAAGAGTAAAGCATAAACCCTTTATGTATATTTAATTCATGTAAAAAAGATTATTTCATATATATCGGGTAATATCCAAACCCGAACCGAATCCACGAGTATTAAATATTATAACCCGTCGAATATTTTAGCTAGACCGACCCAATCCAAACCCGATTTTTCAGGTACGGATTTTTTGTCCAGAGCTACTACCGAGTAATCGAAACTATTATTCGAAAAATATTAATAGGGAAACTAAGTGGTGGTGGTCTAGTGGTTCCACTTGAGGAAGAGTTGCCATATTGGTCTAGGCCAGGGATCGATTCCCCTCAAGCGCGAAACTCTCTATTTATTTCTATTTGGCCACCAGAGCATTCACATGGCATCTCCGGGCCTCGAGATTAGTCGGATTTCATGGCCCGTTGACCCGAGAATCAAGTAGGGAGTAGATGTCTCCACGATCTGACTCGGAACTCATGATGTCCGTTGAACCGGATCACCCGAGTTATCAAAAAAAAAAAAAAATTAATACTGATACGAAATTCCATTAATGGGGTATTTGGAATACCTAAGAAATCACTATCCGAAAACTTAGAGACCCTGGTTTTGTGGTTTTTTGGTAAGAGAATAAGGTGTAAATTCGTTTTCTCCCTGATTTAAGTATTCATTTTAAACCAAATTAGGCAAGTTGGACCAAGTTTAGGCTGAATGTTTAAGAGTATGCTTGTATCAATGAACATTGTTAAAATTAATTGGATCTTTTAGGTTCATACCATATCATCTTCTATATTTTACAAGAAAAATATTTTTGCCGAGCTCTCAAATCCTCAAATTTCTCAACATCTATATTTAATTAGGTCAAAAATTTTATTAGAGTTATTGTGTTTACCAAACACTCATAAAATCTTCTATATTTACCTACACCAAATTTAATTATTTTTCTTACAAAAGAAAAAAAATATTTATTTATAAATTCTAAAAATAGTTTATGAAAATTAAATAACAAATATTTTATTTAATGTGAATTTATTGAAATACTATAAAATTTGTATGAATATCCATTCAAAATATATATACATCAATATGTCAAAAACATAAATTAAATGAATAAACTTTATTATAATTAAAAATTAAAAATAAACTAAAATATATAATTTATCTTGTGCATTAGCAGATGTTTTTTTTTTACTAGTTTTATTTATATATATAAAATCACTATCCGAAATTTTATCATTTTTTATAAGAATCAAAAGAATCAAATTTAGAATCATATAAGTTTGATAGCTTCTGAAAGTCTTAGAAAATTAATATCAAAGTTAAATATTTTTAGATATTAGTTTTTTTAATAATCTTCAAACGAATAATTTGAATACTCATTTAATATCCAACCCGTTTTATTAAATATTAAAACTGACAATTATTTTAACAGATATTAATCTAACAAGGGAAATTTAACTCAGGATATAGATTGGATCAATTAATTCATGTTCCTGATATGGAAAGGTTTAATAGTAGTTAATAGGTTAACTATCAGTCACTAGTAATACTTGTTTTCTTTGATGTGTGATGTGATTCGTGTAACTTTGACCATCATATAGTTTTTTGGTAAATTATTGACTGTCATAGGGTGGAACATCTATAAATTAATATTCGATAAATTAATATCTCGTTAAATTAATAATTTTTTTCGGTTCTAAATTAATATTTTGACATAAATATTATTTATATAAATTAATAAACACGATAAATTAATAAAATTTTATAAAATATATTAGTTTTAATATTATTAATTTATAGAGGTTTTTTTGAATATTTAAATGGTAACAACTCTCAGTAAGTAAAGCAAATGATAATGTATGTAGGTGTCAACAATCTATCATTTAGTTATCTTTTAAAAGATTACGATAATTGTATCATGAATGCATATACTTATAGTGACATGATATTAGCAGTTTCTCTCTGTTAAAACAAATAAAGATTAATTGGCATGATTAGGTGACCGAAAATAAACTACTCTTTGACTATGCACAGTTTAAACTTTACTATGTTTTAATGTTTCAAAGATCAACCAAGATTTCAAAACTTTATTCACGACTATTCACTAATTCAAAGTTATGAATCTCCAAAAAGGACAAATGTCTCTTTAGGATATCTAGCTATTGGATAGTCATAAAAGCGGCTCCATATAATTTATATAGTTATTTACTCTCTTTTTTTTTTTTTTTGATAAAGACATTTTACTTTATATGGTTTTATGGTTAATTTATTTCATAGATTTTTTACACTACGTTATGATTTATCAACTACTCTGGATAGTTGATGCTCGATAAGTATACCGGTGGCATATGAAGACATTACTATGCAGTATGTCAATACTATGTAATAATTGAAGTTTAAAATCTCGTATCAACTTCATTTTAGGTAATGAAGTTTAAAATATTTGATGTTCGGAATTAGGTCATGAAGGTTATGACTTATGAGGTTATGATGGTTATGACTTAAGAAACAATGAATTAAGGTTAACCTAATATTGAAATTAATCAGGTTATGAAGGTTAATTATGACTGATATATTCATCTATATATGCACTATGCATTGCTTTCCAGTTTAAGAAAATCATCCATTAGAGGTAAATAAACATATGTGTATATACAATATATGATTATAATCATATATTATTAGCGGTATATTTGTTTTATATAGTTTTACTAGATTTGTGTTTGCACCAAGAAAAAAAAAGAAGTTTTACTAGATTTGTTTCTTAAACGTAATTTTAGTGTCTATGTGGGGAGAATATAATCTAGTTAACTATAAAAGTATCTCGATTGATTTTTTGCATTTGATTATCTGATTGGGTTCACTATTTTAATTATGGAATTGGTTTATCATTGGAGTCTGTATAAACAGGATGCCAATTTTTTTTCTAAAAATTTAAATGTAGCACTTAAAATATAATTTCCAACGATTGACAAATACATGAATTGATTGATGCATACGCCAAATTTTGTTTTGTTTTGCCGACTCTTGCGTTAAGCAAACATTGTAATTGATTTTTATATTGATAAAGCAGTTTAGGATGCTTATGAATCCAATAATATTGTCATCAGATTTCTCTTTCCGTGACCACTAACAAATGGAGTGATAATGAGTAATATAATGATAGACGCAATAAATAAAAATCTTTTCAGCAGTGGTCATCTCTATGGATTTATATCACACTAAACATCAGCATTTTTTTTTGTTTTTTGATAAAGGGTTTTCATCTTGTTTTTATTTTCTTGGTTAATTGTTAATTACAACATTAAAAACAATTACACACAACAATTTTCCAAGGTTTGTATTTTCTTTCATTGTTTCATGACAAGTCTGTACTTCTTGTGAAAATATTTCAAGAAGGATATGCCATTGAAGTGTTGTAACTATGTTATCTACAGCATAGTATATATTTTGTCAACATTATCTAGAGATATAAATTATTTTCTAATATTGTTGGGGTAGCTTTTTTTCCTTAATATTTTTCTGTAGAAGGTTTTAGACTTTTAGGTCAAAGTTAGTGTGCAATAATTTGAGATAGTTTTCAGTAAAACCAAATAACTTCATAATTTATTATAACCAATATGCAATAATAGCAAGAATCAAGATTTAAGAAGCATAAAATCAATGTTAAAAATAAGTAGTAAAATATTACTTTCTTCGTTTTAAATTAGTTATCGTTTTAGGAGTTAATTTTCTTTTCAAATTAGTTGTTGTTTTAGGTTTTCAATGTAAATGTTTGATAAAATTTTCAAGTTTTTCTTATTATTTTAATGTTTTAATCAATAAAATTAAATTAAATATAAATTAATTAAGGATAAAACAGAAAAATTAAAACGACAATATGAAATGGAGGGAGTATAGGTTTGGAAACTCCATTACAAAAAAAAAAAACTGTGAATCAAAAATATTGAAAAAATCAAAATCTAATAACAAATGGAATCTTTAAAGAAAACAATGATGAAAAGGGTTATGTGTTTTTGGTTCAAGAGTCAAGACAATGCACAAGGATCCAAAGAAAGGACCCAAACAAAAAAAAAGAGAAATAGTAAAAGTGGAGTTTGTGTCATGTGTGATGTATGATGCCCACTCCTAACTGTTTAGTTATAAGTACCGAGGTGTATAATCCTATTTTGTTTAAACCAAGTCGATATCGATTTGAACATTGAAACATTTCAGATTCATCCCAATTTCTAAAATATATATAAGAAAACAACTAGTATTAGAGATTTCATGTCTACAACTATATATTTTGGTTCTGTTTGGAAAAGAGTTTTGAGTGACTGTCTTCACGACAAATTAAAATGATTGTGATGGTGGTGAGCAACGCAAAACAACAACAGTAGAAACAAAACGATAGTAACGAAGATGTCGCGAGAACTTCAAGCGAAAATTACGTTTAATAAGTAATTATAATTTGTGTTAAACAATAGCATAATAGCAGTGACTCATTTAACAGTTACGACTCTGTTGATATCAATTTTTGTTTTCGCCAAAAGTGGTCGCTGCGACCATGCATGTGCCAAACAAGAGTACAAGACCAGTGTACAATTTGACGGTTACGTTACCATAAATCACTCCGCAAAACTAAAAACCAAAGTAGATAATAATTTTACCAATTTGTTTTTTTTAGTAGTCGTGTCAGCATCTAAACTCAAATCCGCATGTAATATATATTATTAAAATTAAATTAAATATATATTTACTGTCTTAAAATGATAATGTTTTTTTTTTTTTTTGGTTAATGGGTATTAAAATGATAATGTTATAAAACTAGCGTCACAAAACTCAGTTTCTATTGTTTATAACATCATTCCATAGTATCAAATTTACTCATAATGTTGATTGGTTATTTGATGATATTATTACGGTTGCGATAGATATTTACCTATAACACCTATATGTATAATTTGAAAACAAATAGAACATGTCGTTCTCTTCTCGTGGACCGACCACGCTAACATAAAAGAACTAACAATTTGAACAAACCACCTAATGGCTTTTACACCTCAACAATTGGTTTATTTTCTGAATAAATTTGTTGCTTTTTTCACGCATAAACAATTCATCCCAATATTTTATATATTATAATAAGTTTTAGCATATATATTTATGGTTTTAAATTAAAAATTTATAATATATGAAAGAATATGTTGCTGTTGAAATGCATTTGGAATCTGAGGGAGTCGAGGTCAACGCCGGTGCTCGGAAATAAGAAAGGAGTGGCTTTGGTAAGTGGGTTTTCGAAGAACATGATCAAAGTGTTTTTGGAACATGATGGAGAGATTGATCCCATGATGATCATGGAAGCTGTAATATGTAGAGATGAGTATATGTCGCTTGTTGTTGTTGATTGAGAAAAATATTTGTATGCCCTATTGTATTGGGCTTGTTAAATTTATGTTGAATCGTTGAATAAAATGAAACTTGAATTACATTTATTTCAGTATATTTGTATTATTTTCTTAAAGCAATTCCAATGGAAACTAAGAAAAATACCAACGATGATCTTCCAGAGATGATATTAGCAGACATATTAGTGAAACTTCCCATACAAAAATGAAATGTATAATTTGATCTAAGAAAAGTTTGCTTTTCATCAAAAGAAAATAAAAAATTCTTCTCTACAAAAAGTACATATTAACATTCAAATTCAAAACTTCAACTTGGTTCTCCACATTTCTCCAATAACTTTCCCAGGCTGTGGATTATCCGGTCCTCTATCGCGTTGCCCCGATGTGAAGTACAAATAACCGTTCCAGAACCCGGCCATCGTTGTTTTAACACGGTATGGTAACCGCCCGATAACAGACCAAGTCTGCAAATATTTTCACATTCAGTTTACAAAACAAAATAAACAGAGCTATGATATGATTGAGATGAGGATGGGATATTATAGTACTGACCAAAGTATCTAACTGAAACCGGAAAATCTCTCCAACAAGAACAAGTCTTTTGGTCACTGGATGCCAATCCGTGGTACCACCAACGATAACTATCGAGTTGTTGACGATGATCCACGCGGATTCAATGTGAGAATTGTTCTTTGGCATTGGTTGTAACATTTTCCACTTCATCTCCTCGTCCATCATGTACACTTCACCATTAAAGATCTGAAAATGCATCCAAAAATGTCAATAACTCGGTTTAGTTCATATGCTCAAGCTCAACAGTCAATGAATCAATGGAAATCAGAATTTCGGATTAAAGAGAAGTGTAAACCTCGCGTCTACGTGAGCATTTGAAGATAGGTGAGTTAGGTTTGGCCATGAAGTCACCTTCTTGGCCACCAATCACAAGTAGTTTATCATTAGCAACTACACAAGCCCTACAAAACCCGTAAAACAACAATGTCAGCAACATAAAGGACTCAAAATCAAAAGGCAACACAGATAGTGACTGAAGACAATATAGAAACCTGTGTGGTCCACCTCGAGGGATAGGAACCTCGACCCGCCATTCGTCAAGGGCTTTACCATCTTTTACAGCTATACTCCAATGATCAAAAGCAACCGCATTGCGATTCTCTTTACTTCCACCCATCACATGAAGCCTCCCTCTCCATATCTGAGTCGCAGGAGCATACCTGAATCCAACAAACAGAGCTCGATTAATCGCACACTTAACTATACATTAACATAACGGATCATATTCTGATCTTAAAGTCTTTACCTTGGAGCTGGTAGAGAAGGGAACTCAAACCAAGTCTTTGTGGATGAGTCTAGAACAAAGGAACGAGAAGTAGGTCCTCTACATTGAGGACCATACTGCCCTGAAACCACATACACATATCGTCCATCGGTCACGATCCCGAGGTGAGAATTTGCCATTTCTTTAGGAGTGTCGAATCTATCACACCACTTATTGTCTGTGAAATTGAACACATCCACATGAGAATGAACCTGAGAGCAAAATTAATCAAGTGATGTAACACATTTTCAAACAATTTGTGAAAAAATTTTGAGTATATAAAGAAACAAGTTTCTTACGTAATCGAGACTGCCATAGCCAGAGAAAACGTATAAAAGGTTTTTTATTTGTACTGAGTATCCATCAAGACGAGGAACTGGAGCTGATTGCAATTGCTCCCATTTTAATTCCGGCGCCGGTAAATCGGCAAATGTTGCCGACAAGAACCGAACTTTTGTATCATTCGATTGTTTGCTTCTCTGCAAATGTTTTGAGGAATAGAGAAACTAAGAATAGCTAAACCCTAAAACACAAACCAATTGAAACGTAAAAAGGAAGTTAAAAGCAAAAGTAGTTAAACCCTAAAAAAACACAATTCATCATTTCCCTTCTCTGCAAATGTATGCATTTTAAGTGTAAAATTCCTTAGGGTTTAAAATAAGAATTAACTAAACCTTAAAAACTCAATCAATTGAAATGTAGAAGAAGAGATTTAAGAAAAAAAATGAACCTTTTGAACAATTCTGGAATCAACGATGTTCGGAATTTGAATCTCTGACCGGTTTACAGGAACCAAGACTGAAGAAACGTTGGAGAATGAGAAATTTGAAGAAGAGAAGCAAAGAAAAGCAGTGAAGAATACAATCACAAGAACACTAGTGAAATACAATACAAGCATCAATCTCCTAGAAGATTGGTGGTAGTTACAATGAAGAAGAAGAAGATGATGATGATGATCTGGTTTATTCGCCATTTTTGTTTAGGTAAAGTCCATGAAAGAGACATCTCATTCATTTATAGAGATATATTAAAGCTTAAGAAACACAAAAAAAGATATGATTTTAAAAAAAAACAGTGAAAATTTTCACGTCGGTGGAGAATCTTTGATTACCGGAAAAAGATGTGCGCCGGTGGTTTTCACTCGTTCCTTGTTTTCCAGATTTGAAACCCCTCTAAGTGATCTAGAAGGTTTGTTGGATCATATGGGCTGGATTTAAAACTAAGCCCAATATTAAAAAAAGCCCATGAAAGAGAATCACATAACATAGTCATTCACGTGTTGACTTGAGTCATGTTGTCGGCGATTCGTTTCATCACTCTTCAGTCTCTCTTCTGCTGAAATCACGGTAAGCTCTTAAATCTTCATTCAATATTTTCACAGTTCATTAATTTTGAATTTGTTGTCTTCTTCACAATTTCTGTTAGATCTGAATAAATTGAAAAAATATCAAAAGTTTGATAAAATTCTTTTTGTTTCTTCTTCCGATTTCGTTAATTGATTACAGATCCAATGAAGATTCCAAAGCTATATTGATACTTTAGCTTGACCTTTTTCACACTATCACTTTTCATCATCGAAGAGATGGGATCTGTATCACTGAAGATCGGTGATGGAACTGCAAGATTCCGGCGAACAACGATTTGCTCCTCCGCCGTGAACCTTCTCATGCTATTCTCCGTCGTGACAACAAATCTCTTCGCCTTATACGCTTTCTCATCTCATTCCCAAGCTAACTCGCCACTTCTTCTTCACCATTCCAACAATGTCTCACTCGTTTCTCAACATCTCTCACTAATCCTCAGAGAGATCGATTCATCTCAACGGAAGCTAGCTCAGATGGAGAAACAGATGCTTGGATACGAATCAATCGATCTCTCTCGACCTAACATCGTTCCAGAGCTCAAATTATTCCTCCAGCGTCATCAGCTTCCGCTGGGGAAAGATTCGCGTACTGGAATCACTGAGATGGTATCATCCGTTGGACATTCGTGTGAGAGATCTGCGGATTTGCTTTCACAGTATATGTCATACAAAGTGTTTGATAAATGTCCTGATGATTGGAGTCTTGGTCAAAAGTTGATTCTTCGAGCTTGTGAGCCGTTGCCGCGGAGGCGGTGTTTGGCGAAAACGGTGTATAAGCAAGATCTGAGTAGGTCTCCTGATTCGTTATGGAGAAGTGTTAGTAACAAGAGTGTTAATTGGAGTGGACTCGGTTGCAAGAGTTTTGATTGCTTGAAAGGTAAGAAACTTAGCCGGGATTGCGTTGGTTGTTTCGATTTAGGTAATAATGAGAAAGATAGGTTTGTCAAGGTTAAAGGGAAGAATGATTTCTTGATTGATGATGTGTTGGGATTAGGTAGTGGGAGAATTCGTATCGGGTTCGATATTAGTGGTGGATCGGGGACTTTCGCAGCGAGAATGGCTGAGAAGAATGTTACTATAATCACTAATACATTGAATAACGGTGCTCCGTTTAGTGAGTTTATAGCTGCGAGAGGGCTTTTTCCGTTGTTCTTGAGTTTAGATCATAGATTTCCTTTTCTTGACAATGTGTTTGATCTCATCCATGCTTCGAGCGGATTAGATGTTGAAGGTAAACCTGAGAAGCTAGAGTTCTTGATGTTCGATCTTGATCGGGTTTTGAAACCTGGTGGATTGTTCTGGTTGGATAACTTCTATTGCGCTAACGACGGAAAGAAGAAAGATCTTACACGATTGATCGAGAGGTTTGGGTATAAGAAGCTAAAATGGGTTATTGGAGAGAAGGCTGATGCACAAGTGTATCTCTCAGCTGTTTTGCAGAAGCCGGTAAGAGGTTGATCGGAAGGCAAAAGGAAAAATCATAATGGTAAGAGTAATAATATATACTCTTATTATTATAGTGTTACATTACATTTGATCATAGGTTATAAAATTGGAGGTTCATTATGTGATATTTATTCCAGAGGAGAGAATAAGCAATTATTTATCAGGGCAGTTGGAGAAAATGTAAAAGTTCTTCAGTATACTTTGTTGTAATTTTTGTTGATTATAAATTACTTTTATGCGATTATATTTCATATAAATTATAGCATAGACCAAAAAAACTACAGTAAAACCTCTATAAATTAATACTATTGGAACCAAGATATTTTATTAATTTAGAGAGGGTATTAATTTATCGATAAATTAATAATTATTAATTTATAGAGAGATTTTCCATTTTTCACAAATTCTATAAAAATCTATTTAAAATAAGATTTTTTTTTTGACAATTTCACATTATTATAAATTTATTTTATCTAAAATTCCTTTTACTTTATAATTTACATATTTTATTTTATTTTTTCCATCTCCAAATTTTTCATATTTCCTTTTTCTTTTAATTTTCCAATTCTGGATGCAGTTCGAGAAGACAACACCAGAAGTTTTTGATGCAATAAGAAAGATTAGAGATGAGCTCCAACAAGAATGCATGTTTAGGAATAAACAAACAACACTAGAATCATATTTTACTAAATTATCTTAATTATATTTTTTTAATGTTATATGATTATTAATTTATGTTATTAATGGGACCATATATTTACATAGGGGTATAAAATAAATTATTATCTTATTATTTTATCGAATTGTGTCATTTTTTATACCGGCCCAACTCGGGACCGGAAAAATTTATTAATTTATATAGGTTATTAATTTATAGAGTATTAATTTATAGAGGTTCTACTGTATGTTGCATTTGAAATGAAGTATTTATTGGTCTGATGTAATAATTTTCCGGGAAAAAGGAAGAATACCGAAAGGCGAAATCGAGTACAAAAGTTATTCTTTATTGAGACAAACCGAACCGGTATAGGACAATAACCAAAACAAATTGATTTAAGAATCGTCTCAAAATAATGTTGTGATTACGAAGCAAAAACGTTTTTTTCGTTATTATCCTCTCCCTAATGATAATCAAAAGAAAGATGAGGTCTTTTTTCACCTTCAGGTGAGAACTGGTCTCATCAAAGATTTTTATGACACATAAAAATGAAGATAACGTTATTACCTAGAGAAAGGCTCTTTCTCCTTTTTTTTTTTTAACACCATCATTGAAAAAACAACTGTGTGTGGCTAAGTGCAGGCGCTTTAGTTAACCACATCGAGAACCAGCTTACGGGACTTGAGAACAGACCATTTCAGTCGCCTGTAGTATGCTGCTTGGAGCAGAGCGAGAGATAGTAGGAATATCCATTTGAAACCCATCTGCAAAATAGTGAAACCAACATTAACCACCATGTAAAACACACGAGCTAGTTCACCGTTTAAGCTGGTTCTTTGGATAGGTCTGGAATTTGGGTTTAAGGGCGTCTTAAAAACGAGTCAAACTGTGATATTAATGTCTTAGTAGCAGACCAAGAACTATTAGCACAGAACACTTAGTACAAGAACAAACATTCGCTATTTGAATTGCCTAGTTTCGTCATAAACTAAATCTAGCAACATTGACCGAAACTTTGCCACGTTTACCGCAAAATCTAGGGAGAAACGAGGGGAGATAAACCTACCAATTTCCTCTCTTCCATTTCTGGTTCAGCTGCCCAGGCCAAGAAAGATACAATATCTTTACCCATCTGCAATAATTGAAAAAGTAAAGTTAACATCATGACATTGAGGAAGGACAGATCCATTAGGCCCAAAGATTAGTGTAATAAATTAAGCGGAGAAAAACTAACCTGTGCCTCTGTGGCGGGGACACCATCCTCATACTCAACGGCTTCATCATTGAGCATTTTCGGCATAGCAATTGCTCCCCCTGGGAAATAAGGATTGTAGTGTAACCCCTCCCTTATCTGTACATTGATCATGGGATTTTTAATAACCAACAAGTTGAATTCTGAAAAATCCAATGTCGAAAATGAGATATAAATTTACCGAAATGCCAGCAGGAGGATCACGGTAACCAGTCAGAAGAGCAAAGACATAATTTGGACCGTTGTGACGAGCCTGGCAGGCAGAACAAGAAAACTATTTAGAACACAGAACACAAGTTTGCTACGGATTGCGCAGTTTTAAGTGAAGCTGTGGCAGACCTTAGTTATAAGACTTAGATCAGGAGGATACGCTCCACCATTAGCAAACCTTGCAGCTGATTCATTTGCATATGGTTGAGGAAACCGGTCACTAAGTTTACCAGGACGAGTGAACATCTCACCCTCATCATTAGGTCCATCTACTACCTCGATTTCAGCTGCCATTGCCTTTGCCTCTTCCTCAGTGTATGCAACACCGACCAAATCTCGGTATGAGATCAGAGACATCGAATGGCAAGATGCACAGACTTGCTGATAAACTTGATGCCCACGACGAATCCTGCTCATCCAACATAGACCGTCCACAAGTTAAACACTATATAAATATTTTAGCTCAAGTTTCACAGTCTAACTACATAAGGTAACAGGGCAAGCACTTTAACTTATAAAAGCAACAAAATACTAGAAGGATAAAACCACCACACGAGAAGTGGAGAAAGTGGTGACGATACTCACGAAGCATGGTCATATGAGCTGAGAATGCCATCATGAGGCCAAGGGTAGTCTGGACACTCCAATCCATGTTCAGCTTCATCAGCAGATGCTATTGTAGAAAAACTCAACAGTCCTGTAACACCAGCACCCAAGAGAGCAAGTGCTCTTACACCAGAAGACCCAGCTTCCTCATGAGCTTTCTTCGAAGAAAACCACGACAAGACCGGAGTCGCCTGTAGGATAACACAAAAACCAAATGCTCAGTCAAAACTTCACCATAAACCAAATCAGTTATATGCTGACAAAATGAACTTTTAAAATATTACTTCAAATCAGTGTTCAAATTAGGTTACACGGCCGGCAAAAAAAAAAAAAAAAAAAAAAATAGGTTACACATTTGATTCATAAGCTAAACATAATTATTCCAGAAAATGATAATTTTCACTATGAATTCAATTTCAAGAGCTAATTCTCTATCGCTAGTTAGCTTACAAATCTCCCAAAACACAAAACAAAATTAACAAAAAAAAAAAAAAAAGATTCAAGGATTATATTTTAAAACAGATCCCAAGCTGAAATCGTGATAACACAAATCAAAATTAGAATTAAAGAAAACGAAAATTAGAGAATGAAAAAAATCTCACAACTGATTGGGAGTGAAGCTTCCTCCTAAGAATTTGCTGGATAACTCCTCCTCCAACCATTTGATTAAACGCTTTGTACCAAATCAACTCGCTGAAGAACAAAGAAATTGAATCATCAAACAGAATAAAAACAAATAAATAAAAAAACAGTGAAAATGCGATTGCACAATAAACGAAAGCGAATACAAGCCCAAGAAATCAGAGTCTACATACAGATCCGACGGATATAAATATAGCTACCAATCAAATGTCAAAGAAGACATCGAAGGATTCGAATACGAGATATTATATATATATATATATATATATATATATCTATGTACCGGCAGAGATAATCTTACCGGGAAATGAAGCAACGAGATCGGTGACGGAGACGATCGAGGGAGAACAGTTGGGAACGAAGAAGTAAAAATGAGAGACGAGAGAAAATGGGAGTTCCACGATGACACAGCGGCTGCTAGACACACGACAATTTTTACTTATTTGGGCCTTAATGGGCTTACTTCAAATTGAATGAGCCCAACACTTGAAGAGTCTCGATAAATCTTTGCGATATTTCGGAGTAAATAAAAAAGTACATATGATGTTTTTGATACTTGGAGGTGGTCCGGATCAGAAACTGAATTAAAAACTCTGATATTATAATTTTCTTATATATCACAAAATAAAGTTTTTGTGACATATATAACACACATTTTTATTTAAAACACAAATAGAATTTTTATCAAAAGATAATTCTCTTATATAGCACAAATCTCCCAACATCACATTTTTAGAAATCCTAAACCCTAAATCGTATCCACTAAAAAATATACCCTAAATTCTAAGAGTATGTGCAATGATGGTCTCTCACCAAAGTCTCTCATCTCTTACAAAAATTAATAAAATAATAAATAATATTATTTTATTAGGAGAGTCTCTAAAAAAAAGTGGGAGAGACTCTCAAAGTCTCTCATTTGAGAAACTCTCTCACCTTTTTGAGAGACTCTCAGAATAAATTAATATTATTTATTATTTTAATATTTCTTTTATATATGAGAGACTCTCATGGGAGATTCTCATTGCACATGCTCTAATATAGTTAACCCAAACCAAAAAAAAGGTTTATGAACTTTATAAAATGTTATTTTTGTCCTAAATAAAAAATATGTGCTAAATGTAGAACAAAAACTGCATTTGGTGTCATTTCAGTGAATTTCTTTATTTTGTATTGTCTCAAACAAATAAGTGGATAAACATTCTTTAATAACTTATTATTGAGTTTAGTAGTTGAGATTTTTATTTTGAATTTGTAAAATATGTTGTAAATTAATTGGTTGTGACTTTTCTTTAATTATTTAGCCTAGTCTGTGGTTTTAAACAATAAATAAAATAAAATAAAAAATTAAATGGCTTTTGAAAAAACCAACAATGAAAATTTAAAATTTGGACTGCCAATAGTTTTAAAGACTTTGAAAAATTATAGAAAAATAAAGAATTAATTAAAAAAAAATCACTATTGTAGCAATGGCATTCGGTTTTTGCCATTGTACTGTTCAAAGTTCAGATTTTACCACTCAACCATTGTAAAATGATTTTTTTACCCTTGGTTATGTTAAAGTTTATTTTTGGTCTATATATTTTCGTGTACATATTTGTGTAATATTTTTGTCCACTGATCGATAATAATTAGATAATTAAGACATTTTGTTTGTGTTTTATATTTCTAATTTAGAGTTTAGTTTTATATTTAGATAGCTAACACATAATGTTTGTGTTCCCTATTTATAATTTAGGGTTTAGTTTTAGGTTTGGGTTATATATTTATAATTTAGGGTTTAGTTTAGGGTTTGAGTTCTATATTTATACTTTAGGGTTTAGTTTTGGATTTGGGTTTTCTATTTTATAATTTGGGATTTAGTTTTAATGGTTGGATAGAGTTTAGTTTTAGTGGTGGATAAAATTTGCATAGAAAATATATCTATTTGTTTTATGTTTAGATAGCTAACACATAATGTTTGGGTTCCCTATTTATAATTTAGGGTTTAGTTTTAGGTTTGAGTTATATATTTATAATTTAGGGTTTAGTTTAGGGTTTGGGTTCTATATTTATTCTTTAGGGTTTAGTTTTGGATTTGGGTTCTATATTTATAATTTAGGGTTTAGTTTTGGATTTGAGTTTTCTATTTTATAATTTAGGATTTAGTTTTAATGGTTGGATAGAGTTTAGTTTTAGTGGTGGACAAAATTTGCATAGAAAATATATCTATTTGTTTTTGTGTACTAAAATTTTATTTGGCCATAAGGGTAAAATTATCATGAATAGTTTAATTATTGTTATAATTCATCTTTGAAACAGTAAAATGGCAAAACTGGAAGATTTATAAATTTTAATGGCAAAATATGAAGTCTGTCAAAAATAAAAGTGTGATTGGTTATAAATATTAGCTTTTAAAAGTTCTTAAAATCTCAACCAATCAATTCCTAAGATTGTCATTCTTCTTTTTTTTGTTTTCATTTCATTTAAAGAGAAACAAATACAAAAAAAAAAAAAAAAAAAAAAGTGTATTCATAATTCCTACCTACAAGCAAGGGAAAGTGGGAAATTTGAGGAAAATGGTTTCCAAACATAAAGAGGACTTATTTTCTCATTATTAAGTTATTAACAACATAAATAATAAAAAATTATATGAAAAGCTTGTTTGATTATTCCAAGTATCTCCGGTTTTGATTGATCAATTCATCAGTTGCATCGTTGCTCCTCTCGGGTACAAATTCATGTTGGAAATTTTCTGTCATTACTGTCATTAATTAACTTCTTCCCTTTCTACTGGTATTTTTCTTTTGCCACATGCAAACTTTTGGGATTTTTTTTCATCAATGTAAGAGCATTCCATTAAAAAAAAAAAAACTTTCATAGAATTTCTCAAAAATAAAAAATAAAAAATGAAAAGGAAAAGAAGTTAACTTTCTTTTTATTATTTAAAATTTAATTGTACAATTAAACTATTTTAAAAATACGGTTATTATGAGAGACTTAAAAAATATCTCTTCCTAATGAGAATTCTTTAAGATTTCGATAGAAGAATAAAATAAAATAAAAGATAAAACCATGGTTCAAAAAAAATGATATAGAATGACAAAAAAATATTAGTAAAAGTTTTGATACTACAATTTATCTTCCGGTTTATAATTTTTTATATCATAAAATGGTTAAGATAAAAATAAAAATATAATTATTTTATGAAATTTTTTGAATTTGACTAATAAAACGAAAAATTTGGTTAAGCTAATAGGTTCATCGGACCCAAAAAAAAATATTAAAAATTTTTTGATAAAACACTCTTGAAATAATCTAGGGAAACTTCAAAAAACGCCACAAGTTAGGTGAGAGATTCAGAATATACCACTTGTTACAATAAAAGTTAAACAGTGTTAGAAAATTGAACTGTGTATGACTAATATACCCTTCAAACGAAAGGAAGCATTTTTGGTGACAGGCTGACAGCGCGTGGGGGAAAACGTGAGGAAGGTGATGACGTAAGATGTGCATGTCCAGATGATGTGTTATTTATTTTTTCTTTTTTGTGGTCAATTTTGTGTTATTTTAATACATAAGATTTATTCTGTTCTTCATACAAGCCATACTCTGCAAGACCACTCTCAGAAAGCTCCTACACGTTAATGATCTTTCCAAATAACTAAAACGAGTTAGCTCTTGTTAAACGGGGGCCTCTGTTTCCAACCGGGTCATTTCCAGAGGACAGGTTAGTGCTGTTGCTATAAGGCATGAAGTTGACTTGAATTTGCAACAACTTCACTTGCCAAGGATTAACCCTCTTCACCTTTTGCAGAATTTCAGGTTCATCCCATGTGATATACACAAGTTCAAAGAAAATATTTGATCAGAGGAAGCAGATGAATGTATTGGTAAAGAAAAATGCGTAACTTAAAATTAACAACCGCAATATATAAAGCCTGACCAAAACCAAACAAGGAACATCAACTAAACATCACGCTATTTGGAAGCTGAGGGGAAACAAACGACACTAAGACTAATCTATTGTATCAGTCCCCAATACAACCACTCCAAACCCAAATATGAGACACAAATGAGGCAGAAAAAATTGGAAAAATGCAAACCATTATAAATGGACTGCAAACCTATAGACGAGGAACAAAAGCGTTGAACAAAAATTTTATATTAGAAACCATAATAATCAAACTGTATACCAAAAAAAAAAACACAAACAAGATTTATTGTACAATGAAATAGAAAATATTGAAAAAACGATATAAAACTTATAATAAAGTGGGGAAAAAATATTAATAGAAAAAAACAAGAAATATAAACCCTAATAAGAACATGGTGAACCCAAACAACATGGACGAACGAGTAGAAAATCTTGAAATATGTAAACAAACTACAGTAGAGATGGGATAAAAATACAAATATTATGAAAAACAAACATGACAGATTGTGAGGCAATTTCTATTAAGAAAACTTGAGCATGAAAGTAGAATGTACACCAACAGAATAGACAGAAAGGAAATATAAACTTGTACAGTAAAGAAATAGTTACATTTTTGGTAGATAGAATGAATTAAGAGAAATAACTAACATAACATAATTGTAGCCTGAAAGTAAGTACACCAACATAATGGACAGAGAAAGCACATACAAACTTGTACAATAAAGAAATATTTACATTTTTCTCATATACAATGAACTAGGAGAAATAACTAACATAGCATAACATTATCCCGATAAAACAAAATTATACAATATAACAAAGACTACCAGCGAAATCAGATATTTGAGCAGATGGGGAGGACTCTAGACTACTGCTATGATCTATATAAAGTTCAAAAATGATGTAAGATGAAACATCGGGTGGAAACAAATAACATTGACCTTGGTAAAATGAAATGGTTGGATAATTAAAAATGATAGATTTTATAGAAGAGATAAAATATGGCAAATAGGAGACTGCATATAGAATGGAGAAAAAAATATTACATATATGGAGCACATATAAGATGTGAGTAAAATACTGAAAAACGATGGACAAAAACATATCTCATTTATGCAACAGATCTAACATGAGAATTAGAAATGAAGAGAATGTAAAAGAAAAAAAAATTCCAGAAATTTGAAAGTAGAATTCAAATAAATCAAGTCACAAAGCTGTAGAAGAAGACCGTGAATCCAAAGATTCAGATTCACTTAAAAACAGAAGGTTTGTGAAACTAACACCCAAACAATCAGAACTTCTAGGAATATAACAAATATCTGCATACGTAAATGGACTGAAAGGAAAAAACAAGTACCGGTTAAAAACCAATCAAACCTGCAGTTTTGCCAATCTTGTTGATTGATCCTATGAGTCCAATCCTTTTAAACTCGTCACTTCTGCTCTGACAAAAGATCAATACTATGATGAGCTTCTATAATCTATAGATTGTGTAAGACGAATTTTAATTTCTTAGTAAATAGATTACAGTTGTGAATATAAGCTCTCAATTTTGATGTTTGAATCCTAGTTTATGATCGAGTCAGAAGACCAATTCTGGTGAAGAAACAAAAAAAATTGTAACAGATCGAGAAATAATAAAACCCAGAATGATTAGTACCAGAAGAAAAAAATCTTAATTCGCTCGTGTGGAGCGACGACAGTAGCTATACCGCCGGTGACGCTGCCGAAAACAAGCTCCTTAGCGAACAAAGGCATAGAGTCAATAAAATCATTCTTCTCTTTGTCCTCCGCCATGGAAACGAGGTGGTGAGAGAAAAGATATAAACGATTAAATGGATATTATTCGTCTTCTTCTTCGAATTTTTTCTGATTATCTTTGTACAACTCAAGTCGGAGTTCAAAGAAAAAAAAAAGAAAAAATAAGAAGAAAGGGAAAAAAAAAGTGATAGCTAATGAGCTAATGTCGTGAGAGCGTGAGAGTTGAAGTTGGTGACAAGAGTATATCAGTCTTTCAACATAAGAAGAAGTGGTTTATACCGAGTGGCGTTTGAATTGTTCATTTTTCCGAATGCCACATAGAAAATGGTCCATTTTTTGTAATTAACTCAATAATCTATTAGTATTTATTATTCGTGGGCAAACCACTCTTTTAATAATCTAGTTAAACCAGGTTGTTCTCTTGAATCTCTTCGAACGAGGGAATTGCTTATAAATCTGCAAAAGTGGCATTATCACTTGCGCTACATTTATAATATATAATTTGAAATATTTTCCCTTCAATTTATTTTTTCTTTTAAAATATATTTACGTTAGTATTATAGAATTCAGAGGTGATTTTGCACCTTCTAATCGCAAAACAGTATGAAGACAAATAGCACTCAACAGTCTCGACAGACAACCAAGACAAAATCCCCAATTTTGGGGGAGGGGAAATTGTTTTAGAATAATTGTAGATAACACATTTTTATGGCTTTAACCAATACACGCATCTTAATTATTATAGACTAGATAGATAATCCGTGCTGGCGCCCGGGTGAAATTTTTTTTAGATTGTTATTTTTTATATAAATTAATTAAATTATAACTATTTATGGTATTAGAGTGTAGTACTGGTGGGATTTTAGTATATTGATTGAGTTAAATATGTATGTTAATTGTTAATATTTAATATTCTTTAGGTGTTTTAATTTTTTATTACGCGTTTTAATAGCAAAAATAATCTTAACCTTGAAAAACAATGAAAAGAGGTAAAATTATCAAAACAACAACATTTTCATATCCGACCTAGACGCGCAATTGGACCGATAATCCTGCTGATCCAGTCAGTATTCCGGTTTGGATCTATTGTTGAAATCCGTAAATTTTAAATCTAATAAAACTCGTGATCCGGTGTTGGTGGTTAAAATGGTCGTGTTTGAAAATCTTAATTAAAATTTCTAATTTTTGTAACTATATATAATATATTGGATGAAATATATTATTTGTCATTTTTTAGATTTTGATAAAATTTCACTATGTTGTCTGAGAAAATAAATGGAATAATGATACAAATAACCAAAATTTGTTGATGTAGTGTATTATTAGTTTATTTAATCAATGACTATTTTAAATTTTAGTGGTTTAATTTAGATTTAGAATGTAACACCTACAGACGTCAAGATAATGGACTTAAACCACAATAAGTTTCTTTGATGTAATCAAAAAACATGTGAGTAAAATCCAATTAGGTAAGGATTCGAAATGGGTTATCATAGTAATAACATGTCAAAGCTTGTTTTTTATTCTATTCGCTATCCTGATTGAAAGATTGTAAATTGATCCCAAAACTTAATTAGGTTGTTTATCCATTCTACAAACATTAATTGTTTTTTTTTCTGTGGTTTGCTTTCATTTTCCGTAAGCATAACCTTTAACCTTGTTTTAGATATGACCTTTAGCCTTATTTTAGATGTCACTCTATGTATAGCCACATCCAGAAATTAAGGAGCTTAACTAAGATAATGCAAATAAACTAATGAACCTCTTATTTGAGTATTATTGGGAATTTGAATCTTGAAAGGGTGCTGTGTAGTCCTATTTGAATCTAAATTCTTCTTGCTCTTACGTTGCTTTGGAGTTAAAACTGATAAGTCAATGTCTCGAGATTTCTCTTCTACTTTCTCTTTTTTCCATAGACTCAGTTTTCTACAAATTTGGTTTCTACATAAACGGAGTATTTGTTTTCAACATTTTTTCACATAAACCGGCAACCCCAGTTTCCTTCTCCAATTTCTCACATAAGGAAAAATCTAGCATCTGCAATTCGATTTTACATTGTTAATCTTTAAAATAGCTAAAATCCTTCAGATCTCTCGATCATTGATATTGTTCTCTCGATCATTTTTATTTTCAGATTATGGAAGCACAAAATTGCTTTGGCCACTTGACTCTTTGTTACCAACTTTAAAGATAACACATATGCAAGCTAGACCTTAGGCTCAGAATAAACAATCTTTCTCCATACCCAATCTTTGAGAAAATAGTCTTATGCAGATGAGAGGAAAAAAGCTTTGCATTAACTGAAGAAATCACCAATTATAATTGCAATGACATTACACTTTTTCAGAAAAACCTGTAAACTTATTTTATCTATAGAACAATCCTTCAGCTCTTAATCAAAGACACATAATTAGAGCAAAAGCATATATATATATATATTCCGTCTCTCATCTATACTATTCAAGTAAAGAAGACAATACAAAAACAGAAGTATGATCGAATTGCGGTAGTTAAGACACAAACCTGCATGATAACTAAAACATCCAAAGGGTCATTGTCTTCACATAATGTGTGTGGGATAAACATGTAGTTGTGAGGATACACAACTGAAGAATACATAATCTAATCAACCTGAGAGACACAAATCAAAACGTTAAGACTGATTAGCCCACATCATCTACATATAACTAAATTTAGATAATTATATTACCTTGATGACTCCTGCTTTTTTTGTCAAGTTCATATTTGACTTGCTCCCCTTTGAGATCTCGATAAATTGAATTAATTACGATTCTCTTTTTGTGATCTTCTCAGTAACAATTGTACATCATCAAACATAAGATTTACCACATTCAAAATCACTGGAGCGCCATGTCCTACAAAACAAATAAAATTTTAGTTAAAAAGACTCTGATCAGCATCTATAAGACTAAATACATAATATCTTTAACCATTTTATTCATGTGTAATATACAATAGCGAATCTATGACTTGTGAATATTGCAAATGCCACAACCTGACATATCCAGTAAGATAAAAGAAAGAGAGGTACTTTCAAAAGTCATAAAATCTACAAAACCAAAAAGTATACAGCTTTTCTAAACATGGAAAATAAAAAAAAAGAATTTGGAGGAATTACAAAACCTGGTCGTCACCTCCAGTGTACTTCACGAACACTAACGGCAAGATTCAATCAAGATTAAATCGACATATCTTAAAATTATGTTGGCGTCTTTTTTGTTTAACGATGAATACAAATTTTACTTACCACAAGGAATCCAGTTCCCAACACAACTAAGTCAGGCGTAACACCCAGCTAACATATTCGGTGAGACAAAGTCAAATGCAAACTTTGTGTAGGACTGCAAAACACGAGAACAACAATGATCAATTGATGAACCTTTCTGGGAAACTAAAAGCCTAATTGCAAAAATCTACTGTATCCTAAGCTGAAAGTACAAAAATTTACCTTTAAGTTTCTTATTTGGTGCGGGCACCCTACATGTATTAAGACAACATCCCTCAGTTGCATAAATTTAGAATATCACTTGGTTTCTAATATGATTAGTCTGAATTTGGGAAAGTGATTCATTAACCTGATGGATAAGAACATGATAGCCTCTGTCAAGTTATTTGCAAACGTAAACAATAGGACTATGTCACTCTATTCTGCTTCATGTAACTCACACAACAAATTAGTAAACTGAAACATAAAAATTATCACAGTCACATAATCTAACTCACAGTGAACAATAACTTTGAGTTATCAGAAGCATCCATTAGCTGATTTGTGTAATTGAAGATTGCTCCTGTCACATACCAGTCTTTAGGGCAATCCCCTTTCACAAAAGACAAAAAAAAAAACATACATTTTTATGCCAATATCAAACAGAAACATGAATAATTTTCAAAGAAAAGATCAATTAAAACCCACGAGAATACTCATACTTGCATTTGTAATCATGAAGCTTACAGATCGTGAGTTCTTCCTTTGGGATAAATCAAACTGGAAAATTTACAGAAATAGAATTGGATTTCTTACACTTTTACATCGTTACTAATGCCTTTGATGAAATCGACTTCCTTTTTCGATTGAACTTCAACGTCCAACTTAACCTTCTTGATGCTCTTCTTATTCTTCTTCCTATTGGATTTTGGATCTCTTCACTTCGTCGGCCGTAAAACAAAAAAGAGAGAAAGGTAAGAGATGCAGAGAAAACAAAAGAAATCGGGTCAAAAAAGAGGGATCCGGTTTAGATTACAGGATCCGCGTGTTTTTAAAACGGGTTGGATATCGGGTCGGCTTGGATCGGCTTAGATAGGTGTGTTAATTGTCAATTTTGTCCGAATATTTTTTTTTCATCACTAAAACACAATGGCAATTTTTGTAAATATCTCTAAACGGCTCAAATGGCTCGTCATTTTTCTTACCCCTCCCTCTCAATTAATAGTATAGATTATGCATTCTGGTTGAATATTTTAGAACCATAGAATTGTGCTTTAACCAATACGCATCTTAACTATTTTTCAGTAGAGATTCGTCTTGGTTCAATAATTAAAATACCAAAAGTCATGTCATGTAGAGTATCTATCTATTTTTACTACACTATTCAAAAAGAAGTGATTTAACTTCGCTTCCAAACACACCTCTTCAAACAAATTAAAACCAGATTGACAATTGTATTAGATTTCATTTAATTAGAATTTTTTTTTAATTCTGATTAATTTAAAATCTAATTCGTTAGGATTTGCTCTAAATTGTTTCAATGAGAATAAAGAACATTATTCATTTGGTGTAGATTTGATTCAAATAACAGAAATTTGTTATTGCTACATGAAAATAAAACAAATTAAACAATAAAGAAATTAAAAAACCACTACAAAAATATATTAAACAAAAAAATATATATATATTTATAAACAGTAAAGAACAAAAAAATAACAATCTATATTAAAATAATTAATCTACGGTGTAGCGTGAATCTAGTATATAAAGAAATCAATCTAATATAATTTGTATTGATTTATTTGCTGCTAAGAGAATTTTATTCTCAATTAACTTTTTTGATTTGGAGAAAATGACGATAAAAATATTGTTTTGTTTGTGTGCAATATTAACATAATTTAATTTTTTTTATATCTTATAATTATAGTTTCATATTATATCTTATTAAATTACTGTTTTGATCGGCCATATGTATATTTCTGTGTCAACGCAGTAGGCATGCATATGCAAGTGTATATATGAATATATACAAGCATATATATATATATTTCAAATGTGCATATATATATATATATATATTTCAATTTTCAAATGTGCGATGAGTCATGACATAACAGCTTTTTCAACTGAGAAATGGAGGACAAATAATGCAATCTGATTGGCCGGAGATTGCGAGGACCAATAAGAGTCTCCAAGTAAGGTAAAACAGCATATTGTGTTTTTAACATAGGACCCATGCATATAATTATACAAATCTCAGATAAAAGAAAAGAAAAATGGGGAATATAGCAAAATTATTGGAGCCCATACCATTAAATTTATCATATGGACCTATGTGTATGCATCTATATGGGTAAAGATATATATATACACATTGCTTCTATTCAAACAACGTGTATGTGTCTGCGTTTATAGTGGCCAGTCAAAATTAAATAATATTATGTGTTGGACCATACATTTTGCTACAAAATATGAAAATGTAAAAATTTAAGTGTTCAGAAATTTTAATTTAGAGTTTAATGTATTATAGTAATTCGGATCAAATCGTAATTAACTTTTGTATGGCATATGCAACGTAAAAAGACCATGCTTTCCTTTTTTTTTTATTAATGTGAATCTTTAATTCAATTTACAACTTAATTGTGAATATAATTCCGAATGAATCTTCTATTCACCCGCGTTCTATAGTTTTGTTAATTTTTACTCGTAGCAGTTTTATATATGGGATTAACTAATGCAACAAATAGGCGTAATACAGTTCGATATTTGGAGTGATTGGAAAACAATTAGCTCAGCTGCCTCTTTTCGCAAAACTTTTTCCACCGTTGGTTTTTTTCGGTCAACGTTCGGTGGCTTAATTTCAAGCCCCGATGTTGTGCCTTTTTGTTTGTTTTTGCTTTTTTTTAGGGATTGTGATCTAGTTTAAGAGTTAAGGGATCTAGGATCGGTCATAGTGAAGTTTTTTTCTCGGTTTTGGCTCTGAATTTTTGGAGGATCTAGAGGTGATGGTGTTTCATTGATGGTTTCCGGCTTCATCCACGATGGTTTGGTATTATTTGTCGTGGATCTGCTTCTGGGTCTTCTTCTTTGGGAGATGCATCAAAACTAGGTCTTCTAGCTGATATCGGCGGATCTGGTGTGGGGATAATGTAGCAACGGTTTTCGGTAACAGTAGCCAGCTGAAGGTTTTTCGTTATTCAGTCACTTGGTTCTTATCTCTTTGGTCGAGTTTTTTTTTTTTTTTTTTTTCCTTGGATATTCATGTTTTTTTGGTTTAGGTATCTAGATCTGGTATTCCGTTTAAGGTTATGGGTTGTTTATTTGCTTACATGCTTAGATTTTAGTCAATTATGGCTGCCTATCCAATTCAAGTTTGTTCGATGGTGGCTTCATCGAAACAAATTCAGAACAAATCTGACAAAAATCATCAAAGAAGAATATCTTTCAACATTATGAGAATTGATTTCGTGTTATTCTAAAAGGTATTAGAAGTCTGCATGCTATTGTGGATACGAGAACGTCTAATTGTTTACCTTGATCCAGTTTGAATAAAATAAAGCGGAAAAATAACTAATGCAACAAATATGTATGATGGATATAGTTATAACTAGATTTAAAAAAATTTGATAAAAAATATATTATAGAAAATCTTTTAAAAATATTTTCGCTGCAAAGGTTTTAGCTAATTAGAAGTAAACATATAGATCTAACAAACACTAATTATAACCTCAGATCTTGACACGTGTCAAAATTATTAATATAATAACAAAATTAAATAATTTAAGGAAATCATTAATTAATTTGTTAATATCTATAAATTTTAATTAGGAAAAGAAAAAGGAAATTAATCGTATCATGAAAAAGAAAATAACATATTGACAAAAATATGGAACGATAATAAAAAGATAATGGTTAAACACTAAGCGATACCTTTTACTATTAGAAAAAGTAAATCTTATAGACAGTTATTTTTATAATTAATTATTTCCTAATTAAAAGCTGTAAAAAATAATTTTTTTCCTATTTATTAACATAAATTAAAAAAAAGTATAATACCTTTTAATATTAGAAAAAAGGTTTGATTGACTGTTTTATACATCGTAAAGTAAAACCAATACCTTTAAGTACAAATATATAGGGAATGTTCCATGCATTGCATGGGTTTGAAATTAATATAATGAAATATGTACTATTTTATAACTATATATATATATATATTGAAATATGTTTAGTTACTTTTAATTTAAATTGATTATTTTAAATATTTTATATTACACAATTTAGTTATTTATAGTAAGCAATTTATATATTCTCAAAAACTAAATAATTGTTTCAAGGAAACCAACTTAAAAAAATAAAATAAACGATAAAAATTAACGATTAAATTGTGTAGATTTTTCTTTTGTAGTTAAATAGTTCATCTATAAATTTAATTTTAATTTAATTGTTTATCATAAAGTAATTTGACCCAAAAATGATGAAAATAAAAGTTTTTACTGATGTATGAAAAAAAAAAATGTTTTCAGAGCTACACAAATCTCTTTTATTAAGAACTAATAAATGTAGTGTAGTCAAAGAAATGTAAAAAAAAATTAAATTATATAGAAGTAGATATAGTTTATTTTTATTTTTATTATATTTATTTTAAATATGTGTACTTAATAAACTAATCGAGTAGATGTCTGAATTAATTCAATGGTAGATTTCATTGGGTAGCTAATATACTAACATCAAATAGTGATGTCAATGATAATAGCTCTATCATTACATATTTTCAAATAATGTTACATATGTTTGAGTCAACCTAATGGTGGGTTCTAATTGCGTAGGTAGTATAAAAAATATACTTATTTAAATTTTTTTCAATTGTTTTTATGAGTTTAGTATGAAAAGAAATAAACTAAATATATTTTATCAAAAATGTAAAAGATTAAGGAAAAAAAAAAGAAAAAATAATTAATCTTTTTTATAAAAGAAAAAATATTGTCTTCTAAATAATTTTTTAGTAATAATAATATTAGAATTTCTCTCTGTGCCATGAACTTCATCAACATATTGTCCTTCTTCTTTGTCTTTTTTGCCTACTCAAAAAATAAATAAAAATAAAACAAATAGAGATACACCAATTAAGGATAACATGAGTAGGTATTTATGGATTTGATCATTCTGTCGAGAATAATTACGCATTGTCACCAATAGACGTTAATAACAACAAAAAAAATATATGAGTATGTACTTACATATTTGATCATTCTGCCGAGAATAATTATGCATTGTCACCAATAAACGTTAATAATACCAGAAAAAAAAACTTCACATGTCTTTACCAAATATTTAGAAGATATTTAGAATCAAAATTTATACTTAGAGTTAATAAAGATATGTTTTTTTGTATTTGGAGTTAAGAGCATTAGAGACACTTAGGATTACCAATTGTACTTATCAAGTCACTTTTGTTATATAATTGCATTTTTAAGGCATTTTCAGTTATTTGATTAATGATTTTCATTATGTATTATATAAATCCAGCAATAAATTATACATTACAAAAAAATCATGTCTTTTACGGAAAATATCAAAACCAAAACAATCATGTCTTTTACGAAAAATTAAAATATTATCAAAAATAATAAAAATATATATATATTTCTAATATTTATTTTATTTTTTTGTTTTATCTAGTATAACATACAAAATATTTAAGAAGATATACAAAATATTTAAGAAGATAGGAATTTTAAATTTAGTTTTTTTGGATTGAGTTAGAAAAAAATAAGAAATTAAGAAAAGTTAGAAAATAGGTTGTAGTTGACACGTGTCAGAGTTTCAGAAAAAGTTAAAAAATAGGTTGTAAGTGACACGTGTCAGCGTCTCAAAACTTCTCATAAAAAAATCTTACTTTATTATATAAGATGTGTGTAGCCTTACATCATACTATATGTATGATTGAGCAACAATATGATGTTCTAGCTATAAAATCAATACTCCCTCTGTATCAGAAAGATTTATTTTTTGATGCAGCGCATAATTAGGATAATTTTTATTTATTTATATTTTAATGATATTATTTATTTTAGTGTTTATCTATTTAGGGTTTTTATTCTTTATTATAAATAAGCCGTTTATGCCTCCTTTTGTATTCAGTTGATTGATTAATAAATTTAAAGAGCTTTTAAGCTTTTCAGAGAAGAGTATTCTCTAACCCTTGTTTTCGGTAGATCTAGAGAGATCTCAACGAATCCAGGAAGGCATTGATCTTAGGCATTCTCAGACTAAATAAGATCCTTGCATCTATCTAGCTTCCGCTACATCAGTTGGTATCAGAGCTGCGTCTCTTTGATTTCCTAATCATTGAACGATTCTGGTTGCCATGTTGATTGGCAGTTGCTACACTTTCGAGGACGAAAGTCCTTTTGTCGAGAGAGAAGAGACCCATGAGATCTATAGAGAGATTTATGGTGATCCTATCTATGACATATATGAAGATGATGTTCTAGTTGTTAACTTCATCTTCAAAGCTGAAGCTTTTGAAGATCAGCGCCGTGCAAAATCCGGGCGATTTCAGATCTGTCCAGAAGGCGTGCAAAATCCGTTTCGTGCAAAATTCGTACAGAATGATTACTGTGAAAAAATCGGGACTGATCAAAAAGACGATATAAAGATGGATTTTCGAAGAGCTCCTATGGTGAAAACCCTATTGAAGATTCGAGGACGAATCTTTCTTGGCCGGCGAGACCTGATGCAGCGCATAATTAGGATAATTTTTATTTATTTATATTTTAATGATATTATTTATTTTAGTGTTTATCTATTTAGGGTTTTTATTCTTTATTATAAATAAGCCGTTTATGCCTACTTTTGTATTCAGTTGATTGATTAATAAATTTAAAGAGCTTTTAAGCTTTTCAGAGAAGAGTATTCTCTAACTCTTATTTTCGGTAGATCTAGAGAGATCTCAACGAATCCAGGAAGGCATTGATCTTAGGCATTCTCAGACTAAATAAGATCCTTGCATCTATCTAGCTTCCGCTACATCATTTTTTGAGGATTTCACCAAGATTAAGAAAAATAATAAATGTTCCTAGGAAATAGTAAAAAGTTAATCTATTTTTTATCAAAGTTAAGTTATTTTTTATTCTATTTTTTTTTTAATAACTATAACTACACTAACTATTGAAAATATTAAGTAATTAATTAACTTTGAAAATATAAATGCATTAAATTTATTACAGGAAATCAATCTTTTTGATACAAAAATAATACCTCAAAAAATCAATCTTTGTGATACAGAGGGAGTATATCGTAACTTTTGAAAAAGAAACACATATCGTACTTCCTTGATTTTTTACAAGAAATTAATTTGTCTGAAACGTGAGAGTTGTTCTGAATCGTTATCAAAATATTATAAAATACTAATTTTCTTTATTACTCTCTCTGAAGTCTGAAAAAAAAATGAGAAAAAAACATAGATGACACAATATAGGAGATGGCACAGAAACCATCCAATGATTTAACAGTATCTTACGCTAACCCTAAAGCCACGTGGCGAATTACTATTCCTTGTCATATGTCCCGAATGATAATCTTTTCGGCTCACCGGAGAGAAAGGCACAGAAAAACAACAGAGAGAGAAAAAAAGAGTGAAGAGTGTTTTAAAAGAGAGAGAGAAAGATAAATGGATCAAGATGAATGGTTAGGAACGCTAAGATACGCCAGTACTAAGGCGCAGGATAAGGTTTCCGTTGACACCCTCATGCTCCGGTACCGTCCGATCGCTCCAAAACCTACCACTGGTCAGCCAGGAGATAACAACTCATACAGTATCATGAGCAGACGAACCAAACGAAAGTACGTTAGGGTTTCGAAGAATAATAAAGCCACGTGTCGAGGTAAGAGTAGATCTGACGTGTCTGATCATCGGGGACAAACTGGAGTCGTGACGCTTCAACTCCTCCCGGAAAAGTCAGATCTTTCCGGTGAATACACGCCGTTGGATCAGGATAATAATCTCGATCCGACGGTGGAAACAATAGTCGGAGAGGAAACACAAGAAGAAAACAACACGTTTAACGGCGGCGTGACGGCGGAGGTGGAGACGTGGGTGACGGTGGAGTCCGTTACAGGCTTATGTGACGACGGTAGTTCGAGTTCCCATTCGGTGGGGTGTACGGACGTTGAGATAGTGGAAAACTTAGGTAAAGACACGTGTCCGGCGTTTGTATCGGATGGCTTGAACCGTGTGGTGTGGGTTAACGAGGCTTACCGGAGGAATGTTTCCGGTGAGGAATCGTCGGATGTTGTGGTGTGGTTGGTGGCGGAGGAGGCGACATCGGCGATGTATTGTAACTACCGAGCTTTCACGTGTAAGGTGAGGATGCAGTACACGTGGCAAGAAACAAAGTATACCAAAACGGTGCCGTGTGATGTGTGGAAAATGGAGTTTGGTGGCTTTGCATGGAGGCTAGACACAACAGCTGCTCTGACTCTCTGGCTTTGATGGTGATTGCTGCTGCCTGAAACAAGAGGGTAAGATTATAAGATTAAGCCATGTGTGTGATTTAAGAGTGTGACTAATCAACACTTTAATCACTTTTGCAACTTTGTTTAGACTTATTACAAGAAAGGTTGAAGAAGGAAACAAATGATGATGATACTGTTAAAGAAGTGTGAAGAAACTCGGAAAGCTTAAATATATAGAACAAACCGTAATAATGTCATATATTTATTGGCAAAGGTTAAATAAAAAAGATGCCATTGTATGGTTTCGTATCAATCTTTGCTTCTATTTTTATTTTTGATCGATAGAATTTAGCAAAACATGTAACATATATGTTTGTTTCAAAATATCACCGATAATTTCACAATTATCAGATATTTTCATAATTAGTCGAATTTACTTTTAAAAATTTGCATTTATATGACAAAATTTAAGGCATATCTTGATCTTAAGCTAGAGAAAATGTTCTAAATTTTGATTTGATATATGTACACGAATATATATTGCTTGAGGGACAAAAAAACACATGAACTACATGGGGACCCTGTATACATACTTATACTTAAGAGTATATTAAATTTCTTCACACCAAGCTTTTGCATTCCCCACATCACACACATACGCAAACACTTACGTACAATATATATATATATATATATATATATATATATATATATGCATATTTCATGTGTCCTTATAGCGTGTACTTGGCTCTTCGCTATTGGAAGACTCATATACATTTCCCTATATACTCACGGATTTGCTTGCCAACCTTTTATATCATTCTCTTAATTAATGACTTGTAATTAGCATCATCTTCATTATTAACACCCTTCTTGCAGCTCCTTAATATATATGCATCCATACACGATACATCCATCATTTATGTATATATCCAACAAAGCTGGCGAATCTGTACTTTAACATATATGATATACTATACAGCATTTGGTTTTCAAGTTTTTATCTAGACTTAAAATGTAAATTTGAGTTGTACGTACTATATATGATATAATTAACTTCTATTCATATTTATTTTCATTTATTCTAAGTGTAAGAAGTAGGAACATTAAATGTATTTAGTTGAATCGTTCAGATTATAATATATACAACAACAAAAATATGTATGTACGTACTCGTTATACAATCGCGCATATTTACGAATGTTCCTATACTTGATAACTTGAGCGGTATTTTAACTATAAATAATGCTTTATAATTTAAATATAAAGAAATAGCTTCGTGGGCTCTGCTCATTCCTGCATTTGGAGAAGGCTCATTGGTTGACAAAAAAGTTGACAAAAACTATAAAAGAAAAAGCCAAAAGTTCTAATGAGGAGGGAGAATATATAAAGTTGTAACACTCACACAGATTAATCATACACGTGGCTTTCGATAAGAGAACAACAGCAACCAATCAGCGTCTCCAAATTTACCCGTTTGATTTACTTTCCGACAAGCTGATGTCATCATTATCTAGGATCCGTTTGCTTGGTTCGGTCATTCACGTGTCGCAGTGAGCTTTTAAATCGGGCCGTACGTTTAATGTCAAGTCTTTTGTGCTCGCGTGAAGTGGAATAATGTAGTCCTTAAGTGCGATGGAATTTTTGTAGCCGAGAAAACCAATGAGAGCCTTTCACGTGTATCTTGTTTGAAGCCACTCAATTTTTTTCCTACCAATAATTGAATGCTCACGTTTTAAAAGTTTTGCTGTGTTTCAAAATACAATGTTTTTTTACATTATTTTTTATTTTATTGAATATTGCGTGACTAATAACAGTTTTCAGTTTCGACCCCAACAATTTTTTAAATGAAAAACGAAACAAAACGCCACTTTGAAGTTTTAAACTGGAAAAAATTTCACTTTAGAGGTTTAATGTATAAGTATGTGCCACTTTTGAGATTATCTATAGAATTTTTCCGTTTATAAAATATAAAAATCGACCCGCATATACGGATATTAACTTGCTATTTTTTTATAAACAATAAACAACAAATATAAATATTTATAAACAGTAAAGAAACAAAAAAAATTGTAAGATAAAATTAAATGGAAAAAAATACAAAAATTTTAAATATACATATGAGGTTCACTCTTCCAACCTATGTAATGGTTGAATATAAAATTTAGATTAGAGATACATTAAATAAACTGAATATATAATTTTTAAGTTTAGACGCCTGATAAATCAAGTTTTTTTGCTCATTCGTATTTGAAATCATTTTGGTCATTTTTATAATACGATCCTGAAATATTACCCAAATTCTTTAACCTATGCGGGACATTGAACAAACATCATTTTTTCTTCATTGATTGAGTAATAAATATCTATTTTTTAATTCCAATCACAATATATGTAGAAAAAGTTAAATTTTTATTAATTATTTGAATTATTACTTGAATAGTGTTTGGAAACATCCTCTAAGATTGAGTCTTTTTAATAGTTTAGATTGAGTCTTTTTAATAGTTTCGTAGATAGATAATTATTTTTAATTATTTCAATCAAAGAATCAGATTAAACCGAATAATTTTTTGAAATTTGGACGTCTCATAAGTCAAGGTTCCTTTTTATTCGTATTTAAAATTATTTTGATTTGTTTTTTTTTACATAAAATAGACTGAACTATTGCCCACAAATTTTAGTCAATATAAGATGTTTAAATTATTTCAACTAAAAACCGTATAAAACCAAATACATTTTTTTAAATTTTGACGTCTAATAAGTCAAGTTTCCTGCTCATTCGTATTTGAAATCATTTTGATCTTTTTATAATACGATTCTGAACCATTGCCACAAAAATTTAGTCAATGTGGCATGTTGAACACACATTGGTGAAATAAAAAATAAAAAGAACACACACTTTTTTCTTCTTTAATTGAGTAATATATGTCCATTTTTAAAAAATTTAATCACAATATATGCAGAAAAATATATTAAATTTTAATAATTATATATGTTATATAATAATTTAAAATAATTTGAAAATAATATCTAACAAATGTGATAGGAGAATAATAATTCATACTATTAATATTGCAATATTAAATAAGGAAATAAATGATGAAGAGGAAAAATGAAAAGATGGAATGTTGTGTTTGGATACAATGATAGTATGATATAATTATTTCTTTTTTATTTTAATTCATCCGGCACATCACTAATAAAAAACAATAATTTTATAGATATACTTATGTTTCATATGATTAATCTAACATTTGCAAAAACATTGTTCGAAAACATGTGGATCTTGGATTAGTAGCATTATCGACGAAAATAAAATAAAATTAGTAGTAGTATTTGATCATTCCGACAACTGTATTATCCAGGTACGTTTTTTTTAATTAGGAGGTTAATGATCGATGTATGTATTTTAATTTCTCCAGGATCTGGAGAAGGCCATGTGAATGTCCACAGTCAAGTGGAAATGATTAGTGTATTTACGTTTCAGAAAAATTGATTCTTGATCTATACCAACATGGTGACTTTCTTCTCAAATAAAAACCACTAGATCACCATAGTTTCGTTATTATCTAGGTACTTGGTTCACTTCCATATAATAGAAACATTTTCAGTGTTGATATTTTTTTGGAAAAAAAAAGAATTTAAAGCTTATTTTCAATCAATTTAGTGGTTGCTTTATATTGTGTTTGATAGTTTAATTGGTACTGCACAACTTTAACTTTCAACTAAACTTAGAAGAAATGAAAATAAGCTTAAGCTAAACTATACACTATTGTGTACGGAAGATTTAAGATTAAGGATCTAAATGGTGACAATTAAAAATAGAATTTAAAGCGGTTTTTTTTTAAAACTGCACTATAAACACCATCAAAAAATTTTTAAAAAAATTTACGGTTTTAAGAAAAAAGAATTACGGATTTGGATTTATATATATTTATGTGTGTTGGATAAAAAATAGCACTTTAAAAACACACCATAAATAATACCTAACGGTCCAAAAAAACCCGCACGAACCGCCGTTGAACCGTACCGCATCCTTAATCTGCACTTTTAACATTACCAAATAAGCAGTCACCGACCCTAAACATAAACCAAACTAAAATGAGTGATAGCATCTATAGAAAGTAGAGACGAATCAAAGATGATATAAATAGGATAATATATTTATTAATACAATTGATAAACTTGTAGTACTATTTGTGTGGTTGAAGTAGGGTTCATTGGCGTTAAGATGCTCCACGTGTACTGTTGCTTTCAGTAGTGCTACAATAGATGGAGGCCTCTGATTGGTCCAGCAGTTTGATGGACCAAAATCTCGATGTTCCCATCACCATAGATACGCCTATATATGTATATTGCCTTTTGGTCGAAGCAGTGGTTCACTGGCATCTATAGGGTTGGAATTTTACTGTTTAAATGAATGATTGTAATTTACGTTTTTTTCTTCAAATAAGAAAAAAAATAATAATTGGTTAGGCCAAAAATCGGTTAGTGCATAGTCACACATGGAGACTAAAATAATGCATCGCTACAACTACAAACACGAACAATTTAGTATTGCATAATACATTCACGGGAAAACATATAATATATCGGCGACATCATAACTATCATTTTCTCACTGTTTTATTATGTATGTAGGATGAAATATGGAACCATCGTCCGACCATGACTGTATACTAAAACCATCGTTTCATTGGTTTTTAAGATGTTTAACAACATTTTAAGTTAGTTTCAACGTTAGTTGATGAATGCTTAAATTAGTTTTTAATTCTTAAATTGGTTAAAAAGTATCTTATTTAATAAAGTAAAGTTTTTAAAAAAAAAACTCTGAGACGCTAACACATGTCACTTAAAACCGCTTTCTAACACGTGTCCTCTACAACATATTTTCTATCTTTTCTTAATTTTTTTAATTCTCTTATTTTTTTCTAATCAAACCTCCAAAAAAAAAAAAAAAAAGAATTTCTTAACTACCCAATTTTTTTTTAAAGTATATTTACGATGCAAGTTATATAAGATATAGTAAAATAAAGTAAATCTTACTACCTTTATATATATTTTTAAGATTTTAAGATCATGATTACTAAAAGAATTTCTGGAAGACGATATTGTTTCTTGTATTAAAAAAGTAATTATCTGTCATTTTTTCTTAACCTTACTTTCTTACCAAAAATATTTTAAATATATATATATATATCTTTGCATACTAAAACATAAAAAAAACTAACTAAACATAAAATAAATATATTAATTGATATTATCTACCCAATTTAACCCACCATTATATTGACTCAAACATATGTAATATTATTTGGCTTATTATTTGATGTTAGTATATTAGCTACCCAATAAAATTAACCATTAAATTGATTCAAATATCTATTCGATTAAGTACACACATATTTAAATTAAATCTAATTAAAATAATATAAAAACTAATATACTTCTATATAATTTTAAAATTTTCTATTTCTTTGAGTACACTAAAATTATTAATTCCTAATTTACATTATCTGTGTAGCTCTGCAAATATATTTTTTAATTCGTTTATGGTGAAAGTTTTTTTTTTTGTATATTTTTTTTTGGTAATGCATAATTTATGTTCTAATTCTCACAACATTTTAATGGCCAAATGCAGAATATATGTAAACAAAATGATCATTGAAAATATAACATCTCAATCAACATGTGCTGCAATTTTTTAATTTTCAATTTTACTTCAAAATTACTACTCTAATGGATTTATTTTATTTTATTTTTATTTTTTTTATTTTCTATACTATTAAACAAAAGAAAAGGATGTTTTATTTTTTGTTTCTACAAATTGTGGATATGAATATAATCGAGATGCTAAACATCTCCATTAAGATATAACAATATTGTGAGCATCACGTTTTTCTGATTGATTTCTTATTGAGCTATCAAGCTATTACAAAATGATTATTTTATTTAAATTTTATATTATATTAAAACAAATATATATTATATTATTTTTACCTGATAGAGTTTAATTTTTCTACGATTTACTTTCCATCATTTAGAATAAAAGATAAGATCAAATTATTTTATAATAAATTAGGTTAAGATATTAAAAATATGTTTCTCTTTTCTTCTCATTTATAAATAAAAATTAAACATCAAATTACTTTATGATAAACTAATTAAATTAAAATTAAAATTTTAGAGATAAACTATTTAAGTACACCACACTAATTTTCTTCATTGATCTTATTCTTTTGAAGTTGGTTTCCTTGAAACATATATTTAGTTTTTGAGATATATAAATTATTTACTATAAACAACCAGATTATATGATATAAAATATTAAAATAATCATTTTAAATTATAATCGACTAAACATATTTCAATATATATATATATATATATTTAGTTATAAAATATAAAATATTTTATTATATTAATTTCAAACTCATGCGTTGCATGAGATATTCACTAGTTAGTTATTATTAGATGGTGTTGAATTCCATCGTACCAGTGTACTAGAACAATAACAAAATGATAGTTATGATATTAACGATATGTTTGATGTTTATTCATCAATATCACCATGCAAATATAATTATTGATTTATATATACACATATATATATAATTATTAATGTAAATAGTAGTATATTGTTTAAATTAGTCTGCATATGTGATCATATAGTAGCTGCTATAATTTTTAATTTAAATAAATATTTTATTAATTAGTTCTAATCGGGGAAGGGTATAGTTTACAGAACTGTAATCTATCAACAAAAGGTTTTAAGTTTTTTTCTTTAGATTTTTCTTTTCAAATGTTTTGATATTCTTGTTATTTTTTGTTTAAATATTATCTTTAATTATACTCATCAGTTTGATGTTTCGAACCAAACCAAATCGGTTACCGAATAAAATCATGCCAAACTTCGGCTCATTTCAGTCTGACTAAATCAGTTCAAAACGTATGTCCAATCTTTATCTTGCTGTTTTTCATTGTGAAATGATCATTTACGTGGTGTCGGAGAATTTGGAGAAAATAACAATTTTTTGTGTGTCTTAATGCTTTTGTGTATATTGTTTATATGTTTTAACAAAATAAATCATCTCATTTTAGACTTCGTTTATGTTAGGATTTAATTTTGCTTTTTATCAAAAGGTGAAGGTTTTAAAACTCCTGAAAATGTTTGGATTTCTTATATGTATTAAAATGGTGAGGACTTTATTTTCCCAAATAGTTTATATGTTGAGATATAATAAAGTTGGGCTTAGTTGTGAGAAAAATTTGAACGGGTTTAGCCCATCCATATGGTCATATGGATCATTTTAGTTTATACCATGGTGTAGTGTTTTACAAATGAAAGTGGAAATAATCAAAACATATTCAACACAAATTCTTAAAATCTCGTCAAACAATCAATCAACGAAAAATTCTTTAGCAAAAACAAAACAAAATAAAATTCAATGAACAACACACAGTTCAATAAACTCTATGTCGTTTTACTATTCGAAAACAAACTCCATGTCGTTTTTTCCTATAGCTACTGAACTCACCAGTTGCTTCTAAAAATCCAGAGAGTCACGTAAACTCATATGACCGACCAGTCAAATAAAAACTACTTCTAGAATAAGTCAACGGTCACTGTCCAATAACGTCACAAGCTCGTGACGTTTAACTTTCTATTCTACCGTTAAAACAATTGCCACGTAGGAGACGTAAACGAAACGCACGTTAATTATCTCGTTAACCCCACGCAGACAAGATTACCTTGACCGTTAGATATGGATCTGGCGGCGAATTCTTCAATCAATTTGGTCCGTCCGATCAGAAAATTGGAGTTTGGCTTTTGTCGGTGTAAAAAAAGCTAAGCCTTTGATTTTTTTAAAAACATTTCTCGCACTGATTTTTTTTTTTTCTTCTTTCTCTCTCTTTCTCTGAGTCTTCAACTTTGTTTTGTCTCCAGCTTTTTTTTTTTATCTCACGCGAAAGCTCTGATCTTTTCAATTTCAAAGGCTTGGATACGATTTTATCTAGAGAGTTTCAGCTTTGTTAATTCCAGATTCGTTAGGGTTTGCTTCTCAAGTTCTCTACTTTGTGCGTTTTGTGGATTGTTCACGGATCTTTGGAAATTCCGAAATTGGGGGCGATTTTAATTCTAGGGTTTCGGTAAATTTTACTGTTTCTGGAATACTTCTTCCGTAGATCGCTTCTCACGTGACGAGCTCGTATCTGAGATTGAGATTTCTAACTCCATCTTCTCTGATTTGAAGTTAATTTACGTGGAGGAGGTTGAGATTTGGTTTGTGAAAACCTCTGCGGTTTGAGCTATATGAGATGCAAAATGGTAAAATTTGATCTATATTTTTTCTGGGTTCGTCACAATTTCAATGATTTAGTTAAAAAAACAGGGGCTTGATTTGAATTGGCATTAGGCTAGGGTTCGAGTTTTTGAAGTCCAAAAACTAGATTTAAATGATATTGGACTGATAAAGGTTTCATGTTAGGGTCATATTCAAGCGTTTTTATTGAGAATTTGTAGGTTTGTTTGTTTTGGGCTTTTGTTATTTCACATTGTTCTAGCTTTTTTGTGTCAATACAAGTTTCTTCCCCCTGTGGGAATTTTGCGAAAATGTTGCAAAGATTTAACCTTTTTTAGTTGATTAAAATGGGAATAAGAATCGTCTTTGTGGTTTTGATGGTGGCAGTATTAGTTTCAGTTATTTAAGTGGATATATGTGATGCAGGTCTCTGGCAAATAGTAACTTGTGAATTGTAGAAGCTAGTGAGGGGTATCTTTTGTGGAATTTCTTGCTAAAACAATGGTTGAAAGTGCTGCGTTCCCGGGAGGGTATTATCGTAGTAGTACGTTTGAAGCGCCTGAGGAATCAGAAGGATCTGGGAGCTCTGCACAGATTGATACTGAGGTCACAGCATCTGAGAATTCAAGCACTCCTGCACGAAAGTGTATTATGTTGAATTCTAATGATGATGATCCTTATGGTGTCCAGAGACAAGTCATTTCTTTGTATAACATGTCAATATCTGAGAGGAGGGATTTGATTTATCGACTCAAACTGGAGCTGGAGCAGACAAAGATAGTTCTTAAGAATGCTGAATTGCAGCTAATGAACCCAGCCTCTGTGTCGTCTACTAGTGATAGGGTTGGTTTTCACAAGCTATCATCTCGAGCCAACAATTCAAAGAAGCCATCTGATTTTGCAATGGGACCGGGAAAGAAAGTTCGGCCTCAGACTGGGACTTCTCGTGGATGGAACCGTGGTTCCTCGGGGAAGTTTGAGTCTTCGAAAGAGTCCAAGGCTAGCACTCCTAACATTACACTGATGAAGCAATGTGACACGCTGCTTAAAAAACTGTGGTCGCATCCGCATTCTTGGGTTTTTCAGGCGCCAGTTGATGTAGTGAAACTAAACTTACCTGACTATCTCACTATCATCAAACATCCCATGGACTTAGGGACAGTAAAAAAGAACTTAGCGTCTGGTGTATACTCTAGCCCGCATGACTTTGCTGCTGATGTGAGGCTTACATTTACCAATGCAATGACATATAACCCTCCAGGACATGATGTTCACATAATGGGGGATATTCTTAGTAAATTATTCGAAGCACGGTGGAAGACTATCGAAAAAAAATTACCAGCATGTAGCACGCAAACGTTTTCTGCAATAACATTGGAACCTAATGACGAAAGGAGAGCTGCTATATCTGTCCCTCCAGCAAAGAAGAGAAAGATGGCTTCACCCGTTAGAGTGAGTGTTCCAGAACCTGTGAAGCCACTTATGACAGCAGAGGAGAGACATAGATTGGGGAGACAACTAGAATCACTACTGGATGAACTTCCTGCACAGATCATAGACTTTTTGAAGAAACACAGTTCATATGGAGGAGAAATTGCAGAAGACGAAATTGAGATAGACATTGATGTTCTCAGTGATGAAGTGCTGCTCACTCTTCGAGATCTTCTAGATGAATATGTACAAAATAAAGAAGCGAAGCAGCCGAATGTTCAACCATGTGAAATAGAGGTAATCATCATCTCACCTACTGGAATAGAATTTTAAGACAATTTTACTGAGAAAAAGCAATTTTTTTGTTACAGCTTCTTAATGGATCAGGACCGAGCAATTCATCGATTCAACGAGGTAAAGCTCAGATTCTGGATTTATACTGGTCAGTGGTCTCGGTATTCACCGATTTTCTTAATTTTGCTCTGCTTCTGTATTTTTTTTCTAGGAAATGATTTGGCTGATGAGTATGTTGGTGGAAATGAACCTCCCATCTCAGGGAGCTCCAGTGGTAAGTTGCAACCCATATATTTGTCAACTCCTTCGTAACATTTTCTTGCCCTAGGTTCTCTCAATGGATGTTATAATATGCCACTGACTCATGTTTCTATCAGAAGCTTTATATATTTCCTCGCCTCCTATGTTCTTATCATGATATTTTTATCGTTTTTGTTTTACCATATGACTATATGTTTTGGCCAAATATCTTTCCAGTCTATCAATTTACATATTTTTATTAGATCTTATTAAATTCTACAGTGGTTATGTAGTTCGTCAAAAAAAATTGTTGTTGGTGCAATCATTGTAATCATCACTGAAAGTTTTTCATATTTGATTCTGGCAATTTCATCGAATGGAGCCTGTTTTTTGTATCATTGAAGAACAGTAGGATCAAAGTTTACAGCGTAGTCTTAACAAATCTTTGCAGAACCTAGAATCTAATGTTTCCATGGAATAGGGGGTTTAGTAGGTTTTGTAGCTTCATGCTATTGTATCAGATTCTGTGTGTTACTGAGTAGTGTGTTACTTTTCAGATTCGGAGTCTGGTAGCTCTGAAGATCAATCTAATGATGCTAAACCCATGATTCAAGATGATGCTTCCAAGGTATAATCTATATATGTGACCTTTTCAAGGCATATAATTTGTTATGAATCTAAACCACACAGTTGATAACTTTTCAGATGCCTGAAACTACAAATTCTGAGGCCCAAAGAGATGAAGATGCAAGAGTTAATGATGTTTTTGAAGGAAGTCGTGAGTACTTGTCTCCTTTGAGTTCATTATTATGATCTTAAGATTATTCATAAGCTTGGGGTGTCTATACTATTGTCTGTTTCCTCTATAAATTTTCCATGAGTAATAGCTTATATACTATTCTGCTGGAACCTCTATAGTTGGCCGTAGTAGGAAAATGTAATAGATGTTGGTGATCGCTGATGGATGCAAAATCTGTTGTTAAAGAATTTTCTCTGGATGCATATTTACTGTTTGTATCTCTGTTTTATTCACTACAGAATCTACTGGTGCGCCAGAGCAGATGGATATTTGTTCTCAGCAAAAGCCTAGTTCTGATGAATCAGATGGTCAACAAGAAGGTGAAATGCAGAGAAAAGGAGTGTATCTATTTCAGCCATAAAGTGAGTATCTCACAATTTTTTTACTTAATGCTACAGGAAATACTTTGGAGACTCCGGTTTCATCTGAGAAGCGCTATAGAGCAGCACTGTTGAAGAGCCGTTTTGCAGATATAATTCTAAAAGCACGCGAGAAAACACTGCCACAGGTCTGTACTTATCCTCAGTCGAACCTATCTTTTTATTTGGCTAAAGTAGTGATTACGCTTTTGGCCAGAACTCCTGTTGAATTTGTTTGCCTCGAATAGCAGCTGTGGCTGGTATATGTTTCAAGCATTTTGGAAACTGAGTTAACTATTTGGAGCCATGATAAACAAACCAAATCAACATCAATTAAGATTTGGTTTATCGTGGGCCAATATTTAACTCGGTTTCCAAAATGCTTGAAATAATATATCAGCCAAATAACTAAATTCTTTCCATATGCCAGGAAAAAAAGAAGTACATAGCTTTTTGGGTTTTATATTTTATAGCAGAATATTTGGATTTTGTCTAAACAAGCACAGAAAAATGGAGATGTCGATAAGGCACTAAGAATTTTTACTTCAGTTTGCTTAAGAAAAAAAGTATTAAAATTGTTAACTGAGATTTGCTTTTTCTATTTGCATTTGCATTAGTTGGTTCCTGAATTTTGTTTCATACCAATACCAACGTCCGCATTTGCATTAGTTGGTTCTTGAATTAAATACGGGGATCACATGCTCTACACTATCCCTGAAGCAGTTATCTTGAACCTGGGAATTAATATGGCTTAAATTTTATCTCTTATGAGAGCAGAATGGTAGTAAGGGCGATCCAGAAAGGCTGCGCAAGGAAAGAGAAGAACTCGAACTGCAGAAGAAAAAAGGTAGTTCATATATTAACTACCCAATATGTTAAATTTTGGTTGTTTCTCCAGATCATTCTTACAAGAACAATTTTTAAAAAATTATGTTCTTTTAGTTAAAAACCATCTATTTTTGTTGCCAGAGAGAGCGCGGCTACAAGCTGAAGCAAAGGCTGCTGAAGATGCTCGTCGCCAAGCTGAAGCAGAGGCCGCTGCAGAAGCTGCTGCTGAGGCAAAGCGGAAGAGAGAACTCGAAAGAGAAGCCGCTCGCCAAGCTTTATTGAAGGTAGATAACAAACACATGACTTACATTACAGGATCACAAACTCTAAATACATTTTATAATATGGAGCACGTTCTCTAATGATTTTTAATGCTCCACCAATGCAACTTATGTGTTGTTTGTTTCTTGGATTCACATGACGGATTTTTTCATTAATATACATCTTTGACTTCCCTGCAGATGGAGAAAACTGTAGAGATCAATGAGAACTCACGATTTCTCGAGGACCTAGAGATGTTGAGTTCGAGTGCACCTGAGCAATTACCAAGCTCAGCTGACGAAACCAGCCCCGAGAGACCTTTAGATGCACTTGGAAGTTTCAACCTCAGAGGAAGTAACCCACTTGAGCAACTCGGACTGTACATGAAACAAGACGATGATGAAGAAGAACCCGAGGCTCCTGCAGCTCCAAAAGCCGATAAAACCAGCCCCAAGAGACCTCTAGACGCACTTGGAAGTTTCAACCTCGGAGGAAGTAACCCACTTGAGCAACTCGGACTATACATGAAACAAGACGATGATGAAGAAGAAGAACCCGAGGCTCCTGTGGTTCCAAAACCAGATGAAACCAGCCCCGAGAGACCTTTAGATGCACTTGGAAGTTTCAACCTCAATGGAAGTAACCCTCTTGAGCAACTTGGACTGTACATGAAACAAGATGATGATGATGAAGAAGAACCCGAGGCTCCTCCCTCTGTTCCAAACCTAGCCAACGACGTGGAAGAAGGTGAAATCGATTGAAAAAAACAAGTGTATATAAGATAATATATACATGTATACAACAATAGCCAGGGCAGGTACTAAGTTAATACGTACCCAAGAAAAAGGCTTTAGCTTAAGAAAAGGTCCAATCTTTAAACTCATTGTGGAATGAGTTTTGGAATGGATCTCTCTTAAGCCACTGTGGTGTTTAAATATGTAAAATTAAAACGCTTAGAAGGTTTTTGCCACGAGACTTTATGAAGAGTCCTTAGTGTATGATAAAAAAAAAAAGATTAAAAAAAAAAAGCATTATTTGTGTAAGAATCTGTCTTTTACTATATTTGTTCTTGATAATGTTATCTTTGCTGAGTACCTTTTTCATCTCTTTACTATTTTAAAAAGCTACCTAACAATGGATACTGTATTTGAATGACATTAATGAACAAGTATTTTTTGAGGTTTTCCAAATAAAATTGTATTGTTAAATAAAACAAACTCGTATAAATTTATTTCATTTTTCTAAAACTTTCAAAGGTAGAAAAACAAATAAACAAATAATTATGAGTCGCAACTAAATAAGGAATCAAATACAATGCACAAAACATGTGTTTAGTGACGCTACAAAAATTAACAGATATAAAAAAACGCCGTCGTTTAAGGGGTTTTTCTTACCAAACCCTTTCATCGTTTCTCAAAACAAACCTCAACCATTTCTATCGTCTCTTCTATATGGTCTCATCCATCTTTATATATATATATATGTATGTATCGACGACTTCAAAGCTTCAAGGTATTAATTAGATAGTAATGGAGGCAATTACGAGTTCCATAGATTTACCATTGTCCTTCTCAATCTTCATCTTCGTTTATCTTCTCGGTTACTTATTCGTTTTCCGGCGATGGAGTCCGGAGTCTCGTCCTTTAGCCTCCAGCTGTTTAATGTCCCTTGTACACGGCGTCTTGGCCGTCGTGCTCTCCACGCGCGCCTTAATCTCCGATCCTAACCGCGGGTTCTCCTCCCAAAACAGCCAATCGCAAAACTCCGTTCTCGATTTCAGCTCGGCTTATTTCTTGGCCGATCTTATCCATCTCGCCGTTTTTCCCTCTCCCGCCGGCGGAGACTTGCTTTTCGCCGCTCATCACGCCGCCGTGCTATTCGTTTTCCTCACCTGCCGGTACCTCGTGGCTCACGGCGCTTGCGCTCTCCTCGCGCTCCTCATCATCGCCGAAGCGACGAGCGCGTGTCAGAACTCGTGGACGCTCGCGGATGCGCGTGGTCCAGACGCGCCTTTCGCGGTGAGTCTGCACCGTTTCGTGACGTTGCCGTTTTATGCGTCGTATACGGTTTGTAGATGCGTTATGGCGCCGCTGCTTATCGTTAAGATGACGTGGTTTTACGTCACTGGGGGAGCTGATGACGTCATACCTAGATGGGTTTGGGTTTCGTGGACCGTCGTTATTGTCACTGCCGTTACCGTTAGTATTCTTTGGATTTGGAATTTATGGGTACTTTTCTTTCAGGAAAGATATTCCAAATTTGTTAAAAAGATTAAATAAAACAATATATTTAAGTGTTCTGTAATGAAGATTTGTTCTCTTATTTGATGAGGTGGAGCGTAAAATAATATCTCACTATCAAAATCGATTTGGAGCTAATCTTATATGATCAAAACTAATATATTTATATTTTAGGATGAGGATCAAAAGTTCAAAACAATTAAAATATAGTCCAGTTTCATATTCCAAGTACTGTTGAATACTGTACAAAATCCAACCAAACATTTATAATATTTAATTATTATTATTATTTTGAGTGGGTACTAATCTGAGATGAAAAGTATTATTAAGGATGTTGTCATAACAACCAAGTGTGCTAAGCATAGAAAAATTAGGTTTGACTTTGTCAATATTTCTCAAAGTTTTATAACTATATAAGGTTAATTAATTAAGAAGAGATGTCAACTTTGCTTAAAGTGTGGGTGGCTCAAGGCAAAATGCAAGACCATTTTTTATTTTTAAAAGGCAAGACCTACATAATCATATTTCGTTTTTATTATGACAACTGACACTAACCTACATCAATCGCTATAATTTTCCTACAGAGACCATTTCCTCGGACACTAATAAATCCCACTAACTTAAAACTGTTCACAGCATCCAACAGATGTATTAAATGCCACATTACAGCATTTAATAATGTGTGCTGATAACTAGGACTTGAACTCACTCCCTCTACAAGTTTAAAACCAAAACTTGAACTCACTCCCTCTAAGAGTATAAAACTAAAACCAAGTGTTCTCGGTCTAGTGGATTCCATTTGAGAAAGAAGTTCCGTAGGTCAGAGATCGATTCCCTTCAGACGTAAAAACATTAAATCAGGCATTCACATGACTTTTCCCAAACCCTAGAGAGATTATAGGACTCGGTCCGGAGGTTAACAAAAAAAATAAAATAAAAAATAAAAGTTTAAAACCAAGAAGACTAATGAACCTTTAGAACATGTTCATTGGTAGAGACTCTAGTAGAGTCTCTTACCTTATATAATAATATTATTATTTATCTATTTTAATTGTTTGATTATATTTATAAAAAAAAAAGAAATGAACCATTCATAATTTGACAAGTGGAGAGATGGTCTCTCATGGGTCTCTCTCTAGAGAGACTCATCTACTCTCTTTCCTACTTTTTTTTAATTTTTGATTTATTTTGATGGGGAGTCTATAGGTGAAAGACCCCCAATAAAAGTGCTCTTAGTTATCTAAATTGCTCTCACACAATACAAAATCTTCAATAATCAAACAAAGTAGAAAACGTACATTACAATTTATATAGATGTAGTTTTGATTTGTAAACAAAATTTATGCGTTAAAGGCTATATATATAAATTTTAGAACGATCCAAGTCTGGTGTTGTAATCTACGAATAAAACTTGTAGTCCTTAGCTTTAATAATGATCGTTCTCAGCCCTCCGATCGGCGATAGCACCATCAATAATACGCCAAATACAATGCATATCTGAAAACAAAAAACGCCTAAATTTTTTAACAAACAACAATTATATCCTTAGAAACGCAACCGCTAGCTGCAAAAAGCTAAACATGATCTCAAACGCAAGAATTGGTGTTCTGTTGTGGTTCTTATACTTACCCAGTTGGTCCACCAAGACAAGCTGTATCTTCTTGGTTTGTATATTTTAAGCCATATTACGCAAGGAAGCTTTTGCAAAAGAAGGAAAAATAAATAAAAACATTAATTAGTTATTCTTATTTTAAATTTTCAAAATTTTTTAAAAACAAAAAACGTTTCCAAGTAATCGCAGACTTACGAAGTATGTTGTTGGCGCAAACGCAAATCCACCAAAAAATGCCAGTAGGCCGCCGAAAAAGGGAAACGTCATACCAACGAACATTGTCGCGGCTGTAGAATCATAATAAAATCTGTTTAGTTTAGTATTTACCTATCAAAAAACTATAAATAGTTAATATATTCACAAAGTTGGACCCAAAAAAAAAAGTTAATATATTCACAAACTTAATACCTCCTCCGTTTTTTTTAATCTTATTTTTATGAAAAAATTGTTTCAAAAAATCACATTTTTAGGTTTTGTATGCATATTTTATTAGTTATTGATGATAACTTATAAATTTCAAAAATAATAATTGAATACTATTATCGATTTAGAGTTATAAAAAATTACTAATAAAAAACAATGTATTAATAATTAATTTTTAATACATTTTCTTAATATATGGGAAAATCCTAGAAGAAACATTAATAAAAAGAGATATAGTACTTACCAACATAGAAATTGCGGACAACGAACCGGAGGATCCAACTCGGCTTGAAATTCATCTTCCTAACCAATACCGTCTCCATCATATCGAAAACCGGCATCGCATAAATCTGACAAAAAGCGGTTTAGTTAACCTCTCTGGTTCACTTCGTACCAAAAGTAAAATAAAAAAATGGGTTTACCTGGTAGCTACCAATGACATGGACCACAACAAACATGTTTGCTGTTGCAATTACCCAAACCGGTTTCTGTAGTGTTACAAGAATGTTGTCATCAACAGAGTTCCCGAACATCCAATAACCGACAAGTGCGACCGGGAAATAACAGAGAGCAACAACAATGTAAGCAACAACGACTCCTTTCCACATCGGTCCTTTCGATGGCTTTTCAGGCGTTGAAGGGATCGTGGCTTGGATTTCTAAGACAACGTTATGGCCTGCGTAAGCAAACGCTACTTCGCCTAACGCGCTGAAGAAGTTGAATACTGTTCCTGCTGCGGATTTCGCTTTGTAACCGTATTCAACGTTTTCTTGAACGCCTTTAGCAACTGAGGCTGACCATGCGATTGTGGAGTAGCTAGATACACCAAAAAGAATTGGATCCGGTTAGTTGACTGAAGATATTGGTTTGAGATAACCAAATTATGATCTTGCTAATCCCGTACCAAATAAAATCGGTTTTTGAATCCCTCATTTTTTTTGTTTATATGTTAATCTAAACTCTAAGCTAACCTAAATCGCATTGAAGACACATTTCATAATGTCTTATAGATAACAAAGTTGATGAACCATCCATATATACTATTTTTCAACCTCGTACTCATTGATAAGGTTCAAAATTTTAGTTGAGTTCAAAATTAAAACTAAACCATAAACCGTAAACTCAAAATCTAAAACTATGTTTGGTTTCAATTTGGTTTAAATCCCATAAAAATAATAGCTAAACCAAAGTTTAACCTCATAATCTTTACTCTAATAATCCAAACTAAAATAAAATCGAAAAATGTGTTGGAACTTGGAAGATAGTAAAAATGTTAAACTAAAACCAATTGGCTTAAGTATACCGGCTTTCGAGTTAACCAATTAATAACCAACTCAAAATTCTATTGAAGAACCGGTTTAATTACCTGAGTGACATAACTGCGGCAGCTAGAGAGACGCCGGAGATGGAGTTGAAGTTAGGGAGATGAGATAGGACAAAGTGGACAGATGCGAAGATCATGATGAAGTAAGTGAGTTTAATCGATTTACAATCCGCACATACAAGTTCATGAAATTTCTTCAGAGATTTGCCTCCTGTGACCATATAAACGATGCAAACGCCGACTTCCACGATTAGCTGTTGCGGCACGACTATGTAGAGTCCAAGATTTTTTCCAAACGCATGTTGTCCAAGCTCGTGGTAGCGATCGAAACGTTTCCCTGGAACCATTTCATGCATCTCCACCATTTGCCACAGTGTGTATAGTGTTATGATCCATGATAATACCAGAATTACCACACCTGGTCCCCTGTAAACCGGTAATCTTATTTAGTTAAGCTCAAATAATAACCAAGAACCTTAGGATTTTGAGTTGATTTTTTACCGGTTTAGGCTTCAAATTAATTATATATATCATTGAAAGTATATCGTTTCAGTTTTCTTTTTTTGTATTTGGTTCGGTTCGGTATAGTTATATTCCGGCTCAATTTTTATAAAACGTTTTACTAAAACCTAAGTCGCACATGTTGAAATGAAAACGGGTAGGCAGAAGTAAAACGTGGAAATAATTTTTTTTCAAAAAATTAAGAAACAGATACGTGTTGAAAACTTGAACATATATAAGTATATAAGTAAAAATATAGTAAAACAATAAAGTCATATTTTAAAAAAATATTTAAAACATGAGATATTTGAAAATATCAGAGTTTTTAACTTCTAAATCTTTTAGGTTATGATTAATTTTTGGAGTGAAAAGAAAATATGATATATTTTATACCTTTTCCATGTTAGTTAAGAATTTTAAGTTAAAACTGACATCAAAGAGAGTTTTCATGCTACCTAGACTAAAACTGAAATTTAACCAAAGTTATTACAGTTTGGTTCTGACTCGGTTAGAATTTGGTTCCATTTTTTGTTAGAGTTCGGTTTAATTGCATGCATGTTATACTGTATAAGTATTTTAGATTTGATTCAAGGTCCCTCCTACGTTTTTGTATCTTAGCATTAATTTTGTTGGTTTCGGTTTAGCTAGTCTGGTTTAAATAAAATGATAATAACAAACATCATTTGGATCGGTTCAAATTCGATTTGGTTCAATCTGTTCGGTTCAAATGTCCACTCATATTGCGAATCATATCCTTATTGCGTCATTTAAGTTTAGTTTGTTGTGGCCCTAGCTAGCTATTCAATGCATCAAACAAGGTTTGTTATGGAAGAGTAGTGATACGTACCAGCCGAGCTGAGCCATGGCGTAAGGGAGGCTGAGAACACCGGCTCCGACCATGGCCGTGACATTGTGAAACGCAGAGTACCACCACTTTGCATTTCTAGATGACGTTATCGGAAGCCAATCGTCGATTTCTTTTTCTCTAGCTCTTTTCTCATCCATCTGTTATTTGATCATCAAATCATATGATCAACTATTTTATTTCTCTTTCATTTTGTAAAAGTCATGAAGCTCTAAAGTACAAAACAAATCATGACACAACAAAGGAAAACAAAAAAAGGGAAAAGAACAAATCAAAATTATTCACTTACTGTTTTTGAGAAAATCAATCAAACTAAATACAGTCTCTTACATTATTTTTTCTATATATTGTCTTGCAATAATTATTGAAATATTTAAAGGAGGAATTTTAGTAGGGTTCCAATATTAACCCCAAAAAAAAATTTAGAAACTGAAAAAAGAGAAACTAACATCTTTATTGTATAATTCTTCATCAGGAGCTTGAGTTCTCATGGTGATACTGATACAGAAAGAGTAAGAGGAAAAGAGACAAAAAGATCTTAACAAGTCTTCACAAAGTTGAGACAACCTTAATTACATTACATACATATATACATATATATATATATATATATATAGCTAAATGTGAGTAAAAGTATATGATGTGAGATAGAGAGATATGTCCGACTTCAAAATTTACTTGTGGAGAAGTCTTATGAGCTGAGCTGGATCATGTTCTATACGCCACGTTCGAAGTTTATATAATCTTAAATAAAACAATATTGGTGGGATAATATTCCAATCGTCAATGACTCATTGACAAAAGAAACTTCAATCAAATTAAAAAAAAAATATCATAGATAGAGATAATAAATACATGATTAGCTCTACATAACGAATTGACTATACATGTAACAATCATATGACATACAAAAATAACAATTGAACTGGAATTTATGGAGGTTAAACTAAGTTATTAGATATTTATAATCAAGAATGAGAATATTTGGTAAATAATAATGTTTTTGATATTTATTAAATTCCCTTGTAATAAATAAAGATAAATTAGAATGTTATTTGGCCGGTCGTATCCATCTATTCAAATGTCATTAATTTGAATATCAATATTCAAACTATATTACCCGATAAACATTTCTTAATCATGTGTCATATCATTCGTTTTTGTTCGCATGATCTTTTAACAAGCTTAAGTTAAAAAACAATTAGTGTTTTTGGGGTGGAAAGTTTCATAGAAGTTTACAAATGGCACGACGAAGGAATACTTTTCATTAATGACCCCGTCAACAATCAGAAGTGCGAATGAAATGCATGATTCGAATGAACATTTCATTAAATTTATTTACAATCTTTGAACGTAAATTGATTTACGCGTATATGATGTACATGTACTTTATTTTAACCCTTAAAAGTCTTTAGTTCGGTAATTTCCTGAAATTTGTTGAAATTTAATTAATCTCATTTTGGGAAATTGATTTACGCGTATATGAAGTTTTTCTAACGGTTTTAAAGAAGAAATTTAAAAATGGTGGAAGAGAAACAACAATTGAGTTAAAACAAACTGTTAAATAAAATTATTGTTGGTAACCAACGGTTAAATAGTAATAATATTATTATAAATAGATAACAAAGATTAATTTGATATAACATTTTCTTAAAAAAATGTTATTTTCATTTTCAAAATATTTGTATAAAAATAATATACAGTATGTATTTAAAATATTAAAAATTTAAGAAATATCTAATCGTCCGTTTGGTAAACAAGACGGTTATAAATCATATATTTTAGACGGTTTATAATCGCCTCGTTTACTTTTTTCAATTATTTAAACCTATTTCATCTGTCTATTTTTTCTGCTTGTTTATCTGTTCATCCAATTAGTAATCAAACGAGCAGTTGAATTTTCTGCCACCTCAAATTTGTCTACTAATCAAAGCCGAGTCAACTATCAGGTATGTATTTTATTAATAAAGATGAAAATATGGTGAAGTGGGTGAATATATATGGAAGATCTTTTAATTGAGTAGGAGTGATAAATTAATAATTAGGTGTGTGATGACCGCACAACATTTATGGCGAATGTATCCCTACTTCACACAAGGTAATAGATTTACGTAGTTATCCGGATAACATTGTTAATTTTATATTTATCCGTATAATTTTATTACCGGGTTATAGACCACAATATTTGGTGACATTATTAATATCATCATCTCGCAATGGTTCTTACCGCGGTAAGTATATCTATGAGGGATTGTACATTTTCCAGTAATTAGATTTCAATTTCTGGTCTATTGACACAATTCATATTATTTATTATGGTAATAATATATAATCAATAATATATAAACACCGATAGCTTTAACATTACTTATAATTTTAGTTGCTCTTTTTTAGTTGCTCTTAGCGCGATAAGATACAAATACATTTCTAATTGCACAAAAGATTGTAAATTGACCAATAATTAGGTTTCACTATTTGTCAAACCAAGGCAGTTCAAACTAATTACCATGGTAAAAATAAATAAAATCAATAACCTATATACACAAATAACATTAGCGTTGCAGACCGTTCCAGTTGCATCTACGTACACGTCAACAATGAGTTTATAATCAGATGAATATTAATATACGTTATAGTTATCCTTTTTACAGTGTTACCGATTTATATACAAACTAGCATTATGGCCCCTGCTATGCAGGGACATAGTGGTTATTATATTCAAATGTAAGTTTGAGATGAGTTTTAGATATGCTAAAACTTCTAATTCATATGCTAAATGATCGTTAACTTCCTTAATCCTAGCTAACTTACGACAAATATAGACATTATAATCAGATAAAGAGAGAGTGTTCACCTGTAATGGAACGCATTGGATCATGTGAGATACACACATATACATACAATTATGTATACTTTCATAACGAACTATACCATTACGAAAAATATATGCAGGTATAATCAAACATCAACTTGTTCTATCTAAATAAACTTGTTCTATATCACATCTATATATTCATAGACACGTCATGTAATATAAAGGCATAACTTTACACGAAAGGCAAAATGCCATGAACCCAAACTGTGAAGTTTTAAATTTTAATAACATGTTTCTTTTTTTCCAAAATTAGTTTTCATGCCGGTCGTAGCAAAAGCAACAAAAAACATATACTTGATCGAAAAACACATTGGAATTTAAAAATCAAAAACAAAATTTGGTCGATGCTTAATTAGAGAGGATGTTTTTTGCGGAGGGACTTGAAAATAAACGACAAGCTAGCAGAGAAGAATATTAGAGAAACAAACAAATTCTAACAATTTTTTTTTTAACGTTAACAATATTTTTTTAAAAATAAGACATAATTTCATAGAAAATGGTTGATAGAGGAAAAAGAAAATTAATAGAAAATGATAAAAGAATTTATCAACGTGACGACATATATAGAGAGACAGTAGATCGACTTAAAACTGATGGGATTTTCCATTAGAGGTACTCGTGATGTCATGTTGCTGAAGAGAGAAGATGTGATAGACGCAGCAGATTGAAATGACGGCGTCTGATCGGTTGTGCTCGGGAACATGTTAGAGGAGTTTAGAGACATTGCTCACTCTGAACACCTTTTGAACCCGCGAAGTACGTTGCTCCTTGCTCGGAGTCAAAGTAAGAACTTCTTTTTTATTCAGATCGAGGAGAGAAAGTTAAGTTCATAGAGAGAGAAAAAAAAACGGTTTTGAGTCATTCAGAACCGAGACGACTGGAAAAAAATTATTGAGAATAAAACTGAAGAGAATATGTGATGGTGGAGGAGAATATTTGCAAAGCAAAGATCGTGGTGCAGTTACTCAATTTGAAGATTTTTTTTTAATAATTAGTTAAATAAAGATTGTTTAAGAATAAAATTAAATTGCCAAAAATTGTGGTATTGACACCTCATTAAAAGTACACGTGTCAAATAAAAAATGCATCAGTTATTGCTAAAGTGACTTGTGATTTAGTATATATAGATTTACTGGGTAATATTCTTATATGTATAACATTGCTAATGTCGGTAGAAAATCACTCTTACAATTTATCAGAATTTTAAAACGGCCAATCGCTATCTCACTTGCATAAGGATAAAATAGTCCAATTTTAATATACAATGCAACTTTAAATAGTACATAATGTGTCAGTTAATTATGAAGTCTTCTATGGTTACTTTCTATAGATATACTATTCGCTCTGTTCCAATTTACAAGATGTTTTATCTTTTTTTTCTTCTATTTCATTAGATGTTTTGCAAGTTTTTTATGCAAAACTTTAACTTTGATTGGTTGAATGAGTTTAAAGTAAAATATCAAATGATATTTTTTGTAGAAGAAAATAGATTTCTTAATAATTGTGCTTTTAGGTAAAATCACTTTTTTTTTAGTAAAAAATTAGGCAAAACCTCCAATAAAATGGAATAGAAGGAGTATTAGTTTTTTTTTTTTGTTTGGCAAAGCTATGATTTTGTTAATGATGTGATTTTTTACATAATAAATTATTTATGTCTTTTCATTACAAAAGACAACAGAAAATGTGTAATCAAATTTGGTGTTTTGCCTACTTTACCGTACTTATATGGATGATGTTAATAAGTACATTTTTCAACTTGAAATGTTAAAATTTTCAAACTTTAAACTAAGGGCTTAATATTAATTTATCACGGGCCATAGATGCTTGTATCGACTTGGGGATCATCAGTCTTCAATCGTCGGTGGCTGAAGCTATTACATATCGCAGAAAGAGAAGACACCAAACTACCACTTTAAATTAGATCAAGGAAACACTGAAAGCGATTCGCAAAAGAGACTTGGTTCAGGAAAATGATGTTGTGCTCTGGAAGGGGAAAAATGAAAAGTTCAAACCAAAATTTATTACTCCAGCTACTTATTCTACTGGGTCTAATTACGTAATACTAATGGGCTTTTAACAAGCCCTTACCTTATAAATTGTCGTCCACGTAAAATGGCCCTATTTAAAAAAAAAGAACAGCCGTCACTTTTAACAAAACCATTTCATAAACCCTAACAAACCCCTAACTCCCATCTTCCTCGATTCTCTCTAAGTTTTTTGGTGCCAAAAAAAAAAAAATGGGAAGCCAACAAGCAGCGATTTCGTTACTAACGAATTTGGCGAAGGCGGCGTTCGGTTTAGGAACGGCGGCGACGGTTCTGAGCTCGTCGCTTTACACCGTTGACGGCGGAGAAAGAGCTGTGCTCTTCGATCGATTCAGGGGAGTTTTGGATCAGACTGTTGGCGAAGGGACTCATTTCTTGATTCCATATCTCCAAAAGCCTCACATCTTCGATATCCGCACGAAACCTCACACTTTCTCTTCCACTTCTGGTACCAAAGATCTCCAGATGGTTAATCTCACCCTTCGTGTTCTCTCTCGCCCTGAGGTATGTGATCTTAATCGATTTTGCAATCATTTCTCGATTCTGTGTTTGAATTTGGAGAATCTTTTTTTTTTTGTAACAGATTTGAATTTGGAGAATCTTGCTTGAGGATGATTTAGGTTTACCCAAAATTTTAGTTGTATACAAGATCTATGGTTTAGGATGATCCGTATGTGAAATTTGGTATAGAATGTAGAAACTTTTGGTGATGAACATTGGATTTTGGAAAGGTCGAATCATTTTGAATTTCAAATGGTGAAGAGCTTCACTACTTTGATTTTGGAATTTTTGAGGGATTTTAATGTGTTGTTGTTGGTTATTTTTGTTGCTTATAAGGTTCCGCGTCTTCCTACAATTTTCCAAACATTGGGTTTAGAATACGATGAGAAAGTTCTTCCTTCGATTGGAAACGAGGTTTTGAAATCTGTGGTTGCGAATTTCAACGCTGATCAGCTACTCACTGAGCGTCCTCAAGTGTCGGCGCTTGTTCGTGATTCGCTTATCAAGCGTGCTAAGGAGTTTAACATTGAGCTTGACGATGTAGCAATCACGCATTTGTCGTATGGTGCAGAGTTCTCGAGGGCTGTTGAGGCGAAGCAAGTTGCTCAACAGGAAGCGGAAAGGTCGAAGTTTGTTGTGATGAAAGCTGATCAAGAGAGGAGAGCTGCGGTTATAAGAGCTGAAGGTGAGAGTGAAGCTGCTCAGTTGATATCAGATGCAACAGCTAAAGCAGGAATGGGTTTAATCGAGCTTAGGAGGATTGAAGCTTCAAGGGAGGTTGCATCTACATTGGCTAGGTCTCCAAACGTCGCGTACTTACCTGGTGGACAAAGCATGCTCTTTTCTCTTAACCCTGGTCGTTAAGCTTAACATTGGTATGTTCTTTTCAACTCTTTGCTTCTTTGAATACTGAAAGAAAATGAATTTGGACTGAGACACTTACAGGGTTTAGAGTCACATTCGGTTTGGTTGAACTAAGAGTGGTTATGGTTTGGTATAAACTGTTTGGTTTCGGTTTGGTATTTGTTCATTCTAGGATTCTTCTGATTACATGTTTGGGCTTGTTGTATTTGCAGGTGGGGAGAGGAGCTTAAGTGACAAAAATACGATATGGAGTTGTGAAGTTTAATAACGTTGATGCATTTTGGTTTCTTGATGAACAATGTGAAAAAGAGAATTGTTAGTTTGGTATTGAGCCGTTAATTAGATATTTTCTGATTTTTGAGGTAAACTTTTTTTTAAAATACACTTTTAGCTCTCTTCCTTAACAAAGATCATCTTATTTACGCACATGTTTTATTCATCTTATTTGCTCCTATCCCATATGATAAAAATATATAAAAATTTTATGAAAACTAATTGTACCAAAAATTTAATTGAACAGAGATATTTGAAATTGATTAATGTTTATGGTCGACTTCTGTAAACAGTATTATACTATTTAAAGAAAAAAAAAATTAAATTTGAAGAAATAAATTAATGTCTAGTTTGTAAATTTATTATTACATGTATCAGGTAAATAACTAATAAAATGAATTGTTTAGAAATTATATACATAAAAAATGAAGGTCCGAGAACTTGCAAAAGAAACGCGGTGCTGTCGACAAACCTGACGGGGTCAACGATATTATTTTTTGCTCGCAATAATTTCCACGAAACTCAAAATCATTAAATATTTTTGTGATCGATAGAAAACATAGCATTAATCATTCCTACGTATCGTCGTGTAATCTTTGATCTTCTCCATCATATTACTAAATGGATTCTTCCCTTCTCCTTACCATTGTTGTTGCTGCAATAGGCTTTCTCGTGCTTTATGGAAAATTCAGATTCCATCAAGATAACGAACATTTTGATTCTTCTTATTCTTCTTCCTCTTCTTCGTTATGTCTTTCTTCATCACCTCCTCCTTCTTTGTCTCGTAACTGGGCACATGATGTTTTTCCGAGCTTCCGAGGGGAAGATGTCCGCAAAGACTTTTTAAGTCACATTCAAAAGGGTTTTGAAAGGAAAGGAATCATACAATTTAATGACTATGAGATCAAGAGAGGAGAATCCATCTCTTTCCAACTTATAAAAGCGATTAGAGGATCTAAAATCGCGGTAGTCTTGTTCTCGAGGAACTACGCTTCTTCCAAATGGTGTCTTGATGAATTGGTGGAGATTATGAAATGCAGGCGAGAGTTTGGTCAAATAGTGATAGTTATTTTTTACAAAGTGGATCCATCTGAGGTACGTAAGCAAACCGGAGATTTTGGAAAAGTCTTCAGAAAAACTTGTGCCGGTAAAACAAAGGAGGAAATTAGGAGATGGAGATTAGCTTTGGCCGAAGTAGCCACAATTGCTGGTTATCATTCAAGCAACTGGTTAGTCTTCTTTCTATTTGATTTTTTTTGAATTCAAGTTTGCTCATAATACATAATACTTATATAAGGTAGCTTAACCTGTAAACATTTGAGTTTTGACCATCCAAAGGTAGCGTTTTGGAAGTTCTGAGTTCGAGAACTAGCTAGCATCAGGGAAGATACTGATATATCCATTTATAATGCATGGCTATATATGGTTCTCGGCTTCAAAGAGATTACAGGCCTTGGTCTAAACTTCTTTACATATGAAAATGGGTTTGCTCATAATCTTGTTAAAAGCAAAAGTTGTTACTTTAAGGGCATAACAAAAGTTATTAAAAATCAATATGGGGATATTATGAAGAAAAATGGGATTCTAAACAAAAATTCATTGCCAATGAATTCATTCATATCTTTTATATACTAGTGTGAGTTTCTTATTCTCATAACACGCCCTCTCGAAATGATGATTTTTTGGTTCATTTACTCGAATTGAATTATTTATTTTTTGGGATTGATTAGATCTTTTATGGACATATTGTACATTATGATGGATTTCAAATACAAAATTAATCACAATAAATGAACTGGCTCATGCCTCTTTTATACCATCCCAAACTTCTTTCAAGATTTGCTTTGAAATAGTACTATATTATAATTCTTATTAATTAATCATATGATGATGTGTTAATGATTTATGAGAAACTATTCCTACAAAGCTACAACCCTTTCTAACGTATACATCTACATATGTAGCTCAATTTAAAACATTATCAAACCCTTGCATGTGAACGTGATTATTTTGTTCTTTTGATGCATGCATAATGCACTGATTCAGGGATAATGAAGCAGCCATGGTCGAGAATATCGCAACTGATGTTTCGAAAAAACTGACTCTTTTCATGAGATCTATTGATTTCAACGACTTAGTTGGGATGAGAGCTCATATGGAAAAGATGAGACAATTGTTAAGCCTAGATTTGGATGAAGTGAGGATGATAGGGATTTGGGGTCTTCCTGGGATTGGAAAGAGCACAATTACCAGATTTCTATTTGACCAAATCTCTAAAAGATTCCAAGTAAGTGTCTTTATCAAGAATATCAAAGCACTTTATACAAGACCAAATCCAGAGTTTATGTCTATACTAACGTACCAGAATGATAGCGAAGTTCTCAATCTAGAAGTTGAACGAGAGAGGTTGAAACGCAAGAAAGTGCTTGTTGTTATTGATAATGTTGACGGGTCGATAAAATTAGATGATGTAATGCAAGAAACTCAATGGTTTGGTCCTGGAAGTCGTGTTATCCTCGCGGTCCAAGATAGAAACCTTTTGGAGGAACTAAGTATCGACTATAGTTATAGAGTGGATTTGCCATCAGATTATGAAGCTTCGCAAATCTTTTGTATGGCTGCTTTTGGTCAAAAGTTCCCTAAAGACGGTTTCGAGGATCTTGCAAGGAAAGTTTTGAATATTTCTGGTAAACTTCCTTTGAGACTAAAGATTATGGGTTCTTATTTCCGTGGCAAGACCAAACAGGAGTGGATTGATAACATTGATCCATATTCATTTTGAAAATGAGTTCAAGTCACTGAACAAAAAAGTTATGCAAGTATTATATGATGTACTTGATTTCTTCAAAGCATTAGGGAGTAATATGGTGTAATCTTTATTCACGAGGTTAACGATATATATACATAGACGTCATTGCATTATTTTTTGGTGGTTACATAATACACTTAAATTTGAGTTTAGATTTATTTTTGGTGGTTCCATAACATAACTAAGAATCATTCTAAACTCAAATAATTATAATCTTATTACCACATTGCATTCAAAACGTAATTAGTTATAATGATTCAACTCCCACAGTAATTATAGCAACTGGTTAGTTCCTTCTTTTGTTTCCTATTCAAGTTCGCTCATAAACATTAATTAAAAAAGAGATGGGAGAAAACATGCTCTGATACCACATGACGCAGTCGGAAAACCCCTAGGTGTTGATCTAAGATATCATCAGAATGATAACAAAGTTGTTGATCTAGCAGTTGAATGGCAAGAAAGCGCTAGTCCTCCTTATTGATAATGTTAATGGCCATAAGAAGAAGTTGTTATTCTAGGAGATGAACTAGAGAGTTTGAAAAACGAGAAAATGCTTGTGGTTATTGATAACGTTGACGAGTCTGGAGAACTAGATGATATAGTGAAAAAAAAACTAAGTGGTTTGGTCACGGAAGTCGTGTCATCATTACATTCAAAGATAGAAAACTTTTGAAGGCACATAGGATCATATTTACAAAGTGCCTTTGCCATCAGATTATGAAGCTTTGCTTATATTTTGTATGGCTGAGTTCTGAACAAAAACTTATGCAAGTAAGTGATGTACTTAAAAATATATTTTAATTACTTCAAAGTATTAGGGAGCAATATGATGTAATCTTTATTCAAGAGGTTTAACAATATATTATTACATAGACATCATTGCATTATTTTTTGAGCATCAAAGTTTATGGGTTTTGAAAATCAAATACACTCTTGTAACTCATTAGACCTCTTCTTAATGCAAACCCCACAGCTGAATGGAAAACAGAACGGCCTGAAATCGCAGTCATTTAAGCAACTTCCACAGTCATGGCAACGTTCTACGCAGACTACGCAAGCTCTGCACAATGATTTAGGAAAAGGATGATCGGTTTCTGCTGGACAATCAAATACTAGACTTGGTTTCTCGCACCTCGGGCATAGCTCTAGGTCAGTAACTCGACCATCTTCTAAAGAGAACTCTGATCTATATGATGTATATAATCTCTGCTTCTTGGATTTTGGACTTGTTTTAGCATCTGCTCCTAGTAATAAGTTGAGCTCTTTGAATTGCTCCTTTGTGAAATACATTGCCCCACCAGTGATTAAGCCTTTGAGTCCAAGACGGTTTGAGGATTTTAAGTCCCTTAAAGTGGACAATAGTCCTGCTGTGCTTAGTCTAAGACAACCCGACACACTTAGCTGCAAAACAAACATTTAAAACATTCATCGTGTTAGCGACACCGAGCGCTTTAAGAATCAGAAAAAAAAAACAGAATCCAGTTTCAAAATCGAAGAACATGTAAAGACAGTTGCAGTATGCATAGACTTATTAACACAGAATCGAAAACAAACACACTTGCACATACAATTAGAATCAGATAACAAGATTGGTACCTAAGTTATTATGTTCATATAACATCTTAATAACAAATCCTCCAGGACACGAAATTTTTTCGATAAATTGTATAGTTTTGTTAAGAAAGCTAACCTTTGAGAGAAGTGGATTGCTTGCAAGAACTTGCTTCAAGCCAAAATCAGTGATACTTAAACAGCCAGCAAGATTCAAACATTGAAGTTTACCTTGAGCACGACGAGTTAAGTTCAAAAGAGAATCATCAGTTACTCTATATCTAAGAAACGGACCACCGAAGTCAATGGTTGTCCATAAGAAAGGCTCGTTTCTAACCGAGTCACGCAATGATCTGCAAACACCTTCAACTACAAGCATCTCCTGCATCTCTAGATATGGAAGAACTAACTCAAAAGCGCAATGAGGTTCACCAGCACCATCATCACCATCATCATCATCATCATCAAGATCAGTACTAAGGAGACTCTGAAACAACATCTGATCAACACCACCAATTGGTTGATAAAGAGAATCTGAAACTAAACAAATCTGATTCTCATGAAACCAATCTGAGATTGTTGTGTTCAAGTTCATACAAAAAGGATCCTCAGGCAAAGTAACAACTTCTTCTTCTGCTGCATCCAATTCGTCAAAAACATTCAAGCTGAAGGTGGTGACATCAATTGGTTGATGAAATTGTGATGATGATACAAAATCAATCTTCTGATGATGATGATGATTCTCATGAAACCAATCTGAGAATGTATTCAAAGTCATACAAAATGGATCATCAGGCAAAATGTTCCCAGTGATGGTTTCAACAAAATCGCAATTCATAGACTCGCAAAACATCTGATAACCAGAAATCTCCATTTTCTTGAAAAACTCGTCTTCTTTCTCAATACTCCATCCTACATTTTTGTAATCGCCACCAAAAGTGAGATAAGAAGGAGCTCCACGAAGCTCGTCACAATTAATCTCCATCTTCTTCTTCTTCTTCACAAGTAAAAACCTCAATGACGCAAATCTGATCCAAAAAAAAAAAAAAAAAATTAAGATTCTGAAGAAGAAGAATCTATGAAAATTGAAGAAATCTAAAATAGATCCAAAAAAAGATTTATTAAAAAAAAAAAAAAAAAAAAAAAACGGCGAGAGAGTGAATGAATGATAATGAACGAACCAATGCGTAATGAATAAATCTAAACGAATGGGATCGCAAAATCAGCGGAGAAATATTTATATATATATATATAAAAGAAAAAGAAGATGGAATGAGATTTGTGCGGAGAGAGTTTCAATAATAAAATTGGGAAAATGAGAAGAAGAAGAAGAATGGTTTCCAATGAAAGGACTTTTTAGGGTATTGTGGATGGTGTGAATTTGGCGCGTGTATTAATAACTACTGTATAACATCTTATTAAATTTAATAAAATAAGTATTAAATAACTTTCCCACTCTTCTTAAATTTCTAATAAATGACTACACTAAATTAGATATTTTCATTCACTCTTTTTTTAATGAACCTACTTAAACAAGGTATTCACTAATTAATCTTAAATTTTTATGGAAATATTATAACTCTTACTTACTATCACTATTTTTGGTAATAATGAAAGAAAAAAAAGTAATTATTATTCACCTCTTAGCCTCTTAGTCTTAGGCTCTTTAATGAAAAAATAATTATTTCTATTTGTATTAGATTAATTTCCAAAACTTAGGAAACTAATTTAAGAGAATATATCAACTATTTTAATATGCTTAAATGACTATTTATTTTGGCATAATTACTAATGAAAGTTTTGACTTTTGAAAATGTAGTAGTAATTATTAATCTACATATTTGGCATAAATGTTAATTACTTTTCTATAATGTTGAGTCAATATTATTGACTATAACTATTTTATTAAGCTATTTATTTATTTTCTTGAACAAACAAAAAACAACAAGTTACTAATAAATTATAGATTTTTGCACTTCTTAATCATCATAAATAAGAATAAGTATTTTGTGTATGTAAGTCCAATTCATAGCACACAATTAATTTTTCTTCAAAAATTTCAAATATTTTTGGGAAATTTTTGAGAAATACCACAATATTGTTTATTTTAATCATAACAAAGAAAAATTCTTCTATTTTGCTCTTTTTCTGGAACAAAGCAAATTGTTCTGCACTTATGAAAAATCTTGAGAATCAATCCTCCATTAAAAAGAAAAAAGATCTCTTAATTGAATTAGTTTAGCTGCTTAACAATATTGGTATTAATTAAACAACAGACAACAACCAAAAACACAAGACAATAAACAGTCCTAGTGAAGATCACTAGTTTACATAAGATTCACTTACAAAAACATCAAACTCGTGATAAGATTTTTATTCAGTAAGGAAACAAAACAAAAAAAAACTCTTATTTTGACTTTGTTTACTCATCATCATCATCATCATCATCATCATCATCATCATCATCATCATCATCATCATCATTATCTCCATGTTGAATTACACCATTTACAATGTAGGAGGGATCCAAATGTAGCCATGAGTCTGCATATAACCAGCTTTCTTAAGTAGCTGATCTGCTTCAGTTGGTCCTCTGCTTCCTTGTTTGTATGGTATCGATTTCACTTCGCCATTATCGATCCTGTGAAGCAGTGGAGTGAAGATTTCCCAAGCTGCCTGTTTTTTTGATTCATCACAAAACATATTTTAAAGATCTTCTCAATGTAAAAATATCAAATATTTGACACCAAATATAGTTATAAAAACCAGATTGTGAAAGTTTGAAACCAAAAGTTGAATCTGGTTCTTGAAATGATGTCAAGAATCATCAAAATGTAAAACTTTTACCTTCAATTCGTCTCTGCGAACAAAGTGTTGTTGGTCACCTCTGATTCTGCAAATAGATACATATAATATGGTAAATGAATGGGGATGAATAAAGGTTTTGATAATACAGAAGTATTGTTACTAGCTAGATGATTTTAGATTCATACGTATCAAGAATCAAGCGCTCGTACGCCTCTGGAATCGAGACACCTTGGTAACGTTGCTTATACGATAGGTCTAGTTCACTCTGCACAGTTTGCATCTCCAGACCCGGTTGCTTCACCTGCGCAGCAAAGCCATCAGATTGATATTGAATGAACAAAAGTAACTGTGATTGGTTTCATCAGAAACTTACAGTTAGCTTCATGTACATGGCCTCTGAAGGTTGTAAGCGTATAACAAACTCGTTCCTACCTTGGTTCTGACCTGTTACATTGTATGAAGGTTTAGACAAACAAAAGTTTTGCATCAATGAATATAATCTGATAAAGTTCGATACATACATTTGAATATGTCACCAGGAACATCCTTAAACTGAATGCGAATATCCGCTTTCTTTGAACTCATTGCCTTTCCAGCCTTTAGTATAAATGGAACACCTGAAAAGATAAAATCAATCCACAAGTCAATCACTACTACTAATAGAAAATGAAAAGATGAAGAGCGAGCGGGACACACGGTGGTACCTTCCCATCTTTCGTTGTCTATGCGAAGAATAGTTGTGGCAAACGTTGGAGTGTTTGAGTCATTTGGAACAGTTGGATCATCTCTATACCCTTCATATTGTCCAAGAACCACCTCTTCATCTTTTATGGGAATCACCGATTGAAGAACCTGAAGTTCATTGAAAAATAAATCAGTCAATTGCTATTTAAGTGGCTGAAAATGCAAATGAAGTAATCACTTGAGCTCGTAAAAAAGGCTAAAAGATGTGATCAAGAAAACTGTAATCACCTTCACTTTCTCATCGCGGATGTGCTCGGGTTTAAGAGAGATTGGTTTCTCCATGGCGACAAGACAAAGAATCTGCACTACACTAAACTTGGTTAATATATGAAACTTCTGATGAAAATTTTCATGTTTTTTTCTTCACAATAGACAAATATTTCAAGTGTAAACACTTGCCTGGAGCAAGTGGTTTTGAATAATATCACGAATGATTCTGAAAATGGAAAATTTTAATACAAGTCATTAGAATGTAATGATATTGTTGCCTTCATTGTACATCATATTCAAAGGAAAAAGCTTACCCGTATTCATCAAAATATCCTCCGCGGCCTTCGGTTCCAAAATCTTCCCTGAAAACAATCTGCAAACAGAAATTAGATATTTGTGTGGAATGTGGATTCAACTCTAAACAATCTGCTATCAAGCTCTCACCTGCACGTTCGCAATATTGTCGCGGTTCCATAGTGGCAAGAATAACCGATTTGCAAATCGAAGAACCAACTGCACTAATCATACATTGTGTTAGATGATCTTTGTACATCTAAAATAAATAAACTCTTGACTAGAAAACAAATAGGTGTTACCATGTTTTGGACTAACTCTTTTCCCAAATAGTGATCAATACGATAAATCTGTGATTCATTAAACAACTCTCCAATCTGAGAACTAAGTTGCTCTGCAGATTCCAAGTCTTTTCCAAATGGCTTCTCAACAACGATCCGAGTCCATCCACCAAGATCAGCTAAAAGATTACACATGTTAATCTTTTTGTATTCTAATAATAATGTTTTGGACTAACAGTGACTCACATTTGTTAGTGCACCATGCTTTGATCATCTTGGATACAGGAGGGTATACAGAAGGAGGAAGTGCAAAATAAAACAATCTCCTAGAAGATCCTTCAGAAGTCTTTGTAGAGACTTCATGCTCTGAAATTGCCTTGTCTAATCTTTTAAACCCTTCCTCAGAATCATAAGGTCCACTCACATACTTAATCTATACAGATTTAAAACCAAATAAACTATGTTTTCAGTAAACCAAAAAACACGGGACAGCAATCGCGTAAATTCGATATATGGGACTAACCAGCTTTAGAAACTTTGACAAAGCTTCTGCTTTCTCAGATGCATTCTTCTCGTCAACAAGATATCTAACATGACAATATCAAATCATATATAAGCTTTAAATTGTCTAAAATGCAACAACAACAACAAAAAATACCGAAACACGGATAAAATCTAACCCGTGGATTCGATCTCTAAGCTCCTGATCAGAAATCTTACTTCTTGCATATCCAAATATATGAACTTCATCTGGACTAAGAAATCCCTACTCATATAAAAAAAAAAACATTATAAAACATGGAAACCATAAAAACATAGTGACCATTTATGAGTTAAGAAGAACCTGATGGTATAGGTTGAAAAGCGCAGGAAAAGTCTTCTTCTTAGCAAGATCACCAGAAGCACCAAGAACGATGATTGAGAGGCTTCCACTTTCTGAGACTGGACCATACTCTTTTACAAACGAATCATTTCTTGAATTTGACCTTTTCTCAACATGCCACTGACCAGAATCCATCTTCCACAACACTCCAAACAAAACAATACCAAAAAACAGAACAAGAACACACAAACCTGTAAAATTGAAGTCAAGTGGAATTGGAATCATTGTGTTATGAACCAAAAAAAATACTTATGAAAAATATAATATTCATCAAAATCGAATCTTTAGAAGAAGAAGAAGAAGATTCTTAGCTTTTAGCTAACACAGTTGTGAAAACACAGAGAATCAATACGAAAATTGGATAAGAAGTAATTTGTATGGATCAGATTTCGTTGAGAGAAAATAAACACAGAGTAATCAAACGGATCATCGAACAAGCTTTGCCTCAATTTTACAATCGGAACAACGAAGAAGACGAGAAGTGATCTTAACCTGAGATCGAGGCGACAAAATTCGAGAACTTTTTTTGGTGTGTTGAGTTTTATAGTTCAAATACTGCAGACATATTGGAATGCTGTTGTAATAAACGTACCTAAGTAGAATCGTTATCGAAAGAAAATATATTAATTACCTGAAACCACTAAGGGAATAATTAAAAAATTAGTTAATTGGTAAGGGTAATGATTTGAGAATCGAGAGTGGTAGTGGTTGAGCTTGAGCAGCCCATGATTTTTTTTTTCGACAAGAAAAGTCAAACAAGATTAAAATGTCATATTTTTGGGGTTTTTTTCAATAATTATTATACAATTTTGACTGTTGGATTTCACCTACCCAATAAGTATCATGTTTTCGATTAGCCACAGTTCAATAATACCATTATAGCAATAAAAATCTTTCCCACTTTTTTTTACTTTTACTTGAACCATATGAAATAAGGGCAAACAGAAATTCAGGACGAAAATTTACGGAAACGGAAACAGGACAGGAATTTGAAAATAGTAAAATATGTCTCATTTAAGTCCTATATCAAATTTGGGACAGGAGCGGGATGAAACAGGACGGACCGGGACGGGAACGGAAATTTCCAAAAAATAAATATGATAAAAAAAAAATAAAAAAAAAAAAAAATAAATTATCACAAATGTGTTTGTTTAATAATTTAAAAAATTTAAAATTCAAAAACAATCAAACATAAACTTAGTCATAATCATCAAAATCAAAATAAACCAAAATAAATCGTAAAAATTTAAAATCATAATAAACCAAGTAACTAATCTTCATCTTCACTCGCATCATCTCGTTTAATTGTTTACCGAATTTTGTGTATACAAAAATGAACAAAAATAGTAGCTAATTAGGAAAAAAAAAACACTTTAAACATACAAAATATCAAAATATATATATTAAAAAATTCAATATTTCTAAACTTTTATTATTATATTTGTGAAATATATATAAAATATTATGCATTAAATATAATTTATTCGACTGGGATTTCGGGAATTCCCGTTCCCGTCCCGTCCCATTTCCAAATAAAAATTAGAAATTAGTACCATACGAGAATACATTGTAACATAAGAAGAGAATTTCCGACCCGAAATAGGACGGGACAGAACATAAATTATGCCCATCCCTATTCTGAAATCATATGACTTGAAACAAGACTTTCATTTACTTTTTTTTAGTTTTCTACTTTAGCATGAGACAGGTAAAAACAGAAAATAACTGCTATGAGTTTATGGATGGAAACCCCTTTTAAGGCCCATAACGTCCAATGGGCCGAGAGATGAAGTCCCATACAGACACAATATGCTTCTTCTTCACCCGAGGGTAAACGATGATCAATCACATTTTAAACCACTTGGGTTTTGTGGTCTTCTTCTCCGTCGGTTTAGGCTCTTGTTCAACCGGTACAGGACCAGCTTCAACTGTGGCTGGCTCTGAAGATGGCTCTTCCTCTGCTTTGGTCATGACCTCTAAATCTTTCAATGACAAGACTTCTTCATTAAGATAAGGAGTTGAACTAGCACCATCATCTACAAAAACCATTAGAGTTATTTATTACCTACAAGTTAAGAGCTCAGTCCTCTTCCCAGCATATTCTTTTCGGGTAGTATGTACTGAAAATTCAAGATTATAATCCAACAGAGAATCAATCTGACACACCAGACTTAACCAGCCTTCTAAGATTATTATTGTTTCCTATGTATTCACATGATCCTAAACTTAATACCAAGCTATATTTCTTTCCTAACTTTGCAAATTTTTTGGACAATTCCACAATAATAGTTTTTTTTTTTTCAGTCCTTAAAACAGATCTCACTTACTAAATCTATGATCCAATACATATTGCAATGCAATACAAGGTTTCCCAGAGAACGAGGAAGTCTATATTTCTTTCCTAACTTTGCAAATTTTTTGGACAAGTCTACAAGAATAACTTTTTTTTCCGTTCCTTAAAACAGATTTCACTTACTAAATCTAAAATCCAGTACATATTGCAATGCAATACAAGGTTTCCCAGAGAACGAGGAAGTCTATATTTTCGTGTTGACGGTAATGGCAGAAACTAACCTTTAGGTTGATCGTTTGCAAAGTAGACGATAGCTCCAGGAACAAACCCAGCAGAGTAGAAGTCTTGTGAGAAATCTTTTATCTGCTTCTTGGGAGGAGTTGTGTCTGCCAAAAAAAGAATACTAAGCTATCAGGTTTCTTGTCTTGAGAAACGTAAAAAAAAAAACCCGAAATCTGAGTAATAATGAAAACATACACAAGTAGAAAGGAGTATCTGGATAAGCAAGTACTCTTTTGACAAGATCAATCAAACATTGGATCTTTTCCGAAGGATGAAATGTCGCCTCCAATGTATGATTATCGGGAAACCGAATCCGGATTACAGCCTAGATAATATATCAAATCTACAAATAATCAGTAAGATAAATAAAACTACTTTCCAAGCATGTATAAAACAAAAACAAAGACAAAATGTTTAAAAGAAAATAATAAGAAACCTTAGTGAGCTTTGATCGACGAGCAGCTTCTTCTGCTTCCCGGATTTTTCTTGTCTTCAAAGATTTATCTTTTATAGAATGTAAATTTTACATATGTTAGCAGAATTAAAGTTGAAATTTTTTTAATCAGATTCTTTTAGAAATATGTTATTATATTACCTTCTTTCTTAGTTGATAAAAGGCGATAATAATCTGCAGCTGTGAACTCATAGAAATCTTCAGATTCCTCTTCTGTGAAAATTTTCATAGACAAAATATTTAATCACAAAGACTTCTTTAAAAATTCAGATTAAATCCAATATAAGCCAGAATCAGTTACCAGCTTTAGAAGCTTGACTTGGCCTTTGTGAAATGCTCGAAGTCTCGAAAACACGAACCTCTCGCCCTAATTTTTCTCGCATATCAGCAATTTTAGCCTGAATTTATGAAATTAATCAAATAAACAATCGAATTCAACACACACAAAGGAAAACGCAAACCCTAGCGCGTGAATTCCAATTGGAGACTGAAGTAAAATCGAAATCAATTGAGGAAGAAGAAGAAGAAGAAGCAAGTAAGACCTGAGCTGAAAAAGCTTCCATGGGAATGATGAAATCGAGTCGTCTTCGTTTGGAGGTGAGTAGAGATGGGTCATCAACAAACATCAGAGCCCCGCTTCAAGTTTATTCTTTACTTTTGTGTGTTCGCTGCAAAATCACCGTCTATACACGGAGGCGCATATTAGCATATCGGAGCATTCTTTTAGGAGATTTTTAGTTTGAGATCCATATCTGGGCTTTGATAAAACTAAGGCATGTTCTATATTGGCGGGCTCTAGGCCCAATAAAATCTTTTTTTTTTACCTTTTTAAATTGGTCGGATTTTAAGATTCGGTTGAAAAATCAGCTAACTGAAATGTTTTGGGTTGCATAACTTGCATTAACGCAACAAAAAAAAAAAAAACAAAAAAAAAGAGGTCCATCTTTTTTTTTTTTTTTCTAAAGCATTTCAGTTTGAAAATGCGACAAAAACACTTGTTTCTATTTTCGATACGCGATGAAAACTTGCTTTTCGTTTTGTTTTTTAAACATCATAAATAATTAATTTAGAAACATTTACAATGCAGTGCATAAGCACAACCTTTAGTGCAAGAGTATTCCCCATAGTTCCCATCGATATTTTGACGACAAACTCCGCATGACCATTTCATAGAGGAAAGAAAAGAAGTAAAGAGGAGACGATGGCTGTGCCGAGATGTTTGTATGACACGCGGTAACTCGACACACGTTATATGAACAACAAAATCACATTGGTGACAAATGGAAGAATAAGATCACAAGTAGAAGAATAGTAAACTAAACCTCCAAGTTGTTTTCCACAACAATGGCAGTCACTTGCGCTATCCAAATGGAGAAGCTGGAGAGGATATTTTGGATGATAAGGGGATATGAAGACAGAAGGAGACTCGACACACTCTTTGTGGTAACGTTTGTCACATCCATTACAATAATAATAGATTGTACCGATTTTATTCTGCAAACAAGCCATACAGTGGAAGTCATTTTGTTTGTCTTCTTTATTATTATATTGCACCAATGAAGGAGGTTAAGATGATGAAGATGTACGTGAAGACTTTTTTTCGTCATCTCCTGCATCCAAGAGGTAACAAGACTTGTTGACTATTCGATAAGATTTACCACCAAAGTATTTCATAAGAAATGGATTTTTTTATGTTTTGGTATCGTATCTCAGGGCATAGGAATTGAGGAGGACGAGGGTAGTCGACGGAATCCATGGCTTCTACTTCAAAGAAATGTTGTTGCTTTGAAAATTTTATATTTATGGTTTAGTTTTTATCATTATAAGTTGTGTAACTTATTAATTTATATAGACAACCAACCTATAAAATCGTTTTTTTTTTAATATAATTTTATTTTATTTATGAAGCGGAACTCTTCATGTACGTATTGATACTATACTTATATTTCTTCTACATTTTACTTAACTTTTCTTGTTGTCATTCTTTGGAAATATCATTCGCGAACATCATATTCTAAATTCGTTTCTTAAATTTCAATGCACAAAAAGAATATTATTTCATACTTCCCTAGTTTCTATGAGTCCAAAGTTTATAACATATTCTTCATTATCATTAACAACAAATGTTCTACACAGGAAGACGTTTGATTACAATCTTCATTATCAGCTTTCTACGTTTTTGAATATTTGATCTCAAGCAATTTGTTTACAATGTTCATAAAATTTCAGGAATAAGGAACTGAATAATAATGTAGTTTTACAATGTGTTAAAACCATTACTTTTGTTGTAATACGAACATTTGTAGAATTGCCTAGATCCGAGGCAGGTTTAGGCTAATGATGTAAACATGTCATTCAAGATGATGATGATGATCTCTCAATTCATCCTTGCCTACGAACAGCTCTTGACGCCATAGCTCGCAGGTTAGCTCTTGCTAGCGACAGATTAGAAGAAGTCGATGAAGAAGAAGAAGTTGCAGTCGTTACGCCAAACGCAGACGCGAACTCCTGCCTCTGCAACCGCAACGCTAATGCAGCATCCCTATCTTGATCCAACCTCACACCACTCGCACCTCTCCTCCTTCTCTCGCTTCTCTCTTCAGATACAAGCAATCTCGAAAGATCCTCTCTTGGTAGTGGTACCCTATCTTGAAACGACGCTGTTTCTCTGTTTGATCTGCTTCTTAGCCTTTGATTAGGGTTCCTAGGACTTGGTGTTTCCTTGCCTTTCAAGTTAGCAAAAGCAGCTCTTTGTGCTTCAACTTCTTTAGGGAACAAAAGCTGAATCGTGTTCCAAAGAACTGTATTAACAGTACAATATCTTCCATTTCTGCATACATAAACAATATTGTTAGATAAATCTCTAAGCTTTCAATCCGAAACTTCTCAAATTTTTGATCCTATTTACCCTATAAGCTGCCTGCATTTAGGGCATTTCTTTCCACACTTATCCGCAGCAGATCGTAAACACTTTTTGCAGAAACTACACAAACCCAAAATTGAACAACTCAATACCAAATTCACCATACAAAAAACAACTCAGTGTTGTATAGTTAAAAACCTACCTGTGTCCACAAGTTGTAGTGCTAGGTTCAAAACAAATCTCAAGACAAATCTGCAGAATCACAAAGCCAAATCCCAAGTTTTAAGAACCCAAAAAATCAAGAAATTACTAAAGAAACAAAACATACACAAGATTCAGATTCATACCGCGCAAGACAATTCGTCTCGAAGCTTATCAATACAAGGAAGCACAACTGAAGCTGAGTTCTTCTCTGACAATATCTTCTCATCATTTCCTATTTTCTTCTCTTCTTGTGTTTCTACTTCTTTCTCTCTTTTCTTTTTCTTCTTCTCTGCAGATCTTTCTTCTATAACCACAACACATCAACAAAACTATCCTAATATCTCCAAAAACTCTCTTTTTTTTTTCGATCAATAAAGAAAATACCTTCATGTCTGATTACTTCATCAAGATCAACAACAGGTAACCGAATTGAACTTTGCTTAACTCGCTGCTTCCTAAAATCCAAAAAAGATTCAAAATTAAACGAATTTTCAAAAAACCCATTTCCCAGATTCCACAGTTACTCAAAATCTGAAAGAACCCAAAAGAAAAAAAAAAGAAAAATCAAAATTTTGATTTACCTTCTTGAAGAACCTGAAGAAGGTGGGGTTGATTTAAACAAAAAATTAGAACGTCTCCTTCGCTTTAAAGAGCTTCTTTCAGGAGTATCCTCTACAACGAAGCTAGCGAGTATCAGATCTTCTTCGTCCCAACCAGCCATAGCCGCCGCTGATTTGAATCTCGGGCTGATGAAAATCTCTGCGTTCTCACCATTCTTCTCCCTTTCGATTGATCCATCTCCGGATCGATTCATAACTCTGGATGGTGTTTCACTCACCATTCTCTGGATCTAGGGTTTTGAGATTTCAGAGAAACGCTCCGGAAAAGAAGAAAACAAAAAAATGGGGAAGATAATATTTATTTCAACGGTCGGATTATCATTTTAAAACATCTTTGATTTCCTCGCAACGGCTAATTTTTAACTGGGCCTTTGGGCCTGTTGACTTTTTTTGGAAATAACATTTGATTTTATCATAATTTTCCTTTTTTTTTGGGTTAAGATTTGAATAATTAATCTTCCTTATTTACTTCACTAATGGACCAAAATTACAGCAAAAAATCCAACACGTGCCTGAAAAATTCCACTGTGGAAACTTAAAAAAAAAAAAGAAAAAGAAAAATCTTAAACTAATTTTTAATCTTTCGAGCTATTCTATTATGGGCTGAGAAACCCATTTTAATGCTAATAACTTCGTCGTCTTCCGTTTTTTCCCACATTAAACGCTGTGTTTTATTGTCTTTAAACTTCTCAAACACTCGATCTCTAAGCCCCGTATCATTCACCTCACAGAATCTCTCAGGCCAATCGGGTGGTTCAACGGGTCGGGTTCCTAAACCGGGTGCACGATCTCTTGACCCGACATTTTCATCGTTTTGCCAATCTGCGACGTAAGTCGCGACTCTCCTATAAAACTTCTCCTTAAAAACCTCCCACACCTGATACTTGTAATGGTTAATTACCATAACGTCCTTGTCCATATCGGCAAACGTGAATCCATCTTTGAGATGAAAATGGTGTACAACATTGATAAGCGTCGCGTTCATTGATTCTGGCCGGAGTATGCTCTTGTGTCTCTCCGGTAAGATCACACGGCAAGTGTATCCTGCGGTGACTCCATCCCGAGGCCGATTTCTCAAACCCGATGGCCCGAAACTGTGGCACGGCGTTCGAATTTCGCCAATTTCATCGGAGTTAGTGTAATTTCTGATGACGGAAGTAAGGGATTTACCAGAGGGGATGTAGAAGAACTCGTCGACGTCGATGAACGCGATCCAATCGCAATCACTCTTTGCACGTATCGCGCAATTGGAAAATCCAGCTTCCTGAGTTTTAATCCACGGCCAGAAATGTCTCGAGATGTTGTAACCGTGGCTTTCGAGATTTTTGATCTCATCGATTATATCGTCCTCGCTGTTGTTATCGTAGATGAACCACCGTTGAACGCCGATTCCGGCGTGGTACATCACCCACTCTCTCAAAACTGCGGCTGCGTTTCGCGTCATAGTACAAACGCACATCTGAAACGGTTTCTTTCGCGGCGGTTTAATGATCCGACTCGGTTGAGCTATCGAAGGAAGCATACCGGTTCCTCCTTTGATTCTAACCGAGACTTTAACAGGCCCATGAGAAGCTTTTGGGCCGTCTAATACAGCTAATGGTGTTCTACACCGTATAATTTCTTGGGCTGCTGAGATGACATCTGATCTTATTAACCGATTATGTTTCGTAAAATCCCAACCGTACACGCACTCATATCTCGACACGTCAGCGACTCTTCCTGACCGTAGATTAAGCCCCTTAACGAAAACCACCGTTGAGTTATCGTAGTCGATCACGGCGTCGTAAACAAGCCAATCCCACCAGTGAGTGGGCCCAGCCGGGATGTGATCATCCGTCGTCCATCTCGAAATAGCAAGCGATATGTCGTAGCCACGTGGCGTTTCAGGGCACCGTACGATTTGACCGCCGAATTTGTCCATGTCCACGGCCGTCGGATACTCTTTCCGTAGCTTCGACGAATCACCTCCGGTGGAAAAAACGCAAATGAGATCGTCTTTGGTTAATAACCGACGAGACTGAGGGTATTTTAGGAAAACCAGTGTTTGCTCAGGTAATTTCACCGCTTCACGAATCGAAACCGCCGGAGATGACGATACAGACTCGACGAGAACCGCTCTTGCCTTTGAGAAACTTATCGTTGAACGCACCACCGGACGAAACTTCCCTAATTACAGTTTTTGATTAATAAAATGAAATCGTTCGAATTTAAAATAATATAATCAAAACCGTTCGGGTCATAAATATATATATATATATACCTTTAAAGACGAACATGGTAGAGAAGAGAACGAAGGAGAAGACAAACAGAATGACGAACAAGAAGAATATCCTCCACGAAACAACGACGTCGCCGCCGCAAACACCACCGAGTTTTCTACGATTCTTCATTTTCTACGCCGCCGATACTTGCCGGCGTCGCAAAGTATTGTTGTCCGGTAACTTAAAAAATAAAAAAATTAAGGTTTCTTCTTTGGTTTCGGCCACTCCTACTTCTTTTCGGATCAATAGAAGGATATATAATTTTGAATTTTGTAAATTTTTTGTTTTGTTTTGTTATGTTCTACAATTATGAAGAAGGAAAAGGTAAAATACCTTGTTTTACTTCTTTTTTTTTTTTCCTGACTTGTGAAGATTATCAAAGAAAAGACACGAACTTGGAGAACGAGAAAAAAAATAAGGCTCACTAAAAACGTCTGGTCTACGATCAAAATTTATTTTCTATTTTAAGGAAAATGAATTTACTTTCATTGACGGTTTTTTAATTCTTTCTTTCACTTCAGTTTCTTTGACGTTGAGTTGCAGCTTTTATAAATTTGATCACTTTTTATAATTCTTTTTTTTTAATTTTAGTTTTCCCTTTGAGTCTTGATTTTGTTTAGGTATCTTGCGTTTGACTAAAAGTTGGACCAGTACCATATGGACGAAGTGAGTGGGACCCAATCTGCACCTTATCTTCTCTCATACGTCGTCGTTTCAACTTTCGTTGATATTGATAAGCCCAAAGGGCTTTTAATTAGGCCCAATTAATCATTTTAGGGCTTTTCACAGGCACATGAATTGGAGCTAGAATCGTCGTCTCCGGCGATCGCCGGAACAAGAGAAATGTGGGCGGTTACGAGAGGGATAAGCCGGCGAATCCATGGCACAGTTGATGTAACTATTCCCAGACTCTCAAATTTCTCTATTGTATCTCCTAAACACGTAAGCTTTGCTGTTTCTTCTTATGTTCTCCATTTTGAAGTTCAGCGATTTGGAATTTGAATTCTAAGTTTCTCTTTTCTGGAAATTGAACTTTTTTTTTTATAGAGGATGGATTCAATCTTTTGTCTTAAAAATCTGATTTTTCAAATACCCTTTTGATGAAGGTTGAGGTAGAGTATGCAGATGGCACAAAGTTCAAATTTTCATCTGAGTTTCTGAGAATTCATAGTCCAGCTGCTGATGGAAAAATCAGAACAATCGGTGGTGAAAAGGTAAATTAGTCAATGGAGATTATCACGTATTCAAAGATGGTTCTAAGCCACATAATGTTTTTTTTTTTTGATATCTTATCTTAGCTCATCTTTAGACATTACCTCATTGCAATAATGTGATAGATACCTGTGAGACTATATTAGCATTGGATGCTACTTCTGTTCATTTTTGGCTTATTGTTTTTGGACCAGCTAAGTTATGGCCACTAGCTTGTTGTTCTAGGTGGGTTTTGGTTAAAAGCAAGTCTAAGTTTGGTGGCTCCTTTGGCTTTTGTATAACCCCTATGAAATTATTGATAACTACTTCGTTGTTCTTGTCACAACATATACTTGAAACTTAAGATGAGTTTTCGTTTTTGTAGATGAGGCTTTGTTTTACCATTGCGTAGTTTGTTCTATTAGCTGATCATTTGTAAATCCTTGGTGGGTTTTGACAAAGATTCAATCTTTAAGTATATGTATAACAAGTTCAATGATGTAGTTCCACTGAATGGAGACATGGTTTAGCAATGAGTTGTGGTGTTGTTTCTTTGTGACTACTACGGTTAACCACTGCGTCGTGCTGTTGTTTCTCTACCTTAGGACTACTAGTTTGTTGTTCTAATGGCTGATTATTCATAGATCCTTGGTGGATTTTGACTAAGATGCAATCTTCTAAGTATGAGTATAACTAGTTCAATGAAATATCGTGGTGTTGTTTCCTTGTGACTATGCGTTTGGCTACTACTTTTCTGTTCTTAGTGACTAGACGATTTTGGACTAACAAATACATTCGTTAAGCTTTACTCTTTGGGCATTGCTAAACAGCTTTGTTTTCTCAATCAGGTTATATCTGGAAGGCGGTATGTAGGAATCATGTCTGCAGAACCGGTTGGAAACTACGGGGTAAGGTATTTATAAATCCCGCAAGGTCATTATATGTTAGCCATCTTAAAGATACGGAAACTTGTTTTTTGGTTTGCTTATAACTTAATACCGTTGGGGTTAAATCTGTTTGAGGATTCAGGTTAGTGTTTGATGACTTGCATAGAACAGGGATATATCCATGGGATTATTTCTATGAGCTTGGGAGCAATAAGTTTGGTCTGATGAGAAACTATATCAAGACTCTTCAAAAGCATAAACTCAGCCGTGAACCTCCTCCGAGAAAGAGATGATTCTGATGATCAAAGTGTTTGATAGATGCTTCTTGTGCAGAAGCATGGAATCTTCTTGTCTTGTTTCAGAGTTACTGTAGTTGCTTTTTTTTTTGCTGTTGTTGGTTGCCTTTATTCAACTTCTTTCAAAACTGATATTTGTAAAAAGAACTATTATCCCAATCACTTGTATCATCAAATTTGTAATTTCTTGTGAGAGCTATAATTTGAAATCAAAATAATTTTTATTTTTACATTTTTTTTTCCCTTTTTTGGACTTTTACACCCTTTTTCCATTAATATATATGAATATGCAAAGTTTGATCAAATTAGTTTTTCAAAATGACAATTGTGCATTATTTTAGAAAATATCATTTTAAATGTTTCTTTTGTTGTTATTGAACATAAAAAAAAAACTTATCAGCATTATTTATTTATTTATTTTTAATGACTTTGGAAAGACAAATTATTACATAACATATATATGCCATATAGTTAGAAAAATACATAAAAGATGATTTTGACGGTTTTTTCTGTAAATAAGCGTTATTCGCAAACAGATTATTACATATGTTATTATTACTTTTTTGTTCATTCTTGCTTTGATACAAATTGTGTAGATGGATATGGTTAGATCTCCATATTGCAACCCGCATTACAAAACAGCATTGTGTATTTCTTTTGTTGGGTTTAGAGTTTAAAATTCATATTAGTTCAATTAGTTTTTTTATAAATTGTTTTTTATTCATGTCAATTTTTTTTTATATATATTATTCAATTAGTTAGGTTGTCGATTTAACGTAACGTATTTTTTTTTTTGTCAACTGACCAATGTTTTCAATCAAAAAAATTAATTAACAAACTCCCAAAAATATATGACAAAACATAGAGCAAATAAATTTTCGCATCACATCACATGTTTTCCACTTTAGGTTCGCACTTGCACGTGCGAGACATTCGTACCGTATTAGCCGTGACCGGGTGAGAAGCGTGACCCCTAATATACATTGGGCTAATTATTAAATTCCAATTCTCACTAGACTTGATTATAAAACCACGAATATTCGGCAAAACGTCACATATAAACTAAAAATATAAAATTCATCTTTTTTTTTTCTTGAAGTCTCCTAGCATGTATTTTATATAAGAAAAACAAATATCTCAGTAATCAATAGGTTACATCAAACGCTATGTAATATATATATTTTTGCTTTTGATTTCAAAAGTTTCATTGTCAAATCGTTTTCGTGTGTAAAATTATTTTATTATTTGAGCTATCAGACATTTTCTACACATAACCTTAAAATATTTAATCTATATATATATATATATTACATTTTTAGTCAACTCATATTATTAATTATTATTGTGTAGATATATATATATATATACACTATTTTTCTTGAAATATATTTGAACCAAAAAAGCCAAAAATGTCCGTAGATTTAGACATACATTTTACGAATATAGTGACGTTCTTTGAAAAATGTTATTTTAGTTTTTGTTTTATCAAATGAAAGTAAATTTTATTTTTTTGTTTTAGCTTTTATATATATGTAGGCTACATATATATAAAAGCTAAAACAAAAAATAAGAGTAAAATTTATCAAATAAAGGTAAATTTTATTTTATTTTTTTGTTTTAGCTTTTATATATATGTAGGAACTTGGAAGGAATAGTGTTGCTTTCTTTGATGGTTGAGTTGTAAAGTAATATGGTAATACAATATACCAACTACACTAGAATGATTACTTACAATCTAAAGCTGTTTTGTGTGTGTTACAAAATACTCTTAAACGGTTATACACACCAACGTTGATACCTCTTACTTCATCTACTTATTACAACCAACTCACCAAAGAAAAATAAATATGATTACTTTTTAAATTGTTTTCTGGTCAAGTATGCATAGATTTTAGAACACAATTTTACATCATTTTTAAAGGAAAAAAAGGCTTTTTTATTTTTTTTTGGGGATGAAAATCCAGTATTAGCGAATGTTTTTACCTTTCCAATACAATATGAAGATTACTAATTCAGACTTCATCCTTCCTCGTTGAGATACAAAATCGTTGAAAATAAATTCTTGGAAACCACCATTTTAAATCGCTTTGTCCAAAGCATTTTAATACCAGATATCAAGAAAAATAAAGATTAATTAAATTATCCTCATTTCAATTCGTCTTGATACAAATATCAAAAAATTTACGAAACGTTTGGCTAAATTAATTTCTGATACAATTTTTTTTTATATGGTGGTGGAAATTTTGGTGAAATTGTATTTTTAAGCAGGTAGGTAAAGTATTTGATAAGCTCCTATTTGTCAAATTTTTTTTGTAAATATAGAAAATGATCTAGATGTTTTTGGACCGATACTAATAAGTAATAACAAAACAAACAAATAATGCTGTAAATTTTTTTTGAGAATCATGTAATCAAATTTGTCCATTTTCATTAATGATTCTTATCAGTTTTCATGTGTCCTTGTTTCGCATAAAACAACTTGGTGTCGTTTATTGTGTAATGTGATAGAATACAAATTAATTTGAAAATTCCAAAATTCCTCAAACTGTAAATCACGTAAAACATTTTCGAATAACCTAAATTTATAACTCTATCTTAACATACTGTCTATATTGAAATAAAATAAAAATGGGCTGACGAAAAACAAAATCTACAAAAATCTGTAAAGGTATATATATATCGTCTCAAAGGCATTCCAATAAATACACACATAAAAACATAAATAACGTTTTCATTTATTATTACAAGAAATTCAGGATTAAATTCTTCCACAATTTCTCAAAACAAGTAATTATTCCTATAATTTTTCTACTGAATTAAATAACCTTCTAAAATTAGCTTAAAATAAACGTTTCATAATCAAAAAATATTATATAACTCTTAAAGAACTCAAAATCAGTTGCGAAGACCGAGTTTCCGGAATTTCTCAGTTTTTTCCTCTCCCACAAGAAAAAAAAAGAAATACAAAATTTTCTTTCACCAGAAAACATTTTATTTTTATTTTCCTTTCGCTTCAATTCTCAACCACTTCAATTTCAACGACCACATCATAAAAATCATTTCTTCTGAGTTTATAATTTTGTAATCCATTTTTATTCCTATCCTCAAAAAACAAAAAAAATTTGCTCAAATTATTTTTTGTATTTTATCTGTTTGATTCTATCTTCTTCTTCTTTGTGGGACCCAGATCTAAATATATTCTTCAGATCTTTTCCCCACCACCATGTGTTTAAGCTTGTGAGGAAAAAAAAAAAATCTGAGTTCTTTTTCAACGACACACACAGAAACTATTTTTCTTCTTTCGAATTTTGAATTCAGAGAGTCGTTTTTTTGACGAGAAAACACTATCCATAGAAAAAAAAAAAAATTCTGGAGCTGAAAATTTAAATACAAAAAACAAAAAAGCTTCTAGCTTTATTTTCATTTTTCCATTTTCTGGGTTTTTTTTTTGTTTCTTCTTCTTAGAATTTGAGGTTGAAAAATGGGTGAATCTGCTGTTCTGGTTCATTCGTATTCGTTCGCAGCTCCTATAACTCGTAACGATTCTCATGAGGTTAGTTTTTATTTGTTCCTCTGATTCTTAAAGCTCTCTTTTTTTTTTCTGTGATTCTAACGAGAAATCGAAATTTTCCGGGAAAATTTATAAGCTTTTTGATGAATTCCGACGAAGAAAAATTTGACCTTTATGAAAAATTTCTCTCGTCGTTTGAAAATTGAACATCAAGTTTCGTTTTTTTTTAGTTTCTAATCGAATATGGTGAAAGAAAGCTTCTGGATTTGTTAAAATCGAAATTAGCTTTTGGATTCATGTGAGAAAGTTTGTAACTTTAGATTTGAATCTCAAAGCTTTTTCTGATTGTTGTGTTGGATTTTTGCAGGATAATACGATTCATGCGCTAAGCCAATCAATATCATTTGGGAAATTCATGACAGAGAATCTAGAATGGGGGAAATGGTCAAGCTTTTCACATAAGAAGTATGTTGAAGAAGCAGAGAAATACTCACGTCCTGGATCTGTTGCTCAGAAGAAAGCTTTCTTTGAAGCTCATTACAAGAGAATAGCTGAAGCCAAGAAAGCTGCAACTGAAGAACAACCAACTGTTACTCCTGCTGAAGTTTTGCTTCACACTTTGGAAACTCAGCCTCCTCCTCCTTTGCTGAATAAGCTGCTGCAGCATCAAGAAGATGTTGTTAAGGTTGACGAAGAAGTAACTGAAAGAAACAGTTTTCAGATTGATGCTGATGCTGCGGTTGTTGTCGCTGATGATTTGAGTGATGAAATGGGAGAGAAAGAGAGGGAGAATGGGATGATTGGTGATGATGATGATGATGATGATGATGACAAGGTGGAGAAGAAGAAGATGAAGCAAGAGGAAGAGTTTTTGAAGGAGGATTGGTCTATTGGTGAGAAGGAGAAACAGAGGAAATCGATAACTAAGAACAGACCGGTGTTTAGATTGTCTCTGGAGAAAACTATTCCTCCGAAATCTTTTGATGAGATCTCTTTAACAGACAAAAGAAGGTAAGAGTTTGTGATTGATTTCACTAATCTTTGTGTGGAAGTAACAGTCTAATCTGATTGTTTTTTAAATATAGCGAAAGACCGATAACTCAGAGTTTAGAGACGAATGAAGTTAAACCGGTTCATCGTCAGAGATTCAGTTTCTTGAAGTAAGTCAAGATTGTGTATTCTTTCTTTCTTGCATTATATTGCTTTTTTTGTTTTCTGGTTTTGATTATATGTTGTTTCATTGTTATACCAACAGCTGCTTCAAGGGTAATGCTAAAACTCAAGATCAGAATCAGAGCAGGAAAAAGGTAAGATCTTTAGTTGTCTATTGAAGAAATTTTATGAGCACATCAAAAGAAGATGTTTCTCATTTATCGGTTGTTGCGTGTTCGCGCAGAGAAAGATGGAGAAGAAGAAGCAGTCTCTGTGTCTTTGTTTGAAGCCAAAGACTGTAAGAGAATAATCATAAGAGAGGCCAAAAGAAGCTTAAAGAACACAGCTTTGGAAACGTTACAAACAGTCTGCAAATGGCAAATTGGAGAATAAAAAGATCGATTTCAGGTCAAAAACTCGTTCGATCAAAGCTTTTAGGTGATAAATGGTTATGTAGATGGCACCGATTAAGCTCTTTTGTCACCAGTTTAAGAAAGAGTCTGAGTGCAATTAGGAAAAAAAAAAAAAACAACTGGAAATAGCTTTCTCTTTCGTTTGTTCTCTTTAAAATCTTTTGTTATCTGTTTTACTATATGTAATGAAGAAGAACAACTCCAGTTTCTTGAATTTGATCTGATCTTAATCTTGAATTTGATCTGATCTTAATCTTGAATTGATTGTTATTTAGCTTTACATAAAAAGATAACATAAATAAATCAAATGAACATTCACAAAAGAGAAAGTAAAAGCTGATCCACGTGAGAGACGTCATCATGATAATTGCCTTTGTTTCAGACCAAACACCAACCATCTTCTTCTTCATCGTCGTCATCTAACACATGTTCCATCATCATCATCCCCACATCATAAAAACTCATCATACTTTCATCATCATCATGAGGCCCACCATCTTCTTTCTCACTTTTATCTCCATTATTCTTCGTCTTCATTGTCTCAACTCCATCTTCTCCTCCATTGTCTTCAGGATCAATGATTCTAGTCGCTGAGAAACCAGGGAGATTCAAAACGGGTCCGGGTCTGACTCGCCACGTCAGCAGTTTATAGCTTGATGAAGCAATGTCGTTTGATCTTACCCAATGCACCTGGCCAGGCCACACTTTACGGTGAGATTTGGTTGGTTTTGATGGCAATTTGGTAAATAACTCAGGTGAAGTCAATGAGTTGACCAGCCTTGGGTTAAGCGGTGGTGGAAGAATCCGGTAAGTTCTGACTACACCATGTTGCCGACCTTGTCGTCTCATCTCAACCGTTGATTTTACAGCAATAAGAAAAGTAGAGAACGATTTTGGTATTGGAAGTTAGCTTCAATGATATATAAGCCAAGAAGAGCTTTAATGGAGTCAAAACGTAACATCATCGAAACCAAGAGTAGTTTGTAGGTCAAGTCAATGAGTTGGTTGTTATAGATAACGTGCCAATGTTAAATAATTGAAAATTTCTTAAAAAAAAAAAAAACAGAACTCAGTGATGAATTAAGAATTTGAGGTTTTGACATTGTATGTTTATAGTTATAGGATTTAGACTTACTGAGAGATAATCTAAGGATCTTGAAGATTTTTTGTTTTAACTTTGATTCAAATGTTTTGTGAAGAAGAATCGATACGAGGATCTGTGTGGATATTTCAAATGATTTTAGGAGATTTGGATTGTTTCTTCTTTGGATAAAAATGTGAAAAAGTCATTTAAAAAAAAAAAAAAAAGGTGAAAAAGTAGTGTTGTTTATATTGTCCCACATCGCTTAGCTAATAGAAGTTGGTCACTTTCTCAGGAGTATAAAAAGAGGTCAAGTCCACCTTACCAAATCATACCTTTCTCGGCCTTTTGGCTAAGATCAAGTGTAGTATCTGTTCTTATCAGTTTAATATCTGATATGTGGGCCATCGGCTCACACGATATTAACTCTATTTTTTAAGGGGAAGAGCCCATTAAGATAGCTTGCTATCTGGGTTCTTGCGAGTCGCCCATGTGTTGCACTACTGCACGGGCCTGGCTCACCTCATCAAACAATCAGTCCAATTTTCCTAATTACTCGTTTTGATGAAATAATCTGAGAACAAACAAATGTCTCTTTGCACTTTGCACTGTTTAATTTAAAAATACTCGCAGTATCCCACATCGGTGTTTAGAACAATATTGCTTCTGTATATATACTTCTGTCACATAAGTAGTTGTCACACCTGTCATTGAACGAAGTGAATGGGTTAACTGGGCCTGTCCAGGTTCCGACCCAGGAAAGTCCCCGGGCCACTTACCCGCAGAGATGCGGCCTCGTTAACGAGAGAATTCCACGGTGGGGAGACACATTCGGCTGAGACGCGTGTGTGGAGCTTCTGTGGTCTCTCCTCCGATCGTATCATGGCCGTTCGTAATACGACAGTTATTCACCTGGTCCCTTGATCGGACTAACTTAACGGGGCTTACGTTTCAATGACAAACAACCTTTTTTTTTTTTTTTTTTTTTTCCTTAACTGAAAAACAAACATCTTTTGTAATTAGTGATTACTATTTGTTTCCCTATAAAAAACACATACGCTTCTCCTGTTTCACTAATAAAAGCAAAAAATTTACATCTTGACTTGTGTTTATATCTTTTAGATTCTCTTTGTCAAATATACATGAACATAATGGAGTTTCAAGTCTCAAATTCGGCAACACTGAACACAAACCGGAGGCTGTTTCTCTATGTTGCAGTCACAACAAGCTGTTTCGCAATCGTTGTTGCATCCTACACAAGAACAACATAAAAAAAAAAGCATTTTAGAGCATTTTCGCAAGTTCCCTCGACTTATCTTTGTTTCTAGAACTTGTATTCAAATATATGGTACCTTCGACAGTAAAAACCAGAGGCTTGTCATCATGTTCTTCAGAAGTCGGAAAGAACTGAAACCGTTTTGTCGCTGGAGCAACAACATCAGTTGCTGGAGCAATGATGACGAAAGAAACAAAGAACAGAGCTAGTGTTGTCGGTGTCATCTTTTTTGTGTTGTTTCAGTACTTGCAATAATACTTATGGAGTCAAATCTTATATGTCAAGGAAGCTGAACAACCAAATTGGTGATGTAATCTCTATGGTTAAGCTATGTTAATATATCACGTTGTGTTCATGTGTAAACAAGGCACAGAGACACAAGTAACATAAAATGTTTTAATAAAAAGACAATGCAGATGGAACACAAAAGAGTAGATAATAAGTAGATGGGGTTCAAGTTTCTCTCGAGTTTTATTACTTAAATGGAGATTTTTTCAGCAAGACACAACCACAAAGCTCATCTACTTAGGAAGACTTGCAAAAGAGTTTCTTCAGGTGCTAATATTTTGGCAACAACAATACAAGAATAAATCGAAAAATCTGGAGGTTTTGTGAAGATTTATTAGCTTCAAACGTTAAAAAAGGTTGATGAATTTCCCAACGAGCACCAAACGCAAACTTAGCTGTTTCAACGCTGAAGTTGCTTGATGTGTGTAATCTGTTTCCCTGGGTTCAAACCCTTTGGACAGGCACGAGCACAGTTCAAGATTGTATGGCAACGGTAAAGCTTGAACTCGTCATTAATAGCCTCAAGTCTTTCCTCAGTGTACTCATCACGACTGTCGCTTATCCACCTGCATATGTAAACAAGCAAGTCTCTTGTTACAAACACATCTAAAGATCAATACCTTATTTAATCACTTAGTTAGAATCACCTTCCTAAACTAAAACAAGTCTCTACTTACAATTTACAAAGCATCAAAGATCAAAACTTCACCTAATACCCCAGTTATAGATAAGCTTCCCAAACCAAAACACTGAACAAAACGGTTACTACAATGAGATACAGCTTCCTAAACCAAAACTAGTCTCTTGTTACAATTTTACAACACATTAAAAGATCAAAACTTTTTTCTAATGCCCTGGATATAGATTAGCTTCCCAAACCAAAACACTGAACATTCGGTTACTACAAAGAGATACAGCTTCCTAAACCAAAACAAGTCTCTTGTCACAGTTTACAAACACATTGAAAGATCAAAACTTTATCTAATGCCCCGAAATATAGATCCGCTTCCCAAACCATATCACTGAACATACTGTTTCTACAAAGAGATATACTGAAAACACCAATTCAGGCAGCGAAATAGACTTGAATCTAAGTGGAATCAATGCAGCTAGCAACAAGATATAACAAATCTTCCCAAAGCAAATTCCAAGATTGAAGGTTCCTAATCCTACAATTTGAATCCAATTCCAAAACTATCCAACTTCTATAACCATTATCAACAACCCAATCCCTCCAAAAAAAACAAAATCACCAAAACCATTATTTTCCAACTTACCTATTAGCATGAAGCAAAGCAGCAGGGCCAAGGTAAGACTCAGGATTCCACCAGTAACTAGGACAAGAAGTGCTACAACAAGCACAAAGAATACACTCATACATCCCATCAAGCTTAGCTCTATCTTTCTTACTCTGTAAAATCTCTTTCCCAGGAACAGATGCTGGATTCTTCCTCTTCAACCATGGCTCAATACTCTTATACTGATTATAAAAATTAGTCATATCAACAACCAAATCCTTAATCACAAACATATGAGGCAAAGGTGTGATTGTTGTATCTGTTGATCCATCTTGAATCTTTGTTAAACAAGCAAGTCCATTACATCCATCAATGTTCATAGCACATGAACCACAGATCCCTTCACGGCATGATCTACGAAACGTTAGTGATGGATCCATCTCGTTTTTGATCTTAATCAACGCATCTAATACCATTGGACCACAATCTTTGAGATCGATCTTGTAATTTTGAAGCTCTGGCTTCCCTGGATTATCTGGATTCCATCTATAGATCCGAAAAGTCTTCAAGTTCGATGATCCTCTTCCACCTCCGCCGCCACCACCTGATTCCACTTCCGTTGCTGACGCCGTCGATCTCGCCGGAATTAACCTCGCCGCCGCGGTTAATCTCGACGGATTTGTTCTAACCAATCTTCCGATCAAACCAGACGCCATTTTCACGGAGAGAGTCAGACACTGAGAGATTGAAAATGGCGAAAAATTATTTTAACTATTTATATTTTTTCTTTCTGAAATTAGCCAAAACCAAAATTGACGATTAGAGAAATATTATAAATATATATATAGAGACACACGAGATTAGCTACGTGTGCATATTTGTAGATGTGAGGCTTAGCTTCATCTACGTAGAAGAGCCGTAGATCTTTTGAACAAGTAAGGCTTCGAATGTTTCTGACCGTTCATTATGGATACCGACTTAGGTTGATCGTGGCGAACACACTACTGGATATTTTCAAAGGCGCGTGTTCGTCTCGAGAAATGTATTGAATTATCTGACACGTGTATTTATTTTATTGGATGTCTTCGACTAATGAAAATGAGGAGGAGCATGAGAAGGTAAGAAAGAGAGGATGAAGACTACGTCCCGTTTTGAAAGAGAGGATGAAGACTTTGTGCAGTTTTATTATGAGTCCTTTTTAGTTATGGTAGGGAAATGTGGGGGCTAAAATGCAAACTTTTGGTGGAAAAGGCAAAAACAGAAATAGGAACATATACATACAGTAGAACCTCTATAAATTAATACTCGATAAATGAATAACCTCTCTAAATTAACAAATTATCCTGGTCCCGAGTTGAGTCGGTATAATAATTGAAATATTTCGATAAGATAATAAGATAATATTTTTTTTGAAATCTCTATGTAAATATATGGTCTCATTAATAACATAAATTAATAATTATATATATTTATTATATATATGTAAGATATTTTAGCGAAATATGATTCTAATGTTTGTATCTTTATTCGTAAATTTATAATTTTGTTGAAATTTATCTCTATTTTTAAAAAATATCAAAATATATGAAATTATCTTCTCAAATTGCATCAAAAATTATTAAAAATATTTATATATGCAATGATTATTTCCTAATATGTAAATGCATTAAAACACATCGAAGTATTGTATTCATTTTCTACTTTTTATATAAATTTTTTCAAATTCAGAAAAACTCTCTATAAATTAATTTATCGATAAATTAATAACCTCTATAAATTAATAAAATTCTCCCGTGGGACATTATTAATTTATAGAGGTTTTATCGTACTTGTGTCTGCTCGAAAAAGTTGAATAAAATGACAAACTAGTCCAACTTTCGACTTGTTTTTGGTTTTATATATGTCAACAAAATAAAATGACAACATTTGAAAATATATGTCATAGTTTGTGGTTTTATATGACTTGAGATCACTGGTCAAGTAGTAGAAATGGTCAACTGAGGAATTGGTTCTATGGTACTTTGAGGGCAAAGAACAGAGTAAGATAAGAATAACTTGTTACAGCAAACTTTGGTTAGTCTCTCTCAATTGAGTAAGAATCTCTAAATCTACATTCTCTCAAAATATTTGCTTCTACATAAGACTTACTTAGATAATAGGCATGTCTTTTTTTGGTTTCTCTCCTCTCTTAGTTCTTTAAAGCTGTGATGATTGCATTGGCGTATGAGTCGACCAGGTTCATCAGCTCCGTTGTAGCCTCTGGGTTGGATGATAGAACAACTGCAGCAACGGCTCCTGCAGCAGCTACAACCACAGCAGTAATGGCTGTACCTTTGAAGCAGCCACTTCTACGGGAGAGTCTCCCCAAGATCACTTTGCAGGACTTGTCAGCTTCTTTGTAATGAGAACCATTGGCTACTTCTTCAGTGATGGCTTTTTTGTTCTATAAAACATCAAATAGATTAGGTCAGAGATGATTATAACTGAGTGGAGGGTGAAAACAATATCAGACATAAACACGATGACCAGAAATATAAACAATACAAGCCAACAGAGTGATAAAAGATTAAAAGCTCATACGGAACCTGTAAATGACAAGGATCACTCTCACAGGTTTTATCACCTCACCTGATGATCTTCTGTAGTCGATGTGCTTATCATAGATGTTGCAGCAGACATAAAATCAAACTTAAGATCCTCTACATGGTCAACAATGGCACAAACTCTGTTCCGATTCTCAAACACTTGATGATTACCATGGATTTCAACACGTTGGAGAGTGTTCTTTTCGGGATTGAAGTAGAAAACATAAAACGGTTTACATATTAACTCCTTAGACAAAACAATTTCACCTGTAGCAGTCATTCCAAAAACGGATAAATCGCAGAAATGGAAAACTCTATTCTCACGAAAAGCGTAGACATATTTCAACCATTCCTGTTTCTCCACATCCTCTAGAACCCAAAGACGCAACTCAAAGATACTCATTCCACTCTCATAAGACTTTTCCAAACCAATCTCACCTAATTTACCCTTATAGTTCACCAATGTCGTATACAGATGAGAAAACCCTTGTGAGTCAATAAACTTGAATTCCTCAGATCTAACATCAAAGCAAACTATCACATAAGACCTTCCATTAGAACCCTGAGCAAAGTAATACAAAACCCCATTGATGCAAACCCTTTGATTAAAAGGCTCATGAGTGAAAGGACATTGAACATTCCTCCACTTGATATTTCCACTCCCTAGAGTCAAAATATGATGAACAGAGTCACTATAAGCTATATAACTACAAGTGTTCATCACCAATAACTTGAATTGTTTGTCAATTGGATCAAACCCTAAATAGCTATAGAAATTTATGTACGCTTTCAATTCAGGTAAGATCGTATACTTTCCTGTGATTGGATTACATATCAATCGCTCTCCTTCCTTATTCGCCAAATAGATCAAACCACAACCATAGCTAAAACTGTGTTTGCTTACGAACTCCGTATGAAAATCAGCGGCTGACGAATCCGGCTGAGGCGACGAGAAGAAAAAGCATTTATCGGCTGATACGACACCAAATAAGAGACGTGGCCGAGCTGAGGACTTGGTGAAGAACAAGTCGGTGAAATCTGGAGTGTGAAGCATTGAGTTCCATTGCTTCGACACGCAACGGAACTTTCCGATTGACTTCGCCGGCAATCTGGAGAATATATCGAGGAAGAGATCAGTTGGGATGGAATCTGAGTTGTTATTCATCGTTGTTGCATTTTGCTTTACGGAACGGAGAAACATGCATGTACATATCGCTGAGACTCTTCAAAGGCTCAACGCTAACCTAAGGCCCAATAAGTATGGGCTTTAAGGCCCAATCTGTATATATTCTATTTTTTTCAGTGTTGATTGCTTTTTTTTTTTTTTTTTTTTTGAGGTCAGTAGTAGTGTTCACTGTTTATAAAATGGTTTCTTTTGCTATAATAGCTAGGGGTGGGCATGATTCCCGTCCCGTTTCCTCCCGTCCCAGTTCCGGTCAGAAATTCTCGTGCTATTTTAGAATGTATTCTCGTATGGTACTAGGTTCTGATTTCCATTTGGGAACGGGACGGGACGGGAACGGGAATTCTCGAAATCCCGTTCGAAAAAATTATATATAATGCATAATATTTTTTATATATTTCATAAATATAATAATAATAAATTAAAAATATTGAATCTTTATATATATATATACATTTGGTATGCTTAAAGTTGTTTTTCTAATTATCTATTATTTCTATTCATTTTATATACACAAAATTCGGTAAACAATTAAACGAGAAATGAGAGAACATGAAGATTAGTTATTTGGTTTATTAGGATTTTAAATTTCTACAATTTATTTTGGTTTATATTGAGTTTGATGATTTATTATTAAAGTTTATGTTGGGATGTTTTTGAATTTAAATTTGTTTTATAATTATTAAATGAACACATTTGTGATAGTTTATTATTTTATATTTTTATTTGTTTGCCATATTTATTTTTTGGGGAATTCTCGTTCCCGTCCCGTCCCGTCCCATCCCGCTCCCATCCCAAATTTTATATGGAACATGTTTTGCTATTCTCAAATTCCCATCTTATTCCCGTTCCCGTAAATTCTCGTCCCGAATTCCCATTTGCCCACCCCATTAATAACTCTTTCCGATAGGAACTTATGTAAATTTTTAATCAAAATTCTGAGGAATCAATCCAGAGATTAAATTCTCAGTTATGCTACGGAAATGTGGAGGCTAAAATGCAAAGTTTTAGCGGGAAAAAAAACAAACAAACAGAAATAGGAACATTTACTTGTGTACTAAGGGAACTATATCCAGGGCATTAGATAAAAGTTTTGATCTTTTAATGTGTTTGTAAAATTGTAACATGAGACTAGTTTTGGTTTAGGAAGCTTTATCACTTTGTAGTGACCGTATGATCAGTGTTTTGGTTTGGGAAGCTGATATATATCCACGGCATTAGATAAAGCTTTGATCTTTTGATGCTTTGTAAATTGTAAGCAGAACTTGTTTTGTGTACCATCTGCATTGTCTTTTTATAAAAACATTTTCATCTTACTTGTGTCTCTCTGTGCCTTGTTTACACATGAACACAACGTGATATATTAACATAGCTTAACCATAGAAAAGATTACATCACCAATTTGGTTGTTCAGCTTCCTTGACATATAAGATTTGACTCCATAAGTATAACAACTGCAAGTACTGAAACAAAACAAGAAAGATAACACCAACAACACTAACTCTGTTCTTTGTCTCTTTGGTCATCATTGGCACAGGAGCAACAAAACAGTTTCAGTTCTTTCCGACTTCTCAAGTACATGATGACAAGTCTCTGATTTTTACTGTCGAAGGTACCATAGATTTGAATACAAGTTGTAGAAACAAAGATAACTCGAGGCAACTTGCGAAAATACTCTTAAATGCCTTTTTTTTTATGGTGTTCTTGTGTAGGATGTAACAACGATTGCGAAACAGCTTGTTGTAACTGCAACATAGAGCAACAGCCTCCGGTTTGCGTTCAGTGTTGCCGGATTTGAGCCTTGAAACTCCATTATGTTCATGTATATTTGACAGAGAATCTAAAAGATATAAACACAAGTCAAGATGTAAATTTTTTGCTTTCATTTGTGAAACAGGAGAAGCGTATGTGTTTTTTATAGGAAAACAAATAGTAATCACAAAAGATATTTGTTTTTTCAGTTAAGAAACAAAAAACAAAAAAGTGGTTTGTCATTGAAACGTAAGCCCCGTTAAGTTAGTCCGATCAAGGGACCAGGTGAATAACTGTCGTTTTACGAACGGCCATGATTTCATCGGAGAAGAGACCACAGAAGCTCCACACACGCGTCTCAGCCGATTGTGTCTCTCCAACGTAAGATTCTCTCGTTTACGAGGCCGCATCTCTGCGGATAAGTGGCCCGGGGACTTTCCTGGGTCGGAACCTGGATAGGCTCAGTTAACCCATTCACTTCGTTCAATGACAGGTGTGACAATCACACATGTGACAGAAGTATATATACAGAATCAATATTGTTCTAAACACCGATGTGGGATATAAAGCGAATTTAAGATTTTTATTTAAACCGTGTACGCTGATAATTGTTCTATATATGGTTACTTATATTTAAATAATTAATTTAATGAGGTGTAAAAATATTGGACTAGTTGTTTGATGGGGTGAGCCAGGCCGGGCAGTAGTGCAACGCATGGGCGACTCTTAAGAACCCAGATAGCAAGCTATCTTAATGGGCTCTTCCCCTTAAAAATTAGAGTTAATATCGTGTGGACCGATGGCCCACATATCAGATATTAAACTGATAAGAACAGATACTACACTTGATCTTAGCCAAAAGGCCGAGAAAGGTATGACTTTGAGATGATGGGCTTGACCTCTTTTTATACTCGTGAGAAAGTGACCAACTTCTATTAGCTAAGCGATGTGGGACAATATAAACATTCTTTCTCTTCGTGGACTTGTTTAATCAAAAGACGAAACTATCCAAATCAATCAAGAGTCTATTCACAGATCCTCTTATCGATTCTTCCTCACAAAACGTTTAAAATAGAGAAGCAAAAGTAAAAAAACTGTTAACATTTTGAATTCAGATACAAAAATAAGCATACGATGTAGTAACCTGTAGCTAGATGCAAACGTATTAAATCCTAAGAGATGCAAATTCACTAAACAACATCAGATTCACACTAGATTAGCAGAAATAATAATAATTATGAACAAAGAACCAAAAGACAGTCACTGTATAATACAAAGAGGCAGAGAGTATTAAGAAATGGGTATTGTACAAAACTTCAATGAAAAAGGTCGAACATACACCAAAACCATTACAAGAACAGAAACAGGGGAACAAGGAGAAAACCAAAAAAGCATGAAAATTTAACCGAAACAAGAGATGGATATTGAATGGTTTAAGAAGCTAAGTCAAGTTTATTGTATTACTTTTGTAAGAATGAAGCAAACGAATAATACAATAGTGTACACTTTTCTCAACTTCTTCATAAACGGTCACTGAAGGCAGAAATCTCTAGAATAGGCAAAGAAAATTGGTGAGTCTGAGGCGAGAGTTTCAGTTTTGAATCAAATTCCTGAGCAAAATACAAACCTATGGGGCAAACAAAAGAGAAGTCCAAAATTTGTGTGATAAAATAAACCAAGTCTTGATCATTACAGCAACTAAAATGTAATCGCACCTCTCTTGACCAGCCGTATCCCATACCTGAGCTTTGACTACTTTGCCTTCGACTTTGAACGGAGAGAGCCAGAAAGACTCTTCTGATCTTTGTCCAAACTAGATATGTTGAAGCTATGACATTGCTATTTAAATATTGGATTTGAGATTAAAACACTACAAATATAGCGTGGAGGTGAATCATATTATACAAAAAAAAAAATATACAACACACAAAGAGTATCAGATATATTTTGGTTCTATGGAATAAGAGCGAAGATGTTAGAGTCATCAAGGATCTCTGAATAATAAAGGTTGAAATTGAGGCAGTCCCAGAAGCGAGAGAGCCCAAACTTCCCATGTTTTGGTGATCTCAGGTGACACTTATGAAGCTCTTTCAACTCTTTGTCAAAATTTTGTTTTACCATCATCACCTGTTTATGTGAATATATAAAAGCTCAGGCTTTTGCAACACCCGTGAAAAAAGTCACGAATTTGATATGTACATTCTTCTTTTTACCTGAGATGTGTTTATGCCTAACGTTTTTGTCCATGAATCGTTTGGAACTCGGCCTGTACTGTGAATGTCTCTGGGAAGACAAGACCTGAAGTCCAATGCGCATTGCAAGATGTTCTCTATGATGTTAGATATGACTCGGGTTTCTTCAGATAGGAAACATCTGCAAGTGTTTAATAACATGCGGTTAGATTATATCAGTACCACAAAAGGTCGGAAGTAAAATTTCGCTTTACAACTGAATTATGGTTCCTGAAGCCGATAGAAAACATGACTTACATGCGCAGAGCTTCACTTAGGTAAGCCATATGCACAGACTCAAGATCCATCATATCCTTGACCTGAAAAATCAGAGGAGCTGGGATAAAGATAAAACCACCACCGAAAATCGCAATATAATTATACACTATGCACTTTGGTTTCAGAATAGCTAAGCAATGATAGAGTGACAGAAGTTGGCTTGAGGCGCTCATACTCAATAAAACACAGAATCATACTGTTAGTTGACATAACACTTCAGAAGGGAATCATAGAAGCATAATTATATTTTGACCAAATGAACTGTTGAGTGTAAGGTAAGGTGTGAGCAGACCTTATTATTCAGGGAATGAAGGAACTTGGACCATGATACATGGGACAATTCCGAATGTACATATTGCTGTAGAGCTGTCACAAAATGGTTGACCTGATGCCTGGCACATAGAAGAAAGACGTCAAAGATACCAAGGAGAACATAGACTCCATGATCTGAAAATTGCATTTGTATCATACAAGCACAGTGATTAAAAGACTTTTAGCATTTTTACAGATATTTCATGTTTTCATATCAATGCTTTATGTTGCTCTTATAAATAGTAACACCAGAAGAAATATGATCACCATACCTAATCATGCAGTCGCATTGCCTAATAGATACTTAGCTCGATGAGAAATTACGGAAGTGTCAAGCTTTTGTTTTTTAATTTACCTTAGTTTCATCAATATGTTTAACCACCGGAGCTCTTGCTTCGCTACCTCCACTTTATTCCTATGCATCTCGTGTCTTACATCCTAAAAGGATAGTTATAGTCATTGTGCCATCAGAATATCAGAACGTAAAATAGTACAATGAGAAATACAAGGCAGAAACAACATTAAAAGGAAATTTCAACTAACATCTTCCACAAAGAAATTAGAAAATTGCAGCAAAATTTTATGTTAAGAGGTGCAAAATCACAAGGAGTGAATCAACAAAGTTGAACCTTTACCTTCAGTGAACACCAGACATCAGTTAATGCATAGGCGGCTAGTTTCACTTGAACCAGGAAACTAAATACGTCAGCATATGCTTTCAGCGCATCACATGTTAAAACTATACTGATTGGCCAGTCAACCCGATAACCCAACCCTAGGAAATCAAAGGAACGCACTCCTGCAAATTTTCATACCTCAGTATCAGATTAAGAATTCACCACACATAGTAGTAATTAATTTGCTGACTGCAAGACCATACCAATGGTTGATGGCGGGAGATGCATTGTGCCTCGTCTTTTGTACAAATATAACCTGTCTTTACAAATGTCTCGTTCACACGATGATCGTTGAATTGATGATTCTAGAAACCCTTGGATTTCTGCAATTCTCTTATCTGCCTCTGTAACAAGCCATTTCTGGGAATCCAAACGAGAGAAAAAAATATATAAGCGTCTTCTAGAGATGTTTTGAAAATCATCACAATTAAATAGATTGATAGCAGACTTACATGATGCCAAAGGGACACTACAAATACATCTGCCCAATCTGCTATTTCCATAAAATGATATCTGCGTAGAGCTAGCAGATGTTCTTGCAAGCCAAATCCTTCTTCGAGCAACTTGATAGCTAGCTTACTGACAAAGTTATATCTTTTTTTTGTTAAAGGGAAAAGTGATACATGAATACGCATGACATGTTATCATGAGAAAAACATTCCTAAAAAGGAAATGATAACCAAATATCAAATTATAAACCTAAAAATGTATGCTCGTAGCAAATAAAAGCATCGAGAAGGATACTGAAGATGTATTTCCTGCAGTAGACACTTGTCTATAACAAAATCAAGTGGTAATTCAAATGTGCCAGAGGACTTCTGTCTGCAATCACTATGTGCACTAGTTTCAGGGTTATTTGATCTAAGAAGCATACCCTCCCATCTACTTCCACCAAATGCATTTGATTTGTTTTCTTCAGCACAGACTTTTAAACCCGAAGATAAATGACTGCAAGAAACTTTATGATCTTCGACATTAAACCTATCTATGTCACATTCTTGGTTGGTGTGGTGATGACTCTTTCTATCAGTCTGAGAACTAAGAGATTCCTCGTGAAAATCAATGGGGAATCCTACAGGTATCCTGGCAATACATGTTTTCGAGGGGTCATCCACTGCAGAAAAATCAAACCAAGGCAGTGATTTCCCCTGGTTCTTCTTGTTTGTGTTTCCATGCTTGCGCAAGAAATCACATCTAAGTAAAGGATTCATACTGAGCACCTCGTAAGGGTAGTTTACCTTTGAGTCTTTCAACAAATATAATTTTGATGAGAAACAGTTTTCCAGCAAATCATGTTCTCTCTCGTCCTTTGAACAACTACCACTGGTGGGAATGTTGTTTAAAAATAGTGAGCTTTCATCAGTATTCATTATGTGCCTCTGTTCCATCCTAGCTCCTGAATCAATTCGTGGATCTTCTCTGTCATATTCCACAGACTTCTTATCAACAAAAAATGGATTTCTAGGTAATCCGCCAAGGGGCCATGACTTAATAGAAAGAGCCCTAAATTTACTATCCTCACATACTTCAGTTGACTCTTCTCGCTCAGTATCCATCCACTGGCAATTAGTATCTGGCTTCTCACCTTTCCTCACAACATTATTGTCTACAAAACCTGATTGACTATGCTGAACCATTTTCTGATTACAATTCCCATCAGAGGCAACAGAGAAACGTAGAGCTGATAGATAATTTTGTGGAGGTCTCACTAATGTACTTTGTGAATCAAGGAGGCCAACATCAGATGCTTCCAAAGAATCCCTAGTCGATGAACATTCAGATGAGCAAGACGCATCTATCTCTGAAAACCATCTGTCTTCTGTATTCTGGTCATCAGAATCCGAACCACTCTGGTCCCTGAAATCCCAAGAAAATGTCATCAATTCACGTTCACCAGGCTGGGGGTAAATGATAGATACATAGAATCAGGAAGAACACCTGGTCAACTCCATTGCCACAGTTGAAGCAGGATTTAGTAAACTCTCATCCAGTGTGAAATAAACGGAACTTTTCTGAATTTCTTCTCCGTCGCCATAGGATATTGGTAAAGATATTGCTCCAGGAACCTAAAATTAAAATGTCAATACAAGATAAAACTGAAAAAAGAAATAACTTCTCTTAGCTCCAAATACAACCAAAAGAAAGGATAGCGTTTAGGGTGCCTATATTAATCACTTGTACTGTCAGTTCACAGTTCAGAAACCTGACACTGACGACGTAGCATGCATTTAAGATTTGGACATACATGCACTTTTAGGTCATGATTCCTAATGTTAATGTATCAGAGAGACTCCCAGTGATAAAGATTTTGATATCTAGTTTATAATGTAGGATCAAAAATAGATATGTGATATCGTCCGTGATTAAAGCACACAAGAATTCAACTGAACTATTGGTAAGATATCAAATTACCTATGGCCTATAAAATATTGATTTCACAAGAGAGTAAAACCACCTATGGCCTATAAAACGAGTACAGTCAGAACTAGCACATCAATGAGAGAATACAATCAGACACATAAACCAAAATGACCAAAGCTTCGGAAATAAAAAGAAGAGGTCAAGAGCTAATGATTGGTAAATAAAAAACAAAAGAAGCGTGATACCTGCCCAGGGAACAGTTCAAACTTTTTGGAAAATTCACCAAGTTTTTCTTGCATCCTTCTGTAGTAATCGTTTCTTTTCTTTCTCATCACTTCTATATGTAATTTGCTGAAAGTTATTGGAGATGGGTACCCTGGACTAGAGGTAGAATAGGACGTCCAACAGGGAAGAAGATCTGTGTAATTTTTGTGTCCAGATGCAGGAAGATTACACAGTTCAAGAAGTTTTGTAATTACTTGAAGCTGTTGACCAGCCCTTAGTATAGGTACCAAGAAGCCATTCAAGAAACACGGAACAAGCCCTCCTTCTCGCTCCTAGGGTCAGAAAAGGAAGCCATCTGATATCAATGGTTCAAAGATATGAAAATCGAAGATACAGTAAACGAGAAGAAAATATTACCCTCACACTCTTCAACGGGGAGATGCCAGGCTTATTCCAAGAAAAAGATGTCGATTCACTGACACATTCCACAATGAACTCCTTGTGAGGATCATTAAGTTCGGCTTTAAATATCCAAGATCTTATAAACTCACAATATGGCTCACATGTTTTGAGGAACAAAAATTTAAGCATAGCACTGTGAGCAGGATCAGCAACCTACAACAGAATATGTCGGGAAAAATAGTCAGAAGAGGATTTAAACTGTACAAGCGCCTGGCTCAGTATAATAGCTTAAGCAAGTGCTAAGCTCAGACTTGTCAGGTAATGCATATCCCTTACTTTTAAGCATAACTTGCAACTATAATCACCATATCAAGTGGTCCACATCACAAGGTGCATATAATTATTAAAATGTCATGTACTGATATTCTCTAAAATTTCTTTAAAACATGTAAATCCAGCAGTTACTAGTGAGCAGTGAGCACAGAGATGCATAATTTAGGGTGACACAAAGTAACCATTCCTAAAACGTGAATGAACCGAGGGTGCCTCTAGGCTACATTAACCGATAACTATGTGCATCACAAAAGAAAGAAAAAAAGAGGGTGGATACTAAATGAGGAACATAACCTAGTCTGACCTGTAGTTGTGAATATAAGTAAGTAAGCAGGTCGCTTCCTCTGTAGAACCCATGAAATCGCGTGGTTGCTTCAGTAATCAGACATTCCCAAGGAGAGGCACAATAAGATAGGGATATATCATACAAATCACATATGTTGGCAAGAGCTTCAATCTGTGTTCGTAATTCTCTAGTATGCAGAAAAACTTCCAATAATGTTATCTTCGGATGAACAACGTTTGTAAGGCAGCCTAACCAAGAGGAACCACGGTCAGACCCATCAACAACGTTTGATGAACGCCTTAGTTCTATAGATGCACATAATGTATCCAGTCCAGATATATAGCCTTCTAGGACCTTTCTCACAGCAATAGCAAAAGCCTGATTAACAAGCGTATTGCAGCTCTTCTTAATACCTTCTTCATTTTCACCAATTTTATAGCTCCCATGTCCCTCAACAGCTGTTTCCACATCCAAATTGAAGCTAGTGAAATGGTCTACAAACTTTTGGAGAAGAAAGACCAAAGAACCAAAGCAGCCAATGTTTCTAAGAATCTGTCCCAACGCATCAGTGCTTGATAACCGATGCCACAAGCTCGGAATTTTGTGAAAGGTCCTATCAGCTGGATCAGAGCATAATGCAGAAGAGAGCTGCTCTATGCTAATAAGAGAAGACTCAACACCTTGTAGAGCATTCAACGCTAACCTAACCAAGCTTGATTCCTATTATAAACAACAAAATGTAAGATAGGATAAGTAAGTAGTTTCAATTACTAGAAAACTATTCCGCCCAAAAATCATGGAACCCAAAACCCTAGATTGATCCTAATCAAACTCAATCAGATAAAAAAATTGAAACTTTCCCAAAACCCAGTATTAGGTTTCCGATCAAAGAGCGAAATGTAAAGTTCCTCTTTATTCACAAGATTAAATCGTACATGGTTTCACGGCACTAATACTTACAGAGACAGAGGAAGAAGACGAAGTAGAAGCAGAAGCAGAAGAACGAGTTGGAAGATGAAATCGACCGCTCTCAGAAGGTAAAGATTCCCAATTTCGAGGAGGAAGATATGGCTCTTCCACTTTTAACTTCTCCAGTAGTGAAGCTAGGCTCGTCGCCACCGCCATTATTCCTCTTCAATTTTTTTCTTCACTCTCTCACTCAGCTTTACTATTTATACATCATTGTTGATTTGTTCGTTACAGAAAAATATTAATCTTTTCTAGATTTTTGCACTTTCGCAATGTAGATCGAAAGAAGCTGAGAATTTCGAAATTCGAATGGGTTAATTGAAAGTTTCAGATTGTTTCCTCTCTCTCTTTCATTGTTCTCAACAAGCTCAGTAGTGTTTGGGAAAAGACTCAAATTTTTAAAACCAGGAGCAAGGAAGACGATGACGTGGCCACTTCTTAATTTAGTGGGCCTTATTTTTTATTTTTAAGCCCAACTAAAACCCATAAGTCTTTCTCTTCTTTTTTTTTTTTTTTTTTTTTTTTTTTGTCGCCCCATAAGTCTTTCTCTTTAGTTTCAGGCTTTCAGCCTTACGCATTACGCAATTAACGCTTTGGCATAATATCAGCTTGCAATATAATTGACTAGTTTTTTTGTTTTTTTTTTTTTTTTTGACAAGTTGTTTAGTTGTCAGTTGTCACACATTCTTACTGAAGCTGTTTGTGCTGAAGATAAAGGATGTCACTTGGATGAACCTGAGTTTAACTCCATATTTTAGAACAAAAAAAAAAAAGTAAATAGTTTCTCAATCATATTATTACTATTGAAGATTAGATTATTGTTACCCAATTTTCAAAAAAAGAAAAAGAAAAAAAAAAGATTAAATTATTGTTTGTCTAGGGGATACATATTTTTGATTAAATTATTTCTACTTAGACATGCAACAACATATGTTGGATTCATCACATTTGCCAAATAATAAACCGCTTATGGCTACACAAAACTTCTCGCATCCAAGATTACCTCCCTTACATGGATTGTAGCATTTTTTATAATCTTGATTTATCCCAAAACCTGTTTAAAATAATCATTAAAACAATATTTACATTCATAAAAGGACGAAACCATGTGAATAATTAAAATTATTTGTATAAAAAGTATAATAATTAAGTAGTACGTACCAAGAGTGCGATCGGAACAATGAACAGAAGAAATAACAAAAAGAATAGTGAAAACAAATACAATAAACATTTGCTTGCTAATAGCCATTTTTATGATTATCTCTTACTCTTGTTATTGATGTTTTATGTTTTGCTTTTCATATGGTTATATATATAGTGACACAAACATACCTAAAAAGTATTTTCAAATCAAAAATGAAAAGGCAACAAAATATCTTTTAATTTATTTCATTAGATTATAAATTAAAAGAAAATAAAAGAGGATGATTTTCTTACCTAATTATGCTTAAAATTAGTGATATAGATCAATTAAATTAAGAGAAAGTTACTAGAATAACCTAAATGAAGAGTTTAATTACTAGAATGTTTTATGAAGGAAACGAGTTATTTGAGTTATTTTTATGTCTAAATTACCCTTTTTGGTGTTATTTAAGTAAAAAAAAAATATATATATATTTCCAGCGTGGCATTAAATTACCAAAAATGCAGATGGAAATTTTCCAAAAACTGTGGGTCTAGTAATAACAGATTTTTTTTTTAACGGCAGATTATTTGTCCATGACAGTTTTTTTTTGCCAGATTTATTTGGTTGACCGACTTATTAAGTATATGGTGATGACAGATTTATAAATTGTAGCAGTTTTATTTCCATCGACAGAATTTTTAATAACGACAACACAGACTTTCATTATTTTTGACAGAGTTATTATAATGTCTGACAGTTTTAATTTTTTCAGTGACCACAGACTTCAAATTTTTGTTTAAAATCTGTCATATTGTAACAGATTTGGTGACAGAAAATAAATTAGTAAAATGGTGTGTAATGATAACAGATTTTTTTTATGTTATAACAGATTTGTTTAATTTTACCAAAATTCTGTCGTTTAATAGCAGATTTGTTTTACTAAAATATAATTGCTAGAATGACATATGGTCAAAAAATTATATTCTTATGTTATAACAGATTTGTTTTATGTAATAACAGATTTATTTTAAGTTACCAAAAATCTGGTGTTTGATAGCAGATTTGTTTAAAGAAAAAATTAATTGCTCGAATGTCCTATATAGTGATTTACGTTATAACAGATTTATATTTTGGAATCCTATGATGACAGATTTATTACGATGAACTAGTTACAACCCACGTTTTAAAACTTGCTAGGCGCTAGTCGGACGGTGGAGGAAGGCCTATCTCGTAATCTATTAATCGGAGACTAAACGGGGATTACTCGGGGATTAGTTTTACATAATTTTTTTATAATTTTATACGTAAACATGTATATATATTAAATATGTTTAACTATAATCAGTAATAGATATTGGTGTGGTGGTTCTTGCGTTAATTGATAACGTCAAGTTCGGGGATTCGAGCCATAATTTTGCTGTTTTCAACTTTTTTTGGCTTTAATGACGTTAAAAAGACATATTTGCCCCCATCTTCTTCCTCTGATTCTGCGACATCTAACCTAATTCTGCAGTTTTTTTTTTTTTTTTTTTTTTTCACGATTCTGGGCATTAAAGCATGATATTCTCATGGGTTTTTATCTTATGATAACAGATTTTAATCCAAACATTCAATTTCGAACTTAAAATTCACGAAAAAATAAAAGTTTTGAGATTTTTGATTTTTCACTCCGATTTGATAAAATCTCGGCGGTTGAGCTCCGCCACGCGATTAACCGGCCGATTTTTAGAACGAGATTTAATAGAGTTGTGGCAAACTTCTTTATAGTAATTGACAAAGTTAAACACACAGAAGAACGAAGCAAACAACAAAACAAAAAAGAATGGATTCTCCGAAGAAGATAGCTCATGAGATCGGTGGTCTCAAGAATGACGGACTCTGATTTGGTCTTCACGACGTCAAAAGCGACATCGTCGTAACCGTAGGTGGCTAGGGTTACTAAGAAAGGGGAATTCTGAAAAATATTATTCCTAAAAGGGAGGAGTTTGATTAATTCTTTCGCGTTTGTTTTTTGAATTTATTGTAATTAATTAATTTATTTTCTTAAGTAAATTAAAATGTCCCTAAAAGTAGTAAATTAAAAAGGATAATAAGGTTAAATGGTCTTTTAACATAATATTTGTGTTAGTCTAGTAATCCCTTTATTGAGGGTGTTATTCTAGTTATTTAGCACCGGAATGAAGTCAATCTGGGTAAATTTTAGTTAAATTAAATGTCAGAATATATTTATCATTAAATGTGAGATTTCATCAATTAAATTTATTTTCAAGGATTTTTCTTTTATTACAATATTTCCCCACGATGATGTAACGTAGCAATCAAGATTAAATCAAAACACACCAAGTAAAATTCCCAAAGAGTTTGTATAATGTAAACATGTGGTTGGAAGAAATTAATAATAGAGATCCAAACAAAGAGGATGAAGATGGAAATAAAATGGAAATAAAAGACGAAACACACACAATAAGAGGATGAAGATGAATTTCACAAAATATATATAGTGCTTATCATTGTTACATAAAATGTTGTTTACCTTAAAAAATAAATAAAATTTATGAACAATTTCACAAAACGAAAACATTACACTGTTCTACAAATAAAACAAAATAACAATCCGTCTGTAAAATCTTTACAAGGAATAACAATTTTCATGGAGCAAAGAACAAAAGCTTTATAACACATCCAATGTTCAAACAATATCTACGTTCCTTGAGACACCCTTTTGTGCTTCTTGATCGGATCCATTGACACTTCCTTTTCTTCTGAACGATCTCTGACTAAATATCCGAGAAATTATCTTAACCGGAGCTGGTGGTTCTGTTATAGATTCATCCTTACCCGAACCGTTCAGGTCCAAATCCTCTGATAGTTTCTTCACTAATCCCACAAAGTGTCTACGAAATGTTGGATACCTTGATACTGATTTTGTTAGCCCTTGAATCCTAACAAACACACAAAGAGATGAAATTCTTAAAGAAGAAACAACATAAACCAAATTTGATCGAAAAAATCGAAACTTTTACCTGCGAGCAAAGGCATCAAGTTCAGCTCTTTTAAGCTCAGTGAGAGGAGGAGAAGCTGAACTTGCATTTGAGATTTTTAGCCTCTCTGGATCTCCAAACAGCAAAACCAATCTTCCAAGATACTCTTCTTCTTCATCAGATAAGTTTGTAGATTTCAGTTGCTCCTTCAGTATCAAAAACGGATTCAGAAACCAGTCAAAGAAAGCATCTTTTGGTCGGTTCATGGTAGTTAGTTCAGTTACACCATCACCTACACACAAATAAAATATGAGTCTTTTACTCAGTTTTCTTGGTTTCTTGATGATTCAAGAAGGTAAGGATGCGGTTATGGTCATAATCTATGTGAAAGTTAGAAAAAAAGATTGAAACTTTACTTAGTAACAAGCCGGAAGAATTGGCTTTGACAGAGCGTAGAATCTCGTGAAGAAGTGCATAAGCCGGTAAACCAACGCTGATCACTTGGCTGCCTCTAATAGATCTTGCCTCTTCGATATCTTTCGAATTTATCAGTCCTTTTGTGGCCAAAACTTCTCCGAACCTCCTACATTCCACAAAGAGAGATTCCAATAGCTGCAAGAATTTCAACAGACATCAAAGTCAAGAAAAGGCTAAATATTTCGGTTTTTCTAATCGGGTTTGGTGGATATAAGCTTCTTCTTACGTCGAGAGGCTTAATATCAATCATAGGGACTCTGACTGATCCTGCTCTTATTGAAGTCGTGTTCTTGACGGAGCCTAGTCTTGGTATAGGACCAGAAAAAGCCGTTTGTTCTTGTTCTTTTCTTCGATATTTTGGCCTTGGAAAACAAGATCCTTCAGGCATGTCAAGTATATCGGTGCTATACTCGTCATAAATGGACACAGAGGCAACTACGAAGCAGAGTCCATAGTAAAACGATGATTCCTGATATGAGACTACTCCTGCATAAGCACCGAGGAAGACACTAGCGACAACTGATCCAAGAACAGCACCCGAGACAGCCAAAGGCCAGAGTAAGATCACGAGGCCTGCAATGGGGACACACATTGTCTCCAAGAATGGACCTTCCCGTCCAATAAGGTCTTGAAACAAACGGTGCCATCCTTTGAACAGCATGTAAGGGCTTTTGCATATGGCTACAAGTGAGATCATCGGGAAATCAACAAAAATACCAATAGCTGAAGCTACCAAAGCCCCTGGAAGTTGAAGTAGCCTGAGAATAGAATAGTTAAAAGATGTAAGGCACTATCCAATGATCTGTTTCACATGGAAACTCAAAAATGAGTATGTATATATATATATTACCTTATTTCATAATATTTGCGATCCGGGCAAGCTTGTTTAAGCTCATCCATGAGTGAGAAGTATGAGTGAAAGCAAACATCTTTAAAATCGCGGACAACAGTGAAGCTGCGCTGGATGCTACTCCAAGTTCCATCATAAAAGCAATGGAAAAACGGGTAAGACTTGCCCTCGCCAACAGCATCAAAGGTGGCGAAAATTGGGGAGAGAAAACCATATAAAGCTCCTCCTAAAACACTCCCTAAAATACCAAGAATTGGCCAGAGAATGATGGCAGCAGGAAGACATAAGCATAGAAAGAGCTTCAAGATTGGTCCTACTTGTTTAGCGCTGCGTGTTAGAGGAACCATCATTAGAGTGTCTTTAGCGTAATCGAGAGAGATGGCAAAGGGATTGCGTAGTTAGTTACCTCACGATTGAATAGAACGTCCAAACAATGTGAACAGGCAAAAGACTCAGTATGACCGCGGTGTTGCCTATAGTCACAATGAGGCATACCAGTGGACACAAAATGATACCTAAGAAAACAAAGAAAGAGTCTTTCGGATCAGAAAACTATTCTAAGGCATTGAACTAGTGAATTTGATTAGAAACAACTTCATGGACTCTATTAACAAGAAAACAGTAGAAAGTATTCATGAAACTTTAACTACTAAAAGATGAAAACACAACTCCTACTTTCAAACATTTGTACTAATAATTACCCTTTTTGGTGAACACTAATGGAGCCTACACAGAAACAAAATGCATGATTTTAACTTTAAAGAACTCAATATGCTCTTTAATTTCCACATATCAATGTAACTTGAAAGAGGACTGGCATTAGCAAACGACCAACTCAAGTCAACATACATGTAAAGAAGTCAAATCCTCTGCTGAGTTATGTTCTTTCAAGAAGAAAGTTTCTGTCCGAATAAATTGAAAAACTGGGTTTAAAGAAGTAGAAATTCATCGAAAGTTCAAACCTTTAGTGACATCCAATACAATAATCATCAAATCAAAAGTACAAACACACAGAAAAAATGTAATAAATGAAGTAAAGATTCACTAATTCATACCTTTGATGACACCCAGAAATAGCAATCCAATGAAATAAGGAAGAAATAGTAGGAATTGAAACAAAGAAGCCCTAAATCCCTTTGGAGGCTCCATTTTTTCAATTGAATCTTTCAACTATACTGACAAATCTAACACAAACCCATCTCAAGAATCAGTCAACACCTTCCTCAGATATATTAAAAATCCCAACTTTGAGAGTCCTGGAAACAGAGAAAAAAGACTTTGATTAAACTCAAAAGAAGTAAACAAGAGTTGAAAAATATCTTCTTCTCTGCAACAGACAGCTTTTAAGATTACTATAAACAAAAAAAAATGAAATCTTTCTTTGATAGAGAGCTTTAAAAGTCTCACATGGGTTTTACAGATTTTAGTGCAGGGATTTGCGGTTAAGAAACCGTTTTTAATTTATCGATAAACACCCGCAATTAGAAAAGAAAAGAAAAGAAAAAACAAGAAATTAAAAATCAAAGCACAAGTACCAAAAAAAAAAAGCAAAAACTGACCTCTTTGTCTGAAAAGTCTTACGAAGAAGAAGAAGAAGATGATGAAGAAGAAGAAACAGAGAAGGATGTTTTTGTACTTTATATTCTATAAATTTTGTGTTTTGTTTTTGGTGGATGTGCTTGAGCTTAACGCATTAGCGAATATCTAAACTTACAGATAGAGAGAGGTCAAACGAGACGCCATGAAAATGCCGAAATTTGCAGTTTAAATATTCACTTTCTTTATTATTAATCAACATTAGATAATACTCCATGTATTAATTCGGATATAAAACAATTTTAAAACACTGTAGTGGCGGCTACCTTTTTATTTGGAATGGGAAATTTTTAATTTAAAAGAAAAAACTTAAATTTCTTAGTAAAATATTAATGGATATTAGGAGTGGATTAGGTTATGTACAGTAATTGATGTGATTTATTTCTATCCAATAATAATCATGCAATTTAGGGAAACAAATTACATGTTACTAGGAAAAAATTACTCATTCCAAAATATTTAAGTGAGAGATAAAATTATTTAGAAAATAATTGTTAATTTAAAATAGTAAGGTATTCATCGTTTATCTTTGCAAGTGAATATAATGTTAGACTGTTAGTAAGTCTTAGATTTGATTAAACCCTTTAACCAAAAAAAAAAAAAAAACGTCTTACATTTGATTATTTAAACATGACGTAAGAAAATACCCATGTTTAAAAATTTCTTCCGCTTTTATTCTTCGATTTGGGCGAATCGCGGCGGCCTCTGACCGATGAACACTTAACCACCGCCTAGGCGGCTGCGGAGCCCGCGTTTTAGAACGTGGGAAAATACATGATACATAACTATTACATTAATTAACTGCAATTTTAAACTAACTAGTGTGCTAATCAACCTTAACTTAACAAATAAAAATTATTCAAAGATACTCATAAACAAAAAGTACAGTATTCTTCTTTAGTGTAGAGATGAGTAAACTTAACGCAAAAAAGAGCTGTTCTGTTTTGGTACAAGTGGCATTTTAATTTTATAATAATATGGGGGTTTAATGATTGCACACTTGTTTATTTTGTTTGGGAGAAAAAAAAAAAAAAAAGATTCGATCATCAATGATTCTTCATCTTTTAATCATTTTTATAATATTTCGAAACGAGGGAATAAATGGTATTTTTAAATGTTTATAATCTTTATGGCAGAATAATTAGTTTAATGTATACAAATGGCAGAATTATTACAAGGAGCTGTCTCTCGTGTTGTCTAGCAAACTCCGCTGTGAGATTCGTCTTTTTTCTATCCACCATGCACGGTTTTATAACTTTTAAATTAATGATAAATAGGAAAAGACAAAGTTGCATTTTTTTAAAAAAGTGACTTTCACAAGGAATGATTGTAAACTTTTTTTAATTAATCCATTACACATCATGTTAATTATATTTGAATACTGAAGTGTCATTATATCCTTTAACAAAACAAAGAAAGAAAAAAAATACTGAAGTACCACAGTGTAGTTTGCAGTTCAATACAATCGATGAAACAACAACAACAAAGGCCTAATTCACAACGTGTGAAAGAATTAGTAGATGTCTTTTTTGAAGAGTATATAATATAAATATTCTTATATATCACGTTTTTATTTTTTATATTTGGTTAACATGTTTTGACTTCATGGTGTTTGACTTTATATTTTCCAAAATTAAGTCCTAGACAATATTTTAAAGAAAATTCTCGATGAGATCGTATTAACTAGTTAACCAGCAGATTTAGAAGAAATCACATGTCAAGATTGTAGAGCAATTAAGAAATGTTTTCGCCATACTTGCTGGAGGCCCGGCTCATATTTTATTTTGATTTTGTACTAAACTAAAAAATAAGCCCATTACTTGAATAATTACTTTTAACAAATCACGTGATAATCTTTCATGGGGCTCAAAGAAGCGAACACAATAACTAAGGTTTTCTCCAAATTAAAGAAGGGATGACTCCACTGCCCTTCTTCTATATATCGATCGGTAGATACTTTATCTGACTTTTTAAGTACGTCGAAATTTAAAGCTAAGATTGAGAAATAGGACATGGTGGTTCTCCCAAAACCACTGACTGATCCATTAGAGCAAAACTTTTCAGGAGACAAAATGTAAGGATTATTTCTTGGAAACCAAACATAGATTTTCTTTTATGGAATTTATATGTTCATCTGGTTCGTATTAGTTCTTTAAGATAGAACTGTGTCAACATGGTGCATTTGATCCACCATCATCATTACTTACATTTATCGAAAATAAAAACATTTATAGAAACTGTGATATTGGGGAGCGACGATACTTAAATTTATTTGAGTAATGTAGTATTTTACGTACGTGTAACTACTTTATGATTTATTTTGTATGTGTTTTATTATTATTATTAATTAGAATGTTTTATTGATTAACATTGCATGTAATGTTTGTTTCTAATATATGTTTTCTATCCATTTTTGAAAGATTATCATCATTACTAATTATTGTTAATATTAAACACTAGTAGAATACAAAATACAAATTCATTTAGAGATCGATTTGAGGTTGTACAATTGAAACAATATAGTATCCTCAAAACTTCATTTAAAAGATGAACTCCCTCAAAGGTGTTGTTGGAGATGCATTAGTCCTATATATATTTTCCTCGTTCTATTCTCCCACAATCTAACACTCATGGCCTATCTCTACCAATTTCAATCCTCATGATCATTTCCCAAACTTTCTCTCTCAAAGCTCGGACTAGGTCATAGTGTTGTGAGTTATGATTCACTCTACCTTGAACAAGAATCGAAAGTTCCTTTCTTTATCCATGGAAGGACCACAGTTTGGGACCTTTCTAGCTAAGATGACTTTGCACTTGATTTTCATTTGAAGGCTTCCAAAAATGACCCTTTTTGGAGTTAGACTTCAGAAGCAAAACATGAGATGTAATCACAACACATAATGATGTCATAAACAAATTGTTTTTAATGCCATGGGAGGGGAAAAAAATAAACAGAAACGGCATCGTTCTCAATGTCAAAAAGGTTGACTTTAGGCAGTTACTTTTGACTACCGTGCTCAATTAACGGTTTAGACCGTTTAGTAGGTTTTACTTTCACAAATTACATCATTGCGTTTAAACACACAAAAACGATGCTTTGATTTTGGCTATTTGAATGCAAATTTGAGGGAGGTCACACACATAGTCCTGTCAATTTAATCAAAAACTCACATACTCCGTCCCGTTAGACCCGGCGCAGGGCAGATGCGGATCGAATTTATTTTTTTTCTAAATTGCAAGTCGCGGGTGCAGATCGAAATATCTTTTAGCGGGACGGGTGCGGATCATCAAATAAAGCGGGTTTTCGGATATCCACATTTTAAAAAATTAATTAATTATTATTATTTTATTAATTTCAGTAGTAAAAATTTAAAAATATTATAAAACTATATATTTTTATCCAAATTATTATTTTATTTAATTTTTAAATTAGGAATTTATGTTTTTTAATACAAAAAATTATTAATAAATATTAATTTTACTAAAAAATTTAAAAAATAATTTTTTATTTTATTTAAATATTTACGAATTACCCGCGGATACCCACAAATTTAAGTGGAGAAGATACGGGTAATGTTTTTTTGTTTGTCAGATTGCGGGTCGAAAATTTACTATAATCTGCTGCGGAACAGATCACGGATCGCGGATTGACCCGCTTGACAGGGGCTACACACACAAAAACCCGTACTAAAACGACATCGTATGGAGGGTCAAAAAGGTTGACTTTAAGCAAATATACTTTTGACAACCAAGCCCAATTAACGGTTTCACGACATTAACCGTTTGTAATCCTCACCTGAAATTACGATAACGTAGGCCCCATATAGTGAATTTAATAAAAACTATATTATATTATATCTCACAATAGTAAAATAAAATAAATCACGCCTTCACTCCCGGAACTCTCGTCCAGTCTTCCTCTTTATATACTTTTCCAACAAGAAGAAGCTTCAACACAAACACGAATCAAAAACTTCTCTCTTATACAATATTTTTTCTCTCATTTATGTTTAGAATAATGTTTTCGTATTCTAATAATCTCTTTGCTTACGCTATTTTACTTCTTCTATCAATCGGTAATACGACAACTGCATTTTCTTCGAGTTCATTGCCGCATGTTCAAGATCCGAATCTAGTTGTTGAAGAAGTTAACAGGTACGTAAATTAACAATGTTGATAAATTAAAATTTGATATAACTGTTTTTTTTTGTTTTTGTAAAAGTAAAATGTAGCAACTAATTTCATAAAAAGTCTTTCATTATTTTGGTTCACTTATAATGGGATTTACGGTGGCTCACATTACAGGTTCAGTTTCCCATAAATGAACTAAACTTTAATTTTAAGAAAAACCTTTACCGAACTAAAAACTTAATCATTGTTCACATTATAGTTTCCTTTTGTTTTTGGTTCACATTATAGTTTTCCCATCAAAGGACTTTCTGTAAACTACTTAATTAATTACCATTACTGTACATTATTTGTAATTTCATTTAGTACATTTAAAGTTAAGAAAACCTTACAAGAGAAATAAGGTTTTTCAATTTCATATTTAACACTGGAAAAAAAGATGCCCGTAACATCTTTTTTTTTCCCCAACCAACATAGTATGTTCACATTAAATTTTTTTCCTGTCGACTACACTTTTTACCCACATATTTAATGTTGACATTAATTAAGGAATATATTTTAGAAGTATTCTGAATTTTTGTCTATTTTCTCTCTTTCTTTGTAGAAGTGTATTCAATGCATCACGGAGGAGCTTGGCCTACCTATCATGCAGAACAGGGAACCCCATCGACGATTGTTGGCGGTGCGACCCAAATTGGGAAACAAACCGTCAAAGGCTAGCAGATTGTGCCATTGGATTTGGTAAAAACGCCATAGGAGGCCGCAATGGTCGGATCTACGTAGTTACGGATCCGGCCAATGATGATCCTGTAAACCCTAGACCAGGAACTCTAAGACACGCGGTCACACAAGAAGAACCATTATGGATCATTTTCAAGAGAGATATGGTCATTAGGCTTAAAAAAGAACTTATCATTACATCTTTCAAGACCATTGATGGTAGAGGCTCGAGTGTTCACATAACCGATGGACCATGCATTAAGATCCATTATGCAACTAATATCATCATACATGGCATTAACATCCATGACTGTAAACCAGGACCAGGTAAGACAAATTTTTAATAGATCTTTACTATAATAGAACTATACTTTATATACATGCATGCTAATATATATATATATATATATATATATATATATATATTATTTTGTTTGCTAAAATATTTTATGTTTATAGGTGGCATGATTCGAGACGGTCCACGTCACACCGGATGGTGGATCCCATCTGATGGAGATGCAGTGGCGATATTTGGAGGGAAACACGTGTGGATAGACCATTGCTCGTTCTCAAACTGCGATGATGGGCTCATTGACGCTATACATGGTTCAACGGCTATAACCATATCGAACAACCACATGACTCACCATGACAAGGTCATGCTTTTAGGGCATAGTGATAGTTACACGCAGGACAAGAACATGCAAGTCACCATTGCGTTTAACCATTTCGGGGAAGGGCTCGTTCAAAGGATGCCACGGTATGAAAATTTCTCTTTTACCCCTAGTTGCACACATATATATATCGATAGTTAGATACATATATATTAGGCTAGCTTGAGTGCGAATTGGGAAGCACGCGCATAAAGAGTAGTCTAAATGGGAAAACTTGACTTTAGAGACTATGGAAGAAGTCAACAAAAGCAGAATGTGAGACTTTTTTAACCACGATCTTGATGGGTGGTCAGTCACATCGCGCTATATAGAAGTTTTTTTTTTTTTTTTTTTTTTTTCATTAAATGAGATACGAATGATACCAATTTAAGAAAAAAAAAAGAAAAAACAAGTGTCGGCCATATTCGTTATGCACATACTGGTTTCCGTAATATCAGTGGGTTTTAGAGAAAAATTATAATGCAGATTTGGGAGTACGTAGACATTATGCTTGGAAAAACCACATTAATTATTTGACGCTTTATAGATTCGTGCATTGGATCTAGGGACTAGGGAGATGCATGGATGAAAACGTAACGAACATTAATAAGAAAATTGATAATTCTAATTAGAGACCTTTTTTATATATGTATTGTTAAACTATAAATATATCGAAGAAAATGTTATATGCATAGCAAAAAGCTAATATATAGGGTTTTGGTTATAATAATAAAACAGGTGCAGGCATGGATATTTCCATGTAGTGAACAATGATTATACTCACTGGGAAATGTATGCAATCGGTGGAAGTGCTTCTCCGACCATATACAGCCAAGGCAATAGATTTCTCGCTCCTGACACTCGATTTAATAAAGAGGTACGTTGTTGTGAATGTGGACTAATAGATTGATCAAAGAAATTTAAATTATGACATTTTATGTGTGTTTGTTTATATGTATAGGTTACAAAGCATGAAGATGCACCAGAAAGTGATTGGAGAGATTGGAATTGGAGATCAGAAGGTGATATGTTGTTGAACGGAGCTTATTTCCGGCAGTCTGGTGCTGGAGCTCCGTCGAGTTATGCACGAGCCTCGAGCCTGAGTGCGAGGCCATCGTCACTTGTGGGCTCCATCACTACGACAGCTGGCACTCTGAGTTGTCGGCGAGGCCGTCGCTGTTGATGTAATAACAAATATAAAGATGATAATATGAGATCATTAAGAGTAATGAACTAGTTAATGGATCATTGTTTATGCAATGATGCGTATGTTTAACGAATTATGGATAAGGTCTCTTTTTTTTTTTATGCATGTTTCAAATTTTAATGTAATGTTATAATTAAGTCTAATGCGTCTGCTAATGTCTCTAGACATTTGCGAGAGATAATATTATATCAATATAATTTTCAAGCTAGCAAACCATTTCAATTATTATTTTGATCTTTTCAACATCAACCATTTCAGTTTTATTTTGTGACATAGTATATTTTAATTAAAGATTTCATTAACAAGTACTACAAAGTTTTCAATAAATTAACATGAATATGTTCTGTCTAGAAACCTGAAAAATCTACACCATTATTGATGCGGTAAAGTTTTGTCTAGAAAGATTTTGTTCAGCAAATCACGAAGAGGGAATTGTCTGTTGATTACATGAAAAATCGGGCCAACGCCATAAAGTTGTCGGCGACACGTTCAAACGCAAACAGGATGTTGTGTACGTCCAATTTTCTCGGACAGTACACATTCTTCTTGTCCTGCCGACTAATAATGAGCTTAATACATAATTTTGAGTTCCATTAGAGCATTAATCTCAAATGACATTTTCTGCAAATACCTTATCTCATCTACACCATACCAATCTTATATATTCAACAATTTGAGAATACCTTCACAATAAAGTGTTTTGACCATTTTATCCTCTACTAAACACAAAAAAACGTTAAAAAAATAAAAAAAATAAAAATAAAACAAAAATAATGAACCAATCAAAACTAAGGGTTTTCTAAAATTAATTCTTCTCTCTCCTCCAATTGACGACGCCGACGAGAGGAACTCACCATTAAAGCTCAAGCTTTAAACTTCAAAATTCAGGTAAATGTTTATAATTTCTTGTGTATTTCATCTAATTAGGCATGTATGTGTGTATATTTGCTGTTAAAACAAAGTTATAAGTTGTAAATTGAGATGTTTGTTTTGAATTGAGATTTAAACTTTTTGCTTAAAATTTATGCATATTTCTATGCATATTGGTTAGAAAACTTGTATTGTGAGTTGATTAGAACATTGGGTTAGTAATGGGTTGATTATAGTGTTTGATTTACAATGAATCATAGCTAGATTAACAGATTTGGTTCAAACATACCCAGTTTCGCGATTTCGTACAATTGGTGCAAATTGGTATAATTGGATAGTACTATAGACCCAGTTTCGCGTTTTAGTACAACTGGTGCAAACTGGTATTACTATTGCAAATGGTATAAACTTAGTATAACCAAAAAGTAATAATGTTATTTTTATTCTTTTTCAGGGACAATGAGTAATATTAGTCGCATAATCGTACATTTTGATTATGGAAGATACGTTTCAAGGACCAGAGATGATGATTGTGGATATCGATGGATTTCAAAAGAGGATCAAATTTATGAATTATTGTTTAAGACGTCTATGGATGAGATGAAATATTTGTGTTAATCGATAGGATACCATGAAAATTATGATATATAAATATGTGTGGGTTAACTTGTTTTTGTATTTGTTATACTATTTGTAATTATTTAGTAATAATGAAAGTTCTAACTAGCTATTTTGGTACAACTAAATATTACTAACTTTTAGAAAGTACAACTAAGTTGAATTCTTTTTAACAAAAATACACAAAATTATTATAAAAAAAAAACTTAACTAACCCAAACATATTATTTTTATTATGAGATAGTACGTAGTAATCAAATTAATATTAATTAGTGGCATTAAAAAATTAGTGCATACTAGTTGGATAATCTTCTTCTTTTCACATCATATACCTTATACTTTTATGATTACTTTACATATTATGATGCCAAACAAACAAAAAATATGTTTTAAATCATAATGTTATTTGAAACCATTGTAAATGTACTTTGACCACTAAAAATCATAAGTACAATGAATGAAAACTAATATAAATTAACCTTATACAAGGTATAACTAATTTATAAAAAAAACCGTAAAAGTATAACTATTCGTAATGGAGTACAACTTAAAAATTAGGTACAACTATTTGATCAATTTTTCAATTTTAAAATTAAAAAGACGGCGCCATGTGTGCATATGCTAATTTTGGCAGTGCCATGTGTGCAGTTTATTAAAAGCGTGGGTTTATTAAAAACGTGGGTTTTCTATTTTTAGTTAGGTTTTTTCTCCTTTTTTCTTCTATTTATTTTTTTCATTTTTTTCCTCTTTTTTTTTCTTCCAAACACCTTCTTCTTTCTCGTTTCTCTCTCTACACAGCTCGAATAAGACAATATTTGAAGCTGATTTTTCTTTTAAAGCTTTGATTTTCCTATTGGGTCAATTTCTGAAATTTTTTGAATCGCAATCAGAATTTTTAGGGTTTCAAGTAAGTTTGAAATTATAGGAATTAAGATTGAAAAGAATAAACTAGGTTTCAATTATAAAAATTGAGATTCAATATACATAAATTGAGATTGACAAAAACGAATTGGGTTTCAATTGCACAAATTGGATTCAAGTTACACGAATTGTGATTGACAAGAAAAAAAAGAATTTCAATTTCACAAATTAGTTTTGATAAGAATAAATTGAGTTTCAATTGGTGTTTCATGTTTACCCAACTGTTGGAAGTTCTGGTATGTAACCTCTTATTGAAACTTGATAATTGATAATTGGAATTGAGATTGACAAGAACAAATTGTGTGTCAATTGCACCAATTGGGATTCAAATTATACAAATTGATATTGACAAGAACGAATTAAGTTTCCATTGTTGTTTCATGTTTACACAATTTTTGAAATTTAATGAAATGTGTATTTATACAATTTTCCCTATTTTTGTTTAATTTTCGTGTTTATGTTCTGTTAGTCATACCTAATTGTGTCAGTTATACATAAAAATTAAATCCGCATAAGATAGTTGTACCAAGTACAACCAGTTGTTCCTAAACAAAAGATTGATATGTTCTTCTTCTCCAATGGTCTTCTTCTTCTTCTTCGCTGCTATCTTTTTCTCACCTCTTTTTTTTCTTATATTTCGTCCACAAAACACTATTTTATTCTTCTTTTCGTTTCTCCTTTTTTTTCTTCTTCTTCCCTCTCCTCCTCTTTTCTTCTTCGTCTTCTTCTTCGTCTTAAACTTCTTCTTCTTCTTTTTCCTCTACGTGAATTTGATCCTCTCTTTACATTATTGTACCAATTTGATTTCGTTTTCTTTTAAATTTAAATTTTTGTGATCTGGGTTTTAATTTTAGAATTGTAATTTCAGATTTTAAGTTAAACATTAGAATTTCAGTTCTATTAAGTCAAATTAATTTTAGATTTTGGTTTGTGGATTCGACCCAGTTACTGTGGGTGGGTAGACATATAGTTGGTTGGATCTGTAAATTTATTAAATTGTTAAGGGTTGGAAGGTAATCATCTTAATTTTCCATTTAAATTAAATCTAAATAAAATTGTTAAAATAGAAGGTGGTAGATGAGGTTAGTTCTCTACAAATAAGGATATTTGAGAAATTCTTTCGTTCCATTAGGCATGGACCACTTGGCAAAATCTAGATACTATCTAAAATCAACTTTGAGTTAAACATATAGTAGTATAACTCTAGAAAGTAAACTAATAAAATAATATTTTAACAATATATATACCTTTTGTCAATGGCTATTTTAGTAATCTACTACACTATTAAAAAGACCCAATCTTATGGGGTGTTTCCAAACACTATTCAAGTTAAAATAAAAAGAAATAATTTTATCTTTGTATCCAAACATGATTTTGTATCTTTTTCTTTCTCCTCTTCATCATTTATTTCCTTATCTAATATTACAACATTAATATATGAATTATGATTCTCCTATAATCTTTGTTAGATCTTATTTTCAAATTATTTTGAATTATTATATAATACATATAATTATTAAAATTTTATATTTTTTCTGCATATATTGTGATTAAAATTTTTTTAAACGGACATACATTACATAATTAAAGAAGAAATACACAATCTTAGAGGGTGTTTCTAAATACTATTCAAGTTAAAATAAAAAAAATCATTAAATCTTTATATCTAAAGATACCTTTGCATTTTTTTCCTTTTTCCTCTTCATCATTTTTTTTTATCTAATATTGCAATATTAATAATATGAATCATGATTCTTCTATCTTATTTTCAAATAATTATTAATTATAATTAAAATACATAGAATTATAAAAAATTTATATTTTTTTGGTATATATTGTGATTAAAATTTTTTTAAATGAACATATATTACTCCATTAAAGAAAAAAAAAATTGTGTGTTCAACATCCCACATTGACTAAATTTTGGTGGTAATGGTTCAAAGTCATATTATAAAAAGACCAAAATAATTTTAAATACGAATAAACAGGAAACTTGACTTATCATGCGTCCAAATTTATAAAATATATTCGGTTTGATCCGGTTTTTTAGTTCCAATAATTTAAACATGTCACATTGACTAAAATTTGTGGACAATGGTTTAGAGTCATGTTATTAAAAATAAATAATAAAAATTTTAAATACGAATGAGCAGAAAACTTGACTTATCAGACGTCCAAATTTCAAAAATTTATTCGGTTTAATCTGTTTTTTTAGTTAATAATTGAAAATAATTATTAATATTTAAACTGTATGAAAATTTTATAAATATAGAAAATGGAGATCATTTAAAAGCAAATTTTTAAATTGACCCAAATTATATTTGGATATGTAATTTTCTACAATCCTAACAACAAACCACAATAATTTTTACTATTAATTTTAAAATAAAACTAGATTCGAACCCGTTGTATACCACAGGTCAATTGTTTTAATATAAATTTGTAATTTTTGTGTGTTACCGTGAGTCAAATAATAATTTATATGTGTTAGTTTGTTATTATTAAATGCACTAAAGATAGTTTATTTTTTTTAGAATTAAGATTCAAAATAATCTAAAACAATGATCAGCGGGTTGGTAAAATCTATACAGGATTATCATGTTCTCTTACTCAGTGTCTTACTCGCTGAACTAAAATAATAAAATCTAAACCATGTAATTATATAAAAGGGATTGTGTACAAGACGGAAAATTCTCGACGGATGCGGGACATGACAGGTTTCCGTCCTAAAATGAGCATGTCTAACAGAAGTGTTGGATCATTAATCATAAATATATATGTTTAAAACAATTTCATGTTTAAAGCACATTAAATATATTATATACAATAAAGAAATTTAAAAAAACACTAAAATATAATAAAATTATACGAACAACTAAAAATATTTATAAATAGTAAATAACCAAAAACTATAATTTATATTAAAATAATTGACCCGCGCTATACCGCGGGTATAAATCTAGTACGTTTGAAATAAAGAAGAAAACAAAATCTAACGTACATCACACACTCCAAAATCAAATAAGTGACATAATTAAGAGGCCCCTATGATTGCAATGCACAAAATGTATGGGCTACATGAAGGTGGTATTTAATTTAGAGGTGATTGTCAAAACTTGGTGAATCTGATGAATGACAATGGTTCGAACTTCAAAGCGTTATTAACCATGGATCCGCACGTATTTGGAAAACACGTTTTTTTTTTTCTATATAACTCGGGTGATCCGATTCAATGGATATCATGACCTCCGAGTCAGGTCGCGGGGACATTTATTTCCGACGTGATTTTCGGGTTAACGAGCCATGAAATCTGACTAATTCCGGGGCCCGGAGAGGCCATGTGAATGGTTCGGTAGCCAAGTGGAAATAAATAGAGAGTTTCACACTTAAAAAGGATCGATCCCTGTCCTAAACAAACATCACAACTCCTCCTCAAGTAAAAACATGTTTTTTTTATACACAAAAAGGGAATTTCTTTCATTTTTGTTTACCATAATTATAGTTTCGAATGTGTTATACATTAAAATGATGATATTTTAGGATATCAAAAACAAAAAACAAAAAAGATTTAAAAAGTCTATTGTATGATCAAATTTGACGTTACATAAACAAAGAAATATATCTCATGCATGGTGCACATTCTATGATATTGATCGAACAACATAAATTTGTTTTCACCGTTTCATAAGAAAAATAAGCTGGCTCCTGCCACCGCAGCAAAACCAACAAAAACACTCGAAGAAGATGTAGAGGCAGAACTAGGTTGCGAGTTTTTGACAGTATCCTCTTCAGGTTGTGCAAGCGAATCAGCATTCTCTAACCCACCAACGGGGCTAATGGGCACGTAATCATCCACCACAACAACACCATCTGGTGCAAGTTCTTTAGGGATTTCGTAATCCGGATAATCTTGAGATGGACCAAGACTATCTATCAAACTCTTTGTAGAATTATCTACTGTTGCTTTGCTATCAGCAATAATTTGTGATGATGATGATGTCGGTGGAGATTTTTCATCATCTGCTGCTGAAATGCCATTAGCTATGGTTAGAACTACGAGAAATAAGACAAGGAAGAAATGGTTCGCCATGGTTTATGTATGTCTAGTTTTATTGATCTCCTAGGATCTTTTTTGGGTTATAAATTTTTTAAAATTATATATATATAGGATGATTCTCTCGGAGGTTTAACGAGCAGATTCGTTAAATTACTCTAAGGAGAATTGAAGAGAAGAGGAAATGGAGATTGGGAATTTAATTGGTGAGTTCATGAGCAGTTTTTTTTTTTTGTTTTTTTTTTCTCAATATAGAAAAGTGGTTTTAGTTATTTTTAGAATATGGTTAATTATGGTATTTTTAACTAGCTGTTTGTTTTCATAAGCATGTACATGTGAAAGTGAAAACTCAATATAAACCATATATATTAAACGTCCTTATGATTCTAGAACTTTTTTCAAAAATCGATTCACCACAAGCTAATTATTCGATATACGTACAAGTCTATATAGTTTTGGTTGATTTAGTATTTGTATTTTGGCTCTAGTCTATATTCGTCAACCTAATTAACTGTTTATTTGAATATCAATCTTTATTTGTATATATTTTATATTTTTTTTTATCATGGATTTACAGTTTTACGTTGATCCGTATTGTTGTCCGTTAGGAGATGTAAAATACTAGCCAAGGATTATAAGAAAATGGATGTAATTAAATTACAAATATAGACCCTTTGAACCATGATCAATCTCATGGTTAACGTATGACTAAGATTACATAAACAATTAAATAACATAACACAAATTAAACTAAGACATATTATAACAACATCATATCAAATCCTAACCTCCGTACTATGCACGAATTTAACGTGTTAAAAAATCGGATCGGAGTGCAAAATTTTTTTAAATGACCAAAAATTTTAAATATCAAACGTATAATATAATCTTAAATGTAATTAATATAAACTCCCCAAAAAATTACGAGTAATCTTCAATCATATGAAGAAGAACCATGCAACGGCGGCGATAACAGATCCGGAGATAGAGATCTCGAGTGATGAGGCTCTTGCCGCCGGAGGTGAAGCTTCAGGACCGTCACTAGCGGTGGGTCCTTCGTCGGCGGACGACGACGGAGACATGTCTGGAGTCGGAGCTGGCGGTGAAGAGCCGGTGGGTGCATCAGACGAGCTGGTGGGACCTTCAGAGGAATCACCGGAGCTTGAGTCAGGGCTTGAAGCCGGGGTTTTGGCCGACGATGAATTTGGAGGCTTTGCGGTGGCGCCGCCTTTTGAAGATGGGGAAGGGCTTGGAGATGTGGTGGGGTTTTTCTTGGCCATGGTCGGAGCAGCCGTAGGCGGTGAGGTTGGGGAGGAGGCGGATTTTGGGGATGCTGTGGCGGCGGGAGAAGGAGAAGTTGATTTTTTATCGCCGTTGGTTTTTGGCGCGCCGGCTGGTGTTGGAGGATCTGCGGCGAACACGGCGGTTATGGCCAAGGCGGCGACGGCTAGAGATAGGAGCTTAAGGGTCATTGTCATTTTTGTGTGTAATGTGTGATTTTCTGAGTAAATGTGATTTTTTTTTTTGTGTGGTAACTAATTAATTAATTAGTCTTTTATTTGTGTCTCTCGGGTGGTTTATGGTTAAGGTGAAAAAAAAATTAAGGGAATAAAATAGTGATTTTGGAGAAATTAACGAGGAATATAATTTAATTTATAGGGATTTTACAGATTTGACAGAAGTTTTGGTTGACCGGGTCCATCGGAAATTGTCTTAAAAGTTTATTGGTTTTAACCAGTTATCAAAAAAAAAAAAAAAATTATTGGTTTAATCTTTTGTTAGTAAAAGAGAGAACATGTGGTGATAGTAAATTTCAACTTTCAAGAGATAATTGAAAAAACACGTGACTATTGTTATATTCTAGTTCAAAGCATGTATAGTATAGTGAGATTGATTTTATGGTCACACTAATTAGTACAGTTTCAGCTAGGGCTGGACATGATATGCGTACCCGATACCCGAACTTCAACCTGATCCGAAGTAAGCAGTTCGGTTTGGGTACGAGTGTAGCAAAATATTTTTCTGGGTGTAGAGTTTTTAGATCGGATAAACTCGAAACACTAAAAGTAAACCCAAAATACTTAATAGTGTATAAAAATCTATAATATACTCTTTAACCATACATCCCTAATTCTTCTTCTTTGTTTATTTTGTCGAGAAAATACTTGTATGTTGAACTTTCCATTTCCGAAATCGATGCACATTTATGATTTAACCACAATTGTTCAAACTTAAAACCAAAAACTACTATTTGTCATCTTTTCTTCCTACTTAAACTCACGGAGGAAATCACATATATTCTCTTAAATTAAGACTTGTACTTTTTATTTTCTCTTATAATTTTATAAAATCACAATATTATCTATTGTGTGTTAAAAATAGTTTTTTTTTTTCCGCAATGAGAATTTCTCTGTGAGGGTGTTAAAAGTTACTCATGTCTCTGTAAAACCAATTTATGAGTAGAAGTTTGGATTTTTTTTATTACTTTGCCAAAAAAATTTAAGTTTCGGGTATACCCGAAATATACCCAAACTCAAAGATATCCGATCCGAACCCGATCCGATTTCATAAAATACCCAATTAGTACCATATTTCTAAACCCGAATACCCGATCTAAACCCGAATGCCTAACCCTAGTACTTTCAACCAAAAAAAAAATATTTTACACATGCTAAAAACCAAATATTAAAAATATATTTTACACATATGCTAAAAACCAAATATTTTACACACACATATACTATGGCCTTTTATTTGATTTTATTTAATACCCTTTAACAAAAAAAAAAGAAAAACTATGGTTTTTGTTTGTTTGTTTGTTTGTTTCGTAAACGCTAGTGACATGGACATCAAGCAACAACTAAAATTGTTGCCGACGAAACGATCATAAGTTCATAACCTATTTAATTCAGACCACACATATAAAAGTCAGATAGGAACATTAAATGTTTTTCTTTAACCCTTTATAAAAGAAAAAAGCAAACATTAAATGTTTTGTATGATACACCTTAAATCATCCATTGCAATCTTGTATTTGAAAGTCGAATAAAAACATTATATATTAGTACATGTATCGATCACACAATTCTATTGGAGGGAAAAAAATAAATTAAAACCAAATATTTTTTTAATTAAACAGGCCCAAATATTTTTAGGCCCATATAGTTGTTTCAATTGAAAGGCCCATATAGTACAACACTCATCGCCTTTTTATCTTTCATGGTTATATAACCTCTTCGGCTAAAAAAAAAAAAAGAAACCTTTTCGGCTTCTCTCCGTCGATTCTTATCGCCGGGAGTTACGGCTACAATAATCTCCGCCGTCGTGATTTCATCTGTGAGTTTCTCCACAATTTTGTCATCTTTTACTGTGTAATTCGGTATTTACTCTGAATTTATGTTTCTTTTGACGACGTTACAGTGAACAAAAAGTTCATAAGTCCCTAAATTTTGTGAAATTTTGGATTTTTTTTTTTTTGAGTACGATTTGTATTTGTATGCTTTGCCTTGGACTTGAGATATCACTTTGTAATGTCATGGAGATCATAAGCTTATAATATTGGCTCATGAACATATTGGCTTTGAGTTTTGGAATCTTGTGTGCTTATGGTTTGATTAATAAGATAAAATAACATATATTTAAGTGTGATCTCAATGTATAATTTTTTTTTTTTTTTAATCAAGATTTGATTTTTTTACCTCAAAATTGTCTGATTCTATTGTGTGTACACTGTACAGTATAGTGTTTATCGAAGCTATGCCTAAAAGAGCATCAGAAGTGTATTCATCTCCTGGAATCCAGAGAAACAAACCAGACTCTTTTAGTAATTACAGATCTCAAGTAGCTGAGCTTTTGGCTCAAGGTGAGAGGATCTCAGTTCATCATGATCAAGAAGCTAGTGAGAATGATTCTTCTAAGAGTGTAATAGGAGCTGGGATGTCAAATCTTGAGAAAGAGAATTTAAATGTCTTGTTAAGGCAGTGTGTGAGGAATATAACTCCAGAAGTTGATGAGGTAAATCAAAAGTTCTACTTTTGATATTGTTTTATACTTTAGTGTGAATGAAAGAGTTGATTATTCAATATGTTATGTTCGTTTCTAGATGCAGCAAAGCGTTTGCTCCATGCACCTAATTTCACAGCTTGGGAACAAATGTGTGTCTTCCTCACCGAGCATTCTTGTTCCTGAAGAATCTGGAGGAGCGAACGTATGTCTTTTACTTAGATGTTTTGTATCATCTTGCTTCAAATATATAAAATGTAGTGTTTCCGTCATTGCGTTTCTTCTCTAACAGATTGTTTTTTTTTTTGTGATTTTCTTCTTCTTCTCTCACAATTGTTCCTTTAGGAAGATGATGATATAAAACTACTTCTGAAGTCTGACCCTGATCTTGTCAAGAAAATATCGTCTCAGTATTCAAATATTTTGCTTTCCAAAGTAATGAACTTTCTCTTTTGAAATTACAGAACATCTGTTCCACATTATCATTTCTAGCTCGCACAAAGCGAAATGCTAATGTTTTGGTTTTGTTTTGTCGTTTGCTTTTGAAAGCTGGACAATATGCAGCAGCAACTTGAGAAACTCCTTGATGATGTGGTGGCCACTTGCAGGTATAGTGTGGTCTAATTGATCTCTGGTTTTGTGCCATTTTATGATCAGCTAAGGAGTCTAACATATAAAAAATATAACATTCTTTGTTAGTGGTTTACTTATATATTGTCATTAACTCCTATCAAACAGACCTATGACTCGTGATGAAAATCGGGAGCTTCAGAAATCTATCAAGGAGCTACCTGAAAGAAATCTCAACCGCATAGCTCAAATAGTAGGAAACAGTAACATAAGATCTGGCAAAGATTTCAACAGTGAGGTTATTATCAACCTAGATAATGCGGTAAGACTCATTGCGTAGTTAATTGATTCTCTGGTCCCGATATAAGTTTAAATGGAAGACTAATAGCATTTCAACTGTTCTTCAGGACAACATCATGTTATGGAGATTGCATTTCTATGTAGAAACAGTCAAGAGTGCCCAGAAGCTCGCTCTCGCTTAGCTAAGCTTAGGCTGTACCTAGCTTCTTTTTGAATGTCATTCCGGTGAGGCCATGTCGTAGTTGGTCTTACATGGACGAGTTTTAAATGGGTTCTTATTTTGCTAGACTTTAATTGTAAGGTCTTGTTGGTCCAATGAATGCCTAAAATAGGAGACGTGTTGGGTAGTTTTGAGTCTGTTTCTTTACCTCGTCTCAAAACTATGTGTTTAGAACAAAATGTTTATGCCAATGTTACGGATCTGGAGTCACTTATCTCGTCTTGCCCAGTTCTTGAAGATTTGAGAATTGTTAGAAACTTGACTCTTTAAACTGTTAATAAAGGAACAAGATTCCACAAAAAATAGATTACCGGTTTAAACTAAAATATCACATGATGGAATGGATCCTATTTCAGTTGGATTCACCTTTTAAGATGACTTTTATGGGCTCAAAAAACAAGGAAGAAAGGCCCAACTCAAGCCTACAAGTTCAGTCTCTAATATGAAAAAGACGGAAATACCCCTCCTTGTTAAGTTCGTCCTCTCTGTCTCTAAAGGTTTAATTGGGGAAGAAGAAAACTCTCCATCTTTTTTTTTTTTTTGTTACTTGCTTCAACTCTTTCTTTCTTCTCTTCGATTCGAGCAAAATTTGTCAAGGTATTTGAAATTACTCTTCTCAAGCTGAGTTTTTTTTCTTTCTTTCTTCACTCTCGCACTTGTCGTTTTGAAATCTCTCTTGCTCGATTCCATTGACAACTCTCACTCGATTTGTTTACGGCTTTTTATGTTCTCGATCCGAAGGGTTTTGAGGTTTTTATTTTTTGTTCGTGCATCGATTTTAGGATTTACTTTGTGTTTCTTAATTTTTCCTGACGATTTCGGAATAATTAGTTCCGTCTTCTTCTGGGTAAATCGTTTTGATGCTATGTTATTTTTTGTTTCGTTTGTTGATTGTAGAGTGGTGAATTTGGAAAAAATGTCGCAATCAGCCATAGATGTTCCACCAAAGGGTGGGTTCAGCTTCGATCTGTGTAAGAGAAATGATATGCTTATTCAAAAAGGTCTCAAAGCTCCGTCTTTCTTGAAAACTGGAACAACCATCGTCGGTTTGATTTTCAAGGTAACGCTTTTTATAATTCTCTCTACAGTTTCTTGTATATATATATCTACAGGCTTGTTTCTTTCTTGTATAGGGAGTAAAAGTTAGATCTTTGTAGAACTGGATTTGTCAATAAGTTGAGGCCTAAATGACTGAGCTCTTTTGGTATTGTAGCCTCTTCTACTTAATGTTGTTGTTTAGTTGTATCCTGCAAAGCATTTTCCTTTTTTTTATCATGATAGATCCTTTTATAAGTTTTTATCTACAAGTAGGATTTGCTTAGTGCCAATGTGGTTTTGCTTATTATCAGCCTCTCTGCCTTTCCGTATAGTTTAGAGAGTACACAGCATTCAAACGTGTAAAGATGTTTGTGTTCTTGGGTTCTTACTGTTGTCTTTTTGGGTGCATTTTAGTACATGATTGTGGAAGCTAATGTAACGGTTGATTTTGATATTTGCGTTTGCATAGGATGGTGTGATACTAGGGGCGGATACCAGAGCGACTGAGGGACCCATTGTTGCTGATAAGAACTGTGAGAAGATTCATTATATGGCACCAAACATATATTGCTGTGGTGCGGGAACCGCGGCTGACACTGAAGCAGTGACTGGTATTTACTTCCTAACTTCAGTGTGGGCAGATTTTGTTTTCTCTGTTAAAGAAATCAGAATCTTATTGACATAAAGCGTTGCTACACAGAACTTGACGCGTAGTTATCTTGGTTTCATTCTCACTGTCCAGATATGGTCAGCTCACAGCTGCGGTTGCATCGATACCAGACTGGCCGAGACTCTCGGGTTATCACTGCATTGACCCTTCTCAAGAAGCATCTTTTCAGGTAATTTTGTTCTATTTCATCCTGAAACTTGTCTTAAAGAAACATAGATTTACTTAACTGCCTAAGTTTCATTTCAGCTATCAAGGTCATGTCTCTGCTGCGCTTGTTCTTGGTGGAGTTGATATCACCGGACCTCATCTGCATACTGTAAGTTTTAAGTTCCCGACAGATGCTATTTACCGAGAAGAGATGTTTTTGTATTATATTTGTTGTTTATTCATATAACATTTGACTAACACACAGATATACCCACATGGTTCAACGGACACCCTTCCTTTCGCTACAATGGGTTCTGGTTCTCTTGCTGCTATGGCCGTGTTTGAGGCAAAGTATAAAGAAGGTCTAACTGTAAGTGAGCGGAAAAGATTCATCTTTAAATTTCCAGATGTATTTGTTTCTTCTGTCTGATTGATATTTTGGTACAAAATCCTGTAGAGGGATGAAGGAATTAAGCTGGTGGCTGAAGCCATATGCTCGGGTATATTCAATGATTTGGGTAGTGGTAGCAACGTGGACATCTGCGTGATCACCAAGGTTTGTCTTCACTCTTGTTTGATTATGTACAAAATTCCCGAATGGTCAGCATGTGCGACTCATAATTTATCATCTCATAGACAGTACAGTGACCAAGTAAATCGCAATCCAACCCTACATAACCAAAATCACTGCATTGCCATTAGATATATACTACAAATCCTCTTCATTTGGTTTAATGCAATCCTAGAACCTCTGTTCAACATGTACACATTAAGCTGACTAATAAGTAAATCACTACAAAATCAAACTCTTTTGCATTAGGCTCTTCTATTTTTTTTGTTGTTATTTAACACGGTATTGGCAAACAGGGGAACAAGGAATATCTCAGGAACTACATGGAACCGAACCCAAGAACCTATGTCAGCAGCAAAGGGTATACCTTCACCAAGAAAACCGGTAAGTTTACTCTCGAACACACAACACGTTTTAAGACTCAAGGAAACCCAAGAAACTTGTATCAATAGCCTTGGCTTTAGCTGATTGATTCCTATTTGGTGTGTAACAGAGGTTCTTCTCACCAAAATCACCCCATTGATGGAACGAGTTGTCATCACAGAAGTGGGTGAAGCTATGGAGGAATGAATGGATCCTCAAGTCTCTGCTTTTGCATTGATCTACATCAAGGCACTTTGACCTCATCATGATCTCATTTTCCCATGTTTAAGGATCATTCGAATCTTGTTGCTAGATTTCAATTAAGAGATTTCGTTCTTTCAAATCCTAAACAACTACTTTTTCTTCAAAGAATTTGGTTCAACTTTGGTTTGTGAAAACCGAACCGGATGGTATGCAAAGAATTTGCTTACACAAAACGACGTCGTAAAGTTATGAGGTCGTTTCTTATGCGTTTTTTTCCCCCAAGAACATGGGTTACAATACGGTGTCGCTTCGTATCCTGATGATGACGTGTTTTTGTTCCCGCTTATTTCTCTATATACGTACACGTAAATATATAGGAAATAGAGATACGCATATATCTTGAATTTATCCATATAACTATATAAGACGTTACTAAAGAGCAACTCTATATATATATATATATTTTTTTTTCCCAGATTTGTTTTTGTTCTTCTTTGATTTTTCTGAGTAAGCTTAATTAGACAGACTATACAAAGATTGAAGAATAAGACGATGGATAAATTGTTAAATGGCGTAAGAGATCACTTCTCAATCAGTGACGACAATGTTTCTCCTTCAGCTCCTGCTCCTCTTAAACAACCTTTCGTAATCGGTACGAATTTTTTTGATCTTCATTTATTCATATGGATTTTCAAAAGAAAATTTGATCGATCTGCTAAATTCAGGTGTTGCCGGAGGAACCGCCTCCGGGAAGACGACGGTATGCAATATGATAATGACTCAGTTACACGATCGACGTGTTGTGCTTGTGAACCAAGTAATTAAAAAAAAAAACTCTTTTCATCAAAATCGTTAAGATCGAGAAACGTAAAAATAGATTGAATAAAACTAATGATTGCAGGATTCGTTTTATCATTCGCTTAGTGAGGAGAAATTGAAGAAGGTGCACGAATACAATTTCGATCATCCTGGTGAGTAAAAAAAAAAACAAACATCGATTTGTAATTTGATTGATATATCTGAGAACGAACGATTCGAATTTGTATTTTGATTTCAAAAACTACACAGATGCGTTCAATACAGAGGTTTTGCTTTCGTGTATGGATAAATTAAGATCTGGCCAACAAGTTAGCATTCCAAGTTATGATTTCAAAATCCATCAGAGCATTGAATCATCAAGTCCGGTACTACTACTACTACTACTAGTTATACCATATTAGATTATGAACTTCCAACTCAAAACCATATTCTTTATATATTACTTAAGATCATTGTCCAGTTTCGGATGTGGGACATTATGTCCAATACTACTAAGTGTTTTGTTTAAAACAGATTCATAAAACTATCAATTTCACCATAAACACCACTAATTATGGACTAATGTTTGATTTGATTCAGGTTAATCCTGGTGATGTAATCATCTTAGAAGGAATCCTTGTTCTTAATGATCCTCGAGTTCGTGATCTAATGAACATGAAGATCTTCGTCGATACAGGTTTGTAAATCCTCAGCTCTAGATGAATCATTCAAGTGTCACAATGTTTCATTATGGTTAATTTTACAAATGCAGATGCTGATGTACGCCTTTCGAGAAGAATACAGCGTGATACAGTCGAGCGAGGAAGAAACATTCAAAACGTTCTTGAACAGGTTCAGTGATATATATAATATGAATTTGATTGAAAGATATATATAATGTTGTCATCATCATCTTCGGATTTTTTTTGTTCAGTATACTAAGTTTGTGAAGCCGAGCTTCGATGAATTCATTCAGCCATCGATGAAGTACGCTGATATAATTATTCCTAGAGGAGGAGATAATGATGTTGCAATTGACCTCATTGTACAAAACATTCGTACCAAGTTGTGTCAACACAATCTCTGTAAGATATACCCAAACATCTTCATCATATCTTCTACATTCCAGATTAAAGGAATGCATACTCTTATCCGCGATGTCAATACAACAAAGCATGATTTCGTCTTCTACGCTGACCGATTGATTCGACTGGTAAAAAACCTCTAGTTAAAACATTTTCAGTACTGATCAAAAACTATAACTGGAGTTGTTGTATATGTTTGTTTCAGGTTGTGGAACATGGACTTGGTCATCTTCCTTTTACAGAGAAACAGATCACTACTCCAACAGGTAAACGAAACTACTAAAAAGTTTGAGCAGAGGTAAGTTTAAACGTTACTTAAATTTTCCATTATGAACTAAAACAGGGTCAGTGTACACTGGAGTCGACTTCTGCAAGAGATTGTGCGGTGTCTCAGTGATTAGAAGGTATCTAATTCATTACTTTGCTGTCTGGTTTGTGCCTCTGCTTCGTAGCTTTATGTTTTCGGTATCTAACAGTGGAGAAAGCATGGAGAATGCACTAAGAGCTTGCTGCAACAGAATTAAGATTGGTAAAATCCTCATTCACAGAGAGAATAACGATGGTCGACAGGTCAGACTCCATTGGCTTGAGAACACATTTTTATATCACATCTCAACTCATCTCAAACAGGTTCTCATTGGAAAGATGTTTCCTGCAGTTAATATATGAGAAGTTACCAAAAGATATCTCAAGTCGACATGTCTTTCTCCTTGATCCTGTTCTAGCTTCAGGTTCGTACAAAGCTTACACTTTTGGGTAGCTGTAATATAAATGTCTAAACCTAACCTTTTAAGAGTGTTGTTAACAGGGAACTCTGCAGTGAAAGCTATATCTTTGCTTATTAGCAAGGGAGTTCCAGAATCACATATCATCTTTCTTAACCTTATAGCAGTAAAGACCAAACAAACCTATCAGATTAATTAAGTACTTAACAATGTTTTTACTAACATAAGAAAAAATAATCGCAGGCACCTCAAGGTATTCACGTGCTCTGCAAGAAATTTCCGATGATGAAGATCGTGACTTCAGAAATCGATGCATCCCTCAATGAGGACTCGCGTGTGATTCCAGGGATGGGAGAATTTGCAGATCGTTACTTTGGTACAGACAATTATCGTAAATCAAAAGTATCATCAAGCTTGTCTGCAAATCTCAAGGTATCATCCTAAAAGGATGTGCTCTTCTATAGTTGTATTTAAGTCACTCTGTAACCAACTAAGCCAAAGCCCTTCATGGCTTCATCATCATACAAAACTTGAATAAACAACCTTCTGATTCATTCTCCTGTTTTGCTAATACTTGTCCTATTTCTCTCAATTGCTCTATCCAATACACATGTCTTTTTTGTTCCTAGACTAATCTCGAATCTTATAGTCGTATATGTTTATACTATTATCGATTTATAATGGTCTGTTAAGACTTGAATCCGAAAAGAAGATAGCAGTTTACTGTTATTAGTTCCGAGTTAATAAGATCCAAACATCTCATTCCAACATCTTTCAAACCAAAATTATCTTTGCAAAAACAGAAAAAAGAGAAACAAGACACAAAGTTGACATTTAGATTAAACAAAACCTAGAAAACAAGCTTTGTTGGTCTTACTGTTGTTTGGCTTCAACCTTCTTCTTCTGCCATAGCCTGTCGACTCCACTATCAGCATCACCCTACATCATTAAACAGATGTGTTTGGACCAAGTTATAACAGCATCATTACAATGATCAAGTTATAACAAAATCACTACATGATCTCACAACACTATTCAACACAATGATCTAGGAACAATTCTATTGCTATAGTAAAGTTAGACTAGTCTGTTACAATACCTGAGCACGGACAAAACCACAGAGAGCAAAAGTAGTGTATTGACCAGTGTAGATTCCATCAGCATCAAGATGACCAATGTTGAGTTGAACAGAAGCATGATCCTTTGAAGTGATCAACCTGTTTGTAGCTGAACTGCAATTATCATCCCAACAAACAAAACAATAAAAATTCTCAGATTTATTATTACTTAATTAAGATTTCTTTATAAGAAAAAGAAGACGTATCTTTTACTCTTTACCATTTCCTTGGAATGTAAAGCTCAGTGATTTGACCTTCTTCGTTTTGCATCTTTGGAGATTAACAGATTCTAAATCTTTGAATGGCTACAAAAACAAACAATTGTAGACAAAACATTGAATAGATCTCAACCAATGTGTTTACGCAGAGATAAGATATAAACACAAAAAAAACGAAGAAGACGAGTTTGTTTACCAGTTAAAGCAGTAGCAGAGATTGGCGACAATAGGGAAAAAAAAAGCTTCACTGTGTATATTATCTGCAAAACCCTAGCGTCGAAGTTGTGTTATGTTAAGACAAAAATAACCTTGTTGTCTTATTTAAATTACTTGACATGCCATAATGTTCTAAACGGCACCGTTTTTGGTAAATTCACCGGTGTAGAGACCGACAGTCTTACTTTTATGTAAAGTCCAATGAGAAAAGAAAACGAATACATGATCGATCCCATTTATAGAATGTTCCATTTTACCACAAATGCAGAATTTAACTAGGGCAAGTCAAAGTTGCTAGTTTAAGACACTACTATGATTTTAGCCATAGTCAACAATATGAAACCAAAAGTCTCTGTTGCTGCTTTATATTATTTACTCGATTGTATTAAATGATGGTAAAAATACATAAACATATCTTTAAATTACAATTGTGTCTCAATAATCAATATGATACATGTACCCATCGTCCCAATCCCATACATATATACACATTCAAATATTACATTTAACTAAAGTAGCTTTGACACAAATTGAATAGTAAAAAGTAACCAAAAAAAAAAAAAACTTACCTTTTTTATTCTTCAAAGGAAGCTTATCTCCTTTGAACACAAACAAAGGTAACAACAACTCTTAACTTATGCTTTGGCCACCCCAAAATAAATAGTCTCTTTATTTCACTGTATCCATCTGAAAAATTACTGTCGATGACCTTCTGGTAAAGCTACAACTTTGTGGAATGGCACTGTTCTTTGAGGTAATGCTCCATCTTCTTCATCATCATCGAATTCTAACAAGTACCTGGAATGATCAGAGATTATTATAACTAAGCAAAAGTGCTTAATAAGTTGATGAAGATGATAATAAACAAAAATGTGTTTAGGAACTTACTCGTCAGACTTCCTCTGGAACCAGATATGCAACATGCGGGTTCGAGTGTCTAGAGGTTAGTTTTGTTTCTTTCTTTCACATTGTTGAAACGAGGTGCGGATAAAAAAAAAGCTAACCTTTCGTGGAGTACTTATTACAGTTGCCTTGTAGAGAGCTGTGGTTCCTGGATATACAGCTAAGACATGTTTCCCTGGTAGAAACTCTTGTGTGCTTGAAGGGTCATTCCGTTTTGGAAACGGTAATATACACGACATTGATAGTTTATACGTCCTAAAGTGAGACTAATCAGCAAGTTTACTCAATGACATTGCAAAAGTTTCTGAATTTTTTTCATAAAAGAGCTCTTAGATTTACCTCTGTCCACCTCCTTCCTCATCATCTCCTGGTTCTTCATCAAGTACTTCAACTCTGTGGAAAAAGGTCGAAATTTTGTTAGAGCCACAAATGAATCTATTGTATATATACCATAAAGTTTAATCCAAATATATGAATGTTGGGATTCTTATTAAAGGGGTTCGAGATTACTCTTTTGTTTCTCTGTCGAAGTGAATAACTTTCACTACAAACCATTCATCCTTATCGGCATCCTCAGCTGTGACTCTTGCAGCAACCTACAAATAAATCAGATGTCACAAAGATTTTCCTTTTTTTAGAGGAAACAAGTGACTCAACTTGAAGAAAGAAGTAGCTTGTTGTTGTACCTGTTCACCCTTTAGACTCGCATATGCTTCGATTTGATTTCTCATAGAAGGAGAAACTCGTGTTACATCTGACTCTACTTTCATTCTCTTTCTCTTCTGTTCGTTGCCTTCTGCCACTTATGTGATATCATTACAAGCATCGGAAAATCTTAATCCTTCTTTATATATATACCAAATCCCTTTCTCACAAGAACAATGTAGCTCAAAGACTAAAACATTAAAGGACTATCCCGAAATATTCGAAAAAGGGTCTAAACGGTAATCGAAGTATACCTAATTTTCTTCGTTGTTGGCCAGTTGGTCCAGATGGAAGCAGAGCATCCAACTGAGTAAGTAGAATGTTTGAAACGCTGCATTAAACACAAAAGCTTTAGAGATTAATAATGCTCTCAAACAATATAACAAACTATTGCGTTATGTCGTTGTATCATCACTCTATAAACCATTCGAAACTTGTGTACTCGTCGATGTAACAACTAAAAAGGAAATGATGAAGAAATCTTGCTTACGTTACTTCGCTTTCCGAAAGCTCTTTTGCTTGAATGTACAAATTTTTTAGCTTTGACAATGAAGTATCACCGGGTTTCTCAACTATCTCGGGCGCTACATTTGAACAAAACCACGAGTCAGCCAAGATATTTTACCAAGTATATAAGCATTAGAGCTTCCATAAAACTTAATTCAAACACTAATGATCACATGAATTCATAAAACAAACATAAAGAGATTGTTAGTGCTTCCTTAAATAGCTAAAATGTATATGATACCACCAACCAAATGTCCATTTTAATCGTCAAAATATCGGTCTACTGTCACATTAACTCTAAGCCATTAAAGCTGAAATAAGCTTCTTCCAGTATGATTCTATTCCTCAAGAAGAGCTCATTTCTTGCAAAAATGCTTCTGATCCTCATTAGATTGTTTCCATAACAGATTAATCCGATTAATCGAATCAGCTGTGAGGATACTTTCTAATTATGAAATCAGTGTTTAATCCAGAATATTAAAACTCCCCAAACAAGTTAAGAAAAACCATAAGAACAAATCTATTAAATTGGCTAAAGTTCTTTTTTTTTTCCCCCATTGAAACATAAACTAATCTTTACATTACAACAAAACTTACATGAATAACTAAAAGTCTCTTAGTTGGTTTCTTAGCAGATAAAAATTTCAAATTTACCATTACTAATTTGTATTAAATGCAATAACATTTCTAATTAACTTGACTAATTACTTCAAGATCCAAACTTTAAGAATCGAAAACACAATCAGTAAAATTGAACATAAAGAAGATCCAAAAACAAGGTCTAAGATCATATATAAACACTTACTAGCTTGAAGCTTCTTATGCATCTTATTGATCTCCACAAGCACTTCCTCTTGTTCTTTCCTTAACCGATCAAGCTCCTTTGTATTTTCTAAGATTCCGGCAATGTCTGGTGACGACGTCATCGTTTTCAAGCTGCTGCAATAATAATCCACGGACAACGATTTCCGAAAAAAGAAACCTCAAAAATTAAAATTCCAAATCACAAAGTTTCAATTTTTATTGCTGGAAAATTCAAAAAAAAAAAAAACAATAGTTATTATTGTTCAAAGAAAAAAACAGAGGAAAAGATCTCAGTTCTTTTCGATTTAATAAAATTCAAAATCCAAGTCGCAATTTTGTTTTTGTTTTTTATTGTTGAGATTGTGATTGGCAGATCAGAAATGATACGATGTCGTTTTTTTGTAAAGGGAAAGTTTTTCGAGCATATTCATATATCTAATGAGCTTTACGAGTGTAAATTGTGGATACAAGTCAGTTCAAAATATTCGATTTGGAAATATTTTTTTGTCTTTTCATAATTATGAATTTGGAAAGTCACTAAAATTCAACTTTATTTTTCTGAAAATTGTAAACATATTTAAGTATTCCGTCAGTAGGAAAAAATTAAAACCTTATCAGAACAATTTCTACTAAACTAAAACTTCACTTTATACTATTTTTTGATAAAAATATTAAAAACCAAAAATTGGAAAAAGAAAAGAAAAGAAACATAGGTTGAATACCTCTTAATGTGTGATATTTAATTCTATATAAACATAAAAGTAGAATTATTAGAACAAATATTTAAACATATAAGTAGAATTATCAGAATTATTTAAGTACTACTTCAGTAGAAAAAAATTAAAACCTTATCAGAACAATTTCTACTAAACTAAAACCTTAGTTTATACTATTTTTTGATAAAAAGTTTTAATACCAAAAATTGGAAAAAAAACATAGGTTGAGTACCTCTTATTGTGTGATATTTAATTCTATATAAACATAAAGTATATATATTCATAATAACTAATTTTGATTTCTTAATTCCATGAGAAATTATTTCAAATAGCACCAAATGATGTTTTTGTTCCATAATTAGCACACATTTTTATTTAGGACAAAATATCATTTTATAAAATTCATAATTTAATATTTTTTGTTTGGGTTAATTTTATTAGTATTTAGAGTATAGTTTTTAGAGATTAGGGGATAAGATTTAGGGTTTATGGCTTAGGTCTAAACTCTAAACCATTAATCTTAAACCCTAAAAATGTGAGGTTAAAATTATCCTTTAATAAAAATGCTATTTATGTCCTAAATAAAAATGTGTGGTAAATATGTCACAAAAACTATATTTTATACTATTTTTGAAAATTTCTATGTCCTTATCTAAATGGGTCTAAATGAAAGGCCCAACTTAAATAAATTAGGCCTTTACTGGGCCTTGATTAATACGAAGTAAAATTAACTAAAAACCGAAAAGTTCACGAGAGATAAAAGAGTTTTAACGTAATTTTGAGTATTGAAGCTGCCGATTTTGCCGTTTCCCTTGCAGTAATTTCGATTAAGCGTGGACCATTTCTGGTTTTGGAAAGTTGAAGATCCAAACGTTTGAAAGCTGAATCGGTTTTACGAATTTGTGATCGAAGATTTCTGAGTTTTTGTGTGTTTCTGAAATTCTCAATTTTGGTATTTTTTCTCCGCTGTCGGAAATTTTCAGACAGACAACCATAAATTGGTTTCTTCTTCTTCCTTTCTATTTCGGTATATGATCGCTTTTTTATTTTTTTTTTATTTTTTTGGGTTTTGTTGTTTGTGATTATGTTGCAGTGTTTATTAGTGAAATTAAATTGTGACAGAGTAATGGAAAAAAGGAGAAAGCAAAAATTTATTGTGTTTATGTTTAGAGGTTTTATTAATTTTGGAATGGTTAATTTAGAATTTATTGCTGTTGTTTTGGTGTGATTGTAAGTGATTTGGTAAAATTTAATTAATTTGGAATTGTTTGTTCAAGAATAGAGGAACAAGTGATATATATACATTGGAATAGTATAAATTGCATTTGTGATTCTATTGTTGATTAGTTAAAGATATCGAATTTTCTACTCTGTGTGATTGCTTACAGTATTGAGTTTAGATTTTACAAAGTTTGTTTCTTGAGTTGATCATTGTTTTCATACTCTTTTCTGTTTCTTTGTAGTTTAGAGGTAGCGAAAGATGCGATTTTGATGAAAGTGAAGTAATGAAAGTGTTCAGTACTTCGAATCACGACTTTACGCCTGCGTAGACAGTATATATCAGATAAAAACTTGTAGGTTTACACTCTGGTATGTGCTTTTGTTCTTAAACCATTTTTATTTGAATCTTTTATCTGTGTTAGATTCTCAAACCATGTGTGTACATTTCTCTTTGTGAGATGCAGTGGAAATATGAGAAGACCAAGTCAAATGATGAAGCTTCTATTAACATCTTTTTTCGGTCTTATTGTTGGTTTCCTTATGGGTATTACATTTCCAACACTGACCTTAACTAAGGTAAATATAATTCTTCTCTTATTGCGCATGTTAAACACTCGATTATGTCATTTGTTTGCATGTTAATGGTTTATTATCTTCTTTGTTTTGAAAATGGTTAGATGAATCTTCCGTCCACTTTGTTTCCTTCGATCGATCTTGCGTACATTGAGGATAAGTACTCTGACTTATCTAGACAAAGACTATTTAGTTCTTGGTCTTCTACAAAAGACCTTAAACTCAAGAAAGACATCCCTGACCCTCCTTATAATTATAATGACACTAAGGTTGGTATTAGCTGCTGCGTTGCTTATTAAATTTTCTATGTTTTAATCAAAAATCGATGATTGAACTTTCGAGCTATTGCAGATATGGGTTCCTACTAACCCCCGTGGTGCTGAGAGGCTACCCCCAGGTATTGTCACGCCTGAATCCGACTTTTACCTCCGTCGATTGTGGGGCGACCCTAATGAGGTTCACAAAATTTGAATTTACTGGCTTTTCTTAGTTCAATATGGCTTCAAGATCATGTTACATTTCGTTGGTATGACATGTAGGATATAAAAATCAAGCAGCGGTATCTTGTAACATTTACGGTTGGTTATGATCAAAGGAAAAATATAGACACTGTGTTGAAGAAGGTATCCGGCCTCCCACGCTTCGTTTCTTCTTTCCTTCTTTTTCCTCAGTGCTTAACTTTACGTTTCTCAGTTCTCAGATAACTTCTCTATAATACTGTTTCACTACGATGGTCGGGCCAGCGAATGGGGAGAATTTGAATGGTCCAAGCGAGCCATTCATGTGAGCATTCGGAAACAAACAAAATGGTTAGCGGCTGATTGCCTAAGTAGGAATACCAATCTTCCTCCTAGTAGGAGTTTCTATGTACTGACTGATTTACTTAACAAATCTATGAATTGTCCCTGAAGGTGGTACGCCAAGCGATTTCTTCATCCCGACATAGTTGCACCCTATGAATATATCTTCATATGGGACGAGGATCTTGGTGTCGAACATTTTGATGCTGAAAAGTATGTTTTCGAAGCTTTGGCTTCTTAAAAATGGCCGTTCCAGGTTATGAAGATTTAATTTTCTTTGGCAGATATCTGGCTGTGGTGAAGAAACATGGTTTGGAAATCTCACAGCCTGGGTTAGAGCCGTATGAAGGGCTCACATGGGAGATGACAAAGAAAAGAGACGACACTGAAGTCCACAAGTTAGGATAATATAATAAAGTTTTCTAACTTTTTTTTCTTCCTACGACCGCTCTAGTTAATCATCACATTCATTTGCTTGCAGGCATGCTGAGGAGAGGAATGGCTGGTGCACTGATCCAAATTTACCCCCTTGTGCAGCGTATGCTACTTTACATACCTATCAATATTAATGATTAACTAAGCAAGATCTATTTGCATAGAAAATGAATATTTTCACCATTCGTGCTTATGAAAACCACAATCAGATTTGTCGAGATTATGGCTCCTGTTTTCTCCCGTAAAGCATGGCGCTGCGTGTGGCATATGATTCAGGTATGCAAAAGAACTGAATTCTAAGTCTTCTTTGTTTCGGTGACTCTTAAAAAGTCACTCTCTTCAATAAATACAATTGTTGTTTTGTTTTTGTAACTGCAGAACGATTTGGTACATGGATGGGGTCTGGACTTTGCAGTTCGGAAATGTGTTCAGGTCTGCAACTTAACTTCCTTTGGACACACCAATACACACATCTAGATGGATTCTATACACACTCTTTTTATACGCTGATTATCTTACTTGGATTAATAGAATGCGCACGAGAAAATTGGAGTTGTAGATGCTCAATGGATTGTTCATCAAGGTGTTCCATCACTCGGGAACCAAGTATGCTTTCAAATCCCTCCTTGCTTTATTTAACTAATATTTTTTGCAATTTGTGGACTGCTTAATGTAACACTACTTCTCCATTGATTGGTATATATCATATGATTATATAAGTAGTCATATGTCTCAAGATCAAAGCCTATACAAATATATTATAAGAAAATTCAAAACTAGTTCTTGATGCGGTAAATAGGGTCCAACTCATTCTCATTCATGCAGTTGACATATGTAGTAATTGTATATGTGTAACTATACTATCGTGTTGATGTAAATGGATTGAACAGAATTGTTAAAACTCTTTGTGAATCTAAATAAAATCTGACAGGGACAACCAGAGCGAGGGAAGCAACCATGGGAAGGGGTAAAAATACAACCAATTCCTTAGTTTCTTCTCATCCTTGTTATAAATTTTTGTAACTTGATTTATCTTTTAATTCGAGTTCTTAGGTGAGGGAAAGATGCAGGAGAGAGTGGACGATGTTTCAAGATAGATTGGATGATGCAGAAAAAGCTTATTTTGAAGCATCTGCTCACAACAACAATGCTTCTTCTTCTTCACGGCTTCACCCCTAAAATCAGTTGTTAGAAAAAGTTTTCTTACTCTTTAACTTCCATTCTCTTCTCTTTGTTTATTCCTGTTAATTTTATAGTTGTAAGAGTTGTGTTTTTTTTTTTTTTTTTTCTACCATAGTAAAACATTTTCTGTTGACAACTTATATTCCGGTTC